>JAZKJV010011622.1:0-728093 GCA_037367405.1 Ottelia alismoides
TTGGAGATCCAGACGACGGTGCTGAGGCCATCGTGATACCGGATGTAGACGATGGTGCTGATGCCACCATTTTACTTGATGCAGAGCCAGAGCGCGGTGTTGATGCCGCGAAATCAGATGTCGTTGGTGGTACTGAGGCCACCACTTCTACTTTTGTTGAGCTCCCACATGTTGTGTTGCCACCTTTTGTATCTTAGGACTGTGGTAACCAGAAAAAGAACAAAAATATGAATAAAGGAAAGGTTTCTATATCCACTTCGAGTCCATATGTGTTGCATGATGATCATTGTATGGATTCCATTCCTTCACAGGCATAGGAACCTCTTTCTAGTCCTCCATCTGAGGAGGCCCCTACCATCCCCTTCCCTCAAGCACTCCGCTTGGCGAAGGGGAACAAAAGAGAAAATCCCAAAAAGACTCACCAGTTAGAGTTCAGCTACCGGATGATTGATAGATTTCAGATTCAGCTGACTCTACAGGAGGCGCTTGAGCACATCCCCCTCTTCTAAAAGAACCTGAGAGAGAAGACTACAGTCCGCAGGAAGAGGAGGAACTGCAGAGAAGAGATCCATGTGCTCACTCGTTCAACTTGCTTTGCCAATCAGAACATATTTCCAACCAAGAGATACGATGCAGGATCTCCCTATGTCAGATGCGAGATTCATGAGCAGTAGTTTGATCGTACTCTATTAGACAGTGGCTCTTCTATCAACCTCCTTCCAGCAGCCTTACTCGACTGATTTGAGTTTGGTCCTCTTCTTCGGAGCAAGATAGTCCTTCAGTTTGCTGAGTTAATTGACCGAAGGGGTTGTTGAGAGACATGGTCGTTACCAGTCAGGGCTTGAAATTCCCCGTAGACTTTGTTGTATTGGATATGGAGATCCCTGAGTCGGTGACAGATACCCCCATCATACTCGGACGCCCATTCTTGGCCACTACCAAGGCGTTGACCGACCATGATAGTGGGAAGGTGTACTTTCGTGTAGAGGGCAAAAGTATACAAATAGAGACGATCGAGGATACCAGAGCGAGAGATTCAGCATGCTCAGAGCAGTCTAGTGATACCGAGCAGATGACAGAAGCTGAGCGAGACATCCACCAGGAGTGTGATTTTGTGATGACCGATGATGAAGCCATTTGGAAAGATCCAGTAGCACAAGCCCTCGCCTTGCCCGCAGATTCAACATACTTACAACTTATGGCAATTGAGAGCTTGGAGAGCACACCCCTGGACGAGGACACATTTGAGGTCGACAGTTCTGGGATGAATGGTGAAGCATAGTTTCATTCGTGTTCTTCAGATTTAGACATTGATTGGGATGACTTTGATGATTACTTGCCATGTCTGATTCCTTCTGAGCTGACAGCTAGGACGAAAAGCTAGCCAGTACAGTTTATATATGATTCAGTAGGGTTCCCTTTGTCATATTTTCATGCTCAGCGAGAGTTCTCTCATACAGACCTGGTAGCCTTCATACAGACATATCAGAAGCCAGATCTGCCACCTCCCAGTTGCCCGGAATTGAAGCCCTTGCCGCAGTCATTGAAGTACATATTCCTCGCGGGTGAGCTTGATATGCACCCAGTCATTATCTCAGCGGATTTGACTGGAGAGCAAGAATCTCGTTTGATGGAGGTTCTTGAAAGAAACCGCAAGGCGATTGGATGGAGTATAGCTGATCTCCAGGGGATTAGTCCGACTCTGTGCTCCCACCATATCTACCTCGAAGAGGACGCTAAGCCCTCACGTGAGTTCCAGCGACGGCTGAACCAGAATCTTCGAGATGTTGTCATGAAGGAAATATCGAAATGGTGGAGCATCGATTTTATCTACCCCATCTCCGACTCCAAGTGGGTCAGTCCATTACATGTGGTACCCAAGAAGACGGGTATCACTACAGTTGTGAGTGAGTCTGGAGAGGGAATAGATATCCGGGTACCCACTTCTTGGAGGGTCTGTGTGGACTACAGACAATTGAATGAGGCCACCAAGAAGGATCATTTCCTACTGCCATTCATTGATCAGATTATCGAGAGGCTAGCTGGGAAGAGTCACTATTGTTTTCAGGACGGGTACTCCGGTTACAATCAAGTGGCCATTGCGCCCGAAGACCGGGACAAAACGACATTCACCTATCCGTTTGGGACTTATGCTTTCAGACGGATGCCCTTTGGTTTATGTAACACGTCGGAGACATTCCAGAGGTGCATGTTGTCTATTTTCTCGGACATGGTGGGTGACTGTTTGGAGGTCTTCATTGATGACTTCTCGGTCTATGGCGATGGGTTCGATGCTTGTCTTGACTGCCTAGAACATGTGCTTCAGCGCTGCATAGAGGTCAACCTTGTCTTGTCTTGGGAGAAGAGTCACTTCATGGTGTGACTCAAGGGACGGTCCTTGGTCATATCATCTCCAATAGGGGCATGGAGGTTGATCCGGCCAAGGTGGGCATCATTAGGAAACTCAATCCACCATCCAATCTGCGTCAATTGAGGTCTTTTCTGTGGCATGTCGGTTTCTACCGACGGTTCATTCAGGACTTCAGTCGTATCGCCCGACCGCTCACTGATTTGCTGATGAAAGACACCGAGTTCATTGTAGATGATAAGTGTCTTGCTTCTTTCGAGACTCTCAAGAATATGGTTGTCACGTCTTCTATCCTTCAGCCGCCCGATTGGTCTCTCCCATTTGAGATCATGACGGACGCTTCTGATTTTGCCATAGGGGTTGTGCTTGGAAAGAGGAGGGATGGACTGCCGTATGCCATTCACTACGCTAGCCGGACTTTGGATACCGCTCAGTGGAATTACACTGTGACTGATAAAGAGATGCTAGCTGTAGTATTTTCTTTGGATAAGTATCGATCATATATTCTCGGATCTAGAGTGACTATCTTTACATATCACACCTCCATCCGGTACCTCATGGACAAGAAGGATGCCAAAGCTCGCCTTACCAGATGGATCCTTCTGCTCCAGGAGTTTGATATTGAGATTAAGGATAAGCCTGGAGTTAAGAATGTGGTGGCGGATCACCTTTCTCGCTTAGAGAACCTTGAGGAATCTGAGCCCAGTGCACCTATTACAGAGACGTTTCTAGATGAGGCAATCCTTGTCATTGCCTCGCTTCCATGGTACGCCGACATTGTGAACTATCTTGTTGCCAAGATGCTTCCGCAAGGTTGGCCCATGCAGCGACTTGAGACCTTCCTGGCGAAGGCTAAGTCGTATCATTGGGAGGATCCCGTCCTTTATCATGAAGGAGGGGATAACATCTGGAGGAGGTGCATTCCTCAAGAAGAGCAGCATAGCGTCCTCACATATTGCCACAAACTCGAGGTAGGAGGACATCATTCTGGGAGACGGACAACGCAGAAGGTGCTCTAGTCCGACCTTTGGTGGCCTACTCTCTTCAAGGATTCCGATGAATTCGTGAAGAGATGTATTGACTGTCAGAAGATGGGTACTTGCGGACAGAGAGACATGATGCACATGCAACCCATTCACTTTTTTGAGGTTTTTGATGCATGAGGGATTGATTTCATGGGCCCATTTCCTAACAGTCAGGAGTTTGAATATATTCTTCTTGTTGTAGATTATGTGAGTTGTTGGGTTGAGGCCATCCTCGCCTGAGCCGCAGATGCTAAGATCGTGTGTTGCTTTTTGAGGAAAAATATCATTTCACGGTTTGGGCTATCTAGAGTTCTGATTTCAGACAGGGGGTCTCACTTTATTAACGACAAGGTAAAAGACCTTATAAACGAGTTCAGCATTGACCATCGTGTTGTCACGCCATATCACCCTCAGACTAATGGTCTTATTAAAGTATCGAACAGGGTGATCAAGACTATTTTACAGAAGGTAGTCCGCCCATATCGAAAGGATTGGTCACAACTTTTGGACTCGGTCTTGTGGGCCTATCGGACTTCCTTCACGACACCATTAGGGACATCTCCCTTTCGACTCGTCTATGGCAAGCCGTGCCATTTGCTAGTGGAAATCAAGCACAAGTCACTATGGGCAGTTACATACTTATTGTTGGATCCCGAGAGTATATGAGAACAGAGGAAAGCAGAGTTGGCAGCCCTAGAGGAATTGAGAGATACAACCTTTTCTAGCAGCCTACAATACAAGGAAAAAGTGAAAACATGGAACGATTCTCATATCAGCCATAAACAGTTCGAGCATGATCAGCGTGTATGGTTGTTTGATTCTAGGCTAAAATTATTTCCAGGGAAATTGCAGAGCAAGTGGAAAGGTCTGTATGTGGTCAGGAAGGTACATGGCAATGGCAATATTGATATATCTGAGCTACCATCTTCCTCTACCTTTCGAGTTAACGGTCAGCACCTGAAGCTATATCTATATCATGATCCGCCGACCGTTGACGTTGCCCCCATTCATCTGGTATGAGATGTGCTCTTTGACTCATATCACTTGCATCTTATACATGGTTATCACTTCCATCTTTCTCTGTATAGATCCATTTGTCTATATCATTCATTCTTTCTTTCGTTATATCTGTCACCCCATCTTCATATTATGATTTTGCTATACTTAGGATGCACTTTGTCCTAAGTATAGGGGGGTGTACACACACTAGGTTGTGATCTATTCTTTTCTTCTTTTCTTCTTTTCCTTTTATATCTTCTTTATCTATCAAAAAGGTGTCGTCCCTTATAGACAGTCTTCTATACTTAGGATGTACTTTGTCCTAAGTATAGGGGGTGTGCACCCCGAGTTTCTCCATTCTTTGATCCTCTCCATTGTCTCCTCTTCTTGTCTATACTTAGGGATATTTTACCCTAAGTATAGGGGGAGACCATCTGAGTACGATCTGCTCATTCCCACCCTTGACCCTCCCTGCTTTGTGTACAATCTGCTATACTTAGGATGATTTGATCCTAAGTATAGGGGGGATGGTCAACTTCTCATTCGTTCATTCATCTCTTATTTATTTATTCTTTAGATTTTCCTATACTAAGTACGAGTTATGTCTTCTCTTTTCTCTCCGATCTATGAGGACATAGCTCAAGCTAAGTATAGGGGGTCGTATATACTATGTATATACTTTAGCCATAACTCCTACTTTCGTATTTTCTTAATAATTATGTCTAATAATTCTTTGAAATTCATTAAAAACCTAAATATAAAGATAATGGTTATTCCTCAAATTCTTTTCATATTTACTAATTAATAAATCAGGTGAAAATATTTTTTTTGCAAAATGTTTGAAAAATAGTTTGAAAATCTTTGTGAAAAAAATCTTTTGAAAACTATTTGGAAAACATTTTGTTACATGTTTTCAACTTTTGTGAAAATTGCTTGTTTTGGAAATTTAATTTTCTTTGTGTGAAATAAAATGTTTGGAAAATTATTTGCAAATGGTTTGAAAAATGGTTACAAAAATATTTGAAAAATCTATCTATATACTGTTTGAAAAACCTTTACAAAATGATTTTCAAATGTGTGTACATGTTTGTAAAAATAACTGTAAAAATTATTTTGGACTATAGTTTTCAAAATTGTTTGAAAAACTTTTTTTAAAAATAAATTTGAGGAATATATACATCACACAAAAATCCATTAGATGTATATATATATATAATTGACCACTTACCTTTGTAAATTCTTAAAATTCACTTCTTGTAGATATAAGATGCATCCTTGTGTAAATATTTTGAACCTAGTTTTTAGCCAAAAATCTTTGTTTTCAAAAAGCCCAAAAACATTTGCAAAACTAAAATCCAAAACATTTGAAAAATTCTTTTGAAAATACAAAAAAATGCATATGCATCATCTTTTCAAAAATCCATAAAAAGTTCAAAATCTTAAAAATTGTATCACAAAAATATTTTCTGCATTCTGCATAGCATTTGCATAGCATGAGCATTTTTTGGATTGAGTTTGATAGTTAAACAAGTCTAAGTAAAATCCGAAGATTGGAGCTTCATTGGACCTTAAAATCTACCTAATAACAGAAACCTTATAGGAACTGGGTTTGAGGTACTTCAGGTCTAGTTGACTTAATTCCTTGAGGATCACGAGACTTGGTTCAATGGATTCTTGACTGCCTAAGTAGAGTATTTCAGAGCACACGCACGACTCTTGTTGATAATGACCTAACTTGGACACCTGCACCTTTCACATGGCTCAACTCAGTTGGAGTGGTGAGGGGATTGGATTTGCCGGTATGAGACGCACACAAGTGGAAACACTTGTCCTCCTCTAGGGAGGGAAGTGCACCCCAACTCGTCCAGTGATGAGGACTTCTAAAGATAGGAGAGTGTGGGTTGCAATAAAGCTTCAAAAGAGGGATAGTCTACTGGCTCAAGAGAAAAAACTCCCTATGTAAATGTTGCTGTATATAGTATTAAAAAAAGAGGTGACAGGCTTGTACAAAAATAAATTGCATGCAAAAATATGTGCATATGCTGTAGAGTCAATAAGCAAGCTTGAGTTCCAAAGTTATATCATGTGAGCCTGCAACTGGATGACTTGACTACACTGGTCTTGCATCCTAGGATAGGTAGCTACACTGGCTACCGTCCATTCTTCTCTTCACCCCCTCCTCTTGAGATGGTTGCCACTTGACCTTAGAAGGGGAATACCCCACTCCTCGAGGAAGGAGTTATTGGATTGGGGAATCATTGGGTTGTCATATTGGAGAAGTCAGTTTTTTTACCATTCTAGTTGGGTAGAGCCACTATCACTTACACAATACGAGTCAGAATCATAGTCGTAAGGGTTTGCATATGAATTGAAATATTCCTGACCTGATTATTGAGGAGACTTGAACAGAGTTTTGGGATTCTCAGGGATTATTGGATTTTGAATCCGGTTCTCATTAAGGTTCCGCCCGTACTAAAATTCCAAAGGTCCGACTTAAGCTCCAAACTTTGATTTTATGAAGACAAGTTTGATAATTAAACTTTATCCATCTTTCTTCTTTTTCTTTTCTTTGTTTTTCTTTCTGCACTTGTTGCATAAGTGTTTGCTAGGAACTAGCAAAGGCAAAGTATAGGGGGATGATAAATCCATATTTCATCATCTTTATTCTATCATTTTTGGCCTCAAAAACTCTGGTAGTTGCTTGTAAATACCATTAATTCCCGCATTTTAGCATTCATGCATGTGTATGAAAATAGTGTATAAAATACAGTTTTTAAAGCCAAAATAAAAGAATAAAGAAAAGAAAAGGAATAAAATATTGTAAATATTTTATGACCCGAAACCCCGAGACCTAGGCATCTAGATGAATAGGTCAACAAGGAATAAAGTAGGAGGAGATAAGGGCCAGATACCATTAAAGATTTCCTTTTATTTAATCCATTCTTTATTCATTTTGGGACCTATTTTTGGTTCCATTTTTTATACCTCAAATAAAGAAACTTTTTACATGAAAGTTGTAGATAATTAAATAAAGAAAAATACAAATTTGATTTTATACAAAAATATTGTATAGATAAAAAGTTACGGTCTAAATAAAATTCCAGAATCCCAACTTCTCAGACTTGTATCTCTCAAATAAAAACTCGAAACGCATAAAAACCACATGTAATTGTATATAATTTTTCATAAACTATTTAATGAAGGTGGTTTTGCATTTTGCAGAGCTATGGTTTGAAAGTTGATTTTTGGACCCCTATTGTATACTTGTACAGATTAAAATATTCATTTTATTTATTATTCATTATTTTTACAATTTTATATTTTTTATAATTTTGTAAATATTATTTATAATATATATGTACACTAAAATCAGAATAAAAACTTAAAGAAAACACAAAAATAGAAATACCTGCATATAACACATAGGTATAATACATATACATATACCTATAAAATTAATACTTCTATTTTATTAAGTGTACAAAATACTTCAGAAAAATAAAATAAAAATGTATTTAAGTGTATAAAAATATTTTATAAACTTATAAAATAATAAATAAAAATAATAAAATTAAATATACAAAATAAAAATAAATTAATAAAATACATAGATATGTATACCTATATAGGCCTAAAAAGGTAACTTGTATTTTTATACCTCATAAAAATAATTAAAAATCATAATAAAATAATTCATAAAATAACAAATATTTTTTATTTTTTAATCTAAAAATAATAAATTCATTAACTATTTTTAAATGAATTTTTAACGATTTTTTGCAGGGTTTTTCCTGGTTGGTCCACGTGGACCAACCAGGTGACAGTCTACGTTGACCGCGGTCAACTAGCTGTCCTTCAACCTATAGCTTGTCAGAACCACGTTTTGACCTCTTTTTCACGATTTTTTCGAGAAATATCCTTGCACCTTCTCGGCTAAGTCCCTTCACGACTTTTTTTCCTCGTTCAATGGAAATCCACGCCCAGGTGAAACCTCGGCCCTTGAATCGACGCATCTTTTTCACGATTTTTTCGTCCATTGAATCACCCAAACCATACCCTCGCCGGAGCTCGCTCCGGCCACCCATATCGCATCGCCGTTCCACTTCGCCATTCCGCCATCGCGGAGTCGAGGCACTTTGCCCTCGACCCTCTCACGGTTTTTGCAGGTCCATGAGCACTTGAAGGTCACCTGGGGCTTATTTTGAGCCTCGCTGGAGGTCCAGGAGCTCGCCAACTCCACCGCCTTCCCCAGCGAGCTCCGGCCCTTGCCGGAGTATTTTGGAGTCCCTAGGAGCACGAGGACCACCCCAGGGATCCGCCGGCCACTTTCGAGCCTCGAAGACCACCGGAGGACGGAGATCGAGGGCAGGGAAGTTCGCCTCGCCGACACTTCTTCCCTGTTCTTCCCGAGCCCTCCAGCGCCGTTGGATCATGCTGCCGCTCCAGATCGTGTCCTAGCTGTTGGATCCTCGCGCACCATCGCCGTTCGATCATCCTTGAGGATCTGATCTGAGCCGTGCATCGTTGAACTGTCATCGCGCGTTGTGCGCGCGTCACGTGGATAAGTGGACGCCTCCCAGCCGTCCGATCGCGCACGAGTATTTTAGCCACGGGTATTTTGCACTCAAACCCCCGCCTCTTTTTGTATTTATTTATTAGTTTATAAACCTTCATTTGTAGTTGAAAAATTTTGTAATATTTGCATTAGGACCCTTAGACTTTTCGTATTTGCAATTAGGTCCTCGTCTACGTCACCTCACGTGACTCACGCACGTGGGGTGGTGGGCATTTTGCTAGGACCCCCCTGCGGGGTTTTCTTATTTCATTTTAGTCAAGGAACTTTTTAATTAAGTGTAATATTTTTGGAAAAATTTTATTTAAGCCCTCAGATTTTTGTTATTTACAATTAGGTCCTTCCCAGGTGTGTGCATACCACGTGCGGGGGTGGAATATTTGCGCTTGAGCCCCTGCTGGTTTTGAGATTTGTGATTGGTCTTGGATTTTTGTTAAATAGTTATATATTTTGTGGAAAATTGCACTTTGGCCCATGTGGTTCTGGATATTTACATTTATATCCCTGCTAGTAATGTATTTTCTATTTGTTGTCTCTATTTATTTCATGCATCTATAAAATCCTAAAAATCACTAAAAAATTAATTTAAGCTCATGTTTTATCCATCTTTCATGCTATATTTTTGTTTGCATTTTTATTGCATTTTTATATTTATAAAAATTCAAAAACATGCATTTTACTACTGTTTGCATTAAAAATTATCAAAAAACATTAAAACCCCTTTAAAAAATCTATAAAAATTACCTTGTGTGTGTTTCTATATGTTTTAACTTCTATCCAAAAATCACTAAAAATTTGAAAAGAAAACCCCTAAAAATAGCAAAACTCTTAAAACTTCATAAAAATCCTAAAAATTCCAGAAAAATCTTAAAATTACAATTTTGGACTCTGAATTTTCTCTTATTTATTAGCTTACATTAAAACTTAGTTTGAGGAATTTTGGACCCTGTTTGATATTTTTTATCCTCTCTTTAGTTTCAGCTTTTCATTTCATTCACTGTTTTCAGTATTTTTGCCTTTAAAAATACCAAAAAAGTTAGGAAAAATTTAGAAAAATCACAAAAACATTATAAAAATATAAAAAGCCCAAAAAGATCTCATTTCCTGATTTTTGCTTATTTTTGTCTATTTTTCTCTATATAATGTATCTCTTTTCCTTTATTGTCTATATATTTCATTATTGAAAAAGTAAATATAAAGAAAAATATAAAATACAAAAACAAAATAAAAAATCAGTAAATTAAAAATCAAAATATAAAAATCAAGATAAAAAATTAAATAATTATGAAAAATTAAAAACCCACAAAAATGGCACCTTTGTAGGCATTTGATCACATGCACATTGTTGAGCATTATTGCCCTGGTCTATCTTGCTTGCTCCCTGAGTTCGACACTCTACACATACTTGCACCTATACACACTTATTGTAGAGTTATAGTAAATTTTAACTCCACATTTGCTTTTCATCATTTGATTGTTGTTGTGGGTTAATTGTTGTCTGAAGTCCGGATTTCGTGTGGTCGATTCAGCGACTGAGTTCCCGCCTTGTGTGGAACTTAAGACCACCGATTTTTGGCTGCAACACCTGGTGTGTGGATCACTCTCTCGCTCAAGCAAACCAAACAATGAGGGGGTGACTCTCCCCAAAACAAATATTTTTATGTGAGGTGGGTTTTAGGGTCAAGTTTGCTTAAACAGTCTCAATTTTATGATTTTCTCTTTTTATGTATTTTTCAAATGAAAACAACGCTTAATGAATTTTTCGATCTCCTTATTATTTAAGTTCAAAAATAGGGGAGACGTCGAAAAAGCCGATGTGCGATTCAAACACTATGATGCATGCAAAGTAAGAGAGGCGTACATGACTCCGGCACTCTACATGCATGGTGATCCGTACATAATTTAAAGAAATAATTAAAACTAATCTAAATGATGCATGAAGAAAATGGCCATAGACGAGCAATTTCTAAATATCGTGAAGCATAGTAGTTAACTGATCAGAGAGAGAGAGGTCGATGTTCGGTCTCGGATGCTGATCGGTGCCGCCGCAACAGATCTTGCACGTGTTGTATACGACCTCTAGTGGCACGTGACCTCTCAATCAATCAAGTTAACTTTTTATTATGAATTAATAATAAGGTCTAATTACGCCCTATAGGTGCAAGCAACCTATTAGGCCTTAAGTTATTTACGTCACAATCAAGAGAAAATCCTAAGTCTAGGGGACAAATTATTCGGGAATCAAATAGCAAAAACACGATAAAACAAAATCGGTGAAAAACGTGGTGAGATCCCCCGAGCACACCGGTGCTCAACGAAACAGACCCTGATACAAGAGTCTAAGAGAGAAGAGTGTCCAAAGGTCCAAAGTTATTACAACAATAATAAAGAAATCAGCTGAAAGTAGAACTACTCTAAAGCTACTCTAGAGGCTATAATAGATTCCTGCTCTACTTCTGCTCCTCCTCGGGTGCGTGTCTCCTCCAAAGTGTCATCGGGCAGTTCCTCGCATGAAAAGTGGAACAAAAACGGGTCAGAAATTAGTTATAACAGATTGAAATAAAAAAATAAACAAAAAGCTAAAAAAGACTACTAAACCGTGCTCCCCGGCAACGATGCCATTCTGATGACATGCTTCGTGACTCGGGTTAAGGAATCAGATAAGCAGAAGGTCGTTGCGACCCAAATCACGAAGCTAATTCAACAAGAAAACAAGAAACCACACAAGCAATAGATAAGGCAATCAAAACCAATGGCAGCGGTCTCCGCTATTTTATTTTAACCTGGTATAGTGACCAAGGTCAAACTCAAGGAGCACAAGTAAACCTACGAAGTAGTCGGTTTTCAGACAAATACAAGCATATTTTTATTTATTTTTAATTTTGCATTTTTTATAGTTTTCAATTAAGGAAAACAAACAAGCAAACAAGGAGATTAAGGCTTACAAACAAGCTTTTACCATTTTTATTAAGGCGAAAAATGCTCAAAATGAAATGAAATTATTTTTAAGTTTTTCAAATATTATGATGTTTTGATAATATTTTGGGAATTTTCTAATTTTTTATATGATTTTATAAAAATCAAATAAAGGTAAAAGGAGAAAATATTGTACAGTCTGGACTAAAAGGCAAATTTAAAATACTAAAAGTTCCCTAATGTCTAGTTGTGATTTTTATGAGAAAGTAAATAAAAATGTCTATCCATAGAATCTGAAATCCTAATTTTTTGATTTTTTAAGGATTTTTAATGATTTTTATAAGTTTTTAAGGGTTCTGAGATTTTTAGAATTTTTATAAGGATTTTTGCAACATAAATGCTACTGGAGGTAAAACACACAAAAGACTATTTTTTTTGAAAATTTTAACATAATTTTATAATTTTTTTATTTTATAAAATAAACAATAATTTTTATGTGTTTTTTATTTTAAAAAATATCAAACAATACTAAATTAATTCACAAAAATTAGCATAAATATTATGTGTTAGCAGGAGCTGACAATAATTTTTATGAAGTTTCTAGAGTTTATTAGGTATTTATTTGATCAAAAATAGGACACACAACTTGTAGGGACATAATTGAAATTATGAGAAAGCTTGCAGACCAAATATTAACACCAATAAGAAACCCATGGTCAAAAGTGCAAATATCCCAGGTAAACAAGCGCACCACACGTGAGTCAGGCAATCAGGGGTATAAATGCAAATATCGCTAATAAACATTCATTCCATAACAAAACTAAAGTTCAGGACTGATACTGTAATTAACCTGAAAGGTCACGTGTAAGTCCACGTGTTACACATGTAGAGGGACTAAAATGCAAATACAAGAAATATGGAGGTCCAAACTACAAATTGTCCTAACTAAAATACACTATGACAAATAATTACAGGACTTGGAAGTATATGCAAAAACGAAGAGGGCCTAAGTGAAATTACCCTTTGCGTGCGCGTGCGAGGCACGTGGGAACACGTGGCAGGCATGGTGGCAGGCGTTGGCGTACGACCCTGATCAATTGGCGGATGCAGATCTGACGATCCAGAGAATGTCGGGGACGTGCGACCTGATGCATCAGATGGTGTCAGATCCAGCGGCCAAAAAGACTGCTGCTGTCGGGGGCTGCGATGGAATCTGGCAGGTGGCGGGTGATCCAACGACCAGGAGGATGTGTGCAAGAACTCCTCCTGGGCAAACTTCAATCAAGCAGGGGAGGTGATCCACCAACCCGATGGGAGGTCTGGAGTGTCCAGCAGTGTCATGAGAGGTTCATGCGTCCGATGATGTGGTCTGATGATGATGGCAACGGTCAGATGAACGTGGCAGGGGAGAGTATCCTGGAGCAGCTCCGCCGGTGCGATAGGGGTTCGAAATGAGCCTTTCCACGCATGCTTACACCTGCAAAAGGAAGGGTTTCTCGGAGGCGGAACTCCGATGGTGTTTATCGAGCGCAAAGTAGGGGAGGTGAGAGTGAATGGAGCATTGGGGTCTCTGGCGTAGGTAGAGAAAGGAGACCAGGCTCTTGATCTTGCTTTGATGAGCAGGAATCTAGGGGACAGACTACATCAGAAGGTGGGTGATGAAACGTAGAGTCGATCAATACGGACGGATGAGAGATACGGGAGCTCTAACTGGGTGGTCAGAGCAACGTGCGTGTGGCGGAGGAAGATGGAAAATCAAATTGAAAGTGAAGGTGCGGAGGAGAGAGTAGGTACCTGAAGGTTCAGAGGTGCTCCTACGCTTCAGTCAGAGATGGTCGTCGGGGTAATAGCCTCGATCACGATGCGGCTGGCGGGGAGGCTGCACATGACAGAGAGGTCCGGCCGCGTCAAGCTACGAGCCTCCTGGCGACTCCTTGAGGATCCTAAGCCGCTCTCTTGATGGTTGTCACTTCAACGAGGATGTCTAGGGTGGAAATGAGACGTGGGGGACGAGCTACTGAGCTGCGTAGGCGGAGACGATACTTTATAGGATCCCCAGGGGGCTGGAATGTTCGAGCGAGGGTGTGCAACCCTAGGAAGATCCATGCCTTCCTAAGGATCCGCGAGGATCACGGATCCTAGGAGGAGCGACGGGCGAGAAATCGGGGCGAGAGGAGGCCTGACCCAATCAGGAAAAATAGGAGAAGAGGCTTCGATGAAGCAAATCAGGTCGGGTCATCCTGGAAGGAGACGTTGACCTGGGTCAACAATCTGACGTGATCTAATCAGGAGGGGCCTGGAATAGGACAAAATACGCTACAGGACAAAACAGAAAGAAAAATAAAGATAATTACATTAAAAATAATGAACGAAATTAAATGAAAAAATGGATAAAAATATTATTTTTCAAGGAATTTTTTATGATTTTTAATTATTTTTATGAAAAATAAATTAGTGTATATACAATATATAGTGTTAGATACATGTATAATATACCTATGTGTTATGTACCATTATTTTTATTTTGTTATTTTTACATAAATACCCCAATTTTATATTTTATTTATTTTCAATATAATTTTAGGAGTACAAAATAATTTTTATTTTATTTTTAGTGGTTATTTACAAATATAAAATAAATGATGAATGCGTTATATATACATGTGTCTTTGTACAATGAAAGAGGAATTTTTTTATTTTTATTTATTTTTTCTAATTTTAATTTTTTTATAGGGATTTTTACCCGTCAAACCCTATAAAATTTGTCAATTACCTCCATGACCTTTGAAACAACCTAATTCCCCCATCAATCCTGTAAACATACCAACTCTTACCCCATGAACCCTCTGGGTAATCTGTTTAAAGCCCGTGGGATTCTTGGGGTAATTTACAGGGTCGATGGAGTAATTACATTGTGCAAAAGGTCGTAGAGGTAATTTAAAAATTCATAGGGTCTGCTGGGTAAAATCTCTTTTTATATTATTATTAGAAGTATATACAAGGAGGTAAAAAGAATGATTTAATTTTATTGTGTCAAAAATAATTATTTATATACATAGGTAATATGTGCAATACAAAGCACGCCCTATCTCTATTTACTTATTTTATTTGGCGATGAGGTCAAAGCTTGACCTTGTCTTGAGGTTCGGGTCACTTTGTATTTATTCTAAATACCTCCTTCCTTTTTCTTTTCCTTTATTCTTGTATTTTTGCACAAATACATGCTAAATATACAATATTAACAAATGCATGCATAATGCTATGTTATTGTATTTATAGGTATTTACATGTTGTTTTGCCAAGATAAATAGCTAAAATAAAAGAATAAAGAGTGGGAATCAGAGATTCATCAGAGCTCAAGGTCATAACTATACCCCATGTGTGCACTGCGATTAGGTGATGGAAATCTTGTTTCCGCGCGAGAGGAGATCCCAAGATAACATCTTCAGAGGTAATGATAAAATACCTCCCTCTTGTTGTTTTCCACATATTTTCATTCACATATGCTTGAACATGCTTAGAGCCTTGGTTATCTTATGATGCGGTTCATATAATGTAACGAAGTCATGTCTCCTTTGTTGTTAGTTTTCACATGATTTTTCTATCATATGTTTGGAATATCATTAGAACTCTATGGGTTTGATAGCGGTAAGATTGTTGATGGTTATCTATACCCGATGTCACATAGCACATCGTATTACACCGATAGATGAATTCTTATTACAAAAATCATGTGATAGTTTGAATGTAATATGTCCTATGTGGATATAAGGTCAACTTAATGTAAAATGGTCTTCGTCGAATCATTGCAATAGAATTGGATACACAGAGGCTATCATATGGTATCGAATGCGGTTTCTATATGCTACAATATGATACAATTGTTTTGTTAAGTTGTATTTGAATTTGATAATTAGATCAAGGCTTGCACGGTATTAGAAATTTTCAGTGTCTAACTTTTGAGTATTCCATCACGTTGGAAGTTAAAGAATGTGGGATTGTTATTACATCATGCTAATCCTAATATAAGCAAATACAATCAATCCCTTGTTATATAGTTTTAAAGTGAGATTTATTTAACCGTGATACTACACGGAGACAATTATATGTTTAAGACTATTTACCTTCTTTTGATTATCTGTTGATGGCCACAAATGTGGTATTTGTTAAGATTTAGGTTAGCATTTATTTTATTATGGATTTCAAATCTTAATACAGTGGTAATAATTACGAAAGAAAATAATGGTGGGAGTTTTTTTTCATATGCATCTAAGAATATCATGTAATCTTTCACTTGCATGGGCACTTCAAGTTGGATTCCACTCTGCTATTATGTACCTTGACCTGCATTTTATTGCTTGATATTTAGAAACATAACGTTATTTAAAATGAGATTGATCGATGAAAGAACAGGTACCGAATGACCAATTTTGGATATATATATATATAGAGAGAGAGGGCTTATCCAGAGGGCACTGTGCCCATTTAGGATTTTTAAGCACGCGTTGTCATCCGTGTGATGATGATCAAGCAGTTCTGAGTAAAATTGATTAATTTCTAAAATTAGCGCTAAGAATGAGTTGCCATAACCACCCACCGCACATTACTCGCATTTTAATTCCTTTTTTTGAGCATCTTATATTTCCAATTATATCGAGTCCTTAAAAAAAGGAAGACGGTTTTGGAAAGATACATTTAAATCATCAATTTCGTATCGAAGAAATAATCATTGTACATTTGATCAGTAATGTAAATAATGTACTCAAGTAATTATGTGTTGCGAGATCAGTAATACTGAAACACTTATCAGTATTTTACATATGTAATAATACATTGTATAGAGATCAGTAATTCATTCATGTTACTCAAGTAATACATATTCAGATCTCAAGTAACTATTGTTGTGAGATCAGTAATTAAGTATGCGAATTACTAATGTCCATACAATAAGTACTGATTACAAATGTCCATTTTACTGAAGTCATTTTGAATGTTACTAATGTTATAGTTACTTAATACTTTGAGTCTTACTGAAGCACTTTTTATTTACTTATATAACATTTTTAATTACTTATAATGTATCGAGTGTTACTGATGGCAATACATAAGTTACTGTCACATTATTTTTTATACTTATTCCAACTTATTTATTCCATTACCTTCTTTTACCTACAATTTATTACATGTTACTGATGCTTCTATATATCTTACTTGTTTTATTCTTTATTTTGAATTACTATCGAATAACACCTTCTTTACTTATGTAGCATATTTAATTACTTGTAATACGTCAATTGTTACTGAAAGTCGCATATAAATTACTTAATTATAGTTATATGGTGAACATCTAAATTTCAACTGTCTTGTAGTCCATTTAGATGATGTTTTTTTGCTCTCGCTCCTCCGAATAACAGCAGCTTCTTCAAGACACCAAATTGTTGCATTATTCTGCAAGAAACAATAAGTTAATTTATATCCGTGAATAGTAATAATTGTATAAAGAAAAGCAACTCAGCAATATACTCATTTCAGTAAGAATCATTCAATGACAAGTAACATGTAATGAATTGTTAGTAAAGTTTGTTATATGACAAGTAACTTGTAATGAATTGTTAGAAACTCAACAATATACTCGCTTCAGTAAGAATCATTCAATGACAAGTAACTTATAATGAATTGTTAGTAACGTTTGTTATATGACAAGTAACTTGTAATGAATTGTTAGTAACTCAGCAATATACTCGCTTCAGTAAGAATCATTCAATGCTAAGTAACTTGTAATGAATTGTTAGTAAGATTTGTTATATGATAAGTAACTTGTAATGAATTGTTAGTAACTCAGCAATATACCCGCTTCAGTAAGAATCATTCAATGACAAGTAACATGTAATGAATTGTTAGTAACGTTTGTTATACGACAAGTAACAATTGCGTTAACATTAGTAACATAAAATATCTCATTAGTAAATTACTTAAATATATCAGTAACTCAATATATTTTCAAATTAACGCATAAAAAATAACAATTGTATTTACTGTAACTTTTTATTATATGAAATCAAAATACCTTCGATACAAAATCAATTAGGACTACAAATCGTGTATCAAAATGAATAAAAATGATATTGTGAATACCATTTCTCATATTTCAATCATACTTCTCGAATAAATATTGCTTACGATCAAAAATATGTATTATTCGTAATTGCTTTTGAAATATGCCGATCACAATCCATTCACGAATTAACCATGAACGAAACCTAATGAAAAAATATTATCAAAGAAAAAACAACAATTAAAACGCAGGATCAATGAAAATATAAAATCAACAATTGAAATACAATACCTTTGGCGAGCGAAAATCGTCTCCAATCGATAATAAAACACAATGATTCGTGAGAACGATCGCTCGATCCCCTCTCAAAATGTGACAAAATGGATTTTTTCTCAATACAATATCAGACGATACCAAAAAAGTCTACTGCTATTTTGGGAAATTCATTAATATTCAAAATTAAAAGCATTGTCGCTACCATTGCCGTTCCTAAAATCATGGGATTAAGAGATTTAATCTAACGGTGGATAATACGGGCTCATTTTATCGCAAATGGGCACAGTGCCCTCTGGATAAAAATCATATATATATATATATATATATAGACACACACACGCATATACACACACTAGTATTTCCACATTCAAAATCAAAATTTAAATTTTGACATGTCTCGACAACAAAAAGATCACCACATTCCTAATTTGAGTTATGTTAAAATCGAATGTTGCTATAGTTTTGTAATCATATGATAGAAATATTCTAATGATGACGCTTAAAAATAGGAAGGTTAAGATTAATGTCTGAGTTATTCTAATAGCAGGATTATCAAACGGACCGATAAATTAATAGCACGATTGATTTGAATTGGTATGGCCGCCGGTCTTAGTTCTAGATACATCCATGTATGATAATCGTGATAAACAAAGTCGCTAATGATTTTCAATGAGGGAAAATTAATAAAACATGATGTACGAGTGCATCAATAACTACGTCAAATGATTTAACTTATTTCCATGACTGTGATTATTACGATTATCGTCCAGTAGTTTAAGTCCCACAGTAATCGAATAGATGGAGTTAGGTGTCTTAAGGGATTTGACATGCATCGTGATCCCAACAGACGAGTTGGGTGATGTTACACCTAGTAGCCAAGTTGTATCCAGAGTCGCTCGACAGAGTAGGCAGGTGACACGGTTAGCACTCTTGGTTTGTCACTTATACACGATTTTAAGACTCGATTTTAAACTAGATGTGGCCGCATCGAATGATAGGTGTTCTGGGATGTGGTTTGAAGTTGGAGATTTAGGTTATGATATTTTCATGTTCTAGTTGAGCAGAGATCCTTATTGATTACTCAAGATGAATACCAAGTTCTCATGTAGCAGAGGCTTGCAAGCCGTGTACTTGCGTGTGCTAAATTAATATGAGAAATGATTTATGATTGGACATCAATAATTGCAATTTGTATATCGTTGTGGACTCTAACCAATGGGTAAAAATATTAAGATTAATGTGTAGCCCTCAAACAATTATTAAATTAATAAATAAAAATAGTAAACATGTGATACAATGTAAATTAAAATAACTTTGTGTAATTCAGTTACTATAGTATATGTATATGTCTATAGATAGAGTTGAGTGCATATGCCTTGTTTATCTTTGCATTAGTTTTTTATAGTATTTGTCTCATCACTGGGCAATTGCTCATAACGTTACCCTAATGTGAACATAATATGTATAACTAAGCAGCAGCCGCAACAGTTACCGGCTTTCGAGGAGATCGAGCTTTCTGTCCTCAAACTTGCACCAGATAGGGTGCGTAATACATAGAGTAATTTATTTGATTCTGCGTTATTTTTCGTTCTATTTGAGAGACAATGTAATGAGATATTGCAGAACTTCTGCTTTATATTTTATACTTATATGTATATCTTATTTTGTGGACATGGACTTGATGGCTATCATGAAGGAGCATAAATGTTACAATTTTCATTTCATTTTATATTATTCTCAAGGTGAAATAAGATATAAAATTAAGTTATGTATGGTTAAAATTAATCTACAACCATATTTATAAATCAAAATGGACATATGGACACAGATGTTTGCAAATGTTAAAGTGATATCCATATCCGTATCCATTTTAAAATGAATATGGATACATGTGTCAAAATCTTTATGTGACAGATCGGATACATCAGTATCCATTTGCATCCCTAGATGGATGATACGGTTATATTTTTCTTATTTAATGGGATAAAGCATGGGAAGTTGAGAAGTTAGGGGGGCACATGCCCCCCATAACCCATATATGTGTCCGCCCATGGATCATGGGGTTGATACGTTATTGTAGCACATGGTATTTGTTTCTCGATCCTCCATCTTGTTATACACCAATTCTATTGCATATAGACATCATGTTGGCATTTTCATGCTCAAAGATTGTGTTGTCTTCTCTATCCTTCCATCGTTCCACATATTCTCGATGGAATAAGGACTAATCTAAGATACCATTGCCTCTGATACAATTCCGTTGAGAGACAACATGTATCTTCTCAACGGAAGTTGGTTGTCGCATTCCAAACTGACGCATCACTCGATCTAGCAGATGCATTGCGCAATATCGTAACAAATGAAAGGAACATGATCATTCAAGTGGGTTGATCATTCATGCATATTGGATACAATTTAGCTTAGGTTGTCTTCATCGTAAGGCATCCAATTGAACTATAACCACAACAATAATGTCATAGGCAAGTCTTCGATAAGATAAACACAATTCGTATTTTATAAGATTTTTTACCCGAGGAGCTTTCTATGTATCCATCTAGTTTTGATGATAAATAAGTGTCACAACCGTACGTTGCTACATTTTCTAATTTTCAACGGGATAAAATAGGGGAAGTTGAGAAGTTTAGGGGCTACGTGCCCCCCATAACCCATATGTGTGGGGTTGATACATTAGTGTAGGATGTGGTATTTGTTTCTCGATTCATCTTCTTGTTATCCTCCAATTTCATTGCATATAGACAGCATTGTTAGCATTTTCATGCTCAAGGACTACGTTGTCTTCTCTGTCCATCCATCGCTCCACATATTCTCGATATAATAAGGACCAATCTAAGATGGCATTGCCTCGCATACGACTCCCTCGAGAGACAACATGTATCTTCTCAATGGAAGCTGGTTGTCGTATTCCAAAATGATGCATAAATCGATCTACCAGATACATTGCGCAATATCATAACAAATGAAAGGAACTCTACTCATCCAAGTGGGTTGATCACTCAAGCATACTACTCATTTTTCTTCATAGTAAGGCATCCAAATGATCTATAACCACAACAATAATGGTATATGTAACTCTTTAATAAGATAAACATAATTTGTAATTTATACGATTTTTTACCTCAGGAGTTTTCTATGTATCCATCTAGTTTCGATGATAAACAAGCATCACTATCTATATGTTTTCCTTAAAACTCTTCACTCTTATCCATTTGAGGGCAAGTGATCCTCTTCGATACTTGTATGTTATCTCATAATTGGCCTTCCAATATCCATATGTTCCCAGACCCGAACCTACTTGCACTATTTTTTTTACAAATGCTATTGATATATATATATATGTATATGTATATATGTATATATATGTTATTTAATACAAGGTGTACCTGCAATATTGTGAAAAAGTTGTAAACTCGTGATATTCCACCTTCGCACCCTTGTCCAATTCAGAATACATGTGTCCAATATCGATTGTGCACAATCTTCCAATTCGTGCAGGGCACTGGCATTCTCACAGGCCATTGTCAGAGGAGATAATCCTTTGAGAAATCAGTCTTTACCCATCATCACCCTCATCAAAAGGCCTCGACACTATATATCTGGGGCTTGACCTGTAATGCCCGTCTCGGTAGGAGCGCATCTCAATGTCCATTCACAGTTATTACCCAACAATAGTTATATACAACCTACATGGTATAATATTCATACAAAAAAATGGCAGGAGAAAATATCTGTTCAATAGAAAAACGTCCACAACTTAAGATGACAGGAATAATCCAAGATCTTATTATTACATCACCAATAAGAGAAAATGAAAAGACAATTAAGAAATCGGTTCCACTAGATATCAAACTCCGAAATGGTTCTCAATTGTGCTGCCAAAAACTCTCGTCTCGGTCTCCTGCTCAAGATTTCCTGTTGGATTTCCAAGAGGGGTAACTTGTGAGTCAAATGACCCAGTAAGGATATAATAATTATTATAAATGAAAGAAATTTAGGTAGGCAACGTAAATGCAGTAACTAAATATGTATAATAAAAGAATATTCTAAAAGACTCAAGTAGGATGAATCTAAGTATGTTCCAGGCCTCAAGTATATTTTATGACACGTTACTTGATTATCCACTTGACTTTATAACACTTTACTCGATTTCCACTAATTTTGATCCTTTTATTCGCATATATATATATATATATATATTAATTCTAGATTCACTCGTCAAAGGAGAAAGTCTACACTAGGAATGAAATCTGCATCGCTTCATTCAAAGTGCAGACTAAGACCTGTGCGCAAGCACGATCCTCCAGTTAGTCTGGTTGGTAGTACTCTGATACTCGAGACACGAGGCATATAGCCCCAGGAATCACGAATCTGTCAACTGAGTCTGCCAGGGGAGTCTTGCTCGCCCCAAAACCAATAGTCACAAAACAAATCTGTATGGTGCGATGCACACATGCATCCACCTAAAAAGCTCCAGAGTATCTACCACCTCCCCACTTTGTGATGCCCCTCTAGTGGGGATGACTCGCTTTCGGCTCAGCCAGACTACAAGGGTGTGCACCCACCTTGTAGTTTTTATTATTATTATATATATAACATGTGTATTTATACCTTACTCAAAGGATATTAACCATGAGATTTAATATTGGAACTCAGTATATGACAAACCAACCCCGTCATCATAGAGGAACCTCGGGTCACAATCCATCCCATTTTCATTTGTTTCTGGGTATACCGATAAGTATCATACATTATACCCAAACACAACAGATTTCTCTTATCTACAATTGTTAAAGAAAAAGAACAGTTGAGCATCTCATCATGTACTGACCACATCCCGTTTTGATAACCACTCACACATTCCAACACTGTTTAGGAAAATCACCATCTAAACCTCGTAACGTGCAAATTGAAGATCCCTACTATCAACTGTGGGATATATAACATGTTATGATAATATAGGCAACTTACTCATTAATGCAACACTGATAGATGAGTATGTATTCCATAATTTATTTGAGAAGGTTGTACAAGTCCAAACTATGGAAAGACCAATGCAAGTCATCTATATTTCAAGATAATCATATAAGTGGATGTTATGAAAATAACTATTCATACATGAATTAATTAAGCTAAAATTATTGCTCCCTAATTTATACATTAAGGAAATATGCAATTTAAGAAATTAGACAATGAAAGGCCGTAACAAAGAAACTTATTATATAATAATATGATGTTTGGCATACGAGGTTGTATCCTTTAATAAACAAGACCTGCGCGGTTGGACGACATCTAAGGTATATGGCTCTATATTGACGTTATAAAAGAGTTCACAAATTTAAGCCGCGAATTTCAAACGACGGTTATGGAATAAGTATTCGAGTGCATGCACATATTAAAACTATACCATTAAAGCATATACTACCTTAAAATTCATCATCTTAAATACGGCTAGTTTGAAAATATGGAAATAAGATTAATTAATTCTATTAATAGAATGTTGTATCAATTAAAGATTCTGAAAATTTTGCATGAAAAGGACAAGGACCATTGACATGCAACAAGTTAAAAGAAACACGATCATGTAGCTAACATCCGATTGCCAATCCACATATTTCATGATATATAATTCTATTGGCAGGATTTATTATAAAAAGGAAAATATAGATAAATAGTTTATGTGCTATGCACGCATTTGATAAAATTTAATAGCGTGCCTTTAATGATTTTCAATTTTCCTTGACAGATAAAAACTAAACGATCCTCATATTATAATACCTTGAAATAATTTAATATGAACTCTTAGGACAAGATCATTTCTCAACTTGATTTATACACAAAAAGGATGTGGTAACCGTTTGACAAGATAAAAGTCACAGAGTACCAACAACAAACGATGACCCTGGGAAAGGATCGAAATTGAGCATCAAATCCCAAAATCAACAACCTCCATTATCGCAAGGTACACGAAATAACAAGGAGGGTGTTGAGATCCGTTACCTAACGAGAACCTTCGATCCGTGCACGCGGTCAACGAACGGTACTTTGTGGCGCCTTTCCCTTGCGGTGTTCTTCCTCCTCTCCTTGTAACGAAGGTTCGGAGCTTTGTAGCTCACCAAAGGGAAGAAGCTCTTCCTCTCGTCTCTCTAGGGAAGAAGAATCAAGAGATCAACTTTGAGAAGGGTGAGAACAGAATGAGATCAAAGGGATCTTAAACATCATTCAATGGTGGGAAAGTAGGAAATACGACTGTAAATTTTGAGGTGAAATTATGCCTCAAAATATCTCCCACGAGAATAAAAAAATCAAAATCCGTGGGTCTAAAATTTCCAAAAATGTCCCCGACCATGGTTCACTAAAATGGGCATAACTTCCTCATACAAACTCGGATTCGTGCATTCTTGGTCTCATTGGAAAGCTTGCGACGAGACACTTCTTTTGAATATAATATTGTATATATTTTAGAATTTAAAAAAACGAAAATTTCGAGGTGTTACATTATAACAACCTTAAAAACAGTCTTGTCCCCGAGACTTAAGATGTACGGAATGTAACATAACCACCTTAAAAGGTTAAGCCCATATTGACCGTTAAAGGTATAAGTATGATTTAGAGATTACCTTCAAAAATATGTGGGTAGTCTCGTCGCATATCTGCCTCGGGCTCCCAAGTGGCCTTCTTAGAGTTATGTCACTGCCAAAGGACCTTTACTAATGGTATCTCCTTATGCCTCAGCCTCTTTATCGAGTGATCGATGATGCGGACCGGTTCCTCAAGGTAGCTTTGGTCTGTGTATGAAGATCATCGTAGCTAATCATGTGCGATGAGTCATGTACATATTTCCTTAGGTTGGAAATGTGAAAAATGTTATGTACTCCTGACAGGTGAGGGGGAAGTTCCAGTCTATATGCAACACTGCCATTTCTGTCAAGGATCTCAAAAGGTCCAACAAACCGTGGGGCTAACTTCCCATTTAATCCAAATCGTTTCACTCCCTTGGTTGGAGATACTCTCAGGAAGACGAAATCTCCAACTTCAAAGCTAAGATCATGCGTTGTTTATCATTGTAGCTCTTCTACCTACTTTGTGCAGTAAGCAGCTTTTCCCGGGCCATCTTAATGGCTTTAGCAGTTTCCTCCATGTATTCCACCTTATGCAGCTGGTTATACCCGACCTCTTGCCAACTCAAAGGTGTAGTACATCGTCTCCCATATAATGCCTCGGAAGGGGTCATGCCTATGCTGGCATGGTAACTATTATTGTATGAGAACTCTGCTAATGATAAGTAGTCCTTCCAAGACCCTTTCCATTCTAGTACACAAGCTCGAAGAAGATCCTCTAATGTTTATATAGTCCTCTCAGATTGTCCATCAGTCTGTGGATGGTAAGCCGAACTGAGGCATAATTGCACTTCCAAAGTGTTCATAAACTTGCGTCAATAATTTGAGGTAAATCTCAGATCACGATCTGATATAATTTGCTTCGGTAGGCAATGAAGCTTGACAATCTCTTTGATAAAAATCACCGCAAGATGTACTGGAGTGCAAGCCACGCTCACAGGTATGAAGTGTGCTGACTTCGCAAGCCTGTCAACTACTACCCATATGGCATCATGACCGCTAGAAGCTTTAGGTGGTCCTGTAATGAAGTCTATAGATATACCTTCCCACTTCCACTCGGGAATTGGAAGGGACTGCAGAAGTCCAGGTGGCCGCTTATGCGCAGCCTTAATCTGTTGGCATGTTATACACCTTGCCACGAAATTAGCCACATCTCTTCTCATTTGCTTTTTCTTTAAATCCTTATACATCTTGGTGCCACCAGGATGTATCGATAATCGAGAGCTATGTGCCCCGTGCATGATCTCATTTCTTAGTTCCATATCTTCCGGAACACACAAACGGTTGCCATTTCGTAGCACACCGTCTTCATATGAAAAGCCAACTAAAATCCCGGCAAGGGCTTTGTCCTTGAGCCTCTGTAGACTCTCATCTATAAGCTGTCCTTGAATGATCCTCTCTACTAGTTCAGGACGGGAAGGAGAGGGAATTATAATCATCTTTCGGCTACTCTGGAAGGGGTGCCAATCACTAAAAGATGCGAGAAGATCCCAAGTCTTGAGCTGGGGGTAGGACTCACTCGTGTGTGGCCTACGACTAAGTGCATCTGCCACCACATTTGCCTTGCGAGGGTGATATGATATAGTGCATTCATAATCCTTCAAAAGCTCCACCCATCGTCATTGCCTCATATTTAGCTCTTTCTGATCAAACAAATGCTTAAGACTTTTATGATCTGTAAAAATCTCAAAGGCTACCCCACAAAGATAGTGCCTCCACATCTTCAGAGCAAAGACAACTGTCGCAAGTTCCATGTCATGAGTTGGATAATTCTTCTCATGTGGTTTTAATTGACAAGATGCATATGCAACAACTTTACCATGTTGCAACAAAACTGCTCCTAATCCCTCCTTCGATGCATCAGTGTACACTGTGAATCTGTCCGTTCCTGATGGAATCACTAACATGGGAGCTGTAGTAAGTTTGTCCTTCAATGTCTGTAAGCTTTTCTCACACTTATCCGTCCAAGTGTACATTGTCTCCTTCTTGGTCAGTTGAGTGAGGGGAAGGGCAATCTGAGAAAATGCCTTCAAGAATCTTCTATAATATCTGGCTAAGCCAAGAAAACTACGGACCTCTGACACGTTCTTTGGTTGTACCCAGTTAAGAACTGCTTCAATCTTTGTAGGATCCACAACAACTCCTACATCTGAGATGACGTGGCCCAAGTATGCCATTTGTCAAAGCCATAACTGACACTTACTATACTTCGCATATAGCTTGTGTTTCCTCAGTGTCTCTAGTACTATTTGTAAATGTATTCAATGTTACTCCTCATCGCTTGAGTAAATAAGGATAATGTCAATGAAGACCACCACAAAGTTATCAAGAAATGGCCTGAAAAAAGGACAACATCAATGAAGACCACCACAAAGTTATCAAGAAATGGCCTGAACACCCGAGTCATCATATCTATGAAAGCAGCTGGGGCATTTGTCAGGCCAAAGGGCATTACCATGAACTTATAATGTCCATATCTGGTCTGAAATGCAGACTTAGGTATATCGACATCTTTAATTCATAGCTGATGATAACCAGATCGAATATCAATCTTGGAGAAAATAGATGACCCATGTAGTTGGTCAAAGAGGTCATCAATCCGAGGCAATGGATAACGATTCTTGATAGTCTCCTTATTTAGTTGCTGGTAATCTATATACATGTGCATAGATCCATCCTTCTTTCTAACAAATAGGACCGGTGCCCCCCATGGTGATGTACTAGGGCGTATGAAGCCCTTCTCCAATAATTCATGCAGTTGCACCTTAAGTTCCTTTAGTTCAGTTGGCTCCATCCGGTATGGTGCAATAGAAATTGGTTGAGCTCCCTGAATAAGAGTTATTTCAATCTCTACTTTCCTTTGTAGAGAAAGTCCAGGCAATTCATCTGAAAAAACGTATAGAAAGTTCTTAACAATTTCTACATTAGAAATCTCCTTGTGCTGCATTTAATCCCCAATGACATGGGCAATGTATCCCTCACACCCCTGATCAAGCAAGCGATGTGCTTGTAATGTTGATATGCATACTACTCCCCCAGAGGAGATACTCCCATCAAATACAAATTCCTGTAAATCAGGAATCTTGAAAATGATTTGTTTATGGAAGTAATCAAGGCATGTGTGGTGATTCTCAAGCCAATCCATACCAAGAATAACATCAAAGTCTTCCATCTATAAGAGTAATAGGTATGCTTCTAGCATATAACCTCCGATATATACCGGACAATCAGGAAACACCCGGTAGACCACAAATAATTGACCTCTGAAGAGCCTTCGTCTACCCTACCTAATTCAACTGGATTAATGATCGAATTAAATTTGTCGTTCGTTGTAGTCGGGTAAATCGAGACTGATCAAAAATCACTTAGATTAATATTGAATTAAACGCAAGCGACAAATTTATTTTACTTGCGTAAGTCCAAGGTCGAACTCAGGGAGACAGCTTTCTCCTTAGGTTAATTTTAAGTTAATTTCAATGTAGATTTTCATAAGAGTATTTTTGGTCTTTTTTATGCAATTAAGGAATATACAATGCAATTTCAAGCCAAAATTTAAGTTAAATCACAAATTATAGTCAAATGAAGTCCAAAAATAATGAAACTTAGCCAAAATATGAAGTGCGATGAAACTAAGCTACTGCATTTTTTTGGAATTTTTAGACTCTGAATGAATTAATTATGAATTAAAGATGAATACATGGTAATTTTTGCAAAAT
The DNA here is from genome assembly GCA_037367405.1 of Ottelia alismoides. NCBI lineage: Eukaryota > Viridiplantae > Streptophyta > Magnoliopsida > Alismatales > Hydrocharitaceae > Ottelia > Ottelia alismoides. The sequence continues at coordinate 28,564 of JAZKJV010011622.1, forward strand.
TAATTTTAATAAATACCAGAGTAACTTATTTTTAGATATAAAAATTATCCTAGATATTACTATGTGAGATGAATCCTGGAAAATTAATAGACCTAAAAAATGGTGTATATTGGACCTATTAAAAATCAATTTAGCAAAAGACTAATTAATTTACTCAAGCATGTGTCCGTGCAAATGGTTTGATTTTTGGGCACAGTGTAGATCGACTTAAACTAAATCTATTGTGATTTTATGATGATTTTTGGAGCAACAAGTAATTTAATAATGAATAAAAGGCACACCGTGGGCAAATTATGTCAATTTACACAGGAATAATAATATTAAATTCTTCAATGCTCACAAAAATATGACCCGTGTCACAAAGATAAAGCACACATTTAACAACAACATGCAATTTTTGGAATTTAAAAATAATGCTAAATGAATGCCTAAATGTGCGTGCAAACACAAGGACTGAAATGCAAATAGAAATTAAAATTAATTAAATTAAAACGTGCATACAGGGACTAAAGTGCAAATACCTATAGTTCTAGGGTAGGAATGCAAAATGTCGACAGGAACATGTGTGCCTCACGTGGCATGCCTGGCAGGGACTGAAAGGTAATATTGAAAACTTACAGGGGCCTCTGTGCAAATTACCCACATCGCACGTGAGAGACACGTGAGATCTAGGCTCGGATGGCTTCAGAGGCTCGGACGTCGGCTCGGGTGCTCTGGAGGTTCGGATGTAGCTTCGGAGGTGGCTCGCGTGCTCCAAGCCTAAGGGTCGAGGGAGAGGCTCGGAGGGTGCTACGTGGCGTGAGGTAGGCCACTAGATCGAGATTGATCCAACGGTTGCTGAAGTAGAGGACGTGGCGCGCTGTGGATCCGTCAGGTCGAGATAGATCTAACGGCGGTGATGAATCCTAGAGCTGACAACGTTGCTTGATGTGGGTCTTTAGATCCTCATGATCCAACAGAGGCTGGTGTAGCAGGCGATGGTGACGTGTCGCGACGAGGATCGTTAGATCAAGATGATCCAAGGTGACTATGTGTCATCTCCTCCGGGTCACCGCCTCCTGCGGCGGACGTGGCTGTGCTCCGGCGAAGGGCTCTCAGCTTCGTCGCCTTCCCCCGTGGTCGATGAAGGTCCCCGAAGTCCCCTAAGTGGTTGGAAGCGACCGTGGAAACTTCTGGGAACCGCTGGAGTGTCTGGGAGTGGATGAGGTGGTCCACAGGTCAAAGGCGATGAAGCTCGAAGTAACTCCGGCATCGACTCCGATCAGTGAAGAAGATGGGACCTGCAGCATTAGTGGATGCCAGAATTCGAGTATTTGTGTTTGCGGGAGTGCTGTGAGTGCATTGGGGCATGTGTCGTGAAGCATTGATTGGGCGGTGGTGTTCTTCCGCCGTGACCAGCGGAGCTATGGTCGGAGATGGTGCGACGTATCGTGAAGGTGAGCTGAAGGTGCGGCGAAGACAAGAGCTCCAAGGCGGAGCTCAGGAGATGGTTGGTGGAGGGTGGAATCAATCGAGGATGGTGGGAAAATTGGGAGAAGATCGAGATGAAAAGAGGATGAAGATTGGAGGAGGAATGGATGAAGCTACCTGGGAATGGAGGCTCGGGGAAGAGCTTCCGGTCATCGCTCTAGGGTCGGTAGCGGCCCGAGCTCGTGCAACTCATCGGAGAAGTTGTTGCACAACGTAGCTACGTCGTGGATCTCACAGGAGGTGGACCACCGTCGTCTCTCAATTTCGTGCCTAATCGATGTCACTGATGGGTAGAGGAGAGCTCTGGGGCACCTCGTGCTAGAGCGGATAGCCGTGAAGGTAACCGGTGGTGGAGTATTTAAAGGAAGAAGGTGGAGGTCCAAGCGATGGGAGGTGTGATGCTCGTGGAGTTTGTGGAGCGAAGGAGAGGGGGTCATGGTGCGCGTGGGGGCTGGCAAGGATGAGGGATGTGGGGTCTCCATCGTGGGGCGCTCAACGGGCGGAGATGGTCGCTGATATGGTGACGAAAATAGAAAGGGGGAGGAGATGGAGCACGAGGTGGGCGACAGGGGCGATGCTTCCTCGGGAGAACAATTCTTTTTCAGGGAAAACTAGGGAGAAAGGAATCTTCTTACCTAAGACAGACAACGGCATGTGATTAATGAGATAACATGCCGTTAGGACAGCATCACCCTGAAAAGAATGAGGAGCATGACTCTGTATGAGAAGTATCCTGGTGACCTCAAGTAAATGACGATGTTTCCTTTCTGCAACTCCATTTTGTTGGGAAGTGTAGGCACAGGATGTTTGGCGGATAATCCCTTGTGTTGAAAAGTAATTTGAGAGAGTATGAGTACAAAATTCCAAGGCATTATCGCTTCTCACAATCTTTACAGATGCGGAAAAGACATTACGAACTTCATTTATGAAATTTATGATAATATTCCTAGATTCAGATTTATTTTTTAACAAAAAGACCCAAGATACACGAGAAAAATCATCCACAATGACTGATAATCAGGAACGCGACTAGGACCCCATATATCAACGTGAAACAACTCAAACTTGGAGCTACTACTCTGACTCTGACGATTGGGAAAGGTAGACCGATGATGCTTTCCCAACTGACAAGCCTCACATTGGATGGACGTATGAGGGGAAACCTGAGGTAAAACACGACACAATTTCTGAAGCGGTAGATGGCCAAAGCGCAAGTGCCACATGAATGGAGAGACAGATCCAGCAGGAAGAGAGGAGATTGCGGCATATGGGGTCCGACTGAGACGATATAGGCCACCCTGCTCATAGCCACGCCCAATCACGTTGTTCGTAAGGATGTCCTGAAAAATGAGAGAAGATGGGTCAAAAATTGCTCGACAATGTAAATCCTTTGTAATTTGACTAATGGATAACAAATTCATAGAGAAATCAGGTGTGTGCAGCACATTCTTGAGGTGCATAGATGATGTCGGGCTAATCTCCCCCTGACCAGAAATTGGGGAGTGTGTCCCATTAGCAATAATCACAGTACGGCCTGGAGGAACCTGTCAGTAGGTTGTAAGTAAACCTCGGTCACCACACAGATGATGTATGGAACCAGAGTCCATAATCCACTCTAAAGTATCAGATCTACTACTGCTAGTGAATGCATAAGTACTACCTGAGGTAGTGGTGAATGCAGAAGCAGCAATGTTAGAATGACTCTCAGAGGCATGCGCTGATGCAACAGGACCGGATGGAGGAATGATACCCCTCAGACGAGCTACAAGATTATCAAATAGCTGATCCAAAGAGGAAGCAGAAGGAGGTTCAATCTGTTCAGCTACTCGTGCAGAAGCAAGAAATCCATGTTTAAAATAGCATGTGTCCTCGTTATGTCCAGAACAGTGGCAGAAGGTGCATGATGGCTGGACACGACTCCCTCTGCCTTGAGGTCTATGACCACGAAACTAATGATGACACCCACGACCTCGAGATGCTGCCATAGCTGAGGCGGTCTGATTTGCAGTAAATGAAGGAATAGTAATACGACTCAGTCTGTGAAAGGCTTACTCCATCGAAGGAATAGTGAAATCTGCCAAGATCTGGGAACGTGTTGCCTCGTACTCAGGATCAAGGGCTGCCGGGAATACACCAACCATAGTGGCATTCCGGTAGGTCTTCTGTTGCTCAGGAGTGGCTGTGAGAGGCTTGAAGCTGTAAAGCTTCTCAAACATGCCACGTAAAGACGTGTATAATGAGTGTAGACGCCAACCATTCTGCTTGATTGTAAAGATGTCATGCTGGAGTAGCAGAATCTTCGTCTCATTCTTTGCCTGTGAATAGGTAGCAGCCAGAATATCCCACATTGTTTTTGCAGTGGGCTGATGGAGAATATCATTTGCAATTTCAATTGCTAATGTTCCTGATAGCAAAACCTTGGCTTATGCATCATCTTCCGCCCATGAGGCGTTGACCCCAATCATCTTAGCAGGCTCTTCCTCAGTAAGAATGTGCTTCTTACCGGTTGACTTCATCATACTCATGAACTGCATTGCCCACAGTTCGTAATTTGACCCATCCATCTTCACAATAGGCGCATGTCCTCTAAAGGCGCATATAGATGGGATATCTGCCTTGCTTTCTGACGTGATGATAATAAAAGACTAGGGTTGTAGACTGAAGATATGATTGTCTACACTGACATTCACGGGTTCGGTTGCATGTGCAGACTCAAGCAATCAAACCCATTAACGTGGAGACGTGGACAAAAGTCTCCTCTATGACGAAGGTACCCTAGGGTTGGTCGAACCCTAGGATGTGGAACTGCGTGCAAGACCTAAGAGGGCGGCGTGTCACAGCACACGAAGGGTCGAGGTGTGTCGTAGGAGCGCACAATGCGGAGGAGCGTACGATGTGGAGGGATGCCGGAGGAGCGCACGGCGTGGAGAAGCATGCGGGACCGAGGGCCTGGGCACGAGCGCGAGGCCGAGGGCCTGGGGGGGCGAGCGCGGAGCCGAGGGCTTGGGAGGCGGCGCGCAGAGGGCTTGGAGGTGGGGGCTAGGGTTAGGGTTTGGTTTGAGAACTTCGGTCTAGGACCGTCGCTCTGATACCATGTTGGGAAAAATAAGAGACTTGTTTATTCCCTACGCCCTACGCTCTCTTATATAGGAGAGTAGCCTATGGGTAAATTACATCAAGAGTCTAACATATATCTATACAGTTTCCATTGTAGAGGTTGTTTTCATGATCAACAAGCGATGGATTCAAGTCGTACAAAAGGTTTCTTGTTTATATGTACATAAAATACATCTCTAATAGTAGTCACAGTCTTCCCCGAACTATGCAGCTACTCTTTTGCATCATAGAATCATTGGAACAACTTGTCTAACTTCAGAGGCAATCTCTATCTAACTATTTAGTTTTTCGTTCTATTAAGAATTGACATTGAATAGACATGATAATATTTGCATTATAAAGAATGAATCTTGGTGCTTCTGGACAAATATGTAGATTCCCGAGATATGATAAAAAAGATATTTATGTGAAGAAGAATGTAAGTTATTTTAGCTGATTCTAACTTAATATTGTTATTGAAGAATGGTCTTGCGTGAGTTGTGTTTAGTCTCACATCTTGGAGTTGTGACTTTTGGTCACATTGGTGGGGCTATATAAAGAGCCCCACACCCATTGTAACATTTGAGAAAGTGAATGCAAAATCAGCCCTTTGAGGCGGTTCTCCCATGGTTTCATCTCGGTCCTCACGAAGTAGGGTTCCACATAAAATCAAAGTATTTCATTTGTTTTGTTCTTGTTAAGGGAACATACTGGGACGCATTATGATAGGCCCAAGGATTCCCTTATATGGGAGAAGAACCCATTGGGTAAATTACAGAAAGAAGAAAACAAAAATAAAAAATTACAAAAAATAATACTAAAAATAGTAAATATCTCAACACTCCCCCTCAAGCTGGAGCGTAGATATCGATAAGACCCTGCTTGTAACAACATCTCTGGTAAGGTCCTCTTGCTAGAGCCTTTGTAAGTATATCTGTTGTTTGGTCTCCAGAGCTGACATGTGTATAGTGGTAATACCCTTCTATATCATGTCACGAGTGTAGTGGGAATCTATCTATATATGTTTCGTCCTCTCATGAAAGGTTGGGTCATTTGCAATGAAGAGAGCAGCTTGATTATCACATTGGAGGTGCATGGGAAGAGGCACTTCTATAGCCAGGTCAGTAAGAATGGATCTGACCCACATCATCTCTGTACTAGCATGTGCCATGGCCCTGTATTCCGATTCAGCACTTGATCTAGCAACCACAGTCTGCTTCTTACTCTTCCATAAAACAAGAGAATTCCCTATGAACACGCCAAAGCCAGTTGTAGACTTTCTATCCTTTGGACACCCAGCATAATCTGCATCTGCACATGCTATCACTGAGAGAGATATGCCTCTGTTGAAAAGAAGTCCAGTACCAGGTGAAGTCTTCAAGTATCTCAAAATCATATGGATTGCATCCATATGTGTCTGTCTGGGCTGCTCCATAAACTGACTCACTTTGCTCACGGCAAATGCTATGTTGGGTACGGTAATAGTTACATATAGTAGCTTTCCAACAAACTCTTTGTACCTCCTGTCGACCTCCTCAGTATCATCACCATAGAACTTCATGCTTGGGTCAAGCAGAGTAGTGGCAGGTCTGCAATCTGCCATGCTTGTCTCTGAAAGAAGATCTATAACATACTTCCTCTAGGTCATCACAAGACCCCGTTGGTTCATGTCAAACTCTATTCCAAGGAAGTAACGTAAATGTCCAAGGTCCTTGGTCACAAACTGCAGACCTAGGAAGTCCTTGGCACCCTTAATACCATGCTCGTCATCCCCTGTAATAATAATATCATCAACATAAATAAGAATGATTGCAGTACCTCTCTGGGTCTTATGTATGAACAAGGAGTGATCAATAGTTGATCTCGCAAACCCCTATTGCTATCAAGTCTGAGAGCTTTTGGAACCATGCTCTTAGACTTTGCTTGAGGCCATAGATAGCCTTGTGTAACCTGCAAACCTTCTAACACTCCCCCTCAGAAGCAAACCCAGGTGGCTGCTGCATGTAGACCTCCTCATGTAGATCATCATAGAGGAATGCATTCTTCACATCAGGCTGATAAAGAGGCCAATCTCGTGTCACAGCAACAGCAAAGAGAATACGTAGAGTAGAATGTCTGGCTACTGGAGAGAAAGTATCCTGATAGTCCACCCCATATGTCTGGTTGAACCCTCGTGCCACAAGTCTTGCCTTATAGCGATCCACACTTCCATCCGCACGATGTTTCACAATGAACACCCATATGCATCCCACAACTGATGTATCAACAGGAGCAGAAACAAGACTCCACATACTACGTGACTGTAGCGCATCCATCTCCGCCTCCATAGCTAACCTCCATTTACTATCTTTGAGAGCCTCCTGATATGTTTGTGGTATATGCACGGCTGATAGTGCTAACATAAATCTCCTGAAATCCTCTGACAACCTGCTCAAAAAATTTGGACTGCAAGAGGGTAAGTAGCACATGCCCGTTTCTGCTTTCGCAGAGCAATCGACACGTCAAGATCATCTGCCAAGTCTTGGGCCTGTAAATTTCCCTCTTGAGAGGGTACATGTTCCTCCTGTCTAGAATCTTGTTGTACAGTCAATTCAGTAGTGCCATCAGTAGAAACATTATGCTCATTACATACCTGAGGCGTGATGGATGATGGGCAAGACTTGTGATCCTGGCAAACAGAGCGAGATCTGCGAGGAAAAATACGAGGCAAGAACTGAACCGACGGAGGAGGTGGTGGTGGAGGTGGTGGAAGAGGAGTAGGTGAAGGTGAAGGACCAGCTGTAGGAGGTGGTGGTATGTATATCTCATCATCAGAGTCATATGGAGTAAGTCTATCACATGTAGGAGAAAAATACATGACCGACTCAAAGAAAGTAACATCAGCACTAACAAATTATTTTTGCCTTAGTGGATCAAAGAAGCAATACCCTTTTGGGTACGAGAGTAGCCGACAAACATACACTTGACAGCTCTAGGAGAGAGCTTGTCACGTCCTGAAGAGATATCATGAACAAAGGCAACATATCCAAATACACGAGGTGTAAGAGAGGAGATCCTTCTCGGGAAATGCAGTCGAGTAAGGAATCTTCTCCCCTAACACGGACGAGGGCATATGGTTTACCAAATAACAAGTAGTAAGGACAACATCACCCCAGTAAGCATGAGGAGCATGGCTCTGCATCAACACTGTTGTGGTCACATCAAGTAAGTGATGATGTTTGTGCTAGGCAACACCGTTCTGTTGGAAAGTGTAGACACATGAGGTCCGATGAACAATGGCATGGGATCTAAGGAACTCAGACAGATGGAAGGGTGCAAAATTTGAAGGCATTATCAGAACGGAGATACCTGGCATTTGCATAAAAATATTCTTTACTTCATTAATAAAATACTTGATAGCGGATCTAGCCTCAGACTTATTCTTCAATAAGAAAACCAAGTGAAGTCTAGAAAAATCATCGACAACAACAAGATAAAAACGGTGTCCTTGGAGATCAGGAACACGACTAAGACCCCAAATGTCTAAATGAAGGAGCTCAAATAGTTGAAACTGCTCCGACTCTGACGGGATGGAAAAGAGGAACGATGATGCCTCCCAAGTTGACATGCCTCGCACTGAAAGGATGGTCTCGTAGAAATCTGAGGGAGAACATGACATAGCTTCTGTAGAGGAAGATGTCCAAACCTAAGGTGCCACAGATAAGGAGAGACGGGTCTAGTAGGTATAATAGAAACATTAGCATGAGGAGGCTGGACCAGTCTGTAGAGTCCCTGCTGCTCACTGCCATACCCAATCATCCTGCCCGTGAGTATGTCATGAAACATAAGAGATGAAGGGTCAAAGATGGCATGACAATGCAGATCCTTAGTGATATGATTAATAGAAAGTAAATTCATCTGAAAAGTAGAAGCATATAAAACATTCTTCAGGCGCATGGACGGTGTCAACTGCACCTCCCCCTTGTCCTGTAACGGGTAAGTGGTCGCCATTAGCAATGACAACCCATCTGCCAGGTGGTATAGTGACGGATCCGATAATTGCGATTGTTAAAAAGATATATGTATTTATCGTTCGCTTAAAAATAATAAATGATTTTGTCGTTTGTTGTAGGAAGCAATCGGAATCGGTCAAGAAAATAACCACAAATAATTATTCAATTTTTAATCACGTGGTTTATGTTTATTTTACTTGGGAAAGTCCCAAGGTCGAACTCAAGGAGGCAAAGGAACAACCTAGAATTATGTCTATCAAAATTCGTGCGCGGTTTTCGATGCGGTTTTTTTGGAATTTTTAATGCAATAAAGGATGCAAAATACAATTTCGGCCTATTTTAGGGACTAAAAAAATAAATTACGCCCAATTATGTCCGAAAAATATGAAACTTGGCCAAGATGTAAAATATGATGAAATGAATGCACTATGATTTTTTTTGGAATTTTTAGATGCAAGATGAATTTTTATGAATTTTTAAATGCAAACAAAATGAATTTCAATATTTAATTATAATAAGTACTGAGCTTATTTATTTTCAAGGTACAAAATTATCTAAGATCTATCACTAGATGATTGATCTCAGAAAAATCCTAAACCTCAAAAATACTAGTTTCAATACTTATTAAAATCAAACACTGAAATATGCAAAATGATTTTTACAGAGCAATCTATGCATGCAAATGCAAATTTTTTGGGCACAATGTCAAGCACAATTAATTCTACAATATGTAATTTTTTGGGAATTTTTGGAGCAACGGTTAATCAAATATAAATTTCAGAGCAAGAAATGGGCAAATTATGCAAATTTCTACAAAACAATTAATTATTAATTAACCAATGATCACAAAAATATCCACGATATGTTAAAATGTAGATATTTAAATGAGGAACATCGTGCTATTTTTGAATAAATAAAATAATGTCATGTAGAGTCTAAAATCACTGGGGAATACAGGGGTATAACTGCAATAAATGAATAAAATAAATATAAAGAACAGTGGGGGACCTAGAGATAATTACCAGTAATTGAGGGGGTGTCTTGCAAAATTTCCAGAGGGGAAACTGAACATCGGTGCAAATACAAGAAGAACCAGGGATGTCGGTGCAATCTTCCCACCGCGCCACGTGATGCGTGCGTGCGGTGGGAGGCTCGGGGCAAGGTTCGGTTGGATCTCCACGTGTCAGACGCCTGTGCTTCGGACGAGACCCGAGGCTCTAGCTCAGATTGCTGGTTCGGAGGTAGGCTCGGGCGTAGATCTGAAGCATCGATGGAGTTTGATCTGGTGTGATCCAACGGCTGATTACTTGTGGAGGTTTCAACGGCGTGGATGTCTGATGATCCTCATCCAACAGAGCATGTAAGGTCGGGCGGCGTGCGTGGCCGACACACGGTCGACGGACGACGAGGGAGAGGCGGAGCTCCGGTGGTCGCGTTGTCGATGATGGCGAGGCGTAACAGTTTGTTGTCGGAGTAGATGATCGTGTTGGCTCGACGGAAGGAAGCCCGGAGCAGAGCATCGACGGTCGGAGGGGAAGCTCGTCGTGGGCTGCGACGAGCATTGACGGCTCAGACCTCGCCGGAAGGAGAGAAGCGATCTGTCACCCTGCTCCTCATCCTTTGTACAAGCGGCGGATGCGGGTTTAGGTCACGGCGGCGTCATTTTTTATAGGGTTGGGTGAGTCGGACGGAGAAGGAAGGAGATCTGGAGGGCGATCGACGATTGATTCGAATCGAGATATGGCCGAGATTTGAGGGAGGTGGCGGCGAGATTTGGCGATGATTTGATTCGAAGATGGAAGGCGACAGAGGAGGGATTCGTGGCGGAGAAATCAGGGCCGAGCGGTGGAAGCAAATCGGGAGAGGTGTGATTTGGAGAAGACGCACAGGTGACGTCCGATCGGCCGAGATCGGACGGCCCCTATAGCGCCACGTGGCAGTAGGAAAGGGGGTAGGCGCGGCATGTGCTTGGCGCGTGCCTGGGCGATGATGAATACCCATTCATCACTCTTTATTCTTATATTTTAGCTACAAAAACCTATGCAAATGCATGTAGATATGTGTAAATAGGATTCTTTAGCAAAAGCATGCATGTTTGTAAAAATAAATAATTAGCATGTTTTTGTGCAAAAATAGTAGAATAAAGAAGAAAAAGAAAAAGAGGGAAATATTTAGAATAAATATTGAGCAACCTAACCCAAGGGAGGGCTCAGCATGGGCCTGACCGCATAAAAGCCACAAGTAGAGGGAGATAGGGGCTCATGTGTAAATATTTATGTAAATAAATAAAATAATATTTTCCTCAACCAAAAATATACTTGTATATATTTTGTATATATTTAGGAACTATTAAAAACAAGATAAAAATCTAAAAATCAAAAATACCAAAAAAAAACCCTTCACCATGTACATAGTCCATCATCCTTACTTTATTTCACCTTGTAAATAACCTAATTTATTTTCAAATCTTTTTGTAAATATTCCTTTTTATGTTTTGTAAATAAAATAAATAAAAAGAATCAAAACAAAAATCAAATAAAAATTACAAAATTAAAAATATAAAAATATCTTGTATATATACCATGTATATAAGTGTAAATAAATAATTATTTCCCATATGTATATAAATAATAAAAATAAAGTAAAAATAGCCTTTTATTCCTCATTTTATTCTATAAATAAATAAAATATAAAATGGGAATAAAAATGTATAAAAATAATTAATTAAAAATCAAAAATCAAAAATCAATATAGTGTATATATACCTATGTATAGCTAATATGTAAATACCTTATTTTAATTTCCAATAATTAATTAAAAATCACAAAAAAATAGAAAAAATTAAAACAAACATTTTTCATGCTTTGAGTTTTTGGAAATTCGGCCATTTAAAGGCCCAAAAAATTAAAATAAAAATCTCAGCCTTGGCGGCCTCTGATTGGTCCACGGGGGATTGTTGACCCCCGGTCAACACCTCCCCCAGGACCACCAGAGGCGCGGATCTGGGTTTCGACCCGATTTCTCGATCTTTTCCCCACCTGATCCGAATACCAAATCCGCAAACCCCGGGCCCTAATCCATCTGCACACACCCGAGATCCTCGCCCGGAGGTTTGCATGGGGATCCGCGCGCCGATCGTCGTGCCCGACTCCATTCTTCCCGGACCCCTAGCACTATAAAGTTGGAGCTCCGCCGCACTCTCACGCCATCTTTGGTTCCCCATTCTCTCTCCAGTGAGCTCCATCGTAACCAGCAAGGTGACAGCTTGCCCCCGCCGGTGTCGCAGCGAGGAGGAGGTGTCCGACCATCGATCCGGCCGCTTCTTGCAGCCGTGCTCCGACGACCACCCGGAGCTCGAGCCTCGGGAGTTGACGACCCTTGAGGCGAGGACCAGGAGCTAGCTGAGCTCCAGCCCAGTCTACAGCATCACCCAGGTGACCTTAGTTCCTACCCATTTAGTGTAATTTTGGATTTCGCCCAAATCGACCGTTCGCCGTGTTCCTGTGATTCCGGCTATCTCGCTTCATATTTCGATCATCGGAGCACCCCATCGCCTTCGCCTATTCCTCACGCACCTTCTACGCCCACTCGTTCAACCCAGCTCGCCCCGGAGCTGGGAGTCGAGCTCCACCGTCTTCCGCTCGCCGGAGCTCCTTCGCCCCGACCCACCAGCCACCTTCACCCCGCTTCTTTGGGTCGAGGCACTTTGCCCTCGACCCGCGAAGCTTTCTGGTTGCTTTGCAGGTCCAAAGGGAGGTGTCTGAGCCCCCCTTACATCCCAGACCGGAGCTTCGCGCCGCCAGCCTCGCCGGAGCCCCTCCAGGGTTCGGCTGGGCCATCGGCCAATACCATCAGCTGCGGGGCTGCACCGGGAACCTGTTCCGACATCCAGAAGCAGCTGAGGAGGAGTGTAGCTCACGCAGGAGGCCGGCGAAGTTCGCCGGCGTCGAGTTCCTTCACCATCCTCCAGAGCCGTCCGATGAGGCCTCTGCTCCAGTTCTGATCGTGACCGTCCGTTCGTTGAGGAGCAACGTCCATCCGATCATTCGAGGAGCCATCCGGACCGTTCGTGCGAGGAGAGAGGCCCCTGCACTGCCAGCCCTCAGATCATCCACGTGGCCTCCCTCGTACCGTCGATCGAGCCCAAGAGAAGAAGAGAAGGAGAGCGCCGCCCATCCTGACCGTCCATCCACCACGTGGCGCGCATCTGGCCGTCGACCAATAAAGGGGTAAATATCTTAGGGCCCCCTCTTAGTTTGTCATTTCATTTCCAGTCCTGTAAATATTTTTAGAACTTTATTTACGTAGGGTTATTTGCAGTATGGACCTTGTGCTTAGCTTTAATTGCATGTATGCCCCTGTGTGTATGTGACCACGTGCTTCGTCACGTGTTGTGTGGGCATTTTACATCTTTTGTCCTGTAGAACTGGGTCGTTATAAAATGAATGAATATTTTTGAGTAATTGCAGTTATGCCCCTGTGAGTGTTTTTATTACGCATGTGCGAATTTTATTGGGCTTTTTGCAACCGAGTCCCTGGGCTTTTGATACGAGTTATCAAAAGGCCCTAAGACTTGGTTTTTATTACCATTTGGTCCCTGTGTGCCCCAGCCACGCGCCACGCACGTGACTTGCTGGGTATTTTGCACCAGAGCCCCCAGATTCTCGGGTATTTGCACATTCGTCCTTGTGCATTGTGCCCTCTTTGCATTTTTGAATAAAATAGTAAATCATCTCCAAATCCAATGAAATTTCGACACATGGCTCCTGCCATGATGTAGGAATTTCTGTGATTTTTGAGAACATTTTCACTTTTATTTAGTATTTTTAAAAATTCAAAAACAGCCTTTTTAGTTACTGTTTAGATTTAAAAATACCAAACAAATATAAAAACATCTCCAAAAATTCTAAAAAAATTAGATATTGTTGTTTGCTTGCTGTTTGATTTTCTAGCCAATTTTGGCTATTTTTCATCACTTAAAAACCTTAAAAATTGAAAAACCCCTAAAAACCCATAAAAAATTATAATAAATAAATTAAAAATCCAAAAATAATAATTAAGGTGCCTAAATTTTCCTTATTCTTTCTAGATTACAGGAAAATTACCTCTAGGGCTTAGTGAGACTCTTAGATATTTTATTTTTGAGTTTCAAGCCTTGCTGGACAGTACCTCTTTTATTTAGCACTGTTTGATTTTTAGAAAATAATTTACCTATTAGAAAAATTTCAAAAATTCACCAAAAACAGTAAAAAACATAAAAAACATAAAAACAATTTTTCCTTAATTTTTGCATTATTTTTAGTGTGTTTAATAAATTGTTGAAGTTGTCTTGTATTTCCTTTCTTTCATTTTCTTTATCTTTTAAAAATCACAAAAAAAAATATAAAAATTAACAAAAACAACTAAAAATCACTTTTCTTTTATTTTATTTCATTTTCACTACTTCGTAGGCTTCTAGCCAATCCGTGCTCCTTGTGTTCGACCCTGGGAGCTATACCAGGTTAATATCATAGCTAGGACCGCTTGTTTTGCCTTGTTTGACTTTTGATTAGTTTCGCGGTTCGATTTTTCTTGATATACTTAGTCTACTCGATCGAGGTCGCAACGACCATTTTTAGACCTTTTACCCCGATCACTTAGGCTGGTTATCAGAATGGCGCCGTTGCCGGGGAGCACGGCTTAGTAGTTGTTTTTGATTTTTATTTTCGTTTTGTTTTCGCGGTTTTTCGCGGCTCTTCAGAGCTCGCGGCTTTTCGCGGCTTTTGTATTTATCCTCTTTTTGTTTTATTTTGTTTTATTTTGATTTTCTTTTCTTTTTATTTTTGTTTTATTTTTGTGTGGTTATTTTATTTCCATTTTTGCACATATATCCTCATTTTTATTTTCATCTCTTATTTGATTATTTTATTGGTCTGACCACCCTTTTCTCTGTTTCTTGCGAGGGTCCGAGGACCGCGGAGGCGACTTTCGAGGAGCCAGTGCAGCCGCGGCACTTGGAGGCGGCTTTTCTCTCGACGAAGCCGCAGGAGAGAGCAAGAGGAGAGAGTTGAGTGGGAGAGGATAGGATAGTTTCTAGTTCATTTATTATTCATTATTTGTAATAATACAGGACTCTGTGGACTTGGACTTTTAGACTTAGACCGTAGCGGGTCTGTTTCGCCGAGCACCGGCGTGCTCGGGGGACCCATTAGGACCCTCGGTTTTTTTCGCGGCTTTTTACGCGGTTTTCTTTTCATTTCTTACTGTAATTTTCCGGATTTTTCGCGGTTTTTGCTCGAGCCCCTAGACATAGGATTTTTGTTGATTGTGACGTAGGATCTCTAAGGCCCAACACTTAATAGAATATCTGTTCCTATAGAACGTAATTGGACCTTATTAAAATTCACTGAAAAAGTTAGTTTGATTGGATTTGAGACCACGTGCCGTTAGGAGTCACATACAGCGCTGGCAGGACCCGTTGTGGTGGGCACCGAGTGACTCCCAAGATCGGACTCCGGACTCGATTCGGTTGACTAACTATTGTTCTTCACGATCAATAGAAATTGCTTGTTTAGGACTCGGCTTTTTACCGTGCATCATATAGCTTAGTTTACTTTTCTGCCTTTTATTTTATGCGCGGATCATTTTGCATGTAGAGTGCTGGCGGCAGGTACGCATTTCTGACTTTGCATGCATCATTGATTTTCTCGTGCATCGGCTTTTTCGACTTCTCCCCCCGTTTTTGGACTTAATAACCAGGAGAAACCGAAAAATTCGTTAGGCGATTTTGTTTGCTTGAAAAATACCTAAAAAGAAAAACCATAAAATTGGGACTGTTTAAAATTATCGACCTTAAAACTCGCTCACCCTAAAAATTTTGTCTTGGGGAGAGCAACCCCCTCATTGTTTGGTTTGCTTGTGCGAGAGAGTGACCCCGAACACTAGGTAGAGCCCCCCGTTGCGAAACCCGACTGATTACCGACTCATCCGTGCGGGCCAGTCGGTTGGGTTAGCAGCGGATATCCCAACAGGTCACGTAATCGCTCTGCTATCTTGATTGTTCACCAAATAAAATAGACAAGATAATTTGACCGAACTTTCACGGTCTTCAGCTCGTGTTGTGTTGGTGAACCGGGGGTTTGTTTTCTGATCGTAATTTTTCCAGATCTCATCCGCCCTACTCGCTAGATTAAGATGATGGGTAGACGGTCTCTTAGGCAGCCTTTGGTTGCACCGCTTTCGGGCGCGTCTACCACATCATCTAGGTTGGCTCGCGAGAGCTCGGACCCGCTCTCCGAGCCCGAGTATGATTCCACCCTGTTCCCCCTCGACCCCCTTTCTGATCTACCTGAGAGACATGAGCCCGAGGAGAGACTTATTCATTTGACAGCACCTGAGTTGGGCTCCTTCGATTTTGCAGACATCGCGATGGCCGGCAGTTCTGACGATCACTCCCGCAGACCCGAGCACTTTGTATTGGACCAGGGAGCGATCAACTCCACCCTGATCGCACAGTTAGAGACAGTCCAGCAGCAGCTCCGCGATCAGGGAGCGTTTATAATAGAGATGAGGCATGAGATGGAGAGGCTCAGAGCAGAGAGAGATGCACAGAGCGAGCCCGAGGAGCCCGATGAGGCACAGGCACAGGCACGAGCCGCAGCAGCAGCAGCAGCAGCAGCAGCAGCCGCGGCCGCCGCCGCAGCGGCAGCAGCCGCAGGAGGAGCAGGACCACCGAGACCGATGCGGGATTTACACAATCCCGGCTCTACACTGATGCACCACTGGGTGGTGGTTCCGGCTATCGTGGGGGACTTCAAGTTCCCCCCGAACACCTTGCAGATGCTTCCGAGGTTCCATGGACTGGCTACAGAGGAGCCCCACCTCCACCTACAGGAGTTCTTGATGATTTGCAGTACTGTCCACGACAGGCACGTGGACCAGGATACCATACGGATGATTGCTTTCCCCTTCTCCCTAGCAGACAGAGCAGCCACCTGGCTGAAGCATTTGGGGAGATTCGTGTACACCTGGGAGCAGCTCCGCACCGAGTACTTGAATAAGTACTATCCACTCGGGCGGACGAACGCAGCGAGGGCCCTGATCAGCAACTTCTCCATGTTCCCCAACGAGCAGTTTCACGAGGCTTGGGAGAGGTTCAGGGAGCTCTTGGACAGATGCCCACACCACGATATCACGAAGCCGAACCTAGTTCAGAGCTTTTTCAGTGGGTTGTCACCAGAGCTACAGGGCCTGGTGAACGCTTCTTGTGGCGGGTCCTACTTCGCCAAGGACCATGACCAGGTCTGGGCTATTTTTGAGGAGATGGCGGAGAACTACATGGTTATGTCCCAGACCCGCCTCTACACACAGAAGACCCAGCCACTTCAGCCAGGACCCGTGCAGTACCAGAGGATCGCACGGGTAGATGCAGGTCCAGCTAGTTCGTCCGCAGCCACAGCAGCAGCACAGTTAGAGTCATCAGCTGCGAACATGGGCATCATCAGCGAGAAGCTGGACCGCATGGAGCTGATAGAGAAGAAGCAGTGCCAGAGCATAGCACAGATGGATCAGATGGCACAGGTCTTGAGCGACTTGAAGACACAGATCATGTGTCTCCAGGAGACACAGACGGCTTCTCAGCCCTGTCTTCAGTCGCGAGGCGACTCCGGCAGCAGCAGCAGCTCGTCCCAGCGCTCCAGCGCCTCAGCGCAGCCTAGACAGGTTCACCTTGTACAGGCGGAGCCGTACCAGCAGCCGCAGCCTACCTACCAGTCCCCACCATCTCCAGAGATGCAGATGGTGGTCTACCAGCCGGACCAGCCGTTGGCAGTGCTACCCCCAGCCCCCTTGGATGCAGAGCCGTTGATGGATGTCAACGGGATCTGGTACGACCGTCCCCAGCCTGGGATCCGACGAGATCATCCCGGATTCAGGTGGGGGAGTGGTGGGCCCCAGCCCCAGCAACAGCCGTCAGCACAGGGAGGGCAGTACTCCCAGCCGAGAGACCATCACCAGCCGCAGCAGCAGCCCCCAGTCTACCAGCAGCAGTCTTCCTATGGTCCTCGTCCCTATCAGCAGCAGGGACAGTATGGGAGGCGTGAGCAGCAGGCTCACCCGGGATACCAGCACCAGCAGCACCCTCCGTCCTACCCCTCTCACCCACATAGCAGTACCAGCAGCCTCACCCACAGAGAGGCTACCCGTCGGCTCCCACGAGAGCCCTGCCTTGGATGACATCGCCCGCCTCCTCACGGACCAGCAGGCGACCTTCAGACGGGAGATGGATGAGTTCCGCCATGAGATGCGGGACTTGGTGAGAGGGAAGGCCGCCATACCTGCACAGATAGAGCCCAATCCGAACAACCTGAAGCGGAAGTCTGAGCAGGTAGTACATACTGAGTTCGCCACTCCTAGCGATCCATTTGATGATACTTCTTCAGATCTGTTTGATGTTGATTTTGCCACGCTTAGGAGCGGTAGGACCCAGTCGGCGGCGGCGCCTCAGCTGAGCACCATCCAGAGGCGCCCCAGGAGGAGGAGGAGAGCGGTACTGAGGCCGCTCCAGTCGATGACGGTGGTACTGAGGCCACCGAGGATGCTGATCCCACCGGCGGTACTGAGGCCGCCACTTCACCAGATCGAGGAGGTGGTACTGATGCCACCCCAGCAGCAGCCGAGCCAGTGAGCAGTACTGATGCCGCTCGACGTCTACCTTCGCCAGCAGCAGCAGAGCAGCCCATCCGTGGTGGTACTGAGGCCACCGGTGTTTGTAGAGAGATCTGATTTTGTTTTTCCTCATGGTCATGTATCTCAGGATTCTGTGATGAATAAAGGAAAAGGTTTACATTCTTTTGGTCCCACTGTGGTGCATGATGTATGTGTGGATCCGGTCCTCGAACCGTGTAGATCTTTTCCTAGTCCTTCATCTGAGAAGGACCCAGTGATCCCCTTCCCTAGAGCCCTTCAGATGGGGAAGGGGAAGAAAATTGATCCAAAAAAGAGAGAGTTTGAGGAGTTCAGCCAGAGCATGATTGATCGCTTCCATATCCAGCTTGACCCTCCAGAGGCTTTGCAGCACATCCCCCTCCTCCAGAGATCTTTGAGAGAGAGGACTACAGTTAGGAGGAGGAGGAGGAACCACACTTCAGAGATTCACGTGCTGACCAAAGCCACGTGCTTTGCGATTCAGAACCGACTGCCAGCCAAGAGGCCAGATGCAGGGGCCCCGTATGTCAGATGCCAGATCAGAGAGCAGTGGTTCGACCGTACTCTTTTAGATAGCGGATCTTCGATCAACCTACTTCCGGCAGCCCTTCTCGACCGCTTCGAGTTGGGCACTCTTCGACAGAGCAGGACAGTCCTTCAGTTCGATGATCGATCTGTCAAGAGGCCGAAGGGGTTGTTACGAGACGTTATCGTCACTATTCAGGGTCTGCAATTCCCGTGGACTTCGTAGTGTTGGACATGGAGATCCCTGAATCAGTGGCCGATACCCCCATCATACTTGGTCGTCCGTTCTTGGCCACAGCCAAGGCGGTGACTGATCATGATAGCGGGAAGGTGTACTTTCGCATCCAGGGCGAGAGTATACAAATAGAGACGGTCGAGGACTACAGAGCCAGATCCAGATCCCGCTCAGATGCCAGTACCGACTCAGAGCAGCTGACAGACGCAGAGGCAGACATCCACCAGGACTGTGATTTTGTGATCACAGATGATGAGGCAGCTTGGGCAGACCTGGAGTCACAGACTACCCTCTCACTTTCAGACACAGCTGATGCAGAGATGATAGCAGAGGAGAGTCTGGAGAGCACAGACCCTGGGTTCGGATACAGTTGCGGCAGCAGAGCCGGTTCTCGATCGCAGCACAGTGTTTTGTGATGGTGGTGCTGAGGCCACCTTGTTTTCCGGTGGTACTGATGCCACCGAGTCTGATACAGATCCCTCGGACTCAGAGTCTGATTGGGCCGATTGTTACGATCAGATGCCAGATCTGAGTTCACCTGAGCCTACAGAGGAGGAGGCAGAGGCAGAGCAGAGCAGAGACAGTGCAGTTGAGCCGCCTTCTCCCGACCCAGTTTGCGAGAGTACACTTTCACTTTCCCAGGCAGATTTGGCCGATCTTGCAGCTTTCACTCAGTTTCTTCCACAGCCAGATTTGCCAGCACCCAGCATTCCAGAGCTGAAGCCGCTCCCTACTTCGCTGAAGTATCGATTCCTTGCGGGCGATCCTGAGATGTACCCAGTCATCATCTCCGCTGAGTTGACTGGAGAGCAGGAATCCCGTCTGATGGGGGTTCTTGAAAAGAACCGCAAGGCGATCGGATGGAGCGTAGCAGATCTCCATGGGATTGATCCATCAGTTTGCTCCCACCACATCTATCTCGAGGATGGGGCGAAGCCGTCGCGTGAGTTCCAGCGGCGTCTGAACCCCAACCTGAGAGAGGTTGTCATGAAGGAAATATCGAAGTGGTGGGGTGCAGGTTTTATTTATCCCATTTTCGACTCCAAGTGGGTCAGCCCCTTGCATGTGGTGCCCAAGAAGACGGGCATCACGACTGTGATCAGTGAGTCGGGAGAGGAGATTGCTACACGGGTACCCACCTCTTGGAGGGTTTGTGTTGACTACAGGAGACTCAACCAAGCCACCAAGAAGGACCATTTCCCCCTGCCTTTTATTGACCAGATCATTGAGAGACTGGCAGGGAAGAGCCATTACTGCTTCCTGGATGGGTACTCGGGCTACAACCAAGTGGCCATCGCTCCTGAGGATCAGGAGAAGACCACCTTTACCTGTCCCTTCGGCACATACGCTTTTCGACGCATGCCATTTGGGCTATGCAACGCCCCTGCGACTTTTCAGAGGTGCATGCTGTCGATATTTTCGGACATGGTAGGGGATTGCCTTGAGGTCTTCATGGATGATTTCTCGATCTACGGCGACGGATTTGATTCTTGTCTTGACTGCCTAGATCGAGTACTCCAGCGATGTATTGAGTATCACTTGGTGCTATCTTGGGAGAAGAGTCACTTCATGGTGACTCAAGGGACGGTGCTTGGCCACATCATCTCCAACAGGGGCATGGAGGTTGATCCGGCCAAGGTCGATGTCATTAGAAAACTCACACCGCCGTCCAATCTGAGGCAGTTACGGTCATTTCTGGGGCACGTTGGATTTTACAGGAGATTTATTCAGGATTTTAGCAGGATTGCCCGACCGTTGACCGACCTCTTGACGAAAGACACCGAGTTCCTTGTTGATGACAAGTGTCTTTCGTCGTTTGCTACTCTCCAGAGATGTGTTATTGAGGCTCCTGTCCTCCAGCCACCTGATTGGTCTCTCCCATTCGAGATCATGACGGACGCCTCCGATTTTGCCGTAGGGGCAGTGCTGGGACAGAGGAGGGATGGAGTACCATTTGCTATACACTATGCTAGCCGTACATGGATTCCGCCCAGCGGAATTATACAGTCACAGAGAAGGAGATGCTAGCAGTAGTGTTTGCCCTAGATAAATTCAGATCATATATCATTGGATCCCGAGTGACCTTGTACACAGATCACACCGCCATCAGGTACCTCATGGCAAAGAAGGATGCCAAGGCCAGACTGACTAGATGGATCCTTCTACTCCAGGAGTTCGACATTGAGATTAAGGATAAGCCTGGAGTCAAGAATGTGGTGGCGGACCATTTATCCCGACTAGAGCAGCCTGAGGAGTCAGAGCAGATTGATCCGATCAGAGATACCTTCCCAGATGAGGCGATCCTTGCTATCGCCTCACTCCCATGGTACGCCGATATTGTGAACTTTCTCGTTGCTGGGAAAGTTCCACAAGATTGGCCCAGGCAGAGGCTTGAGACCTTCCTGGCGAAGGCCAAGTCTTACCATTGGGAGGATCCCATCCTTTACCACGAGGGAGGGGATAGCGTCTGGCGTCGGTGTATTCCTCAGGAGGAACACCATAGCGTCCTCACTTACTGCCACAAGCTTGAGGCAGGGGGACATCATTCTGGGAGGAGAACGGCACAGAAAGTGCTCCAATCCGGTTTGTGGTGGCCTACCCTCTTCAAGGACTCAGATGAGTTCGTGAAGAGGTGTACTGACTGTCAGAGGATGGGCACTTGTGGACAGCGTGATATGATGCCGATGCAGCCTATTCATTTCTGTGAGATTTTTGACGCATGGGGCATCGATTTCATGGGCCCATTCCCTAAGAATCAGGGATTTGAGTACATTCTGTTGGCCGTAGATTATGTGAGTCGTTGGGTGGAGGCTATCCCCGCCCGAGCCGCTGATGCGAGGACAGTTTGCAGATTTTTGAGGAAGCACATCATCACGCGGTTCGGGGTTCCACGAGTTCTTATTTCTGATGGGGATCTCACTTCATCAACGACCAGGTGAAGGCACTTGCTAGCGAGTTCGGCATAGACCATCGTGTTGCTACACCATACCATCCACAGACGAATGGTCTAGCCGAAGTGTCGAATAGGGAGATCAAGACTATTCTGCAGAAAGTCGTCCGCCCTGACCGAAAGGATTGGTCACAGCTATTGGACTCGGTCTTGTGGGCATATAGGACGTCTTTCAAGACACCTTTGGGCACATCTCCCTTTCGCCTCGTGTATGGCAAGCCCTGTCACCTACCAGTTGAGCTGAGGCACAAGTCACTTTGGGCAGTTACGGACATTCTCATGGATCCAGATGGTATAGGAGACCAGAGGAGGGCAGAGCTAGCTGCCCTGGAAGAGCTTAGAGATGCAGCTTTCTCGAGCAGCCTACATTACAAGGAGAAAGGTCAAGCAGTGGCATGATTCACATATCAGCCACAAACATTTTGAGATTGGACAGAGAGTATGGTTGTTTGATGCGAGGCTTAGATTATTCCCAGGGAAGCTACAGAGCAAATGGAAAGGACCTTATCTGGTTCGGAAGGTACACGACAACGGTAGCATCGATATATCCGAGTTGTCTTCTGAGAGTACCTTCCGAGTAAACGGCCAACGGCTCAAGCCATTTCTAGATCATGAGCCGCGGGTCGCTGATCTTGCCCCTATTCATTTTGCGTGAGATGTGGTCTTTGATTCACATCTAATGCGTCTCACGCCTGAGCTTTACTGATCCTCCGCTGTACATAGATCCAGATGTCCATATCATCACATTCCTTAGTCCCACATCCCTTTCTTCATCTTATGATTATGCTATACTTAGGGTGTACTTTACCCTAAGTATAGGGGGGATGTGAGACATTTTGGGTATTTCTTTTGTTCTGTCTACCCTTGTTTTGCTGCCTATACTTAGGGATATTTTACCCTAAGTATAGGGGGGGTAGACCCTGTACATTCTCCACTCGGTTTTCCCTTCGTGTACAGCCTGCTATACTTAGGATTACTTGATCCTAAGTATAGGGGGAAGACCCGAGTCCCTCTTCACTTGATAATTCATTCTCCTTTTGTATAGCTTTTCTTTTCACTTCCCTATACATAGCACGAGTTATGTCTTCTTCATCGCTCTTGACTCTGAGGACATCGTTCGAGCTAAGTATAGGGGGTGTGTATATATTTCATATATACTTTAGCCAAAACTCGTACTTTGTGTGAGTGTGTTAATAAATAAAAATGGCTAAAAACCACAAAAATTAAAAAATTTCATGTTCATAATCTTCTTTTATTTGCACATACATATCTAGTGTACAAATTATTTTTGTAAAAATGATTTCAAAAACCTTTTGTGTGTAAAGCTTGTGTAAATATTTTCTGTATCAAAATTATGTATATAGTACAAAATTTTTCCAAAATGTTTTGAAAATTAAAAGTTTGCAAAAATCTTGTGTAAATGTGTGTAAATACCCTTTTTTTGCAAAACTTGCACTTCATGCATCATCATTCATGATTTCAAAACATTTTTCAAAAATTTTGCATGATTGTAAAATGTGTGTAAATATGCATCTTTTTGTACATATGTATATAGTTTTCCTTGGATAATAGTTGACATTTAAACTAGCCTGGAATCAAATTGAGAAATGGAGCTTGATTAAGATCTTAATCCACCTAATTTCTAAGAGGAACCTTAGAGGGCTTAGGTTTAAGGCTTTTCAGGTCCATGGTGACTTAATTCTTTGAGTCCACTAGGCTATGATCACATGTCATCTCAATGAGCCTAAGTAGAGCACTTAACAACAACACATGACTCATATAGATGATGGCTTTACTTGGACAACCGCACTATGCACCGAGCTCTCTACGGATGAGATGGTGAGGAGGCAGTCTTCCTTGACTTGGGTAGCATATGAGGGTAGTACTTCTAGGCGGAACCTCTCTTCTTCATTTAGTGAAGGAAGTGCGTCTCAACTTGGTCTGGTTGCCATGAAGTCTAACGACGGGAGTTGTGGGTTGCAATAAAGCTTCAAAAGAGGGATAGTCTACTGGCTCAAGAGGAAAAACTCCTTGTATATATGCTGCACATGTACATGTTGTATAGATGCACTCGAAAAAAAAATGTGAAAAAGAAAATAACTCCAAAAAAGTGGTGGGTCTGAGAGAAAATGATAATCCCACCGGAGTATGTATATAAGTGCAATAAGCAAAGCTTGGTTTCATGATCCACCTGTTGTAGCTTGCAGCAGGGAGACTTGGCTACACTGGTCAAGCTCCCAAGGGTACTTGGCTACACTGGCCTTGACCCATTCTCTTCTTCCCCTCTTCTTGAGCCGGTTGTACTTGAACTTAGAAGGGAATACCCGCTCCTCGAGGAAAGAGTGGCCAGATTGAGGTCATAGAGTTACCTTGTTGGGGAGGGTTGTCAAGTTGCCATTTCTGAGGTGGAGAGCTTAGACCTCACTTTCACAGGACAAGAAAAGATTCATGATCTTCAGGGTTTGTAGTTGATGACTTGTTCTGATCTGGAGCATTGAGGAGTCTTGGTTATAGAGTAGTGGAACTTGGAGGCTGTTAGGTTTTAAGCTTAAGTCTAAATAAGGTTCCGACACATCAATAATCCAAAGATCTGATTAAGCTCCATACCTCAATTTAATGAAGGGCAAGTTTAATAATCAACCTTGATCCATGTACATTTTCTTTTTCTTTTTCCTTTTTTCTTTCTTTTGCACTTCTTTTTCAAATAAGTGTTTGCTAAGGGACTAGCAAAGTATAGTATAGGGGGGTGATGAATACCCATTCATCACTCTTTATTCTTATATTTTAGCTACAAAAACCTATGCAAATGCATGTAGATATGTGTAAATAGGATTCTTTAGCAAAAGCATGCATGTTTGTAAAAATAAATAATTAGCATGTTTTTGTGCAAAAATAGAAGAATAAAGAAGAAAAAGAAAAAGAGGGAAATATTTAGAATAAATATTGAGCAACCTAACCCAAGGGAGGGCTCAGCATGGGCCTGACCGCATAAAAGCCACAAGTAGAGGGAGATAGGGGCTCATGTGTAAATATTTATGTAAATAAATAAAATAATATTTTCCTCAACCAAAAATATACTTGTATATATTTTGTATATATTTAGGAACTATTAAAAACAAGATAAAAATCTAAAAATCAAAAATACCAAAAAAAAAACCCTTCACCATGTACATAGTCCATCATCCTTACTTTATTTCACCTTGTAAATAACCTAATTTATTTTCAAATCTTTTTGTAAATATTCATTTTTATGTTTTGTAAATAAAATAAATAAAAAGAATCAAAACAAAAATCAAATAAAAATTACAAAATTAAAAATATAAAAATATCTTGTATATATACCATGTATATAAGTGTAAATAAATAATTATTTCCCATATGTATATAAATAATAAAAATAAAGTAAAAATAGCCTTTTATTCCTCATTTTATTCTATAAATAAATAAAATATAAAATGGGAATAAAAATGTATAAAAATAATTAATTAAAAATCAAAAATCAAAAATCAATATAGTGTATATATACCTATGTATAGCTAATATGTAAATACCTTATTTTAATTTCCAATAATTAATTAAAAATCACAAAAAAAATAGAAAAAATTAAAACAAACATTTTTCATGCTTTGAGTTTTTGGAAATTCGGCCATTTAAAGGCCCAAAAAATTAAAATAAAAATCTCAGCCTTGGCGGCCTCTGATTGGTCCACGGGGGATTGTTGACCCCCGGTCAACACCTCCCCCAGGACCACCAGAGGCGCGGATCTGGGTTTCGACCCGATTTCTCTATCTTTTCCCCACCTGATCCGAATACCAAATCCGCAAACCCCGGGCCCTAATCCATCTGCACACACCCAAGATCCTCGCCCGGAGGTTTGCATGGGGATCCGCGCGCCGATCGTCGTGCCCGACTCCATTCTTCCCGGACCCCTAGCACTATAAAGTTGGAGCTTCGCCGCACTCTCACGCCATCTTTGGTTCCCCATTCTCTCTCCAGTGAGCTCCATCGTAACCAGCAAGGTGACAGCTTGCCCCCGCCGGTGTCGCAGCGAGGAGGAGGTGTCCGACCATCGATCCGGCCGCTTCTTGCAGCCGTGCTCCGACGACCACCCGGAGCTCGAGCCTCGGGAGTTGACGACCCTTGAGGCGAGGACCAGGAGCTAGCTGAGCTCCAGCCCAGTCTACAGCATCACCCAGGTGACCTTAGTTCCTACCCATTTAGTGTAATTTTGGATTTCGCCCAAATCGACCGTTCGCCGTGTTCCTGTGATTCCGGCTATCTCGCTTCATATTTCGATCATCGGAGCACCCCATCGCCTTCGCCTATTCCTCACGCACCTTCTACGCCCACTCGTTCAACCCAGCTCGCCCCGGAGCTGGGAGTCGAGCTCCACCGTCTTCCGCTCGCCGGAGCTCCTTCGCCCCGACCCACCAGCCACCTTCACCCCGCTTCTTTGGGTCGAGGCACTTTGCCCTCGACCCGCGAAGCTTTCTGGTTGCTTTGCAGGTCCAAAGGGAGGTGTCTGAGCCCCCCTTACATCCCAGACCGGAGCTTCGCGCCGCCAGCCTCGCCGGAGCCCCTCCAGGGTTTGGCTGGGCCATCGGCCAATACCATCAGCTGCGGGGCTGCACCGGGAACCTGTTCCGACATCCAGAAGCAGCTGAGGAGGAGTGTAGCTCACGCAGGAGGCCGGCGAAGTTCGCCGGCGTCGAGTTCCTTCACCATCCTCCAGAGCCGTCCGATGAGGCCTCTGCTCCAGTTCTGATCGTGACCGTCCGTTCGTTGAGGAGCAACGTCCATCCGATCATTCGAGGAGCCATCCGGACCGTTCGTGCGAGGAGAGAGGCCCCTGCACTGCCAGCCCTCAGATCATCCACGTGGCCTCCCTCGTACCGTCGATCGAGCCCAAGAGAAGAAGAGAAGGAGAGCGCCGCCCATCCTGACCGTCCATCCACCACGTGGCGCGCATCTGGCCGTCGACCAATAAAGGGGTAAATATCTTAGGGCCCCCTCTTAGTTTGTCATTTCATTTCCAGTCCTGTAAATATTTTTAGAACTTTATTTACGTAGGGTTATTTGCAGTATGGACCTTGTGCTTAGCTTTAATTGCATGTATGCCCCTGTGTGTATGTGACCACGTGCTTCGTCACGTGTTGTGTGGGCATTTTACATCTTTTGTCCTGTAGAACTGGGTCGTTATAAAATGAATGAATATTTTTGAGTAATTGCAGTTATGCCCATGTGAGTGTTTTTATTACGCATGTGCGAATTTTATTGGGCTTTTTGCAACCGAGTCCCTGGGCTTTTGATACGAGTTATCAAAAGGCCCTAAGCCTTGGTTTTTATTACCATTTGGTCCCTGTGTGCCCCAGCCACGCGCCACGCGCGTGACTTGCTGGGTATTTTGCACCAGAGCCCCCAGATTCTCGGGTATTTGCACATTCGTCCTTGTGCACTGTGCCCTCTTTGCATTTTTGAATAAAATAGTAAATCATCTCCAAATCCAATGAAATTTCGACACATGGCTCCTGCCATGATGTAGGAATTTCTGTGATTTTTGAGAACATTTTCACTTTTATTTAGTATTTTTAAAAATTCAAAAACATCCTTTTTAGTTACTGTTTAGATTTAAAAATACCAAAAAAATATAAAAACATCTCCAAAAATTCTAAAAAAATTAGATATTGTTGTTTGCTTGCTGTTTGATTTTCTAGCCAATTTTGGCTATTTTTCATCACTTAAAAACCTTCAAAATTGAAAAACCCCTAAAAACCCATAAAAATTATAATAAATAAATTAAAAATCCAAAAACAATAATTAAGGTGCCTAAATTTTCCTTATTCTTTCTAGATTACAGGAAAATTACCTCCAGGGCTTAGTGAGACTCTTAGATATTTTATTTTTGAGTTTCAAGCCTTGCTGGACAGTACCTCTTTTATTTAGCACTGTTTGATTTTTAGAAAATAATTTACCCATTAGAAAAATTTCAAAAATTCACCAAAAACAGTAAAAAACTTAAAAAACATAAAAACAATTTTTCCTTAATTTTTGCATTATTTTTAGTGTGTTTAATAAATTGTTGAAGTTGTCTTGTATTTCCTTTCTTTCATTTTCTTTATCTTTTAAAAATCACAAAAAAAAAATAAAAATTAACAAAAACAACTAAAAATCACTTTTCTTTTATTTTATTTCGTTTTCACTACTTCGTAGGCTTCTAGCCAATCCGTGCTCCTTGTGTTCGACCCTGGGAGCTATACCAGGTTAATATCATAGCTAGGACCGCTTGTTTTGCCTTGTTTGACTTTTGATTAGTTTCGCGGTTCGATTTTTCTTGATACACTTAATCTACTCGATCGAGGTCGCAACGACCATTTTTAGACCTTTTACCCCGATCACTTAGGCTGGTTATCAGGCGACACGTGCCTCGCACATGCAAGGGCATTTTAATTAATTTTTTTATAAAAATGATAATTAAAAATACCAAAAATAGCTGACAAGTGTAGGCTCCAGGAGTTGCCACGTGTCAGCACCACAAAAATCGCAAATTAAATACTTTGTAAAATGCAAAATAAATAGCAAACGACCTCGGATCGAAAAAAATTTCTACAAAAATTGCTTGTCCCGATGAGATCTACAACTTTCATGAAGACATCAAAATCAAAATCGATCAATTGCAAAAAGTGATATTTTTGGGGTATCCCATGTACATAGAATACCTTGATTTTTGGGTTTTATAATTTTTATGTAATTTTTAAAATAGATAAAAATCCGAAAAAATATGATAAAATCAAAAAAAATAATTACATATTAATCTAATTTTTTGGATTTTTATTAATTAAGAAAAGAAGAAATGAAATAAAAGATGAAAAAGATCAATTTTGTACAGTCGGTTAGTGATGACTCAGACTCAATTTGTTTCTTTACTTTCAAGCTCAATTTGGATTTGGATTTTTACACATTTTAATAAAACTTTTATCAAAGAAGAAAATGAAAAGAAATAAACTAAAATAGGTTAAGTATGTAAAATAATAGGTCAAAAACCACTAAAATACAAAATGTACAAAAGAGGCCCGAAACCCAACTTTCACATATGAGCTCCGAATCACTTGAACTTGATCTTGTTTTGAAGGTAATTGAATGTACATTAGTTCAAAAGTGAGTAGGATCAAAATAAATACTAGATGGGGAAGATGTGGGATTTTTAGTCCGGAAATCCTGAAACTAGGGTTTAGGTTTTTGGTCCACTTATTTGGGTTAGTAATTTTTTGTATTTTTCATTTATTCTTGTTAGTGATATGAACACACTGGAATGGTTTTGGGTTATTCGGAGTTAGCATGAATTAGTTAAAAATTAGGGAAGTTAGGCTATTTATAGGTCAATTTGGCTGAGATTTTTGGCTTCTTATTTTATGCAAAAATTAGTGCTAAAATGCAATTCTTATGAAAACATGCATGAGTGCTAATTATGCAGAATAAATGCAGAAATGCTGATGATTTTGAGGGATCTGAGCTTAATTAATGAGATTTAGAGTGATGAATCCGAGATTCATCATCCCCCTATACTTAAACCATGCTCGTCCCTGAGCATCAAAAAGAAATGTCATGAGGTGAAATGAGATTGGGTTACATACCAAGACCATGAGCTGAAGGTGAAAGTGAAACTAGACTCGACCTTTGGATTATTAGTGTGGCGGAACTTCTGTGAGACTTAGAGTTTTAAAATCAACAGCCTTCAAGTTCTACACATCATTGTCATAGTTTCGGCTCAAAAGTCATCTTAGATCAATCCTCTTCCCAAAGCATACCCTATGAACATTGAACAATTGACTCATGTGTGTGAAAAGTTTTTAGCTCTTCCCATCCAGAATGCCGGACTACCATGCTCCTCTCCTCTCCCGTAACTCATCCTCAGGGAGTTAGGCATTTCCTTCTAATGTCTGTCGCGCTGTGTTCACAATCGAATTGGGGGGAGAAGATAGAAGAAGGGGAAAAGAACTTGAGGGTGGCCAGTGTAGTCACCTCTCCTTGTGAAGATGGCCAGTATAGCCGAGTCTTCACCAAGATCTGCAGGTTTTCTTGAAGCTTGGACCTTTTTGGTCAGATATTTATTTGGTAGAATACTTCTTTGTATTTGAAATTTTTGGTCTTTCTGATTGGATCTTGTTGTGCCCCTACGGATATAGAATCTTTTTGTTTCCATACATTTTTTGGGGTCTTAGAAAAAATTGTGCCCAGCCATCCATCCCTTTTTCGAAGCTTTATTTCAACTCGTACTCCGGTCTTTAGATTTCTACGCTACCAGAAAAGAAACTCACACAGTCTTCCAACATCCTGTCTGAGTTGAGCTAAGTGCATAGTGCGAGAGTACAAATTAATTCCCTATTCTAGAGTTGTACCCAGAATGAAGAGACCGGGTTAGATATTAAGAGTCAAACGATGCACATTGTCATGTGGAACTCAAAGAATTAAGTCAAAGACCTGAAGTTTCTAAAATCCTATTTCTCGGTGAAGTTCCTCTGAAAATTAGGTGGATTAAGGTCAAGCCCAGACCACTCTCGGTTTCTATCACAACTCGGTTTATAACCCAATGACTTTTCACAGATGCAAATGAATGAAATGCTGGATGAAGTGCATGTGTGTGAAATGCAGACACTTTTTTTGTGATTTTTTTATGCAAGGGATTTTTGGTTTTTTTAATGCAAAAATGAATAAGAAGCCATTTTTTCAAAAATTTTGGGCACGATCAGTGTTAGTAGCAAAACTCTTTTTTTCTTTTTCTTTTCTTTTATTTTTTTTTTTGTTTTTTTCGAATTAATTATCCACCCTGTAAATACATATAGACTTACGTGAAAGTACGAGATATGGGTAAAATATATACGAAGTATATATACAGACCCTCCTATACTTAGCGAGTGTTGTGTCTTCAGAGCATAAGAAGCATAAAGAAGACATAGCTCATGCTAAGCGTAAGAGAGTGAAAAAGGAAAAGGAAAAGAAAAGAACAAGATTTATAGAACCACCCCCTATACTTAGACTGTGACCAGTCTAAGTATAGAAGAAGAGCGGAAAAAATGAAGCGGTTGGGATATGTGGATGAAGAGAGTATATACAGGTGGGTGTCGGTTCCCCCTATACTTAGGCTCTGGTCAACCTAAGTATAGAAGAAGGGTGGAAGTGAGGCGATCGGGAGAAGGAGTGTGATGGGGGAAATTGAATATACAGATGGCATCGGTCCCCCCTATACTTAGGCCTTGTCCTAAGTAGAGGAGGAAGCTGTACAGGGAGATTGATGTGGTCGGGAGGGAGGGTGGTTAGCCGATGATTAAGGCGGTTGCCGGCTAATCTTCTTGTGAGCCTGTGATGGGAGATCGGAATAACGAGATGGAGATGAAGCATATGATTCCCAACTATTATCAGTGTCATCCTCAAAAAAGTCATGATGGATAGTGGATGAAGTGTTTGAGTCAGATGAAAGATATCCATCATCGGAATTATCCTCAGAGGAATAGTATTTGAAAGTGGACACACTCCATATATTCATGTCTTTTTGTTTCTTCAGTTGTTTCCTCAGAATTCGTTCATTCTTGGGTCAATCGGTTTGTCCTCGGATGAATACTTAGAAGCACCGGTCTCAGTCAGCTCATAAGAAATAATTCCAGTGTACTTGAAAAGGGCAGGAGCATCAACTTTGGATGAATAGTATTTAGGAACGGGAGTTGTCCAACGAGAATCGAATTTTGGATCCTTGCGAAGATATGGCTTTAGAGCTGCCGAACAGACTTCACTCATGTAGATTATCTTTTCCGGACCTGATGAGGGATCATTAGTTGATTCCTCTTCTGAAAGGTCAAAGGTGACTTTCTTTTTCTTGTTTCGTGAAGGTGTCTGTTCACTTGAGTATCCAGATGAATGCCCATTGGAATTCTTCTCCTTGGTCGGTGTTCGGGCTGCGTGTTTGTTCTTAGTCTTCTAAATGTTGGTGCACTCTCGAATTGAAATGATTTGGTTAAGGTATTCAGAAAAGGTAGCTCCAAGGTGTGACCATGCATATGTCTCAGGATCATAGAAGAAGGATTTGTCTATTTTGAGATCCGCGAGAATGGAAATACTGGGAAGAGTCTCTATTGTTCATTGTCAATTGATTTGACATTGGAGCATTCCTGTGTCAAGTTGATGTGCTCCATGTAGTCAGAATAGGATGACCTAGGGTGTGCCCATGCATAAGTCTCCGGATCATAGGATTCATATACTCGATTCTCCATGGTGAGTGCAGCTGGGAATGGGGCAGGGGGAGATTCTCTAAACCAATAGTCTCATCAACAACCGTTATCTTAGGTATAGCAGTGGGGTAGGGCTCTTCTACCGCTTCATGGTTACGGTTGTCGGGGACTTCGTGGGTTGCCTTAGAAAATCATAGTTCCTCAAAGACTGTGTCAGATCGAAGTGCTTCCAATGCTGTGAAATTGATTTTCCGAGTCTCACAATCAATAATTACCTTAGCCAATGCTAAGAATGGCTTTCCGAGAATAATTGGAGACTGGGTGAATTCTCCTTGATGCTCAATATCAATGATCATGAATTCTACTTTGAGCGGAGCACCTTGGAATGTCATGATGATAAAAATGATTCCTCTCGGCCTCTTTATCGATCGGTCTGCCAATTGATCAATCTCTCATATTTTTCAGATCAGTCCGAGTCTGAGTTCGTGAAATACAGAGGTCGAGAGTATATTGATTGGTGAATCGTCATCAATCCAAGCATGTGTGAAAATTGTGTCTTTGATTATGCAGTCAAATCTGGGCAACCGCTTCACTATGCGTCTCTTGGTTTTTCTCCTCAACACCAAGGAGGAGGCCATTGATAAGATATGTCTTTCAGTCTTTGTTCTAATCCTGCCCGACTTTTTGAACGTTAATTTGACTACTACAAATCCTTTAAGGTCAGGGAAGTGTTCAATGGCTCTTATAAAGGGAAGGTCAAAAATCAATCTTTTCTCCAGTGCTTCCCATACAACCGGATCCAAATTCCTCAGATCTTCTTCAGTCTCAATTTTTATGAAATTTTCTGGATTTTCGATTTTTTTGGTGTTTTTTAATATTCCATTTTTTTGGTATTTTCTGTGTGGTGCGATGATGTGGTGTATTCCTCAGATGAGCAGGGGCTTTGATGTTCAAAGTAAGAGTTAGAGGCACAGTCATTTCTAGGGTAATAATATGCAAAAGTGTCGTTGTCCGAATCGTCCCTAGGTTCCTGAATATCCTCAAAATTTTCAATCGTTTTCTCATTTATTTTTATGTCTGAGCTACCAGAGATTGAAATTAATCGATCGGCAAATTCTCGAAATCTATCCTCCATTAAATCAAATTTCTCATTCATCCTCAAAATATCCTCCAAAATCTTTTCATGACCAAGCGTGGGAGCAATTGGGGTGTGTTTTTGTAATTGAGATTCAAAAATTTCCTCTTCCATTTTCCTATATGTACTAGGAGAGGAGTCTCTTGAAAGATCCAATATATGATCATCATTTTCTGAAAATATCTCCTCAATAATTATGGAAGGCGGTTGCTCATATGGTCCAGGTTTACGGAGTTGGTCCGAGTAGAGTTCAAACCTTTGTTTATGAGTGGTCGGACCTTGATATTGTGGAGTCAGCATACAGGGTTGATGTGTTTCTATGTGGTCAGTCCAATCCTCTGTATGAGTATCATGTCTGAAAAGGGGGTTGTCATGGTCAATCCAAGATGATGATTGTTCATTGGTGTTGCAGGGTAGGGTCAATGGAAGAGGTGAAGAAGTGTTCAATTCGATCATGTGGTTATCATCTCCCATGAATGATGGATTGACATTTAGCGAATATGAAGGTTGAATTGTATGATCGGAGTAGAGTAGATTGATGTATGAAGAAGTGGAGACCTCAGTCGGTTGTTGGTTTGTATGATCCGAATAAAAAGGGTTGTCATTCATGGAGTAGATCGGATATGTAGAGAGTGATAGATCTATTGATGGTTGAGAGTCTCTTGTGGAAGTTGGAGGAGGTGTTTGAGTCTAACCCATACGAATTCATTTTCATAGTATAGCACTGATGGATTCTCGGATAAATGTTCGGCCATTTTTGAAAGAGCTAAAATGAATGATGGATCGGGTTTATTTGAGACGAATTGATTTTTATGATCTGGATCTGGAAAGTTTTTGGACAAAAGTTCCATGATAAGGTTTAAATCAAGAAAAGAAGAGAGATGATTGCACGGGATAGTCAAAAGAAATTTTATCAAATGTGTAGCTTTTTATCTTTGATATCGGTTCACGCACACCAATGCAAACACAAATCAAACCCAAGTTCACCAACACACACAATGAAGTCGTAAGAGTTCGGCTATTATCTTTTCAATTTTAGTTGGTGATAAATCAATCTTGGAAAAATTTTAGCGAGTTGTTAGGTGCCCGAAATCTTCGTAATGACTGGCCCAAATTCTTAAAACTAGTTGTACCTACTTTCAGCCAGTATGGGAGTAAGTACGGACCGTAGAACGGCTACCCGTTACTTGAGGACGGAGCCTTACGCAGTGTCCTCTAAATCACCCACTCTGCTAAGGAAATCCGGACTGTTTATCGGCTACCCATAGATCCTGACTGAGTAGTAGCTAATCATTTTTGGTAGAATCAATAGTCAATATGAAAATCCGAGTTTGGGCTCTAGCCTTAAGTGTCGTCTCTCGCTCACTCGGAAAAATAAAAACATCTAAGGTCGGAGTTGCTCTCCCATAAAAATTCTTGATTTTATGGTTTATTTAGAGTCAGCTATATTTAGCGGTCCCAATTTTAATTAGGTGATCACTGAAGAATTAAATGAGTACAAATACACGTCTACCGTCCAGTCCCAATTTACTTTTAAATTTATGTGACAAAACAAGAGGGAGGAGTTCGGGAAAAGCCGATGCACGCGAAAACAATGATGTATGCTCAGTTAGAAGACTTACAGTGAATCCTCGCAATCTCCATGTGGGATGTAAAACAGAATTAAAAGATTATTCTAAATGAAAGCAAGCCGATGAAAAACCGCACCTAAGCAGAAAGTTCTATTAGAGGGAAAGAATTGAGTTGAATTTTGGCTAAATTGAACGATCTAATGTGTGTCTCAATTAATAGTGCAGTGTGGCCCAATTCCTACGAGCATAATCAAAAAATTAAAATGCTCTGAGAGCCGTATGTGCAGGTCTATCCTAATCGCCACTCAAGTCGGACCCCACCCTCACCAGAGAGTGAAACAGGCCATGTCGCACCACATAAAAAGTTTAAGGTCTTTTTACATACGCGAGAGTCCAAACGGACACCGCTATAAATGAGCAATTAATTACAGAAAATAAAAAATTTGCAGAAATTAAAATCCTAGACTCTACGCTCTCTCACGATCGACTCGATCTTAAACTAATTGTGGCTTTTTCGGAAGTCGGTGAAGATGCTTCGATTCCAGAAAAACCGCTCCACGTACGTCAGGTACCTCGCAAAAAAATAAGAGGGATTTGTGTAAGAGAGTGACTCAAAAATAAATCAAAAATAAAAAATAAATGCTATAAATAAAATAAATGCAGGAAAAATTGGAATTTATAATGAAAAATCCGAGGGTCAAACTACCCGTATGCGGAAAACCGAACGAAAATTTTCAAAACACAAAACTAAGCTATTTGCCTCCCCGGTAACGGTGCCATCTGACGGATCCGATAATTGCGCTTGTTAAAAAGATATATGTATTTATCGTTCGCTTAAAAATAATAAATGATTTTGTTGTTCGTTGTAGGCGGCAATCGGAATCGGTCAAGAAAATAACCACAAATAATTATTCAATTTTTAATCATGTGGTTTATGTTTATTTTACTTGGGCAAGTCCCAAGGTCGAACTCAAGGAGGCAAAGGAACAACCTAGAATTATGTCTATCAAAATTCATGCACGGTTTTAGATACGGTTTTTTTGGTATTTTTAATGCAATAAAGGATGCAAAATGCAATTTCGATCTATTTTAGGGACTGATACGCTCAAATTATGTCCAAAAAATATGAAACTCGGCCAAGATGTAAAATATGATGAAATGAATGCACTATGATTTTTTGGAATTTTAGGATGCAAGATGAATTTTTTATGAATTTTTAAATTCAAATAAAATGAATTTCAATATTTAATTATAATAAATACTAAACCTATTTATTTTCAAGGTACAAAATTATCTAAGATCTATCACTAGATGATTTATCTCAGAAAAATCCTAAACCTCAAAAGTGCTAGTTTCAATACCTATTAAAAACCAAACACTGAAATATGCAAAATGATTTTTACATGGTAATCTATGTATGCAAATGCAAATCTTTTTGGGCACAATGTCAAGCACAATTAATTCTACAATATGTAATTTTTCGGGAATTTTTACAGTAACGGATAATCAAATATAAATATCAGAGCAAGAAATGGATAAATTATGCAAATTTTAACAAAACAATTAATTATTAATTAACCAATGATCACAAAAATATCCACTATATGTTAAATGTAGAGATTTAAATGAGAACATCATGCTATTTTTAGATAAATAAAATAATGTCATCTAGAGGTCTAAAATCGCTAAGGAATACAGGGGTATAACTGCAATAAATAAATAAAATAAATATAAAGAATGCTGGGGGACCTAGAGATAATTACCAGTAATTGAGGGGTGTCTTGCGAAATTGCCAGAGGGGCATGTGCGTGGCACGTGCCCTCTAGAACTGTACTTCGGTGCAAATACAAGAAGAACCACGAGCATCAGTGCAATTTTCCCATCGCGCCACATGATGCACGTATGCGGTGGAAGGCTCGGGGCATGGTTTGGCTAGATCTCCATGTGTCAGGCGCATGTGCTTCGGACGAGACCCGAGAATCTGGCTCAGATGGCTGGTTCGGAAGTAGGCTCGGGCGTAGATCTGAAGCGTCGATGGAGCTTGATCTGATGTGATCCAACAGCTGATTACTTGCAGAGGTTTCAACGGTGTGGATGTCTGATGATCCTCACCAACGAAGCCTGTAAGGTTGGGCGGTGTGCGTGGCCGACACACGGCCGACGGACGGCGAGGGTGAGGCGGAGCTCCGGTGGTCACGTTGTCGATGATGGCGAGGCGTAACAGTTGGTTGTCGGAGTAGATGATCGCGTTGGCTCGACGGAAGGAAGCCCGAAGCGAAGCAGCGACGGTCGGAGGGGAAGCTCGCCGTGGGCTGCGACGAGCGTTGACGGATCGGACCTCGCCGGAAGGGGAGAAGCGGTCTGTCACCCCGCTCCTCGTCCTTTGTGCAAGCGGCAGATGCGGGTTTAGGTCACGACAGCGTCATTTTTATAGAGTTGGGCGAGTCGGTCAGAGAAGGAAGGAGATTTGGAGGGCGATCGACGATTGATTCGAATCGAGATATGGCTGAGATTTGAGGGAGATGGCGACGAGATTTGGCGGTGATTTGATTCGAAGATGAAAGGCAGCGGAGGAGTGATTCGCGGCGGAGAAATCGGGGCCGAGCGGTGGAAGCGAATCGGGAGAGGTGTGATTTGGAGAAGACGCACAGGTACCGTCCGATCGGCCGAGATCGGACAGCCCCTGTAGCGCCACGTGGCAGCAGGAAAGGGGGTAGGCACGGCACATGCTTGGCGCGTACCTGGGCAGCACGTGCGGGGGCATTTTATTTAAATTTTTTATAAAAACGATAATTAAAAATAAGAAAAATGGCTGACACGTGGCGGCTCCAGGAGATGCCACGTGTCAGCACCACAAAAATTGCAAACTAAATACTATTGCAAAATAAATAGCAAACGACCTCGGATCGAAAAGGTTTCTTCACAAAAATTGCTCGTCTCGATGAGATCTACAACTTTCATGAATACATCAAAACCAAAATCGATAAATTGCAAAAAGTGATATTTTTGGGGTATCCCATGTACATAGAATACCTTGATTTTTGGGTTTTATAATTTTTATATCATTTTTAAACTAGATAAAAATCCGAAAAATATGATAAAATCAAAGATAAATAATTACACATTAATCTGATTTTTTTTGGATTTTTATTAATTAACAAAAAGAAGAAATAAAATAAAATATGAAAAAGACCAATTTTGTACAGTCGGTTAGTGATGACTCGGACTCAATTTGTTTCTTTGATTTCAAGCTCAATTTGGATTTGGATTTTTGCGCATTTTAATAAAACTTTTATCAAAGAAGACAAATGAAAAAAAATAAACCAAAATAGGTTAAGTATGTACATATAGGTCAAAAACCGCTACATTACAAAATATACAAAAGAGGCCCAAAACCCAACTTTCACACATGAGCTCTGAATCACTTGAACTTGGTCTTTTTTTGAAGATAATTGAATGTACATTAGTTCAAAAGTGAGTAGGATCAAAACGGACACTGGATGGGGAAGATATGGGCTTTTTAGTCCGGAAATCCTGAAAAATCCTGAAACTATGGTTTGGGTTTTTGGTCCACTTATTTGGGTTAGTTTTTTTTTGTATTTTTCATTTATTCTTGTTAGTGATATAAACACAGTGGAGGTGATTTTGGATTATTCGGAGTTAGCATGAATTAGGCAAAAATTAGGGAAGTTAGGCTATTTACAGGTCAATTTTGGCTGAGATTTTTGGCTTCTTATTTTGTGCAGAAATTAGTACTAAAATGCAATTCTTATGAAAACATGCATGAATGCTAATTATGCAGAAATGTTGATGATTTTGAAGGATCTGAGCTTAATTAATGAGATTTAGAGTGATGAATCTGAGATTCATCATATAGCCCTGTAGGACTTCAGTTGCGTTTTGTCTCCACACAAGTGGTGAGAAGCACAGGGTCCATAATCCACTCTGTCATGTCTGTATTCGTACCACCAGTAAAGGCATAGGTGATACGTGAGGAGCTCGAAGAGGCTCTGGCTGTTGCAGCTGTATCTGTGGTGGTATCGACACTAGGAGTCATGATCTCTCGAATACGAGAGACAATATCATCCGGGCAAGGATCGACCTGGGGAGCTGAAGTCTCTGAAGATACAATATGCTCTGCAGATACAATATGCTCTGCTGCTCGACCAGAAACATGATATCCATACTTCTGATAGCATGTATCCTCTGCTTGTCCAGGCTTGAGACAGTAGGTGCAATCGTGCAGGGACCACGTTGGCATCTACCGCCTCTTCCTCGAAGTGTGTGTCCTCTGGACTGGATCGCCCCACCTCGACTACGAAAAGCGGCCATTGCTTAGGAGTGTGAAGACGTGGTTGTCGAAGGGATGATGAGCTGGCTGAGACGGCTATAGGCCTCCTCTATAGGGGGAATGGTTGCTCCAATAAGAAGATGAGTACGTGCAGCATCATATTCTGTATCAAATCAAGCCATGAAAACTCCAACCATCTGGAGTTCCTATACGTCTTCTGCTGCCCAATAGACGTCATAATGGGCATGTAGGTATGAAGCTTTTCAAACATGCCATGCAGCGAAGAGTAGTAAACATGCAGATGGCGACCATTCTGCTTGGTGTTGTAGATATCAAACTATAGTTGAAGGATCTTAGCCTCACTCTTCGCTTGTGCATAGGTGGATGCCAAAGTGTCCCACATTTTCTTGGAAGTGGGCTGAGTTAGAATATCATTTGCTATTTCTGTAGTAAGAGTCCCACAAAGTCAAACTCGTGCATACGCATCATCTTGCTTCCAAAAAGCATTTGCCCCGGTCTTATCCGTTGGCTCTAGATCTGTCAGGATGTGCTCCTTGTTGTTGCACTGCATGAGGGTGAGAAACTGCATGGACCATAACTCATAATTGATCCCATCCATCTTAGCGATGGGAGTCGGTGTCACAGGGTCAAAATCCCGCCATCGATTTCGACCGATCCTGTGCGGCGTTAGCTAACCCGTAGCTAACCAGCCTTCCCGAGTAGAACGGTCACAGACGCGCTCCAACTCTTCTCGATACTCCTGCTTGCTAGCGCACCGACACTTCCAACACAAACACGAGCACGAACTCTGGATCGCTCAAGAACACTCTCAAGAACACGCTCAAGAACGCTCAAGAATACAACCACACGATCACACAAGCACGGACACAAAGCTTCTTCTTTTTATTAGAAGGGGAACTCTCTCTGGAGTGGGGTGACACTCTACACGTGTGTTTGTGTGTTTACAAATGAGCCATCACCCCTCCTTATATACAAGACTCAAGGCAACCCAAGGGACACTCATTATTATATTTACAATAATGATACATAAAGACACAAGAGACCCTTCGAGTTCTTTGGCAACCCTTCGCGTTCCTCAGCAACTCTTCGTCTGCTCATCTCTTCGACTCCCTTGTTGTCCTTTCATCTTCCCGCATGGTTGACGCCCAGTCAACTGCCCAGTCATCAGTACACACGCGCACCAACGCCATGCTGATGTAGCTTTGCCATAATTCACCAAGTGCCACCAAACACTTGGTCTTGTGCCATAAGGGAACCCGCGGCCTCCAGACCCTCATGCGGTAAACCCTTCCTTAGCATTCTGTATGCTAAGGGGAAGTCCTCCAGAACTTCGCTATCATGGCCTCCAGACCACTCTCGTACGCGTACTACCGAGCATGCTCGACAATGCTCGTACTCAGCACCTGCAACGCTCCATGCCTCATTGGATCGCCATGCATCAATACCGATACCGTGTGCCTTTGTGCGTACGCCTATGTGACCGTACCACATTGCTCCTCGATGCGTACTGCTTCACTGCATACCGCTCGTCTGCACTCACGTATGTATCCGCTGCGTGCATCCACCGTCATGTCTTGCACTGCTGTCTGTACTCGTTGCTCGCACTGCTACTAGCACAACGACACTCTGCTACCGAGCCAGTGTCCTGTGACGCTTCTCCATCACGTACGGTAGAGCCTCCAGACTCTCGTGAATAACCTCCCTGATATCCACATATTTCGGACTCCTCCTGAAATCCTATCTCCATCGATCATTCTCGAGCATCCGCTACCGGGTCTGCACGATCATTCTCGATCACGGAATTTGGGGGTGTGACAAGCCTTCCCCACCTGAAGAATTGGTTATCCTCAATCGAGCATCTCCTCTTCAGCTGGCGTCCCATCACGATCCTCCATTCGCTACACACCTCCTGATGCTGCTTACTTGGAAGGGTGGTGCAAGCATGCACCGCCTCCCTTCCCGCACTTGTTCTTCCCACGAACCGCGTCCCTCCATGACTTGGTCTTCTTCGTGAGAAATAGAGCTTCCTCATCAGCTCCTATTCTTGATGTATCTCTCCTGGGTACAGCAGCTCCATCGCTGGTGTGTGGCAGCTCCAGCTCCACATGTGGAGTACTCATCTCCACGCTTGCTCGTTGACGTTCCCGATCGTTCCCTGTGGACATCCCCGCATCCTCGGAAATGAGCACCTCCTGCGCTCCGAGCGTCTTTGGTGTCTTACATCCTGCAAGACCGTTGGTAGTGTGGTTCGTCACCACTCCACCCCCATGGACATGTAGCCTCTTGCCCATGCTGCATCGCCCTCCAGAGCTCTGCATCGCCTTCTCATGCACGGATGTTCTCCTATTCGCGGCTTTGGTTGTGTGACTCCAGCACACACGTTGGTGCTCCGCACGCACCTGCGCACTCATGTGCATCCTCGATCGGGCCTTGGTCCCTCCAAAGCTCTTTGTTGTGGAGTTCCCTCGCTCCACCGAATTTGAAGCTCCAGCTCGAAGTGTTGTGAGGCGTACCTTGTGCATAGCACCGATTGCTCCCAAACATACCTCACCTTCCTCTTCATCCTCCTCGTCCGTACGAAGAGCGTTGAGCATCTCCTTCTTTGGGCATTCCCGCGCCCGATGCGGTCCGTCGCATTTGAAGCATCCCTTGTTTCTGGGTTGCTCCTTCTTCTTAGAGTACTCTCGTTCCTCCATTGGTGGATCATGGGCAATGCCTTTGCCCTTGTCCTTCGACCGTGCCTTCTGCTTGCTGGCGAACTCCTTCTCTTCAGCGTTGTGGTATGGTTGGGCACCGTAATCGACCAACGCATCTGCCACCACGATCGTTGAATTCAGGTCCTTCATGCCCTGCCTCCGCAGTTCGGCTTGCGCCCAGCTTTGCAACCCGATCGTGAAATTGAACAGCTTGTCCTCCTCTGACATTCCCTTGATGTCCAGCAACAAGGACGTGAACTGCTTCACGTACTCACGAACAGTGCATGTCTGCTTCAGGCGTTAAAGATTCTCCCGTGCCACCCACGCAGTGTTCTTTGGCAGGAACTGCGCCTTCAGTTT
This sequence comes from Ottelia alismoides, assembly GCA_037367405.1. Classification (NCBI taxonomy): domain Eukaryota; kingdom Viridiplantae; phylum Streptophyta; class Magnoliopsida; order Alismatales; family Hydrocharitaceae; genus Ottelia; species Ottelia alismoides. The sequence continues at coordinate 70,810 of JAZKJV010011622.1, forward strand.
CGTGACTAGATCATCCCACCTGGATATCTTCGGTCTTGCCTCATCTGCTGCACGGCTCCTCCACCATAGCTTTGTGTCGCTTGACATATACATCGATGCCAAGCTGACCTTCTCGGCTTCCCTCGTCTTGGTCGCCTCGAAGTAAACTTCCATATCCCATAGGAAGTTCACCAAATCCTTTGCACTCCGCGTACCTGTGAAGGGTTTGGATTTGGGTACCTTGCATCGCTGCACCTCCATGGAGCTCCCGTTGTTCGCCAATGCCTTCTTGATGAGGGAGATCTCGCTGCGTAGATCCTCCATCATCGTGTTGAATGCCTCCAGTTTATCCTCCAAGGACTTGATCTGCTCTGCTGAGCGTTGGAGCTCCTCCCCAACATCCGATCCTTCTAAAGAACGGTCCTCCAAGACGTCGATACGATGGGCATGAGTCCCAATGGTGGACTCCACTTCTTTCATCGCTTGCTCCAGTACTGTCACACGCTCGGTAACACCCACCATCTTCGCTCTGTTGATTGAAGATGTACTTGCACTAACAAGTATCCTTGTTCCCGCGATCGTCTGCACCAACAGCCGCTCGTAGCTTTTCCCGCTTTCTTGTCTGCTCTCTTGGCACCAACCAAGCTCTGATACCACTTCGTACCGGCGAATGGTATCTCCTTCAGCTCTGATACCACTTGTCACAGGGTCAAAATCCCGCTATCGATTTCGACCGATCCTGTGCGGCGTTAGCTAACCCGTAGCTAACCAGCCTTCCCGAGTAGAACGGTCACGGACACGCTCCAACTCTTCTCGATACTCCTGCTTGCTAGCGCACCGACGCTTCCAACACAAACACGAGCACGAATTCCGGATCGCTCAAGAACACTCTCAAGAACACGCTCAAGAACGCTCAAGAATACGACCACACGATCACACAAGCACGGGCACAAAGCTTCTTCTCTTTATTAGAAGGGGAACTCTCTCTGGAGTGGGGTGACACTCTACACTTGTGTTAGTGTGTTTACAAATGAGCCACCACCCCTCCTTATATACAAGACTCAAGGCAACCAAGGGACACTCATTATTACATTTACAATAATGATACATAAAGACACAAGAGACCCTTCGAGTTCTTTGGCAACCCTTCGCGTTCCTCAGCAACTCTTCGTCTGCTCGTCTCTTCGACTCCCTTGTTGTCCTTTCGTCTTCCTGCATGGTTGACGCCCAGTCAACCGCCCAGTCATCAGTACACATGCGCACCAACGCCATGCTGATGTAGCTTTGCCATAATTCACCAAGTGCCACCAAACACTTGGTTTTGTGCCATAAGGGAACCCGCGGCCTCCAGACTCTCGTGCAGTAAACCCTTCCTTAGCATTCTACATGCTAAGGGGAAGTCCTCCAGAACTTCGCTATCGTGGCCTCCAGACCACTCTCGTACGCGTACTACCGAGCATGCTCGACAATGCTCGTACTCAGCACCTGCAACGCTCCATGCCTCATTGGATCGCCATGCATCAATACCGATACCGTGCGCCTTCGTGCATACGCCTATGTGACCGTACCGCATTGCTCCTCGATGCGTATTGCTTCACTGCATACCGCCCGTCTGCGCTCGCGTATGTATCCGCTGCGTGCATCCACCGTCATGTCTTGCACTGCTGCCTGTACTCGCTGCTCGCACTGCTACTAGCACCACGACACTCTGTTATCGAGCCAGTGTCCTGTGACGCATCTCCATCACGTACGGTAGAGCCTCCAGACTCGCATGAATAACCTCCCTGATATCCACATATTTCGGACTCCTCCTGAAGTCCTATCTCCATCGATCATTCTCGAGCATCCGCTACTGAGTCTGCATGATCATTCTCGATCACGGAATTTGGGGGTGTGATAGTCGGGCCCTTGAATGCTCCGGACGAGAAGATGCCACCCTTGTTGTCTGACATGATGTTAAAATAACCAAATAACGAAATTCATCTGGGAAGTATACCAATATAAATGAATCTTCAGAATCATATGAAGGATTGGTTGTATGTGTATATTCATACAATCATCCTTGCTAATCCTCGTTGCTTGACGGAAATTGTGTATCTGATAGAAATCAAATCACATACCTATCTGCTGATGGGATCAAGGTCAGGGCAGGGCACGGGTCCAGGAAGCAGGATTTTGATTGCAGGGGCGCATGATTGGCGAATACTGGCGTGCACGGGTGCAGCGACTGGGCACAGGCTATTGGGCGCAGCGACTACGCACAGACGCAGGCAACTGGGCACAGGCGAGACGCACGGGCGCAGCGACTGGGCACAGGCATGCACGGGCGCATGCGACTATGCGCGGGGCTCGAGACGTAGGGAGACCTGGCGTGCGTGCGAGACACGTGAACGGGGGGACGGGGGTGGGTGCGGGGGCCGGGGGCGGCGTAGGAGTGGAGGGGGGCATGTGTTGAGTAGGGTAGAGTTAGGGTTAAGGTTGGATACGGTAACTCCGGTCTAGGAACGTCGCTCCGATACCATGTTAAGGAAACATACTGGGATGCATTATGAGAGGCTCAAGGGTTCCCTTATATAGGAGAAAAATCTATTGGGCAAATTACAGAAAGAAGAAAATAAAAATAGAAAATTACAAAAGATAATACTAAAAATGGTAAATATCTCAACAGTTCTTGCTTTAATTCGCTTTCGCATTTCATATTTCAACACGGTATCAAAGCAAAGGTTGAGGCATTGATTCGTGCTTAAGTTCTTACCGCAATTCTATCGTTTTTTTCCTTCTGGAAAATGAGGGCTTCCAGCAAGATTTTTTTCGTCATGACGTGCATAAGGCTCCAGCTCATGCCAACAGATGGCAAGGATGTCAAACTCGTTGCTGAACAGGACCGCATCAAAGGCACGTCTGGGGAGTCCCTGATGCCCCAACCATGCAGTCGGCACAGTGTGTCCATGGAGATGTTTTCCTCGTAGTAATGTGGGATCTTGTTGAACGGTTTCGGCGGCTTTTCCCACGGCAGCCGCAGGAAGTACATGACCTGCCCGTGGGCATAGATGCCGAAGACGAGTAATGGGATGGACATAAGTACGAAGAAGACGACCCGAAGATCAAATCCATGGATCACGCAACGCAGTGGGAAGATGCTCAGATCACGCAATGCAGTGGGGAGATGCTCAGAGCTTCCTTTGATGTTTCCTCGCAGGCATCATCCATCTTCTTTGAACTATAATACGCATCAGGCAGCATGAGAACTCCCTCGAAGATCTCCCCGCCTCTCTCTCCACCTCCACAGATCACCCACAAAGCTAAAAAAGGACGCGGAAACGATCATTCTCCACTCCCAGAAAAACGCGTGGAGAAAGAAAAGAAAAGAAGGTAAGGACTGTGAAAAATCCAATATCACATCACATCACATCAAAAGATCAGGACCTTCGATCTCTCTTGTCCCCCTCCTCCCAATTTGGGCACCTCCTATTTGGGAAACCCATCTCGAGAAACCGCTACATCCTCAAAGAGTAAGCGTCATCTGGGCCCGAAATCGAGTGCCAAATTCGAAGGTAGCGCGTGGAAACGGGCATGGCGGCAGCATGAGATGGGTTTCAATGTTAAGAACCCTAAAGAAAGAGAGGGGATGATGCCTTCTCTGCTTTTGGGATTTGAAAGGTAGTCACTGTCTTTTACTGCATCGTTGATTTAGGCCCATTGGGCCTACTGTTTTACTCCAAAAATGAGAGAAAAAAGGAAAGATAGGGGGTATTGTGTTGAAAAAAGGAAGGCACATTGAAAAAAAGGAGCGGATGATGAAAAGCCCAATTGTGGGTTGTTCTATTAAAAAGAGAGATGAAAATTTGAGGGGTTGTGGTGAAAAAAATGTGAAAAAGTGAGATTGAAAAAAAAAGAGATGAATATTTGCTGAAAAAACATGTCAAAAAAATGCGTTAGGACTGGAAAAAAGGAGGAACGAATTTCTTGTTTGTTCTCCCAACTTCTCTTTTGGATAAGTTTGGGAGATAGGAGGAGTGATGGGTAGAGCATTTCATGTTCTACTATTGTTAGGTAGTAGCGTCATGCCCTGCCATTGTTTGAGTAATTGGGTAATTGTCATCGAGCCCTACCATTGGTTGAGGCACTCTATTTGAGTGACCTATTGTTGGGTAGTGGTCATCGAGCCCTACCATTGGATGAGGCGCTCTATTTGAGTGACCTATTTTTTGTGGAATTCTCCAGAGGGAGACTCATTGTTTGAGGTGCTCTATTTGAGTACCTATGTTTTGTGAAGTCTCCAGTGGGAGACTCATTGTTTGCTCCATCCTCTAACGGTCATGAACTCAATTATGTATGGATATTCCCACGGCATGTTTTCATGGCTGTGAACTCCACTATGTATGCACATTCCCACGTCATTCTTGTTGGCCCTTCGGAGTGATGGAGCAGTCTTCAGTGAAGACATGTTGCGGGTCGGAGTACTCCATGATGAAGACTCATTATGTTGATCAGATGTCTCCGCGGATCACTTTTCACACTCTAGTCTCTAGTTCCTCCTCACCAGCATGATATGAGAAACAACGTCCTCGGCAGCAACCGACAACGTGCATTGAGTTGATATTATCTGTAGTGTCATGTACTTTGTATATGAGTGAGTGCATTCTTTGTGTTTATCCAAGCTCAGCATTGCATGCTTAGCTTGAGGGGGAGTGTTGAAGAATGGTCTTGCATGGGTTGTGTTTAGTCCCACATCTTGGAGTTGTGACTTTTAGTCACATTGATGGGATTATATGAAGAGCCCCACACCCATTGTAACATCTGAGAAAGTGAATGCAAAATTAGCCCTTTGAGGCGGTTCTCCCGTGGTTTCATCCCGCTCCTCACGGAGTAGGGTTCCACGTAAAATCAAAGTGTTTCATTTGTTTTGTTCTTGCTTTGATTCGCTTCCGCATTTCATATTTTAACAATTGTAAACAAGGACTATATGCATTCTATTTCTTACATGATTGTTTCTTTTTGTTTTGTTTCTGGTCGTAAATCTTGACTTTCTCTCTGATGCTAATGCAGAATCAAGGATCTGTTATTTTTACAAATTGGAAATTTGGTATGTTTTTGCATCTCCCATCTCTCTAGTTAGGGGTTGCTGGGAAAATGTGTGGTTTGCGTAGGATGCATGGTTTTAAGTTGAGATCAAATTCTCGCTACTCTAGAAAATGGGCATATAAAGGGGTGTAGATCAGGAAAAAACTGAAGAGGATTCAATCAGGATATGTAGAAATATGGCTTCGCTAGATCCTAGATGATCATAGTATAAACTTGACATTCATATCGGGATTTTCTTTTCGCATTTAGCCCGGCTGCATAGTTTGATATCAGTTATATTGTATCGGCCTGCTGTGTAGCCGTACCACGGCTTTGCTCAGCTGCTAGAGCACATGCTGTTCCGATTTAGTTAATGGAGCAGTGGTTACTGAAAGTTTGGAGTGAATGTTAAAACGAGCATGAAAAATAAAGCACAACTGAGAAAAATTGATTCAATCAAAATATTAAAATAAATAAAAGGATCCAAGATATTTATGAAATTGCTGCATACTATATGCTAGTAATTGTATACAGAGTCTAATGGGTTCATCCCTACAGGAACTAAGTAGATATCTCTTGTTTTTTATATCTTTGATTATAAGTTTTCTGGTAATGATCCGTCAGTGATCTACATTATTTAGTAAGAGGAAGATGTCTTTCAAATTTCATCTCAATCAGACAAATCCAACCCGTTGATATCAGAGAGTTGAAATTTGGATCGCTTACTTTTGACATTGTATGATATTATTCCCCCAGGAGGGTGGAGTAAGGAGGTGAAATGAGAAATAAAAGGATTTATTCGCTTGTTCTTATGTGATATTTTGCTTTGCTGGGATAAATGTGGGTGTGAGTTATTTCTATTTCTCGTTTGTTATTCATCTAAAAATGGAATACATGAGGTATGAAATTTGTAAAAATCGATAGTTTGATATTTGGTCGGAAGGCTCACTGAATAAAGACTAAACGGTATTCAGATGATTAATCGAGAATATTTGTTTTTAGGTGTATTTATTTACTTTAAATATGAAGATTTTGTCTACTAAATATAACTTGATATATCAATACATGCATGGTCATTAATTAACAAGATAAAGTACTATTTAAGTTACTATCAAACTGTATACTTCCTTTTACTTTACATTAAGGAAAAATATGAAAAATTTCAAAAGAAAAAATATTATTGCTCATTATTCGGGCAACTAGTTAGTCGGGGTTATTTCATTCTGTCACCCCATTGAATAACATAATCGAATCGGTCTAGTTGAACAACTATTGCAACATCGGTAGGAACAATAGATGTATAGCAATCATTAGTGAGAGGGACAAGGAGAACTAGAATAGAGAAGATTGAATAGTTCTTTCTAGTAGGGATGAAAATGGTCGGATATGGATATGAATATATGTATAATCATATCCTTATCCATTTCAAAATACAAATACAAATATAGATAGAAATATTGATGGACTTAAAAAATGCGATACCATGTCCTTAAAAATGAATACAAATATAAAACGAGTATGAATCGGATATGAATAATAACAGAAATCTTTAATAGATTAATTAAAGCATATGTATTTACAATGGTCTTCATATAAAAATAGATATACTAAATATATTTATTTCACAACAATTATATCAACAATGGTGATTGCAATTATAAAATGTTGTTACACACAATTATATATAAATCTATGACTATTTATATATACAAAAATGTATATACGAATGTGAATATTAGCAACTATCACAGTGATGTTCATATCTGCATCCACTTTAAAATGAATACGGTTAGAAATAGGATGTGGGAGGAGAATCGGAGATAAAATATAAACTTGGAAGAACAAGGGATTTAACGTGGAATCCTACTCCCTAAGGAGCGGAATGAAACCACGGGAGAATGCCTCAGAGAGCTGATAGTCTGTTGCTTTTCTCATCTGGATACAAGGGGTGTGGGGGTCTATATATAGCCCCCCACTGAGTCTCCACATCTCCAAACTGGTAGATGTGGGACTAAAGACATAGATGCGGTAAATAGATCCTGGAGAGATCCATCTACCCATCTACAATATAAAAGACGCACAACCAAATACTCCAACACTTCCCCTCAAGTTGGAGCATGCAATGCTCAGCTTGGACAAATAGAGAGAAAACTCAACTCACACTACAAGACACTATAAACAATATCAACTCAACGTGCACAACTATCGGCTGCTGTCGAGGACGTTGCTTCTCATGCCGTGCAGGTGAGCAGGACGAACTGACTAGAGTGTGAGTCAAATGAATCTCATCGTCGGAGAGCATGTGCTCTGTACTACGCATGTCAGAGTCACTGCAACTGAAATGAGTCTCCTTGTCGGAGTACTCTGGCCCGCCACAATATGTGGACAACTGCTCCATCTCTGAAAAAGGTCGAAAAGAGCATCGCTAATTATCCATACGCAGATCTGAAGATGGGTCTCTCTCATAGGGACTTCGAAATGGGTTCTCTCTCATAGGAACCTCGGAAGGATCTCATACTGGAGTTCACGATCATTGAAGAATGGAGTCTGAAGAAATCTCCTCGTCGGAGAACTGGGTCTTTCCCATCTGGCACAGAGAATGGTACTATACTCTAAAGTCTCTATGAAACCACATGAAAATCCTAGCCAACATGGCATAGGGAATGGTCCTCTACTTTGGAGAACCTATAGCTCACATGAAAACTCTGATCGAAAAATAAAAGACGGGGACCACACAAAAGATGGCAAACATGTGCATATCTGAAAGAAGACCGCATACATGTGCGTGTCTAATACTGAAGACTCGGAATCTGACGTCGATTCTGATCATCTGAACTATAGAGTCTAAAATCTGAATTGTCTGGAGAATCTGAAACTGGATTTGGAGCCAACCTATGACTCTACACAATACTCCCCCTATCTCCCAGACTGATTGGAAAACAATGATGTCGACCATGTTGGGAGAAGACAAGACATGAATATGGGGAGAAAATAAAACATCACAAATGTTGATTTCATTTTTTTGCTTCTCAAATCATTTGTTTATGTTGTTTCATCTCTCTCTTTTTTATATACAACTTTTGCAACATTTTTTCCTTTTTTTAAATAAGTCGTTGACACTTTTTTTATAGCTTCCCCTTTTTTCAAATATTTTGCGTACAGTTTTTTTATTGTATGCAGATCTTCTTCTTTCCAACTTCTTTTTAAACTTTCGGCCCCAATTTTGGGCCCATCTCCCTCTCTTTCCTTCTTTTTTTTTAAAATCTGAAACATGGCCAAATTTTGGCCTTGAATACGGTTCTTTATAATAACGTTGGCCCCTTATTAGGGTTCTCCTCAAGAGACCCCGATGCCCCCCTCCCCCCCCCCATTAAGGTTTCTTCTTGCGCCAACTCGCCTAAGCATGGAGCGTCATCGCTGGTGCCAAGGGGAGCAAAGGGGATGCGGCTTGGTGGGGTGTCATGCGTTGCCATTTAGGTCTGCACGATGGATCTCTAGGTGCCGCCTTTTTCTTTAGGGCCAAGTTTCGCCAAAGTCGCAAGGGGGAGAAGCAGTGGTGCCGCCCTGGAGGTTGCGGCCGTGGTTGCGGTGGCACCGCTCAAGCCCCGCCAACAAGTGGTGAAGCGTGAGATCTGGATGGAGTTGCAGCGAAGATGGAGGCCGCTGGAGATGGGAGATCTGGACGGAGTCGCTCAAGGTCTGCAGGAAGCACGGGGCGCCGCTTGGGCTGCTGGCTCGCCAAGGAAGATGTGCCCCCGATCTCCATGTTGCTGACGATGGACGGCGGCCTGGGGTTGTATTCCTCTTCTAAACTTAGGATCTTTCGTCGTCTGGATCTGGAAGAGGAGAGGGAGGATTCCTTCCTCTTCAGAACTTAGGGTTCCCCAATGGGGACCTCACTCTCGCGCCTGGCTTGGAGATACGCACCTATGGGGTTCGCACAGAGGGCACGGTCACCGTGGGCGTTGCCTACGATGGCGGGCATCGTGCCTGCAAGGGGTTGCGCAGCCTGCTAGCGCTGCCAAGAGATACTGAAAAACAACTTCAATAATGACAGATCTCAAGAACTGTAAATGCCGGTGAATCTGAACGAGCATGATCATGAATAAAACTCCAGAAATTAGGGTTTCAATAGAAACCCTAGAACTTACAAAACTTGAACAAATAAGAGCAATTGAATCTCGAAAAAACAATCCTCGAGAATCGAACCCGCTCTGATACCATGTTAGAAAATAGGGATGCGGAAGCGGAATCAGAGATAAAATATAAACTTGGAAGAACAAGGGATTTAACGTGGAACCCTACTCCCTAAGGAGCGGAATGAAGCCACGAGAGAACGCCTCAGAGGGCTGATAGTCTATTGCTTTTCTCATCTGGATACAAGGGGTGTGGGGGTCTATATATAGCCCCAAGTGAGTCTCCACATCTCCAAACTGGTAGATGTGGGACTAAAGACATGGATGCGGTAAATGGATCCTGGAGAGATCCATTTACCCGTCTATAATATAAAAGACGCATAACCAAATATTCCAACAAATACATTTACAGATGTCAAAATATATATAATAAATACGATAGTGGATCGGATACGAATATATTCATATTCGTTTTTCATACTATCTTCCCAGTACATAAAGAAGGGTTCAGATCCTCTGCTGTAATGGGATTATGACAAAGGTAGTAATCTGACAGATGTACACCACGTGGATTGGAAGGAAATACGGGCTTGATGAAAGCACACCCCATACAACGCCTCTATTCCCTCCAACTCTCATCTGCCAGGCTCAGCAGTGCCCAAGAAGGTAGGAGCACAACTTATATTGTAAAATCGGAGGGTAGAATTTATATTGCAAAATCTTACAAGAGCACAAATGTATAAAAAATCCCTTTTATTAATGTATAACTTGCAGTTAACCGCTGATAGCGATACAATTCTTCCAATTTACCCGTGTGATTTGAAGAATAGAGAGGGGGTCATAAGGAGGTGCATGATAGAGTGGTTGAACGACGATGCAGACCCCTTCCTCAGAAAGGAAGCATTTTCTCTCTTTTCGTTTTCCATTCCACGATGTGAACTGCCGGTGACCATACTTTTCAATAGGAGATGCCAACATTATGGTGTCCAATTATTGCTGCCCTGCTCCCTATTCTGATGAAGGCTCCAACTCTATCATCCGCATTGTTGCCCTCTCGGAACCTATACTTATATATGGTAGGAATCCAAAGACAAAAATCCCACTAATTTGTAAAAACTGACGTAATTACATATGTACACTTACAACATTCATGTTTCGCATAAATACCCCTTCGATAGTTTCGATTGTGCACTTGAACTGTATATGCATTAACTCCTTTTAGGTTATCGTTCTATAATGAATTTATCATGTATCTGATTTTCAAAAGAAATTTATATAAATTACAAAAAGGCCACTGTTGTATGTTGATTTCCAATGAAGGTCTTATTTTCAAATGTAGCAAATAAGACCCTAAACTTTCAACTATAGGGTCTAACGCCGACCTACAAGGGTCGTGAAAGCTTACGGAGGCTTGTATTTGAGATAAAAAAAATGAGATTAGACGTCTCTTTAGAGTCTTTCTGCACTTGAAAGGTGAGGTCCTTAGTTGGAAATCAACACATACTTGATACTTTTTTGTAATTTGTTCTAAAATTTATCATGCATAGCATGTTTGTGTTAAAGTTAAATTTCGTTACATACTAAAGAAGCATAAAACAATGGATATTTGTGTATGCTTTTTCGAACTTGATTTAACCCGGTTCAAACAAATTGAACCACAACTAATTTTGAATTTATTAGAAAAAATAACACTGTTGGGAGTTGAACATATGATCATCATGAACAATCTCTAACATTATATATATGTGTAAAATATTTTAATGTTGCATATAAAAAATATATTTTATGTATAGAATAAGATATATATATATATACATAAGATGTGTAATTTATATCTACTTCAACTATGTTTGAGTGTGTATTTTATACATGTTTTAATCTATTCTGGTTCAATTAGTTGATTCAACCGCTTCTTTCCTACCGATTTGGTTCAATTCGGTTTCTAAGAATGATGGCATCATCATTCAATTAAACCAATTTGATTCTATGGTTCAACCCGATTTGACCTTTTCAGCAAGGTTTCCAGTTCACTCTCCAGATCGATTTCAAAAACATTGGTGTCAACCGCTATTTTAACCCAGGGTTTCATCACTTCCGATTTTCCCTACATATCTTTAAGCTTTTTTTGATTTTGTAGGCATGCCTCTTCTTATGCCATTTATATGCATCCACAACCCTAGAAGTATGTTCTCACTAGCACATTCTCACTAGGGGTATATACATAGCTAAAAAAATATATATTCAAACTACAAAATGTTATTGAGGAGAATCGATCGAGAAATAAAAATACGTATATCCATTGAAATGGTTGTTGCTATCTCTATCAGTAATAAAATATGGTCTAACTTGTTGAGATGCCTCAAATCATACTCAATCATTCACCCTGGTGCATTATAGAGTTTGTCTTTGTGACACTCTCTTAATTCGTTCCTGAACAATGATCTCGTTGTATCTTCTGCACGACTATTTACTATTATGCAAAGAGAAACCTCAATCGTCGTTGATGAATAATCTAGTTAATATGAACATTTTACATATATATGTTATAATCTTATTTTGCTTACATATTTTCTCATTTTATAACATTCAGAAGAGAGATTCTTTTATATATCTGGGATCTATTTTGCAACATGATAGGGAAATTGATGGAGATGTTATTAATAGAATAAGTGCAGGCTGGCTAAAGTGGAGAGGAGCCTCTGTTGTTCTCTGTGATAAGAAAATTCTTTTAAAAATTAAAGAAAAGTTTTACAAAGCAACCGTAAGACCTGCTATGCTCTATGGATCTGAATGTTGGCCTGTGAACTATAGACAAGTGTAGAGAATGGCTGTAGCAAAAATGAAAATGCTATAGTGGTTGTGTGGATACACACGTAAAGATTGGATTCGGAATGATGCAATCAGAAAGAAAGTTAGTGTAGCTCAGATTGAGGATAAGATAAGAGAAAATCGCTTAAGATGGTTTGGTCATTTGCAAAGAAGATCAGTTGATGCACCGGTTAGGAGATGCGAGTGTTGAGATGTTGAGCTGGCTAAGAGAGGGCGAGGACAGCCCAAGAAGTGTTGGAAAGAGACTATACGAAGGGATCTTAGTTTTTTGGATATAAGCCCGAGATTGATCCAAGATAGATCTGAATGGAGGCAAAGAATCCATGTAGCCGACCCTTTAATTGTAGGAAAAGGCTTTGTTGTTGTTGTTGTTGATATTTGCTCATTTAACTTTCTTTTGATTTCACATGCACACGACATGTATAATGAAGGGGAAAACACAATAAAACCTTTCTCTCTGTCTCAAGTGGCTGGACTTGCTAACGATTAAGACTCACATGAGCATCGATTCAAATAAGCAACAAAATAGGGTATGTTTTAGCGTGACAAAGTCGAGAGACAAGCCCAAGCACAAGCGCCAACAACAATTTTAATGTGGAATAACATTCTCTTATCTCGAGATGAAGAGACTTGATCCCAGAATAAACTATGCTTAGATGAAGTGATCAAATCATGATTATGTCATTGATCATGAATTTATCTACAAAAGATCATCCCTACCTTATTCATTGAATACATCGAATAATAAGAACAAAAAAAGATAGAAAGACACTTCTTCAACATCTTTATCCTTACCGATGTTGACAATGATTGGATTAAAGTGAGGGCATGTATGCAACTTCCACAAAAGGAATAAAAAAATTCACACCACTCCCACGAGGGGAATAGACCCTTCAACACCTTTTTTTTCTACCAAAATTGATTCTAAAAATCCAATTGCATAGATTGAATCTTTTATTAATGTTCTACATATCTACTTAATTTTCTCAAATACGATGGTATTTGCTATTTTATCTTAGCGGTCAAAAAGTACAATCGACATTTAAGATTTAAGTAGGGTGGAGCACTGGGTCGGGTTGGCTCGGACCCGACCCTGACTCAACCGCAAAAGCTCAGGCCCGACCCGAACCCAATGCATAAATGGGCCGGGTGCGGGACCTCATATTTCAAAATTATCATGCCCGGGTCAGGCCGGGCCCGAACCCGAAGTACATATGGACCGGGCTCGGGCCCTTATATTTCACGATATCATATTAGAACCAAATTAAGGGATATGGATTTACAGTCACAATACATCCAATATTTTGTTCATCCATGAATAGTAATATTATATCATAACAATACATTCAATATTCATGTGTTATGGATAAATTATATCATAACAATAAATTGGAATCAAAGTACAACTTCCTGGAATCAAAATGAGTACGGCCTGAGCTCGGCTCGAACCCGAGCCCAATCCCGTGAGCCTTGGATCGGGTTCGAGTCCTCGATTTGCTAAAAAAACTGGGCCTCGACCCGACCCAAGGCCAACGAAAAACTGACAAACTCGGGCGGACTTTCTCATACTGGACCGAGTCGAGCCCAATGCTCCTCCCTATAGCTTAAATCCCGTTTAAAAAGGAGACCCCACTTTTCACCGTTAATATAAATGTCAAATGATATCGAACTTAGAACGAAATTTGATAAATATTTACAACATTAATCAACGATTTGCCATTGGATTTTTGAATCGATATTGAAAAGTTGAGTTCGGCCCATGAAAGCCCCACAAACCCTTGGTTGCTGGGTTGGACTGGGTTGGCACAACCTTGGTTACTATTCACAATAGTATTTCCTCCTCACAGATTACTATTCACCCACCCCAACCCAGCCCAGCCCAACCCAATCCAACCCAGCAACCAAACAGACCCCTAGCTTGCGTGGGGCTCCATCCAACGTGGTCGCCGATCATCACAAGGACCAGGCGCGAATACGTGAGCAATTAATGTTCTTCGCCGCCCTTCTCCCATCCCTAGTGGCGGCGGTGCCGTGGTCCTCTGCCGCGGTGGCCTCCCCCTGTCCGCCCCAAATCCGGTAACCAGTGCGACATAGGGCCTCCCCTCCAGCATGGATAGTGGAAAGTCGATCCTTTCGAGCGAACTCGATCCGTGCCAACTCCCGAGGACAATCTTTTTTCATCACCCTTTTTTATTCAGAATATTTGCTGTCGGTGGTTTTGCAGAGTGCAGCCTAATCTGATTAGTTTAACCATAGATGTGGTGCTTAGTATTTATTTTAATTTAAAAATAATATTGATAAAATCCATACTGTACTTGTGGGTGTATGCTGATTATAGAATATTCATTGAATTATTTAGGGGTATGAGTTATGAGTCAAATATTAATGCATTGCATGTTCTGAAAGACTGTACTTCTACACTCCTTTGATCAGATCAAACTGAGACTTGGAGTTCAGGAATAAGTGTGATTTGTCTCTCTTTGAATGATATTAAAAGATGTAATAGTTGATGTGGCCAAATTTAGTATTGCTAATTAGCTGATAAAGTTTGTTTTGTTTTGTGATAAGGAGATCTTATGCAGATAGGAGAGCTTAAGATCGTCTTCCTTCACTCTGCTCGCTTAATCTCCACAAAGGTACAACACCTAAGAATTGGTTTCTGATATCGATGAGGCCAACAAAATGTTTTATAACATCAAAATACATGCTTCATATGGTCCAACGGAAAAAAAATGCGTGACACTTATTAGATAACGTTGAATTTGTTTCTAATAAATTAGACATGCTCATGTCGCATGAAAGCAATACTCTAACCACTGAGTTAAATAGCTCATTTATCACTAGAAAGAAACAAAAGGAACGTATCGCTTCAAGGTAAAGCCTTTTTATCATATAGGAGACCTTAGGCCATTTTCCCTTCACTCTGCCTGCATAATCTTCACAGTGGGACACCACCTAAGAATTAGTTTCTGATAGGTCAAAGTGACCTCAAAAGTAGGTTTTATTAGCATCAAAATACAAGCTTAATATGATCCATTAAAAAAGGATGTGTAACAACATTTATTAGATATTGTTGACTTCATTTTCTAATAAATTAAACCTACTTTTGGATTTGAACCAACGACTCTTGCACGCATCCACTCCACAACAAAGCCTCTTTTTCACCTGGAGCTCTTCCCTTTGACTCGCCTAGCATCTCTTTGGCTATCCTTCGGATACAAGATGCCACTGCCTTACACATCTTGTTTGCGCTTCTGTTACAATCCAAAGATAGGTCCTTCTGACTGGCTAACCATCCTTAGAATCGAGATTTTTGTACAAAACTTCATAAGCTTTTGACTTAGCATCGTTTACAGTCTTCGTTGTTTCCTTCTTTGTTGTTTTGTAGTTTGTGGCAGTTTCCATTGTTCTATCCTTAGACATAGCATTAAAGCATGCTCGTATGAAAGCAATACTCTAACCATCGAGTTAAGTAGCTCATTTATCACTTCAAATAAACAAAAGGGACATATTGCTTCATGGATTATAGATGTACTATCAATCCTAGTCAATACCAACTCTTAACAAGACTGATTAGGGAGTTATTAAAGTCTTTGATTTGTTTAATAAATTTATATCTCTTTTTTACCTTCCTTTTACCACTTCTGAGGAGTCCAATGGTTAAAGCCTATGATGGTCCCAACATCCTTGCGAGAGAAAATGCACACCATTCAATCATTGTGGGGTCATGTGATGTTTGCATATCACAATTTACTACAAGATTGATAGGTGTCATTGTCCACGAAATTGCATATTGAATTCGTCATGACCAATTTGCTTTGATTTTTCAGAATCAATCAGAAGTTTGGAGTGTAGCATAGAAATGATTGTAAGATTCCGTATGCAATTTCTCTTCTTTTGTTTTACGGTAGTGGTTTCAAGGTTGCTTCTTCTTTACCTATATTCTTCAGGCCAGACTTCATGTTTGGATGGGGAATAAGATTTTCTCTAAAAACCGTTGCACGACGCAATACATATGGAATCGTCTTGGACTTTAATAATCAGGGAGGGAATGAAATGCAAATAATAAAGACGGTTACTGTCTACGCTTGATTTAATATGCTCCATAATGATAGATATGGAATTTACAATTCCATATTTGCAATTCCATATCTAAAATACATGTAAACAATGTAATTGCCCATCGTTAAATAATAATAATAATAATGAACTTCAGACTAAGGAAAAAAAATTAAGTCTTGATTCATCATAGTACAACAACATTTGTTGCCATATCTTGAGTTGTCATAGCTTGAATTTTTATCATGAAATAAATTTAGAACAAATTTATCGATCATTGTTTCTTATTTTTACATTATTTATTCCTTTATTATCTATCATATTAATCATAAAGAAGATTGGATTTATCTGACTTTTTTTATTCAAATTCGTTATTCTCGTCCAAGGCATTTTATCTAGTTTTTTTCAGTCGGACTAGTTGTAATTGGTATTCAAAATGAGATGAATTTATATGGGATTTTTTATCGAATTAAGCTTCAAGTAGGTGTGCTAATTGAATTGGATAGCTTTTTAGATTCAAAAGAAGATTCAAATTCGAAATCAAATGGAATTTAAAGGAATTCACTAACTTGAATTCGAATTCAAGTTATTTCGAGTTTTGTATAGTCAAATTATTTTGAATTTGAATTAAGTTGATGTTATAAAGCTTATGCGGTATATTTTATAGGGTAAATTACAACAAAAAAGCTCTCGCTATTCATCAAAATCTAAATTACGACCTCATTTTTCAAATGAAATAAAAAGAGGTATGATTTTTTTTATTTCAAATACGAGCTATTCTAGGCTTCTGCCACCTTTTTATGTTAGTGTTAAACTCTAAAGTTGAACGTTTAATATCCTCTTTGTATATTTGAAAATCAAGGCATGTCATTGGAAATTTATGGTAATTTGAGCTTCTCTTAATATGCTTTATTTTATGTACATATATACTAATTTTGAAGATCTATTTTATACTTCTATTTTTTAATATATATAACTAAGATAAATTTTAATGTAGTTTGAGACTGAAGAAATTAAGCAGATTATTTTACCTTAAATTGCACTATCTCATCAAGTACCATATTGTTATTTTTAAAAGTTCACGTACGATGATGTAATTGTGTGTATATTGTATACTGCAGATATTCTTTTTTAATTTACTCGTGTAAGGCTTATGACCTTTTTATATCAAGCAAAGAAGCATCCAATTACTTATAAGAGGTGCTCGAAAGACATATATGTCATTTTGCGATGAGGAGAAGAGATCAATTGTGTTACGAAGATTGCAAAGTAATCCAAGGAGAGAGCTTGACATCTCAACATCGCTTGCTAGTCATTGATGTGCGAATAAAAGGATTGGTAAAGATAAGGATGGTTCTCAAGATCATTAGAACTAAATGGTGAAATCTTTAATTAAAGCAATCAAGTTTCATGGAGAAGGTTTTAGAAGACTTATCTTGGGATTGTAATGGAAGTGTAACGAGATGCGGGAGGCAGTAGTATCTTGTATCTCAAGGGTATGCAAAGAGATGCATGCAAGTCTAAGGGGGGAATTCCAATCGAAAAGGAGGATTCGTGGTGAAGTGAAGGGGTGTAAGAGAAGCTAAAAAAATCAAAAGAACTTGCTTTAAAGCTATGATTAAGGATAAAATAGAGGAAACTGTCACAAACTACAAAATAGTGAAGAAGGAAGCAAAGAATACTGTAAATGAAGCCAAGTTAAAGGATTATAAAATTTGTACAAATATCGACTCTAATGATGGCCAGAAGAATATATTTAGATTGGTCACAACAAGAGAAAGAAAGATCAGAGAAATTTGTCAAGTAAGATGCTTAAGGATGAGGAATGTCAAGTAAGATGCTTAAGGATGAGGAAGGACATGAACTTGTTACTCAGAAGGATGTAGAGACTATATGGAAGCATTATTTCCATAAGCTCTTCATTTGAGAAGGGAATGAAGAGATCACTTTAGGAGATCTAGGTAGCAAGGAAAGTTACCTTAATCATACAAGATATAGGCAAATTCAAAGGAAGGAGGTATACGAGGCTTTAAAGGTTATGAAATTGAGAAAGGCGTAGGATATGATGACACTCCTATAAAAGTATAGAGACTTCTAAGCGAACATTATTTGCCATAGCTCACAAATTTATCAATGGTATTTCTACGAAGCAAGAAAATGCTTGGTGGAGGAGAAGTGTCGTGGTGCCTCTCTTAAGAGTAAAGGATTCTTCCAAAATTATTTGAATTACAGAGGTATCAAACTAATGATTCGTACTATGAAAATTTGGAAACGTGTGAAAAAGGAAGTTTGAGGCAAGTTTTTGATATAACAGGAAATCAACTTGGATTCATGTTAGATCGTTCACCTATTGAAGTTATCCACTTGTAGAGGAGAACATTAGATATTTATAGATCTAAAAGGAAGAACCTCCATATAATTTTTATTGATTTGGAGAAGGATTATAATTCTGTCTCATTGAGATATTATGGAGAGTTTTGGAGAAGATATAAGCACATGTCCTATACATTAACCTTATAAAGGATATGTATGATGGGGCTTGATCTTGTGTAATGATCCAGTCTGGGAAGACTGACTATTTTGATATCAACATCGGTCTGCATCAAGGTCCAGCTTTAAGTCTATTCCTTTTTACTTTGATTATGGATGAGTTGACTAGTCATACTTAGGATGAAATACATTGATATATGTTGTCTGTCGATGATATCGCGTTGATTGATGAAATTAGAGATGACGTAAATGAGAAGCTTAAGATTTAAAGAGATGCCTAAGAGACTAACGGATTTCGTATAAGTATGGCTAAGACTGAATATATGGAGCACATGTTTGATGGAAGCCGTAGTGAAGGAATCGAGGTAAATATTAAAGAATATAACATTCAGAAGAAATATTCTTTTATATGCTTAGGACCTATTTTGAAACACGATGTGGAAATGAGGATGTTATTCAGAGAATAAATGCAGGCTGGCTAAAGTGGGGAGGGGCTTCTATTGTTCTATGTGACGACAACAATCATTTGAAAACAAAGGAAAGTATTACAAACTAGCAGTGAGACATGTTATGCTCTATAAGTATGAATGTTGGCATGTGAATCATAGACGTATGCAAAGAATGACATTAGCAGAAATGAAAAAGATCGATGCATGGTCATATACAAAAAGATTGGATTGAGAATGAAAGTTTATGTAGCTCTGATAATGGATAAGATGAGAGAAAACCGCTTAATATGGTTTGACCATTTGCAACGGAAGCCAATTGATGCGCCACTTAAAAGATACGAGATTTGGGATGCTGAACCAGTTCAGAGAGGGCAAAGCAGACTCAAGAAGTATCGAAGTGAGAGTATCCGAATTGATCTTAGTTATTTGGATCTAATTTCAAGAAAGATACAAAATAGATCTGAATAGAGATAAATAATCAATGTACCCGACTCTACTAAATATGGGGAAAAACTTTGTTATTGTTGTATTATTGAATATTTAATATTTAGACCGCTACAATTTTAATTCAATGTGTTATTTAGAAAGTAGATTTCGGTCGGCTCCGCCGACTCCGGTTTTTCGGTGTTCTCGTCGGAACACGCGGGCATACTCCTTGCTTCTGGGGGCATTGATTCGAAGCTCGAGTACGGTCCGTTCGCCGTTTTTCTCCTCTACCATGACGAATCAATTGATTGGAGGTTTTGGACTGGCAGGTTGGAGAGTCAGTTGATGATCTCTTTCCGCATCACTAAGTTCTTTTACTCATTCTCGGGAGCTGCGTCCTGTCGAAAGAAAGCGTACCCCATTGTCTAGTCGAAAGTTGTCCTTTCTCTCAGCGGAATGATGACTTCCCCGGCCGGATGGCGCTTTGGGCAGAGAAAGACCTTGAACGTCAGCGAGAAGTTGTGGAAGTAAATAGTCCGACCTTGATTCGCTTTTCTGAGTGAGTTAATTGTTCATCTGTGCGAACCGATTGTAGCTCAATGGGTTAATTTCAGAAATCACCTTCTTTTAAAAAATATTGAGAATTAATTGAAGTCCATTTAATGTATTGGCACCATTGTTCATGAACATGAAAATTCCAACGGGAAGGTGTAAAATCAAGTGCATGATTGCTGTGCTAACAATAAGAAAACAGTTGTTATTATGTTTTTTCAATTTCTATGGCCCCTACCAAAATAATAATTTGTGGTCAACGTCTTAGGTCTTTTTCAGAATCACATAAATAGATAAGTCAATAAACAAGTGGGAACAAAATAAAACGTGATTAATAACTTGGTTTAAGTGCATGATGGATACTCCATACCTTACATAGTGGATGTATATGGATATACTTAATCGTTGGAAAAAATCATTATTTTTTTAAAAGCATTAATTGAACTGAATTGATTAGAAAAATAAAAGTCGTCGTTGCAAAATTAAATGAAACTCAATCCATAGATATATACGTAAATTTGAACTATGATCAATTGTAATCTCATTAGAAGAGATTCGATGTTAAAAGAGACGAATTTATTGACAATTTTAATGAATCAGGTAAAAGATTCCAAAGTTTCGAGTAAATAATATAGAAGTCCTATAACTATAAACACTCGTTCGCAAAGGTGTAGGAAATTTTATAGAATTAACCTTTAAAATGTGACATACGTAGGAAATCCTTCCAATATTTGGAAGCAATGGCCAAATGAGTATTTCACATAGAGCCGACAAGGGATTCCGTTAATAATTGGCTATTTTTTCTACTCGGGATTATAGGTGTAAATATCTCTAAAATAAATGATGACGCTTCTTCTCTTTGCATATAAAGATGATAGTTGTACTACCTCAAGTTTCTTCTTGACATCTGCGTGGTCGTGGTCTTATCCAGGTTCCTTCTGTTGGGGATATAAGGAATGCGGAACAATCAATCAACCAGGATATATCCCCCCCTAAACTGTCCTGCAGCAAAGATGGCACACACAAGATATATGTTCCCCACACGGGAACTCAAATGCAACAATCAAGCAACCACAAGCAAGCAAGCAAGCAACCACACGAGACGAGGATTTTTTACGTGGAAACCCTTGCTCAATGTGAGCAAGGGAAAAACCACGGGGCAAGACCGGCAACAATTCCACTACGGTCAAATGGAGCCAAAGTTCTTCCCGGTTTTGTTGCCCACAAAACCGAGGTACAAGCCACACACAATGGATAATTGTTCTACAAGTATCTAACTATCTCTAGGTATCCAAAATACCAAATGTTGTGCTTAAATCCAAGAAGGATAAAATGACTCCCCTTGTGGGCTCCCAGATGGAGACCCAAACACGAAGCTCGGCTTCTTGAGGTCGCCACGGACGCAGCCTCGCTTCAGCTCCTCTCGAGCTTGCCCAATCGGCCACTCTCCAACTCAAACGGCTGCTGCCAAAACACCCAGTTGTTGCTGCCCTCGAGCACAGATGCTCAGCTTCTCGCTCGCTCTCCCGATCGCGTGGAGGAAGTCGGAGAAGGGGGTCCAAAATCCCTTGCTGCTGCTGTTGCTGGAAATGGGAGAGGGGGACACCCAAGCTAGGGTTTTTTTCCCTCTCAAAACAGCTCTCTGTTTTGCTGGAAAGATGGAACGAAAAATGGGCACACCTCTCTGTCGAGAATCCCTGGAATGGGTTACAATGGGGCACCCACTTGCTGGGTTTGTTGCAAAGATACCCCTGCAAAGGGGTCAAATTACAAGCCCCCCAAGTTGGGGCTGGAAACTTTCAAGTAAACCCAACAACCTCCCCCTCCAGCCCTAACAGGGAGGTGTTTTCCTATGATGGAGATCAACAAGAGGTGACACCGCTCAGCTCTCTACAGAGCTGAAGCTTGTCACGAGTGACTGCCTTGGTCAACATGTCTGAGGGATTCTCATCTGTGTGGATCTTCTTCAACACGAGTTGCTTATGTTCAATTGCATCCCTCAGCCAATGGTATCTCACATCAATGTGTTTTGTGCGAGCATGGTGCATGGTAGTCTTGCTCAAATCTATAGCGCTCTGGCTATCACAAAACACAACCGGCTCACTGCCATCCAATCCAAACTCACCAAGAAAGCGTTGTAGCCACAAGGCCCACAACACTTCTTTCCCAGCCTCTGCTGCTGCAATGTATTCTGCCTCAGTAATTGAGAGAGCAACACATTTTTGTAGTTTGGATTGCCATGATATGGCTCCCCCTGCAAAAGTGAAAATGTAGCCTGAGGTGGACTTTCTATGCCCCATGTCACCTGCCATATCTGCATCAGTGTAACCACAAAGTTTGGGATCTGACCTCCCAAAAACAAGACACATACTTGAGGTACCTCTCAAGTATCTCAAGATCCATTTCACGGCCTCCCAATGATCCTTTCATGGGTTGGACATGAATCTGCTCACCACACCCACTGCATGGGCTATGTCGGGTCTAGTGCAAACCATTGCATACATGAGGCTCCCAACTGCTGACTGGTATGGGATCTTGGACATCTCTGCTTTCTCCTCAGAAGTAGAAGGACATGACTCTTTGTTCAGCTTGAAATGAGAGGCTAAGGGCGTACTGACAGGCTTTGCATTCTTCATGTTGAACCGCTCCAATACGCGTTCAACATAGCTCTCCTGTGACAACCACAACATGTGCTTCTTCCTGTCCCTTGTAATCTGCATCCCAAGGATGTGACTGGCCTTGCCCAAATCTTTCATCTCAAACTCCTTGGAGAGTTCTTTCTTGAGCTTTGCAATCAAGTTGGAATCATGACCTACAATCAACATGTCATCCACGTATATCAAAAGAATGACGAACCTGTCATTGGGAAGACGACGAACATATACGCATGGGTCGGCAGTAGTCCTCTTGAAGCCCTGCTTTCCCATGAAAGCATCAAACTTCAAGTACCATTGTCTCGGGGCTTGCTTCAAGCCATAGAGACTCTTTCTCAACCTGCATACCATATGCTCTTTTCCTCTCTCTTGAAAACCCTGTGGCTGCTCCATGTAGATCTCTTCCTTCAAATCACCGTGAAGAAACGTCGTCTTCACATCCATCTGCTCTAGCTCAAGGTCCATGCTAGCAACAAGTCCTAGCACCATTCTCACTGAGTTCATCTTCACCACTGGGGAGAAGATCTCATCATAGTCCACTCCTTTCTTCTGGCTGAATCCTTTCACTACCAATCTGGCCTTGTACTTCAGCTGCTTGCCACTGTCATCTGACTTCAGCTTGTACACCCACTTATTCTTCAAGGCCCTCTTTCCCTTAGGAAGCTCAACAAGGTCATAAGTGTTGTTCTTCTTGAGAGATAACATCTCTTCATTCATTGCATTCTGCCAATGACCCTTGTCCTTGTGCTCCTGTGCCTCCTCAAAGGTGTATGGCTCACCTGCATCTGTAAGCATCACGTACCTAGAAGTGGGGTAGCGGGATGATGGCTGGCGTGTCCTCTCAGATCTCCTGACATGAGGCTCTGCTGTGTCTGCAACTGGATGAGGTAGCTCCCCCTGCCCTAGGTCCCCTGGACCTGCATCAACGGGGTCTGCATCTGGCTCATACTGCTCTAGCTGCCCATCCTCTCCACCTGTACCATGTATTGAAGAGGGATCCGTGTCCTCATCACTATCATCATCCATGGAGATCTCATCTCCATCACCACTCTCAGTGGTGTCCTCAGCCAATGTCTGATTCTCATAGAAAATCACATCCCTGTGCCTGGTGACTGTCTTCTTCTTTGGATCCCAAAGACGGTATCCAAACTCCTGATCTCCATAGCCAAGAAAAATACAAGGCACTGCCTTGTCATCCAACTTCTTCCGCTGCTCCTTGGGTACCAATGCATACGCCTTACATCCAAACACCCTCAAATGAGCATATGAGGGGTCTTTCCCTGTCTAAACATGCTCTGGAATCTGAAAACCTAAAGGAACTGATGGAGATCGGTTAACCAAGTAACAAGTGGTGTGAACCGCCTCAGCCCAAAAGGTCTTGGGCAACTTCGTTGTCTTCAGCATACAGCGGAATCTCTTAACAATGGTCCAGTTCATCCTCTCAGCTAGACCATTGTGCTGGGGTGTACCTGGCTCTGTCCTCTCATGCCTGATGTCGTGCTCTGCACAATAGCCCTGAAAGCTATGGGAGGTGTACTCTCCCCCATTGTCTGTGCGTAGACACTTCAACAATTTTCCTGTCTCACGCTCAACCATGGCATGGAACTTCTTGAAGCAATCAAAAACTTGATCCTTCGTCCTCAGCACATACACCCACACCTTCCTAGATGCATCATCAATGAAGGTGACAAAATACTTGTTGCCTCCCAAAGAGGCTGTGTCCATAGGACCACAAACATCCGAGTGAACCAACTGTAGAAGGTCTCCCTTCACCTTGGATCTCGCTCTGTATGGCGCACTCCTGCTCTTCCCAACCTCACATGCATCACAAGGAGACAAGGTGATGTCATTGTGGTAGGGGATCAACTCTCTCTTGCTAAGAAGCTGCAAGCCCTTCTGGCTCATGTGGCCAAGCTGACGGTGCAACAAATCTGAGTTATCTGCTTCACTAGCATGCAAACTGCCATCCATGACCTTCACTCTAGTCATATAGAGTGTGTGACACAAGCTGCCCCTGGCCATGATGAGAGAACCCTTGCTAATCTTGCATCTGCTGTCGCCGAACTTTAGATGTGAGCACCCAACATCCGTCTGGATTGAGATGGTGCCCATGCCAATGATCTTAGAGTAACTCTCATTACCCATCAAGACTCTCCCGTAATCACCACTAGTGTAGGTGGTGAAGAACTCCCCGTGTAGAGTCACATGATAGGAGGCGGCCGTGTCAACGACCCACTCCAAATCACTCCCTGCGTGCAAGCACTGGTCCTGGATGGTGAGAATCACCTCATCTGCACTTTCATCTGCCACAACTGCAGCTAAATTCCCATCTTCCTTTTTCTGATCCTTCTTGGCTTCAGCTTGCTCTCTCTTCCAAACCCTGCAATCTCTCTTCCAGTGATTTGGCTTCTGGCAATGGTGACACTTTCCTCTGCCCTTGGACTTGTCTCTGGATTTCTGCCTCTCTTGTGATGCTCCTCTGCTACTGGATCTTCCTCTCCTCTCAACTGCATACACATGTGAAGAGGAGAATGCCTCTCCGGATGAGCGGCGTCTAATCTCCTCATTGAGGAGACTGCCCTTGACCATAGCCATGGTCAACTTGCTATCCTTTGCAGAGTTGCTCACGGTGACTACTAAAGTCTCCCAACTGTCTGGCAGAGAACCCAACAAGAGAAGTGCCTGCAACTCGTCATCAAGTACCAATTCCATGGAAGTCAACTGGTTGATTATGCTTTGGAAGTCATTCAAGTGCTCCGCCACTTTGGTCCCGTCCTTGTATTTCAAATTCACAAGCTTTCTAATCAAGAAAGCCTTGTTGGTTGCGGTCTTCTGATCATAGAGCTCGGACAACTTGTCCCATAGCTCCTTCGCATTCGTCTCCTCGACAACATGATGAAAGACCGACATGTCAAGCCACTTCCGAATTGTACCAATGGCCTTTCGGTTCAACTTTGTCCACTCGCTCGCGGACATGTTCTCCAGCTTGGCGCTCTCCCCCTCCACGAGATCGTGGAGGTCCTTGCAATACAAGATATCTTCCATCTTAGCCTTCCAAATTTACCAGTTGCTACTTGTGAGCTTGATCATTGTGCCTTCATCATCTTTGCCCATATTGCTCAACCAGAGCTCTGATACCACTTGTTGGGGATATAAGGAATGCGGAACAATCAATCAACCAGGATATATCCCCCCCTAAACTGTCCTGCAGCAAAGATCGCACACACAAGATATATGTTCCCCACACGGGAACTCAAATGCAACAATCAAGCAACCACAAGCAAGCAAGCAAGCAACCATACGAGACGAGGATTTTTTACGTGGAAACCCTTGCTCAATGTGAGCAAGGGAAAAACCACGGGGCAAGATCGGCAACGATTCCACTACGGTCAAATGGAGCTAAAGTTCTTCCCGGTTTTGTTGCCCACAAAACCGAGGTACAAGCCACACACAATGGATAGTTGTTCTACAAGTATCTAACTATCCCTAGGTATCCAAAATACTAAATGTTGTGCTTAAATCCAAGAAGGATAAAATGACTCCCCTTGTGGGCTCCCGGATGGAGACCCAAACATGAAGCTCGGCTTCTTGAGGTCGCCACGGACGCAACCTCGCTTCAGCTCCTCTCGAGCTTGCCCAATCGGCCACTCTCCAACTCAAACGGTTGCTGCCAAAACACCCAGCTGTTGCTGCCCTCGAGCACAGATGCTCGGCTTCTCGCTCGCTCTCCCGATCTTGTGGAGGAAGTCGGAGAAGGGGGTCCAAAACCCCTTGCTGTTGTTGTTGCTGGAAATGGGAGAGGGGGACACCCAAGCTAAGGCTTTTTTCCCTCTCGAAACGGCTCTCTGTTTTGCTGGAAAGATGGAACGAAAAATGGGCACACCTCCCTGTCGAGAATCCCTGGAATGGGTTGCAATGGGGCACCCACTTGCTGGGTTTGTTGCAAAGATACCCCTGCAAAGGGGTCAAATTACAAGCCCCCCAAGTTGGGGCTGGAAACTTTCAAGTAAACCCAACACCTTCTACTATTTCATTGTGTTGGTTAACCTTGCAAGACATTGCACAATGATGACTATCATTGTCAAGATGGGATTAATCAATTCATGATTAATCTTTTTAGAAGATAGATTATACAAATAATTAATATACAAGCTCTTCACATCATTATGTAGATTGTTCCTTTGTAGATAAAACTCATGTGATTCTTTACTTTAGTTTTTATATATTGACAATTATCACGATGTATAAATTGATGTTATCATGCTAACTCGTTCTACTAAGTTATAAGATTAGTTGATATTATTTTTCAACAGGAGCTTGATTTTATCTTGTTTCAACATGCAATGTCAATCAAAGTATATTAATTTAATTGTCACAAAAATTATCTCTTTAAAATGCCTTACATAATAATATTTTTTATATTTCCATCATCATAATAAAAAGAGAGGCAAATTTAGAATGCAAATAATATGAATATATAGATTAGGTACTTTTTTGTATTATTATATATTGATGAATGCTCTACTGGATCTTAGGGTTTTTTTCAAAATTTAAAATTTAAAGACAGGACACTACATTGTTACTTTTTAAAATTTGAATATTTCATTGAAATTATATTTATAGGCAAATGATTTTTGTGTGATTTACTCAATATTTAACCGTTTACTTGATTACCAAACCCCTACGTCTTTATTTGTCCATCTCAATACGAAGAAGCTTGGTGTATATTTTAATTAGTTATGACTTATATGTACTTAGTCTAATTAAGTAATTTTCGAGTAAATTTGGCAAAAAAAATCTAAACTATAAGCAGAACACTTAAGTTTGGTATGCATGATATCCTTTATATTTTAGAAATAGTTTAGTTAGCTTATTCCAATTGATACCCTTATTTCTCCGATCTTGTCGAACTTTCTTGCATGTATATGTATGTATGTTTCTTGCATGCATATGTATGTATGTAACAGATCGTCTCTTTATTAAACAAAAAAAATTGTTATTAAATGTTACAAAAAACTCAACGGCATCTTTAGTAGGATAATAAAAAAAATAATAATATTAGTAAAGAAAGAGATAATGAATTAGGACTATTATCCATTAATTATAAAATAATTATCCCTTGCTTAGTCAAAACTATTATCCATTGATTAATTCAATTTATTATTGTTATTTTTATCTCATTATTGGTACCTATAAAAAGGGCATGAACCCCTCCATTAGAATCACCACATTTTGCATACTCGTGAGGGAGAGAGAGAGAGAGGTCGCCGGCAACCATATTTGTCGCATTGCGAATCCGGCTAGCGACGACCTTCTCCGTCAACGTCGAAGACTCATTCCGGCGAAATCGGAGAAGAAAGCGACGTGGCCGGAGATGATCCGGATTTGACAGAGTCTTGGTCGACGAATTTCTATCGTCGACAAGGTATGTGTCGAACACATAGGATCGTTAAGTGGCGTTTTGTGTTGATCTTTTGGCTTAGAAATTATGGCTTATAGTTGTATGTGTCGAACCTTAGGAACGTTGGGAAAAATTATGATATTGATCTGCGATTCATATCAAGTATGCAAGAATACCTTGTTTGCATAACGATAAATACTACACGATTTACGAATCTGACCAATACTTGTCAAAATTATTATACGAGCAGTATCATATCCTAAACAATTTTAATGGACAGTGCATTTGAGCCCACATATATATAGACATCAAAATCCGAACATGGTAATTAATAGTCTAATTATTCTTGTATATAATACCTTTGCACAAGATTAGTTGCGGGTTGATTAATAGTTGATTTATTTGTAATTATCAGTCTCGTCATGGTTACTAATCTTATCGTTGATGATCAAGAATCCGTAAATCACACGTTATGAGATTTTTTTGGCAAGATTGTAACTCGTCTACAATCGGATTATATTTGTGTATATATTACGTGGAATAATTAGTTGGTTGCTATCGTAAGGGTGCACATGATTTAGTAGTCGGCTTCTCATCATTAAAGAAAAGAATGCAACATGTTGTATGCAAGTTTGATCCATAATAAATCTAGAATATAATTGGAGAACCAAAAACTCGATGGATCGCTGAATCTGTATAAAATCCTATGGTTAGTTTCTTATATTTCCAGTATATACATGACTTTGGTTTAATGGTATTGTGCCTTTCATTATAATAAAAATCGCACCATATCCAGATTGTTTTATATGTATTTCTTAACATGACAATAATTACAATCGTACCATGATTGTTTTATATGGTGGAATGTACTTGAAGTACAACCTTCTTATTGACATAAGTAATGATCTTATAGCATGTGATATAAAGTTAATTCCATAACACTCGTGGTTAATGACCAAATTTCATTGTTTATAGTTCTTAAGTAATAGTTATAATAATTGTACTTTTTGGAAGGCTTTAAGAAGATGTTAAGATTTTGGCACCGACTCGAACTAAGGGGTCGTAAGGGCCTAAAGGGCCAACGCCTTCCGGGGGCGTGAGGCAAAAGATAAGTCCTCTACAGTTGTAGCTACACTGTCAGTTATGTATTATGATCCGCTTGTGCCGGCGGTAAGCCATCAAAGCCATCAAAGCCGCCTAAGAAGTAACAATCAAGACCACTCTAAACATGAAAAATGTTATGGGCATATGTGCAATATATGTTAATGTTATGTGCATATATGCAATTATGTTACTGTTATGGACTTATGTGTAAATTCCGTTAAAGATAAGTGCACGTATGAAACTTATGTTAATGTTATGGACATGTATGCAATTTATGTCAATGGTATGTGCATATGTGTCATTTATGGTAAGTTTAAGGGTACATTTGCAATTATATTATGGTAAAGTGCATATATGCAATTTATGTGAATATTATGGGCATACATGCAAATACGGTAAAACTCAGGGGTATATGTGCAAATATGTTATGTCATTCATGGTTATGAAGAAATTTAGTTATATGCATTAAATAAGTTGATTTATGATTTATATGACTATGACTTTTGTGACTTGTTTTCTACGCTAGCTGGCTTGACCCCAACTCGGCACATACTGAGCGTTATGCTCATAACATGTTTTGCTAACTTTTTCAGGGGAACGTGAGGATTAGACCATTAGCGCTTTAAGGGAGCCGATCCAGTCTTCGAGAAGTAGGATTGGTATGGAACTACTGCGAGTTTGCTTGGGAGGATGTCTTTTATGCCCACTGGAATAAGGAAACCGTGGATACGATTTCGTCTAGTTTATTTATCTTTAATTAAAGAACTCCTGGAATTGTGACCTTATTATGATTATAGAAAAGTGTTTTTTTGTGGGTTCTTCACTGCTCTTTTATGCTATGTTTGATGCTATGAGTAACGTTCCCGAGATGTCCGCCGAGTTTCTCGCTTCCGCATCATTCTCGGACGATCGGGTTCGTTACAGGTGGTATCAGAGCAGGAGTTCCTCTGGGCATAAGATATCCGACCAAATCAAACTTAGATGCACTAGTTTTAGAAAATATAGGCTTTTGACCGTAAATTTCACATGATCATTACATATAGTCCCTCGTCGTGAGAATGGGGCGAACGGAGATCGTGACTCTTCGTCAACCAACGACATGGATATAGACATGAAACGGCTGATAGCCATAGGGTGCACAATTTGTTTTGGCTAGCTTAGTTAGTACAAGACCCTCTATGGTGCAACTTGAGTATTTGGAGGTTGTACAAGATTTTTCTGATATTTTCCAAATGACTTTCCAAGTCCTCTGCCTAGAAGAGAGATTGACTTCACTACTGATGTACTACCGAGTGTTACAACCACATTTAAAGCACCATATAGGATGACTCCTGCTGAGTTGGATGAGCTGAAAAAGTAGTTGCAAGGACAATTAGATTAAGGGTTCTTGAGACAAAGTGTTTCACCTTGGGGTGCTCTCGTCTTATTCGTTAGAAGGACATATCACTTAGGCTTTACATTGATTACATGACTTTGAATAAAATCACCATAGAAAAATACCTGCCATCTCGCATCGATGATCTATTCGATCAATAGCAGCAAGTAGTAGTCTTCTCCAAGATTGACTTATGGTTTGGTTACATCAACTTAGGATTAGGAATAAAGACATATCAAAGACAGCACTCAGGACAAGACATGGGCACTATGAATTCCTAGTGATGCCTTTTGGCCTCACAAATACGCATGCACATTTATGGAGTTGATGAATAGGGTATTCCGAGAATACCTAAGAAAGTTTGTGATCGTCTTTGTTGATGATATTTTGGTTTATTCACCTGATATGGAACAACACCGAGTGCATCTCAGATTAGTTCTTGAGACTTTACGACAACACCAGCTTTATGCCAAATTATCCAAGTGTGACTTTTGACTTCAGAAAGTTTCATTCCTTGGACATGTGGTGTCTAAGAAGGATATTTCCGTCTATCCCACAAAGATAGATGCGGTTTTAAATTAGAGTCAACCCAAGAATGTCTCAGAAATCCGTAGTTTATGGGATTGGCAGGGTATTACAGGAGATTCATTCAGAATTTTTCTAGGATCTCCCTACCATTGAATCGATTGTTGAGGAAGGATGTAAAGTTTGAATGGTCAGAAAAATACCAACAAATCTTTCAAGAGTTAAAGCAAAGATTGACGTCTCCTCCGGTGCTCACACTACCATCGGGTAGTGGTAGATTTGTGGTCTACACTGATGCATCAGGCTCTGATTTGGGATGTGTCCTCATGCAGCATGCAAAAGTTATGGCATACACCTCTCGGTAGTTGAAAGAAGCTGAAAGAAACTACCCGACACATGATCTAGAGCTTGCAACAGTAGTTGTGCGCTAAAAATTTGGCGTCATTATGTATATGGAGAGAAATTTGAGGTATTTACTGATCACAACAATCTCAAGTATATCTTCTCTCAGAAGGAACTGAATTTGAGGCAGAGACGATGGTTGGAGTTTTTGTCAGACTATGATCTTTCCATTGACTATCATCCCGGAAAGGCGAATGTAGTTGCTGATGCGCTTAGCAGGAAATATGAAGGGAAGCTTGCGAGTATGAAATTGCATTGGCAGGTAATGAAGGATTTAGAGGAATGGAACCCTTTTATTGAAAGAAAGACTAGAGTTCTTATGGCCGGAATGAAGATCCACTCATCATTGGTAGAGAAAGTTACTTTGGCTCAGAAGGATGATGATGATCTCCAAAGATTGATGACCGCTTCTCGAAAGGAAGGATCTGATTTCTCAATTGGGATAGATGGAGCAGTGAGATTCCGTAATAGACTGTGGGTTCCTGATAATAGTGAATTAAAGCAAGAAATTCTTGAAGAGGCTCATAGGTCCATGTATACCATTCATCCCGGCACTACAAAAATGTACAAAGACTTGCAACGGAATTTTTGGTGGCCTAAGATGAAAAACGATATTGCAAAATTTGTGTCGGTGTGTCTTATTTGTCAGCAAGTAAAGATTGAGCACCAGAAGCCTGCAGGTCCTCTGCAATCACTAGAGATCCCCGAATGGAAGTGGGAGCATATCACTATGGATTTTATTTGCGGGTTGCCAAAAACAAAGAAGGGGTGCTTTGACACTATTTGGGTGATTGTTGATCGTTTAACGAAGTCGGCACATTTCTTACCCATCAGATTAGATCAATCTACAGAGAGCCTTGCTGAATTGTATGTGAACGAGATAGTGAAATTGCATGGTGTTCTGGTATCGATCGTATCGGACAGAGATACGAGATATACCTCTCGGTTATGGAAAAGCGTGCAGGATGCTTTGGGTACTAGTTTGAAGTTCAGCACATCATTCCATCCTCAGACTGACGGACAACCTGAAAGAACAATCCAGACACTAGAAGACATGTTGAGAGCTTGTGCCCTCGACTTTGCTGGAAATTGGGATAAACATTTGCCTTTGGTTGAATTTGCCTATAATAATAGCTATCATGCAAGCATTAAGATGGCTCCTTTCGAAGCATTATACGGCCGACCTTGTAGATCCCCTTTGTGCTGGAGCGATGTTGGGGAAAAATACATATTGGGACCTGAATTAGTCCAAGTTTGTACGAAGGGTGTGGAAGTAATTCGGAAAAGACTTTTAGCCGCTCAGAGTAGACAAAAGTCTTATACTGATTGTCGAAGGCGGGAATTGAATTTCGAAGTAGGTGACCATGTGTTCTTAAAGATTTCTCCTACCAAGGGAGTAGTGCGATTTGGCAAAAAGGGAAAATTGAATCCTAGATATGTGGGACCTTTTGAGATAATAAAGAAAGTGGGAGAGGTAGCATATCAGGTTGTCCTTCCACCTCATTATTCCAAAGTACACGATGTTTTTCATGTATCGATGTTAAGAAAGTACAATCCTAATCCATCTCACGTGATCGAGCATGAAGTTCCGGACATTCAACCAAATCTAACGTATGAAGAAAGACCGGTTCGTATCGTAGACCGTAAGGAGCATCAGTTGCGACATCGCATAGTCCCGATGGTCAAAGTACTCTGGCAGCACCATCAGAGAGAAGAGGCGACTTGGGAGTTGGAGGACGAAATGTGTCAACATTATCCGCATCTCTTTGGTAAGTGACTTTTTACAGTATAAATTTCGAGGACGAAATTTCTTTAAGGAGGGTAGATTGTAACAGATCGTCTCTTTATTAAACAAAAAAAATTGTTATTAAATGTTACAAAAAACTCAACGGCATCTTTAGTAGGATAATAAAAATAATAATAATATTAGTAAAGAAAGAGATAATGAATTAGGACTATTATCCATTAATTATAAAATAATTATCCCTTGCTTAGTCAAAACTATTATCCATTGATTAATTCAATTTATTATTGTTATTTTATCTCATTATTGGTACCTATAAAAAGGGCATGAACCCCTCCATTAGAATCACCACATTTTGCATACTCGTGAGGGAGAGAGAGAGAGAGAGAGGTCGCCGGCAACAATATTTGTCGCATTGCGAATCCGGCTAGCGAGGACCTTCTCCGTCAACGTCGAAGACTCATTCCGGCGAAATCGGAGAAGAAAGCGACGTGGCCGGAGATGATCCGGATTTGACAGAGTCTTGGTCGACGAATTTCTATCGTCGACAAGGTATGTGTCGAACACATAGGATCGTTAAGTGGCGTTTTGTGTTGATCTTTTGGCTTAGAAATTATGGCTTATAGTTGTATGTGTCGAACCTTAGGAACGTTGGGAAAAATTATGATATTGATCTGCGATTCATATCAAGTATGCAAGAATACCTTGTTTGCATAACGATAAATACTACACGATTTACGAATCTGACCAATACTTGTCAAAATTATTATACGAGCAGTATCATATCCTAAACAATTTTAATGGACAGTGCATTTGAGCCCACATATATATAGACATCAAAATCCGAACATGGTAATTAATAGTCTAATTATTCTTGTATATCATACCTTTGCACAAGATTAGTTGCGGGTTGATTAATAGTTGATTTATTTGTAATTATCAGTCTCGTCATGGTTACTAATCTTATCGTTGATCATCAAGAATCCGTAAATCACACGTTATGAGATTTTTTTGGCAAGACTGTAACTCGTCTACAATCGGATTATATTTGTGTATATATTACGTGGAATAATTAGTTGGTTGCTATCGTAAGGGTGCACATGATTTAGTAGTCGGCTTCTCATCATTAAAGAAAAGAATGCAACATGCCGTATGCAAGTTTGATCCATAATAAATCTAGAATATAATTGGAGAACCAAAAACTCGATGGATCGCTGAATCTGTATAAAATCCTATGGTTAGTTTCTTATATTTCCAGTATATACATGACTTTGGTTTAATGGTATTGTGCCTTTCATTATAATAAAAATCGCACCATATCCAGATTGTTTTATATGTATTTCTTAACATAACAATAATTACAATCGTACCATGATTGTTTTATATGGTGGAATGTACTTGAAGTACAACCTTCTTACTGACATAAGTAATGATCTTATAGCATGTGATATAAAGTTAATTCCATAACACTCGTGGTTAATGACCAAATTTCATTGTTTATAGTTCTTAAGTAATAGTTATAATAATTGTACTTTTTGGAAGGCTTTAAGAAGATGTTAAGATTTTGGCACCGACTCGAACTAAGGGGTCGTAAGGGCCTAAAGGGCCAACGCCTTCCGGGGGCGTGAGGCAAAAGATAAGTCCTCTACAGTTGTAGCTACACTGTCAGTTATGTATTATGATCCGCTTGTGCCGGCGGTAAGCCATCAAAGCCATCAAAGCCGCCTAAGAAGTAACAATCAAGACCACTCTAAACATGAAAAATGTTATGGGCATATGTGCAATATATGTTAATGTTATGTGCATATATGCAATTATGTTACTGTTATGGACTTATGTGTAAATTCCGTTAAAGATAAGTGCACGTATGAAACTTATGTTAATGTTATGGACATGTATGCAATTTATGTCAATGGTATGTGCATATGTGTCATTTATGGTAAGTTTAAGGGTACATTTGCAATTATATTATGGTAAAGTGCATATATGCAATTTATGTGAATATTATGGGCATACATGCAAATACGGTAAAACTCAGGGGTATATGTGCAAATATGTTATGTCATTCATGGTTATGAAGAAATTTAGTTATATGCATTAAATAAGTTGATTTATGATTTATATGACTATGACTTTTGTGACTTGTTTTCTACGCTAGCTGGCTTGACCCCAACTCGGCACATACTGAGCGTTATGCTCATAACATGTTTTGCTAACTTTTTCAGGGGAACGTGAGGATTAGACCATTAGCGCTTTAAGGGAGCCGATCCAGTCTTCGAGAAGTAGGATTGGTATGGAACTACTGCGAGTTTGCTTGGGAGGATGTCTTTTATGCCCACTGGAATAAGGAAACCGTGGATACGATTTCGTCTAGTTTATTTATCTTTAATTAAAGAACTCCTGGAATTGTGACCTTATTATGATTATAGAAAAGTGTTTTTTTGTGGGTTCTTCACTGCTCTTTTATGCTATGTTTGATGCTATGAGTAACGTTCCCGAGATGTCCGCCGAGTTTCTCGCTTCCGCATCATTCTCGGACTATCGGGTTCGTTACAATGTATGTATGATATACTTGTAAAAAAAATCTTTCCACATGACATTTTGTAACGAGCATTGTGTTCTCTAATTGGACTATAAAATTATAGCAATTATTCATTTTGCAATTGTAACAAAGTGCGGCCCGAACTTTCAGCTTTAGAGCTTAATGTCAATATACATAGATCACAAAAGCTTACACATGCGTGTATTTGAGAAAAAAAAAATGAAAAATAAGACCTTTAATTGCAATTTGAGGCAAAGTGAGGTCTTTTTTTGCAATTTCCCTAAATTAAATAGTGAATAAAATATCAAAGAATATCTTTCACACAAAAATATTGATGCACAAAAGTACATCTTTACTACCAAACTAAGCTCGATGGAGTTGAATATGGAACAATCTTTTTTTGTCATTATTATCACCACAATCATGCCCATGTTCATAAACAATAGTGCCACCACATTTAAATGATTTGCTTTTTGGCTAATAAATTTGGCAAGTAGCATTATAAAAATCCATTTTTAGAAGGAAATAATGTGCAACTCGTTAGGAAAAATATGTTAAAAGAAGTTTTGAGCATTTAATATTAGGTACTATTTTTCACTTTATATAAATATATAGCAGATTCTATGAATATTAATGCGAATAATATTCAAATTATATACATATATAGGGGCTCCTCCAATAGGATGCATCCTTCCTGACTTAAGGAAGGTACACCACTTTTTTGTAGAAAACACGAACACTTTAGTACAATGTGTATACGTTTTGTATTATAATTGCACATTATAAATACCAAACCACATACAAAACTGCATATTATAAAACAAACATTAAAACTGCATATTGCAATATAATCTGTTGTTTATGTATTCTATTAAAGTCGTCATGTTTTCTACAAAAAAGGGCCTGACCTTCCTGAACTCAGGAAGGACCAAGTCCTATTTAAAGAAATCATATATATAGGAAAAATGGGGCTGCCCCCACCCCATTTTTCGCAAAATTTTTTTATTTTTTTGGAAAAATATCACCATGTATATTCATCACTAAATCCCTCCTATATGCCATTCGAATTTCGTCCGAAACAGAGACTCCTACGGCCTCCATCCAGACGTCATATTTTTAACGGTCGCCGGATTTTTTAAATCGACCATGTCTAGATGGAGGTCGTATGAGTCTCTGTTTCTAACAAAATTTGAATGACACATAGGAGGGATATAGAGATGAATATACATGGTGATATTTTTCAAAAAAATAAAAAAAAATGACAAAAAATGGGCCGGGGTAGCCATGTTGGCTGCCCCCAGAGTAGGGCTGCTAATCGAACCGAACTGTAACGAACATACCTATGTTCGAGTTTGGTTCGATAAGGAAGTTCGAAAGTTCGAGTTCGAGTTCTGTTCGATAAATGTTCGATAGGATATGTTCGAGTTCGTTTAGAAAACGAACGTTCGAGTTCGTTCGATAACAGTTCGTTAACAAGTTAACCTAACTAAAACTTGTTTACATGAACAAGTTCGAAACAGGAGTTCGATAACAAGGTTCGATAAGCAGTAAAAAAAGAAATTATTCAATTAAAGTGGTACAAAGTCCAATAAATACCGTAATTTCTTTAACCTCAGAATTTATTAAGTGTATACATACCAAGTTACACATACAAATACACACACATATATACATATATCGAACTCGAACTTTTATCGAACGAACATATGTTATGTTCATGTTCGGTTCGTTAAGCTATCGAACTAAAATTTGAAGTTCATGTTCAGTTCATTTAGAAACGAACGAACATTTTTCGAACTATTATCGAACGAGCTCTAATCGAATACGAACATGTTCAGTTCGATTAGCAGCCCTACCCCAGAGGGTAGCCCCATTGATATATATATATATATATATAGGAGAAACTTCAAATGAGGCGGGGTCTCACCATATATATGGTGAGCCACCCTCAATTTAGGCATCTTTCTAATATATTTTACAATTTCTTGTTTCATAAATGTAATAATAAATATTAACACATGT
Organism: Ottelia alismoides; assembly: GCA_037367405.1. Classification (NCBI taxonomy): domain Eukaryota; kingdom Viridiplantae; phylum Streptophyta; class Magnoliopsida; order Alismatales; family Hydrocharitaceae; genus Ottelia; species Ottelia alismoides. The sequence continues at coordinate 108,563 of JAZKJV010011622.1, forward strand.
ATAGTGAAATAAAATTATGAAAATATTATTATTATGGATGGAAATATTGATTTGAATTTAGATGCTATATTTTACAAAATTCATTTTTTTACAATGTACAGTTTAAATTTTACAAAACTGTTACAGAGTTTTTACTAAATTCGCAGTGGCTTTTAAAATTTCAGAAAAGCTCCCACCTCATTTGAAAGGTCCCCTATATATATATATATATATATATATATATATATATATATATATCAAGGATTTCCTTCCAATAGGACACAATCCTTCCTGAGTTCAGGAAGTCCCACCCTTTATTTATAAAAAAAATACGATTTTAGTAGAATATGTATACAGTTTTAATATTTGTATTATAATTTGTGATTTTGTATGTGGCTTTATATTTATAATGTGCAGCTATAATAAAAACTATATACATATTATACTAAGTGCTCGTATTTTATACGAAAAAAACGTGTTTGTGTCCTATTAGATGGGATCCCTATATCAATTGGTCAAATTTATATTATACCTTCACCACTAAAAAATTAGAAACCATACTTGCCATAACAAATTTGATGCATAACTTGATCATGCACTTATAATTTTTTAAAGATATGGTTATATTTAAAAAAATATCGTGTGAAAAACAAATCTGATAAATTAATATATTACTCAAATGTCAATATCATACGTATTAATATACATATATTATATTTGTAAAGAAAACCACTAAAGTACAGTATAGCCACGTGTCCTAATACAAAATTTTCATAATTACGCCATTTTCTAATCATAGTTTGTGGTGCAAGGCATGTGTTCCATGCTAGTGTCTTATTTAAAAGAATAACAAATATCTTTTCTAGGAATAGTATCCTTATTTTCCTGACTCTATATGAAAAGGGATTTTTACCCGGCAGACCCTATAAACTTTACCAATTGCCTCTACGATATTTGAAACAACCTAATTCCTCCCTCGACCTCGTAAACTTGTCGACTCTTACCCCGTGAACTCTCCAGGTAATCTGTTTGAAGCCCGTGGAGGTTATTGGGGTAATTTTTAGGGTCGATGGGGTAATTACGTTGTGCAAAAGGTCGTAGAGGTAATTTAAAAAATTTATAGGATCTGCCGGGTAAAAATCCCTATGAAAAAATAAGTTAAAATATAATGTTAGATGTATAAAACATATAACGGCAAGAATATAATTACACAATTGAATTTCATCTGGTTAGTACTCATCCTTCCCTTTCTCATACGTGGGGTCGAGTTATTTCTTTCCATTGGCATTATTTTTAAGGAAATGACATGTAATTGTCATTATTATTATAATTGTCAAATAATAAAAGTACATTTTGAATCTAAATTTATAATATAATCTTAACCAAGTGGAAGATCAATATGCACATGCTTCGATACAATTCTCCGGAATAATGTTGGGAGGATTAAGATGAAATACATCGTCGAGAGATTGAGCCGAATCAAAGATCTAATATTATTAAAAGAATAAGTTCAAAATATAAATAAATGATATAAAATTCTAACCGAGTAATTACATGTCTGTTGATACTGTGCCAATCTCTGTGAATCTTCACCGCAGAAGATGTCGACATGAATTAGTGGATTAGTTCCCCAATCAACATTTGGACCAGTCAAACATTGGTAAAATACAATCTCCTAATTTTTCAATAGAGTATTCAAATCTTTTGACTAATTATAAGATCACGAAGAATAAGATCTTTCATCTCTGGACCACACCATAACAATCTTTTTTAGATGCAGACATGCATGTAATGCGACTAACAAACTCTGGATGGCTATATGTCTATCAACCAAGGGCAACATTCATCTTCAACCTTTGTCCAAGCGATATCGAAAAAGGCCGCTACGTACAATAGGACTACTACTACATGTAAACTATTAAAAAATAATATAATTATTGACATGATTTTGAAATGTAATATAAATTAAAAACTTATAAAAAATTACTACTTGACTCAGGCTCATCATGAATCATAACATCATATGTAGTTGCCAAGTCAATATGCTCCTCTACTACATCCTCTACAATTGACCCTTCAGGTTTGACACGATTTAAAACACATCTATCATACTAAATCAATCCATCAAATTTTTGTTTTATTCAAAAGGTGCATAAGTAAATGAATCATAATGTCAAAGAAAGTGGGTGGAAGAGTCCGTTCCAACAAAAAAATGATAACAATAACCTTATCATTCTAATTCTCTAAAGCTAAGAATTAATAGTTGTAGAATAGGAACTTTTGCAAAATAATCCAACATTACTCATCATTTCTAAAATAAATACCAACAATCTACATATGATCAGTGGACGGAATATACACATGAAAACACAACAATCATGACTTTTTAGTCCACTAATATTAGTTAATTGTTCATTTATACATTGTGTAACATTTGAAAAGAATCCATATGGTACTTTGACATTCTTCAATTGCAATAGAATACAATTACATTTTTTGTAGTTAATGAATAAGGCACATCTAATAATATAAAATTCATTTTTTGTCGACATTGTATGTAAGTGATGAAAATACCTAATTATTTCAAATTATTCCTACTATGAAAAGCACCTTTCACAGATTTTGTAAAATTAAAAAATGTTAAAAAAAATCCATTACATTCTTCTCAATATGCATGACGTCTGAGTTATGCTTGATTTTAAGTGTACCTAGTAAGGCAATTCAGTAAAAAAATATTTTTCTTCTTGAAGTCACTCCTAATGCTTTTAAATCATTCTTAAAGGTTAGTCAACCTAACATCGAAAGTTCAACAACTTCTCCACTGAGTCTTCCCCGACTATTAATTTTTTTGTTTAAAAAAATTATTAGAATTTTAGCTGAATAATGACATGAATTTCCATCGAAGTCAAACAAAGTTCACTTCCACACCATCTGTGCGTAAGCGGAAGAAATCTTCTGCACTTTTGATGACATGTCCTTTTTGCTTTCATCTAAACGTAAAATATTGAATCTCGTCCATGCAAATCAAGCACGCTAATTTTCCATCAAACTTCAACTTGATAAGTTAGAGAATGTTAGAAAATCATTTAGGATATAAAGCCACATCATTTAAACTTTTCTTCTTCTCGACATCATAGGTTTTAACACCATAACAATTTTAACTCATCAACGAAAAGTCGTAGGCATATGTCATATCATTACCTGGCCTTTCGAACTGAAATGAAAAGTGACAACATCATAAAATTAGATTACACATCCAGGAAGACAAACATGTGTAATAAAATAACCGTTCAAATCATGTATGACGGAAACATGGATTTAAAAGGATTAAATCTATTACTAGCAAGACTTAGTCTGACGTTGCATGCATCATTTGCAAACTGTGGAAAGTTTAAATCAAAAGATATCCGCCCCTCTAAGTCAGTCGGATGACACATTATGATATCTTTGGATTTATTTTTTGAATGGTAAGTCATCCATTTTGCGGTATGGGAAGATATAAATAATCATTGTAGCCTTGGAATAATAGGGAAGTAACACAAAACTTTACCAGCTTCATGTTTTCTTTGTGTTCTTTGTATATCACTGCCTTTGAATCTTGAAACATGATGAAGTGGGCAAGCATTCAACTCCTTACACTTGTTTTGAAAAAGAATATAATCATTCTGACATGTATCAATCTTTTCGGAGCTTAAACTCAATTTTCAAAATTCCTTCTTCGCATTTTTTGTCGGAAAGCTTTCACAAATGTTCTAAACCTCATAAAATAAGTCCAATATCTCTCTCATGCAATTAACATGTAGATGTAATTCTATGCCATACCTTGATTTTGAATAATTCTAAATAAAAAATCAATTGATTACCTTTTCTACTAGCTAATAGGTTCTTCAACATCTTTGGAAAAATTATGAAGCTGTTCCATTGAGGAGACACCGGATTAAAAAAATTGGCACTAAGTACGGCACATCACCCTACTTATCTGTGGGATTCCAACCATCTAAATTTTTAACTTGAGACCCAAGAATGCATATCCATTCCTTATGACACTTATTTCCATTTGCTCAAGCGTTGGAGAGACACATATGTAAGAAAGGATAAGGCCCACTGTAGGAAGAATCATTAACAGATGGGAGAAACATAATAAAATGCTAGAAACCTTTTAGGAGATTTACGCCACTGAGCAAAAACCTACGTCTCACGTTGCACACTCATGTCACTCGTACTTTAAGTATCCATTTCATTTAATTAATTTATTATAATATGTTAATATCCATTCCCATCCATCCATATGTGTATATATCCATTAATCATTTTAGAAGAGAACCCGAATCATCTCGGATCAAAAGGACTACAGAAAGCATCCATTTTATTTAATTTACTCGTCTGTGCACTCATTGATGTATATGTACACTAGTCTAGACATGGTCGTTTAATCTTTCTGACCTTAAATAACAACTCAAAACCACATTAGGATAACGCTTAAAGATCAGGTGCTACATTGTTACCTTTTAAAGTTCATGTATGGCATTGAAATAATGTTCAAAGTTTAGGGACTTTTGTGCAATTTACTCAAACATAAATATAACACAATACAATGAAGGGTTTTTATTGTTTGTTCTCCTTTGAGATATTGCAATATCAAGTATTCCCCTCCTTTTTATTGGAATACCGGTTGTACCATTGACTTCTTACGGTTCTATTAGTTGTGCCCTTCCATTAGTTTCGACGTCAATAAGTTGAGAGAAACTATAATTTATTCAAACCATGGTGTGGTTGAGAGGGGAAGAACTGTCAAAACATCTCCTTGAGATATTGTCACCATCAACTGGGCGGAGGAAGCTTGATGTAGGGGTGATGAATCCGTGATTCATCATCTCAATATCTTGATCTTAGCAAAATCTCCGAGTAAAATCCCAAATGAATGTCCATAAAATCAACACATTAATAAAATAACTCTTGTAAATAAAACACACTAATTATGTATATTAGATTGTACAAAATAAATTAACAATAAAAAGGCACATAATTAAAGGAGTTTTTCACCGGTAATAACCCAAAACTTCATGTATTTTGAATAATTTTATTTTAACTCTCTTTTGGCTAATTCTTTTTTATCTTGCTCATAAAAATATACATAAAATTCAAAAGTATAAAATAAATTCCACTCAAATAAATGCTCCTAGATCCCAAAGACAAAAAGCCGTAAAGTCCAATTTCCCGGCTAAATTCCCGCTCCGTATGAACTCCAAATTCACTAAACTTTCTTTTTAAAGTTCAAGTTAGAAAATTATCTATCCGATGGAAGTAGTTTCATTAAAATCGAAGCTCGTTTGCAAAATTTGAGTATTGGGACCTATGTGTACTTTGTATATATTGTACATTTCTTTCTTTCTTCATTTTTTATTCTTTTTAATTACTAAAAAATCCAAAAAAAATCTCTTTTATGTTCCATTTTCCTTCTACTATTTTATTTTATTTTTAATTTGTAAATATCTTTTATTGAAAATACAAAAAAATTAAATTAGAAAGTAAAAAATCCATGTACATAGTGTTTTTATGGACCTACTTGTGTAAATATTCCATTTTGTTTTCTTCTTTATTTTATTATCTCATTTAAAGTATGCTACTTTATTTATTTATTTTAACTTCCATTCTCTACAATAACCACCATTCAACTCCATCATTCCATTATTTTTTCTAACTTCTAATTCAACTCCACCATCTTAATAACCTTCATTCTACTCCACCTCCATTCTAACCTCCATTTTCTATCTCTTTTTATACATCACATCCTCCTCAATTTGCACTTGATCCATCTTTTTGTGAAGAGAGCCTAGTTCTCAGAGTTTAATCGGTGGCAGCGACGCAACCGCGGTTGAGCGACAATAGCCCTCTCTCCGGTGAGATCTGTTGGCTTTTTGGCCAACATCGCAGTCGCACCCACGCGCTGCTCGAGCTCATCGCTCGCCGGCGATTCGAACGAAGACCGTGCTCTCGTGAGTACATCATAGGCGGTTTGTCTCCATCGTAGGTATTTTTCCCTTCATTTTGTCATCGTTGCTATTTTCTCATTTTTTTATCACATCACATTACCATCCACATACCCACATTTGTTTATTCCATTTATCACCACACACATCTATTTTTTTACTCCACCAACCAACCCCCATATATTTTTTTATCATATTTCCTATTTAACATGATTAAAAAAATTAAAAAATCTAAAAAAATTATTACAGCAAAAAAAATCAAAAAAATAATAAAAAAACACCGCAGGTGGCGACCCCCCCAGCGGTCATTGCCGCCCACCTCCCTCCTGCAGCCGGCGCAACTCCAGCCCACCTGTGGCCAGCCGCTGCTGCCGCCACCTCTAGCCGCTGTCGCCGCTCCAAGCGACGCTCGTCCTCCGAGCGGCCCCACCCACGCTGGGGCTGCCGCCTCCAGCAGCTGCGCACCACCAGATAGCAACCCCTCCGCCTGCCTCCTGCCGCCTCGCCTCGTCCTCCGCTCCGTCGGCCGACGTCGCCTTCAGTGGCCCGCCGCCTCCCCGCGCGAGCAGCGCTGCCCCGCGCCTCCAACCTCCCACCGCGAGCCGCCCGCGTCACGGAGAAGAAGGTCTCTTTTTCTTTTTTTTCCTTTTTTGTAAAAATTGCATGTATTTCCCATCATGTTTTTGTAATTACAGAACAGTGCATGTGCTTATTTTGTTCTATTTTATTTGTTTTCAGTTTTGCAGGGATAACCATGTGTTTGTGCACTAATTTAGACCTATATTTTGCATTATTTTATTTAATGAAAAATGTCATTGTGTTGAGCAACTAATTGTCTACTATTTGACTATTTATTTGTATTTTTGTGAGCTCTAGATAATTAACTAAAATTTTTTAACTAAAATATTTCATATTTTACTCATTTTGATCTCTTAAATTCATATCTCACTCACAGTTGCTCGAAAAGTTTCACAAAAATTAGGAATGATGCCTTGAAGTGTGATTTAATTACTATTCAAATTTCACATTAATTGGAGTTATCTTGTGCCTTAAATAAATTGTATAGTGCTTTTGATGCTTGATTTTTAATTAAATCCACACATAAGATTTTTGTGAAATTCCAATTTTCTTAGATTGCATGTATTACCATTTTGAGATAATTCGTACTCTGATTAATTTGATAATGCAGATTTATTAGGAATTAATTACTCACTTCACTTTATTTTCATTAAAGAATCCATAAAAATTCATATTTTGTTAGAAAAATCCAAACAAATTACTATAGCTTCTTTCCATCATGTTTTAATTTCAGTAAATTTTTCATAATTTTTGCATTCTGTTTGTGTGAAAAATTACTAAAAAACCCTTAAAAAGTGTGTACTTTTACTTATTGCATTTTAATTCATAAAATTTTAAAAAATATGTTTTGGGTTCCTCACTGGATTAGGATTTCAGAAAAAATACAATTTGATTAAATTGGACCTATTTCCTATTAAAATTAATTTGGCTAAGTTGTGTACTTTCTTAGTGTCTTAATTCACTCGCATATTACATTTTGTACTCATTTTGCATAAAAAATTAAAAAATACCATTTGGAAACCTATACCTAAGTTTTTAAATTAACCTGACGGTGTTCCTTTGCCTCCTTGTATTCGACTCCGAACTTGCCTGGGATATAAATTAAAGCCGAGACACTCCTCACGGAGATCTTCTCTCGGTTCTGAATGATTCGTTAAGTACACGTACTATAACGAACCCAAATTAAACAACCTATTTAGCATTTCGATCAGATGGCGCCGTTGTTGGGGAGGCAAACGGCTTAGGGATTAATTTGAAAATTTAGATTTAGATTTTCAATCACTCGAGTAGTCTGACCCCCCCCCCCCCCCCGAGCTACCTTGTACTTATTCCATTTTTTCTCTCATTTATTTTTTTTGCTTATTTTTTTGTACATATTTTGTTTTTGAACTCTCTAACATAAATTGTATTTTCCTTGTGAGGGCCCTGTGAACTTGGAGTGCATCGGAGGTCGACGGGCGCGACGCGCGCCGACTACGGAAGAGCTAGAAATTTAATTTATTTGAGAGCATTTTTTATTTTTGTAATTTTTTGTAATTATCAGGTTGTAATAATTTAGGTAATTTTCTCTTTATAGCGGCTCTTGTTTGAGAGCCCGCACATGTAAAAAGACTTGGACTTTATCTTTGTGGTGTATCGAGACCTATTTCACTCTCCGGTGAGGGTGGGGCTCGATTTGAGTGGTGAATTTAAGGATAGGCACATGGTAGTGTAGTATCAAATTTGTTTGTTCCCTTCATAATTTAGGCCATACATATCTTATAAGATTCACACATATGATAAGATTCATAATGAGACGCACATAGACATGTATTACTTTGCTCAAATCAAATCAATTCTTCCCCGCTATTAGTATATTGTTTAGGTGCAGTTTTCTCGATCTGCATGCATTTAGTGTAAAAGTTACAAATTCAATTTTGCATAACGCATGGAGGGCCTGTTCGTTTGGAGAATAGGCCCTGGAATAAGGGGCCTATTCTCCATCCGACACGGTTTCCCGTGGTACGATTATTCCTCCTCATTCTATCTTATTTCACTCTTATTCCTATCTTTATCCCACCTTACCTACCTTTATTTCACCTTATTCTCCTTATTCCTATTCTCCAGCCGAACAAAGAATAGACCCTTATTCTCTTTATTCCCATCCTCATTCCTGCTTATTCCCCAACCAAACGAGCCCAGAGAGTGCTGAGATTCACTGTAAGTATACCTTCTTCTGAGCATGCATCATCAATTCACGTTTGCATTCTGATTTCTGATTCCCCTCTTGCTTTATAACTTAAGGTCAAAAAGGAAATTGGGATTGAACAGTAGACGTGTTTTTGTGCTCAGATAAATTTCAAGTGATAACCTAACTCTAAAATTAGGTTTGAATTGAGCAGGTCGATTAAAAAATTGGAATAAAAAGAACCCCTGTTCACGAGTGCATAAAGCCCTCATTGTTTGATTTACTTGCAAGTGAGAGAGAGAGAGATGACCCTAAGATAGAGCCAAGGCAGGATTTCATATTTACTACTGGTTCTTTAATTTTAGGCGATTAGCTACTTTTCAGTAAGGATATACATGTAGCCAATAAATGGTCCGGATTTCCTTAGCAGAGTGGGAGGTTTAGAGGACGCCTTAGTCCTCAAGGAATAGGTAGTTGTATTTATACGGTCCGTACTTACTCCAATACTGGCTGAAAGTAGGTCCAACTAGTCGTAAGAATCGGGCCAGTCTGTAGGAAAATACAGGCACCTAACAGCTCGTTAATCTTTCTAAGATTGCATTTATCACCAACTAAAATTGACCAGATAATTCGGCCGAACCCTTATGACCATCACGTGTTGAGTTGGTGAAATTGAGGGTTTGAATTGTGTTTGTATTGTGTGAGTTTACTCTGCACATTTATGTGCACCGTAGAACTAGCGCCTCATTGAATATCGTATTCCAATCGGTTCTTTTGGCATCGAAGATGACTAATTGGGGGGATATTTATTCGGACTTTGCGAATCTCACATTGAACCCTCCAAAAGGTATGTATTCAAAGGTCCAAACGCAACTTGGACCAACCTGGACTCATGACCCTCTTGAACCCAGGATCACCCACTCTCGGGGTGGTTACTCTCAAACCATTCCCTTTCTCTTTTCCCACCTCACCGAGGAAGACCTTCGTCTTGGTGAAAATATATTGATTCATATATCCTCTTCTAATCAAGACCACATTGTTGATGTAGGACCTAAAGAAGATACAAGAAAAATACCTCCAAAAAAGAAAGAAGAGGAAGAAGAACACCCCAAGGGCCCGATGAGAATGGTACTAGCCAGATTAGATGCATCTGAGCAACAACACGCACTTCTCAGAGCTCAGTTAGGACAGCTCAATGTTAGGGTCGAACCACCAATGGATGCGGCGTATAACCCCAGACAGTACAGAATTCAGAACTACTTGAGTCCGACCGAACCCACAGTTGATTTTGAGTTGAAGCTGCATTTTCTGAACCTGTTGCCACACTTTGATGGGAATGCTTCTGAGGAACCATACACATTCCTAAGGGACTTTGAGCTTGTCTGTGCTAACCTTAGACATCCTAATGTTAGCCAAGATTATATTAGGCTCATAGCCCTTCCATTTGCCCTGGGTAGAAAAGCCGACTGCTGGGTAAAGAACTTGGGAATTATAGTCACCACTTATGCCCAGTTCAAGGACCTATTTCTGAAGAAATTCTACCCCTTGAGTAGGACTAACATGATGAGGATGAGCATTACGAGTTTTTCCCAATTACCTCAAGAAGCCTTCTGTGATGCATGGGAAAGATTCAAGGACATCCTGCAGAAGTGTCCTTGTCATGGTCTAGATAACAACATCTTGGTCCAGTCGTTCTTCACTGGTCTCAACCCCGAGATGCAGGGTTTAGTGAGCGCTGCATGTGGAGGCGGCTATACATCACGAGGATTGGATACCATCTGGAAGGTATTCGAGCAGATGGCTGAAATCAACCGCTCACAGATGGCCAGCAGGGCCTATACATCCTCCCCTAGTTCACTCTCATTTGGAGGGGGGAAATCAGTTGTAGTCAATCTCTCTCAGGGCGTGATCCCTAGCATGGGACTCCTTGCGAACAAGCTTATTATAGTCGAGAGGATTGACAGGAGAATTGATGAATGGGACCGGAGCGTCTCCAAAATTCCAAAACAGATAGAGGAGTTGACTGATAGGGTATCTAAGATAAAGATACCTATCATGACTGCACCCTCTGCCCCCATATATCGAGTTCACCATGTTCAAGAGCAGTTGATGTCAGGACAACCCCAGCTGTGGGAGTAGGACCAGTCCTACGTCCACTCTTTCCAACAGCCACCTCCATTAGTAGAGACAGTTCAGGACGAGCCTCCACCAATTTGGGAGGTGAATGGAGTATGGTATACTCATGATCCTTCCAGGCAGGGAAGTACGGGAGACCGACAGACCTACCAGCGTCCCCCGACCTTTCACAACATCGCATTCACCTCTGCACCACCTCCTTCACAACAGAGCCCTGGATTCCATCCACCCCAGCAGCAGCGGAAGCAGTACCAGCAATATAGTCGACATGGCCATTACCAGGCGGGCCAACAGGGCCTGCAGTCTCAACAGATACCCCAACAGCAGCAGAGGCAGTACCCTGGCCAGCAGGGCCAGTCTTCCCATTCTTCTTCCCAGTCTTATCCCCTTCCTTCTTCGTCTGGTCCGATGGACATACAACATCAGATACTCGACGAGCTCCGTTACTACAGGAATAAAATTCACGACTTATAGGTGGATGCCAACCACCTGTCCAGATGGCGAGATGAGCAGACTGCACCCTCTACCTCAATCCCAGCCCAAGTTCAGGCTAACCCCAACAACCTAAACCGATCTAGTTCTCAGCAACACTTTGGTTAGGTATACTATTCAACATCTCCTAGATCTATACATGAGATTCTTTCGTGTGAAGAAGCTAACCACATGTCACTCAGGAGCGGAAGGACCGTGATCGTACCTGACCGGGCGAGGGACACAAGGAGGGGTATCTCTGGAGCTCTACCTGAGGAGTCTTCAGAGGACGAGGAGGAGAGGCAGCATATTCCGGAGCCCCATTAGCACCATTCGAGGATTTCTACTCAAGGAGCCGAGAGGAGAAGGAGAGCACGTATGCAGCATCGACATCATGGATATTCTTCTGAGTCTACGGAGGACCTTGCATCTTCGGTTGTGGCGGATATCACTCCAGCTTCTATTCCACAACCTATAGTAGATAGTCTAGATTTTGATTCCATGTTGCATCAAAAATATTCTTGTATGAAGAACTTTGTTTCAGTTAATGCAAAGAATGATCTTTGAGTTCATGATTTAGATTCTTCATCTTCTGTTTCCCTAGCTTCAAACCCTTTCCCCCGTGCTCTTACTGTAGGAAAGCGCATCAAAAAGATTCAGAAATATGACCTTGATATGGCACGGTTTTGTAAAGAAAATATCACTGTAAAGGTGCCATTTGATGAGTATGTGGCTAACCATCCTGCATTCCAAAAATACCTTAAGGTGAGATGCACACCTACTAGGGTTAGCAGGAAGAAAGAGAACCAAAATATAAAGGCACACGTCTTGTCAGTAGCCACAACCTATTATCTCAAGAATCAGACATTGCCAAAGAAAAAGAGAGACATGGGTGCTCACTATGTGGAGAGTCGTATTGACGGTATTGCGTTTGCACGCACACTCTTAGATAACGGTTCTTCGATCAACTTACTTCCCTTAGCCTTATATCAGAAATTGGAGTTGGGACCACTTCACAAATCCAGAGCTTTAATCCAATTTGCAGATCGTTCAGTGAAGAGACCTAAGGGAGAAGTGAAGAACGTCATTATCTCGACTGAGGGGCAGAACTATCTGGTTGACTTCACAGTCTTGGACATGGATACCCCTAATCATTGGAGAGAATCTCAGATCATTCTCGGATGACCCTTCCTTAGGACCGCAGGCGCAGCTTTCGATTATGTTACGGGAATGATGAAGTTATGTTCTTCATGCGGAGAAGTAAACCTTGAGATGCAGCAAATCAAGTGTCAGCGACCCGATTCAGAGAGTAGCATATAGTACTCATCTTCAGAGGCAGATTGCAGAATGATTAGCACCGTTGGGATTTGGGGACAGATTCCTTCAAGACAGAGCGAGACCCTTTCCTCTGGAAAGGAAATAGTGGACGATGCAGTTTGCCACGTGTTGTCTGATCTTGTTAGAGATGCATCTACCTATTCCCGTAATGACGTAGAGATCCATCCGAATCTGTCAGTTCCATTCCATTCGGAACGATCATGGGACATAGATGATGAGTCAGACGTGGCTTTGGCCGAACTACCACGTTTCTTTGGCAATCCGACTCCTGATACTTCTGACTTGGTGGCGAGTACTACACAACTTAGCTCACCTTCATGCAGCACAGAATCAGATTCAGATTCAGTTCAGCCAGATTTGCTTGATGACACCACACTACCAAAGCTGAAATCACTACCTCCTACACTCAAGTATGCCTTTCTTGCAGGACCCAAAGAGAGATATCATGTTATCATTAGCTTAGACTTGACTTTAGAACAGGAGTCTAGGTTATTAGAGGTCTTAAAGAGGAACCGCAAAGCAATAGACTGGACAGTATCATATCTCGTGGGGATCAACCCCACTCTCTGCCCGCACGACATTTTTACTGGGGACAATGTGAGACCTTCTCGTGAGTTCCAAAGGAGATTTAACCCCAATATATGGGAAGTGGTGAAGAAAGAGATTGAAAAATGGTGCAAAGCAGGGTTTATATACCATATTTCTGACTCCAAGTGGCCGGCCCTGCTTCATGTTGTCCCGAAGAAGTCGGGAATTTAGATGGTCACCGACGAGGAGGGGGTAGAGATTGCGACACGAGTACCCATGTCGTGGCATGTCTGTGTCGATTACAGGCGCCTGAATGCCGCGACCAAGAACAATCACTTTCCCTTACCTTTTATTGATCAGATCTTAGAGAGACTCGCAGGGAAAGAGTTCTTCTATTTTCTTGACGGGTACTCAGGCTACAACCAGGTGGCCATAGCCCATGAGGACCAGGAAAAGATCACATTCACGTGTCCATTCAACACTTATGCCTTCAGGCACATGCTATTCGGGCTTTGCAATGCTCCAGGTACATTTCAGCGGTGCATGATCGCCATATTTGCCGAGATGGTGGGAGATTTCCTGGAAGTGTTCATGGATGACTTCTCGGTCCATGGCGATTCTTTTGATACATGTTTAGCACACTTGGACCAAGTCCTCATGAGGTGTAGAGAGGTGAATCTGGTACTCTCCCGGGAGAAGAATCACTTTATGGTGACGGAGGGTATCGTGTTGGGGCATGTCATCTCCAAAAGGGGAATGGAGGTTGACCATGCCAAGGTGGAGGTGATCCAGAAACTCGATCCACCTACCAACGTGAAGTCAGTGAGGTCGTTTCTAGGGCATGTTGGATTCTATAAGAGATTTATTCAAGATTTTTTTAAGATCGCCCGCCCACTGACTGAGCTCTTAGGGAAAGACACAGAGTTCATTGTAGGTCACAGGTGTCTGGAGGCTTTTGAACTCTTGAAGAGGAAGATTTGTGCCTCACATATTCTACAAGCTCCTGACTGGTGTATCCCCTTTGAGATCATGACTGACACTTCAGATTTTGCTATAAGAGCTATGTTAGGACAACGATGAGAAGGGATCCCGTTTGCAATCCACTACGCAAGCAAAGTATTAGACCCTACACAGAAGAATTACACAGTGACTGAAAAGGAAATGCTCGCTGCAGTAAGGGCCCTCGAGAAGTTCAGGTCATATATTTTGGGCTCTAAGGTGACAATCTACACTGATCACACAGCCATTCGATATTTAATGGAAAAGAAGGATGCAAAGGCGCATCTTTTTAGGTGGATTTAACTCCTCCAGGAATTTGATTTGGAGATAAAAGATAAACCTGGAGTGAAGAATGTTGTGGCTGATCACCTTTTTCGGATTGAACTTAAAGATTCTCCTGATTATGAGCAGATTAGAGAGACCTTCCCAGACGAGTCAATTTGTTTTATTGACTCACTTCCGTGGTATGACAACATGGTGAACTATCTTGTCTCCAAGCAGGTTCCCTATGGTAGGACTAGGAGCAGCATTGATCGACTGAAGTAGGATTCGAGGAGATACCAATGGGACGATCCTTTCCTTTTCTTTGAAGGATTGGATTGTGTTTGGAGAAGTTGTATTCCTCAGGAGGAGTACCAGAGTGTCCTCACATATTGTCATTCACTCGAGGCTGGAGGACACCATTCGGGAAAGAGAACCGCTCACAAAGTACTTCAATGTGGATTGTATTGACCGACCTTATTTAGAGATGCTATTGATTTTGTACGGTCGTGCCCGATTTATCAAAGGATGGGAGGGACAGTTGGACAGAGAGATGAGATGCTCATGCAGCTGATGATTATTTGTGATGTTTTTGATGCATGGGGCATAGATTTTATGGGTCCCTTTCCCAACATCCAAGGTCATGAGTACATATTGTTGCCGGGTGATTATTTATCTAGGTGGGTGGAGGCTATCCCAACCCAAACCACAGACTGCAAGACTGTCTGTAAGTTTGTGAAGGACCATATTATTGCTAGGTTCGGGGTGCCAAAAGTTTTGATATCTGATGGGGGTCGCCACTTTGTGAACCGAGATATGAGATCTTTATCAAAGGACTATGGATTTGAGCACAGAGTTACCAGTCCTTACCATCCACAATCCAATGGCATGACGGAGGTTTCGAACAGAGAGGTGAATAATATTTTGCAGAAATTGGTTCGTCCCGATAGGAAGAACTGGTCACAGCTCTTGGACCAAGTTCTATGGGCCTATAGGACAGCCTACAAGACACCATTGGGTACTTCATCATTTAGAATGATCTATGGCAAGCCATGCTATTTGCCCGCAGAATTGATTCACACATCCAAATGGACAATTAAGCAGATTAATTGGAGTTATCACCTAGGGAAGCTTTGTCGAGACTTGAACTTGAACGAGCTTGTGGAAATCCGAAACATGGCATATGACAACAGTTTCATTTATAAGGACAAAGTGAAGAGATGGCATAATCAACACATTAGGTGCAAAGACTTTGTCCCTGGACAAAAGGTCTGGTTGTTCAATGCCAGGTTGAAGATGTTCCATGGGAAGCTCAAATCTGAATGGACATGTCCCTTTGTTGTTAAGAAAGTGCACGTGAATGGAAGTGTACAAATAGATGATCTCATAGATGGTTCACAATCCCATGTGGTGAATGGACAACTGTTGAAGCATTTTGTAGATTCTAAAGAGCAGTTTGTCTAAATCGAGGACATCAACTTCACGCGGAGTGAGTACAGAGCATACATCATCTTCTTCATGAAGACACAACATCGAGATTCAGCAGCTTAGAAGATTCTTTCACTGTTGTACATTCTCCCTTCTTTGTATATTCTTTAGATCACATCGGTTCTCACTCATGTCCTATACGTAGGCTGAATAAAGCCTAAGTATAGGGGGGACCGATGCCCGTCATGTGTATATACTCATCCATTTCACCTCTTAACCTCGACCGCCCTATTTTTGCTTTTCTTCTATACTTAGGCTGACAAGAGCCTAAGTATAGGGGGGTGGATCGACTTCTATACTTTTTATTATTTTAATTATCCTACGCTTAGCACGGGCTATGTCTTTTTCTCGCTTCTTGTGCTATGAGGACATAACACATGCTAAGTATAGGGGGTGTATATATTACATATATACTTTACCCATAGCTCGTACTTCACATATTTTTGTATATATTACAATAATTATGGGGTGGGTAAAATTGGTGAAAAATTAAAAGAAACTCTTTTCTTCCCTTATTTGCTTGAAAAAAAGCCTTTTCAAAGAAAAAAAATCTCTTTTCTTTCTTTGCTTTAAAAAATGTGTGTGTTTTTCAAAAACAAAAACAACAACAACAAAACTAACTATCGGGTTGGTTTCACCCCTGACACTTACACTTTCACACAAGACTAGTGATGTTCAAGAACATTTGGTTTATGAGCTCTTGAGATTTTGAGTTAATCAGCCGTAGTCATTAGGGTCTTTTGACTTAATTATTCACATTTCCCTAGTTTGAAAGATTTGTGTGCTATAGTGCATGCTTAGTCTCTACCTTAAGAATATGATCAGTACCTCGCATATACGACTGCAGTTATGATGAGATGAGTTGAAATTTCACTTGAGGAACTGGGGTGAGAGATTTGGGTTTGGACCTGATTTGATGATACTCGAGGATGGGATAAAATCAATGAAGGCTTCATGAAACCTGAGTGTCAGCACCTTTAGCCAATATGAGAACATGGTTCTTGTACTATCTCTTATCCTTTATCTAAATGCCAGGGTGTGATAAAATAAAAAAATGTTGATCAGTGTGCGCCAACTCTTGGTAAAAGCAGTGGAGCTAGCCAAAAATATTGCAAAGCAATGAAAAGTTAAAGAAAAGCTCTCATTCCATAAAGTCAACTATCAAAGAGCTTCCACCAAAGGCGAGCGCTCCCAACCATTTCAAAGTGTCCACTTGGACCACCGCTATCAGGACCAGGAGTCGGGCTTGCATCCAAAAAAGGGCTCTGCATCGCAATGCTATAAGTCTGTGTGTAGAAGTTACGATAGGTACTCAAAAAAGGCACACTCCAGTGTACTTCCAGGAAAACAAGTGCAGACGACTCCAACTTCTTTTGACGGACACACTGATCAACACCTAAAATATGCGTTGAGTAATAAGGCACTCGAGAGGATCTTTGTTCCAATGAGAGGAAGAGAAGAAATGACACAATCATATAGCCTCCATCAACTGGCCTTCCATCTACACTTTCAAGTCTGACAACTAAAGAGATGGTGGATTGGATGCAAGAAATGATTTATTCCCTAGTGTTGAGGATTGGTTTCTTAGGAGAGTCTCTTGGACTGGAACCTTGAGTGACGTTGTGACTCTACTCTTGTAACTGCAGTCCACACTTAAAGTCATATCCCTTATAGATATGTATACAGAGAGAGTTTGATGATTAGGGAGATTGGATACCTTTTGACTATACCTTGGTTCAGCTTAGAATTTTAGGATATCTAAAACCGAGAGTTCTTGAACGGATCAAGTCTTGTATTCACATGCACAGTCAGGGGTTATTCCAACTTATTCATTCTTTATTTGCTCGAGGACTAGCAAAGTTTATGTATAGGGGGGGGGTGATGAATCCGCGATTCATCATCTCAATATCTTGATCTTAGCAAAAACCCCGAGTAAAATCCCAAATAAATGTCTATAAAATCAACAAATTAATAAAAATGACTTTTGTAAATAAAACACGCTAATTATTGTATATTAGATTGTACAAAATAAATCAACAATAAAAAGTCGCATAATTAAAGGAGTTTTTCACCTGTAAATAACCCAAAACTTCATGTATTTTAATAATTTTATTTCAATTTCTTTTTGCCTAATTCTTTTTCTACCTTGCTCATAAAAATTTATATAAAAATACAAAAGTACAAATAAATTTCACCTCAAATAAATGCTCCTATATCCCAAAGACAAAAAGCCGTCAAGTTTAACTTCCCGGCCAAATTCCCGCTTCGTATGAACTCCAAATTCACTTTTAAAGTTCAAGTTAGAAAATTATCTATTCAACGGAAGTAGTTTCATTAAAATCGAAGCTCGTTTACAAAATTTGGGTTTTGGGACCTATGTGTACTTTGTATATATTGTACATTTCTTTCTTTCTTCATTTTTTTACTCTTTTTAATTACTAAAAAATCAAAAAAAAAATCTCTTTTATGTTCCATTTTATTTCTACTATTTTATTTTATTTTTAGTTTGTAAACATCTTTTGTTGAAATTATAAAAAAATCAAATTAGAAAAGTAAAAAATCCATGTACATAGTGTTTTTATGGACCTACTTTTGTAAATATTCTATTTTATTTTCTTCTTTTTTTATTCTCTTATTTAAAGTAGGTTACTTTTATTTATTTATTTTAATTTCTGTTCTCTACAATAACCAGCATTCAACTCCATCATTCCTCTATTTTTTCTAACTTCTAATTCAACTCTACCAACTTAATAACCTCCATTCTACTCCACCTCCATTCTAACCTCCATTTTCTATCTCTTTTTATACATCACATCTTCCTCAATTTGCACTTGATCCATCTTTATGTGAGGAGAGCCTAGTTCCCAGAGTTTAATTGGTGACAACGACACAACCGCAGTCGAACGACGACAACTCTCTCTCCGATGAGATCCGTTGGCTTTTTGGCCAACATCGCAGCCGCGCCCGCGCGCTGCTCGAGCTCAACGCTCGCCGGTGATTCGAGCGAAAACCGTGCTCTCGTGAGCACATCATAGGCGACTCGTCTCTATCGTAGGTATTTTCCCTTCATTTTGCCATCGTTGCTATTTTCTTAATTTTTTATCACATCACATTACCATCCACATACCCACATTTGTTTATTCCATATCATCACCACACACATCCATTTGTTAGTCCACCAACCCATCCCCTTATCTTTTTATCATATTTCACGTTTAATAACATTAAAAAAAAGTAAAAAATCTAAAACAAAAAAAATTATTTCAGCAAAAAAATCAAAAAATAAATAAAAAATGCTGCAGGTGGTGACCCCCATCGGTCATCGCCGCCCACCTCCCTCCTGCGGTCGGCGCACCTCCAGCCCACCTGTGGCCGGCCGCCGCTGCCGCCACCTCCAGCTGCTGCCGCCGTTCCAAGTAGCGCTCGTCCTCCGAGCGGCCCCACCCACGCCGGGGCCGCCGCCTCCAGCGACCACGCACTACCAGATAGTAGCCCATCCTCCTATCGCCAGACGCCACCGCGCGCTCTGCACATTACCGCCTGCCTCCTGTCGCCTCAGCTCGTCCTCCGCTCCGCCGGCCGATGTCGCCTCCAGTGGCTCGCTGCCTCCCCGCGCGGGCGGCGCTGCCCCGCGCCTCCAACCTCCCACCGCGAGCCGCCTACGTTACGGAGAAGGTCTCTTTTTTTTCTTTTTTATTTTTTTTAAAAATTGCATATATTTCCCGTAATGTTTTTGTAATTACAAAACAATGCCTGTGCTTATTTTGTTCTATTTTGTTTGTTTTCAGTTTTGTAAGGATAACCCTGTGTTTGTGCGCTAATTTGGACCCATATTTTGCATTATTTAATTCAATGAAAAATGTCATTGTGTTGAGCAACTAATTGTCTACTATTTGATTATTTATTAATATTTTTGTGAGCTATAGATAATTAATTAAAATTGCTTAACTGAAATATTTCATATTTTACTCATTTTGAGCTCTTCAATTCATATCTCACTCACAATTGCTCTAAAAATTCCAAAAAAAGTAGGAATGATGCCTTGAAGTGTGCTTTAATTACTTTCCAATTTCACATTAATTGAAGTTATCTTGTGCCTTAAATAAATTATATAGTACTTTTGATACTTGATTTTTAATTAAATCCACACATAAGATTTTTGTGAAATTTCAATTCTTTTGGATTGCATGTATTAATACCATTTTGAGATAATTCACAATTTAATTAGTTTGATAATGTGGATTTATTTGGAATTAATTACTCACCGTCACTCTATTTTTATTAAAAAATTCATAAAAAATTTCATATTTGTCAGAAAAATCCAATAAAATTACTGTAGCTTCTTTGCATCATGTTTTAATTCCAGTATTTTTTTCATAATTTTTGCATTCTGTTTGTGTGAAAAATTATGAAAAACCCCTTAAAAGTGTGTATTTTTAATTATTGCATTTTTATTCCTAAAATTCCTAAAAACTATTTTTTGTGTTCCTCACTGGATTAGGATTTTAGAAAAAAATACAATTTGGCTAAATTGGACTTATTTCCTATTAAAATTAATTTGGCTATGTTATGTGCTTTCTTAGGGTCTTAATTCACTCGCATATTGCATTTTGTACTCATTTTGCATAAAAAATTTAAAAAAATACCATTTGGAAACCTAGATCTAAGTTTTTGAATTAACCCGACGTTGTTCCTTTGCCTCCCTGTGTTCGACCCCGGACTTGCCCGGGATATAAATTAAAGTCGAGACACTCCTCGCGGAGATCTTCTCTCGGTTCTGAACGATTCGCTAAGTACATGTACTACAACGAACCCAAATTAAACCACATATTCAGCGTTTCGATCAAGGGGCTAGGGCGAAGAAGGAGTTTGGGGAAGGTGGCTGGGTTTTGGAAGGAGGGCGAGGAAGTAGATCAAGAAAGGTGGTAAGAAGAAGGGAGATCAGAAGGATGAGCTTGAGGGTCTTCGATGTCTGTGATGAGTGGTAGCAGACCTCACTTTCTTCTTCTTCGATTGGAATCAGATCAAGATGCTCAGATGAGGGGGCTGACCCTTTTTTTCTATGATTCAACTCAGCACCAACAAGATTTGGGTTGAGGCTAACTGATGTTGTTGTTGCTCCGATGGAGGATGAAGGAGCTGAGCCCTAACCTCCCCATCTTCCCAACATGTCCCCCTAGGCTGCCTCCATTTTCGACGAGGATGAGGACAATTTCCTTGGCTTTGTCCTCGACAACAAGACCTTTGTTTGCCATTCAAGATCTTGAGATCACATATCCTACGCTCAAAATCGATTCGAGAGGACATAATGGTTGGTGGGTATCTTGATATGGAGGCAGAGAAGGAAGGAGAAAGGAACATCCCTGTTCATCTTTTTCCTATTCCATGGCAAAGGAGGGACGGAGCTGGAGGGGAGGGGGACTGCCAATCAAAGGAGGGAAACTCGAGGAGGAGAACCCTTCCTAGGGTTTCTTCCCTATTCCGCAACCACCACCTCAATTCTGCACCATCATGGCAGTGCGAACTCGGTGTTGCTTTGTTGCACCTCGCCTCCCTTGTCCAATGGACCGCACCGCGGGATCCTCCCCTTCTTCCTCTGCTAGTTGCTCCTTGCCGTTAAAGAACCAATCATCTCGATCCTCTGTCCACATTCTTCCGTTCTCCAACGCTGCCCACGACCCTTGCTCGGACCACCAGCACCATCCTACTCTGACCATCGGTGGACCGCCACCTAAGACATCGACAAGGGGGCGGAGAAGGAAGTCGAGTAGAGGGGAGGGGCTAGAGAGGGGTGGAGGAGGTGATGAATGGATTACCCGTATCTATTCAATTATTTACGCTTGTATCCTAAAAGTTATCGTTCATTTGAGACGTGAATGTACAACAACTAACTCGAGGAAAACAACTGATAAATAACAAGAAGTTTGGAGTACAGCTAATATTCTGAAAAATGAAGAAACATAAAGGGGGCACAAATGATAAAAACCCTGCAATAATGCCACCCAAAGCAACAAACTCCCGTCACATTCCACAGTTTTCTCACATATCGCCCTTTCCTGCTTTCCTGCCAACTGTTGTATTGTACCTCCCCCCTGAGAGGTAGGTGACAATTTCCGAATTCTTACTTAAAGAGAGACGGACTTGTTGGTCTTCCTGATTCTTGCACTCCCACACATAGGGAGGGGAGTGAGGGAGAATGCGAAGCTGAGAGAGGGAGAAGGGTCCATGGGAGGGGTACCCACAATGAGCTGCAGGGTTCCTGCCGTGGGGGGTGTGGGAAGGGAAAGTGGGTTCCCTTCCTTCCTCCCTCGGGAGGTGGAGAGCATCAGAGACCCCGCAGCGAGGGAGATGGCTCGCAGGATCCAAAGGGTACCCGTTAAGGTTCACACTCTTCTCTGTTATTTTCTCATATAATTTTTTTGCTTCTTGTATTCTCATGCAATGTATTGATATGTCTTATTTTGGTTGTGATTTTTGTTAGAAATGACGGTACTATTCTGACAAGAGTTACCTATGTGCATGTCATGATAATCTGAATTTGCAAGTGTTGTGCTTTTAGTTGGAAGGTTTCCTTTTTTTTTCAAGAAGAAAAGTCAATGCAGAAGTAGGTGGAGGTTTGTATTTGTAGGTTTGGGATTGGATTGAACTATTCCATAGAATCGATGGAGAATCTCTATCTTGCTGGGTGAAGAATCTGTCTGCTGCTACCGGATCTGAATTCAGGTTAAGTTTGCCTCTCTTTGGAATTGGAAGAGGGATATCTCAGATGTAGAGGATTCCCCCCTTATTGGTTCCAGAAGCTCCCTGAAAGGGATAGTTTGGTTACTTTTTTGGTTGATTGTGTCTTTGATACGATGGAAAACGGTGGCCATCCCCCCACAAAAGATTCCAAGACACTCGCTCTATGTAAATGGGTCATTAAGATCATTTCTGAGGTTGGTCCATATCAACAGCCAGTTAACAAATTGGTGGATTTTTCTGGTCAATGGGCCCAATAAATGTCTCGCTGGCGTTATGATACATGGTATAAAAATACGACCATAATTGCGAAAATTATGACATCCGTGTTCATTTATGATCTTGAGCTGTGCCTGGTATTCATTGCATTAGATTGCAACTCTTTGATCTTAATTTCCCAAAACATCATGAACACCTTTCCTTTTTTTGCTGATTACAAGTTTGTTATCAAGAGAAAATATCTTGCCTGATGGTCTCGACTCAGACAAGTGCCTTGTCTGTGGACTCCCAAAAGGACGCAACTCCTTTTTGAAGAAGGGCTTCTGATAGGCAAAATTTGTTTGTCGAAAAATCCCATCCTACTCACAATGTGCTTTTATGAATTCTGTGCTGTGATGGTTTTTCCATCACTTAGTCCGTATTTGTTGTCGTGATGAATATGCCCGGCCCATGCATGACACTCATTTCGTCATACTGACCACGCCATTTGTTTTCTGTTTCCTTCCCATGCTTTTACCTGGGATGTCTCATTCAAGGAAAGAAAAGACACCTTCCAACAATTTTCATTGGTTGCAACTTGCATCCTTCAAGGCTAATTAAAGACTTTCCTTAATTAAATGGAAAATCCTACAGTTAAAAAGCAAAGAGGAGTATTCACCTTTGTTTTTCACCTCATTTGCTCCACTTTAGGTCGTTGGTTCACTTTCTGTTGACTTTGACCTTGTATGTCTTGTTTGGTCTGGAGCTTTTTTTTTTCAACACCAGTAACTTCATTATAATGCCGTTTCCACATCAACTGCCATGATGCCTTCAATAGATCTTATTCATTTTGAAAGACCTTTCCATGCAAATCACTCACTGTCAAAATGGAAGATAGTTGATTATCCACCTAAGAATATTGAGCCTCCTGCCTACACGCAGAAATTACAGATATAATTAAACCTAGTGTACTGAAGCATAATGATGGTAGGTTAGGTCAATTAACCCTGTCCTCAAGATGGATGTAAGAATCTCCCCTCATTTGGTTTTTCACACAAGAATCCCCAATCCCTTCTTCCTATGTATTACAAGACTGAAATAAAGGAGGGTTTCCAGTGACAGATATAAAAGGCCTCTCTAGCATTTATGAAACCCATGCAAAGTAGTTAAAGGGTCATAGTTTTATAAAACTATACATCCGAAGGTAAAGACCCAAAAATAGTTAATAAATAATGTTGGGAAACGCAAAATGAGTGAGGGTTATTCCTTAGCCCTAGGCTCTCTTATATAGGAGAGTAGCCTATGGGTAAATTACATAAAGAGGATAACAAGAAAATAAAATAGCAAAGAGACACAATAACTATATATGCGTCAACACTCCCCCTCAAGATGGAGCATAGATGTCAATCATGCTCAGCTTGGAAGCACACTTCTGAAATGGGCCACGTAACAATGCCTTGGTGAATATATCTGCAGTCTGGTTCTCTGAAGTGACATGGGATGTGGTAATGAATCCTTTCTGAATCATATCACGTATGAAGTGGCAATCCACCTCAATATGCTTGGTCCGTTCATGGAATGCAGGATTGTTTGCAATGAACAACGCAGCCTGATTATCACACTCTAAGTTCATAGGAAGTGGTATATCTAAGCATAAATCTGTCAGCACCGCTTTCACCCACATCATCTCTGTAGTAGCCTGGGCCATAGCCCTATATTCGGATTCAGCACTGGATCTAGCTACCACAGTTTGCTTCTTGCTCCTCCATGAGACTAGGGCATCTCCAACATAGACAGCATACCCTGAGGTGGACTTCCTATCCTTAGGACATCCTGCATAGTCTGCATCTGCGCATGCTGAGACAAAAATCCCCTTTCCTTTCTTGAATAGCAGACCTTTACCTGGAGAAGATTTGAGATATCTAAGTATCATGTGTATTGCATCCATATGCACCTGGCGTGGCTGCTCCATGAACTGGCTCACACGGCTCACTGCAAATAATATATCTGGCCTAGTGATCGTGACATATAACAATTTGCCTACCAGCTCTCTGTATCTTCTCCTGTCAACCTCCTCTGTGTCATCATCATACAGCTTCATGCTAGGGTCCATTGGTGTCGTAGCAGGTCGACACCCTAGCATACCTGTCTCACTCAGTAGATCTGTGACATACTTCCTCTGTGACATGACTAA
Organism: Ottelia alismoides; assembly: GCA_037367405.1. NCBI lineage: Eukaryota > Viridiplantae > Streptophyta > Magnoliopsida > Alismatales > Hydrocharitaceae > Ottelia > Ottelia alismoides. Next base: position 133,629 of record JAZKJV010011622.1, read on the forward strand.
TCCATACGGATTTCTGGCGAACTCCAGCCCCAGAAAATATCTAAGGACTCCCAAGTCCTTGGTGACAAACTCGGTCCCCAGCCTTTCCTTTGCCTGCTTAATGCCCTGGTCATCATCACCTGTAATCAAGATATCGTCAACATAAACCATGATTACAACAATACCTCTTGCCGTCTTCTGTACAAACAAGGAATGATCAGCATTGGAGCGTTTATATCCTTGTTTCTCAAAGAGGTCTGACAGCTTCTGGAACCATGCTCTGGGGCTCTGCTTAAGGCCATAGATAGCCTTATGTAATCTGCAACCTTGGAACACTCCCCCTCAACAGCAAAACCTGGTGGCTGTTGCATGTAGACCTCCTCCTGCAGGTCGCCATACAGAAAGGCATTCTTCACATCCAGTTGATAGAGTGGCCAGTCTCTAGTAACCGCAACTGATAAGAGGATCCGCAGAGTGGAATGACGAGCCACCGGGGAGAACGTGCCAAGGTAATCTACTCCATATGTCTGTGTGAATCCCCTTGCAACTAGGCGTGCCTTGTACCTGTCAATGGAGCCATCTGCATTATGTTTCACTGTAAATACCCACTTACAACTCACCGGGTTGACATCCGGTGGTATAGTAACCAAGCTCCATGTTCCTCTAGACTGAAGTGCCGCCATCTCTTCCTCCATTGCTAGCCGCCATCGAGAATCCTGCAAAGTCTCATGGTGGTTCCGTGGAATATCTGTAGTTGAAAGTGCCAATGCAAACGTCCTGAATGGTCCAGATAGCCTCTCAAACGAAACCGCTGCTGATACTGGGTACTTGGCACAGCTTCTCTTCGGCTTGCGTAGAGCGATTGGAACATCCAGATCCTCTGTGGTATCACCATGCTCCTGTAATGCATCCTGCTGAGAAGTGTCGTCAGATCCATCAACATTAATATTTTCATTACATACCATAGGCGAGCTAGTTGACTGGTCAGGGCCATGAGCTTGATTCGGCCGCCTGGTGTAATGGAATGGTAACGGGGATATTATTGGTGGCGGCGGCGGCGGTGGTGGTGGTGGTGGTTGTAATGGTGGTGGCGGCTGTGATGTTGGTGGTGGCGGCTGTGATATTGGTGGTGCCATGAATACGGTCTCAGGAGATAATGGTGGTGGCTGCATGTTCCCGGATTCTGAAAAATACATAATGGATTCAAAGAATGTAACATCTGCACTGATCATATACCGCCGACGCACAGGGTCAAAACACTTGTACCCCTTTTGAGTTCTGGAGTACCCCACAAAGACACACTTGACAGCCCTAGGAGAGAGCTTGTCAGAACCAGGCAACAACTGATGGACAAATGCAACTGACCCAAACACACGAGGAGTAAGAATGAACAGATCCTTGTCCGGATAAATAAGTGAAAAAGGGACCTGTTCATTGACGACAGACGAGGGCATACGATTTATAAGATAACATGCAGTGAGGACTGCATCACCCCAGTAGGAATACGGAACATGACTCTGAATGAGAAGTGACCTTGTCACATCAAGAAGGTGACGGTGTTTTCTTTCTGCAACCCCGTTTTGTTGAGACGTATGAGCACAGGATGTTTGGTGAACAATTCCTTTAGAGGAGTAGTAGTTGGCTAGATTGTTAGTGCACAACTCTAAGGCATTGTCAGTTCTCATAATTTTGACCGTTGTGGAAAAAACATTCTGAATCTCATTTAGAAAGTGAATAATAATATTTCCAGCCTCAGACTTATTTTTCATTAGAAATACCCATGATGCTCTAGAAAAGTCATCCACAAATACAATATAAAACCTGTGCCCCTGATGATCGGGAACACGACTCGGACCCCAGACATCGACATGAAACAACTCAAACTTGGAGTTACTACTCCGACCTTGACTACTGGGAAAAGATGACCTGTGATGTTTTCCCAACTGACACGCCTCACACTGGATAGGTGTGTGAGGAAGACTATAAGGTAGGACTAGACGCAACTTCTGAAGCGGTAAATGACCAAAACGCAGATGCCACAGGAGAGGAGATACTTGTTCTGCGGGAGAAGCTGTGATTCCGGCAAACGGGGTCTGGTTCAGACGATAAAGGCCTCCTTGCTCATAGCCATGACCAATCACGTTGCCCGTACGGATGTCCTGAAAAATCAAGGAAGATGAATAAAAAATAGCACGACAATGAAGATCCTTCGTAATCTGACTAATCGACAACAGATTCATAGAAAAATGCGGTGCATGTAAAACATTCTTAAGCTGCATAGAGGATGTCAGTCTAATCTCCCCCTGACCCGTGATAGGAGAATGTGTGCCATTGGCAATCACTACTGTCCGTCCTGGAGGAATCTGAGTATATCCTGTAAGTAGACCCTGGTCGCCACATAGATGATGTGTAGCGCCCGAGTCCATGATCCATGGCAATGTATCCGATCTACTACTGTGAAGAGCAAGTGTACTACCTGAAGTACTCGTAGAGGCAGAAGCAGACGCAGCAGCATCAGTATGATTCTCTGTCGACGGTGCTAGGCCAGATGGTGGTATAATGCCCCTAAGACGGGCAACTAGATCATCAAATCGTTGATCTAGTGTAGCTGCGGATGGGGGCTCTATCTGCTCAGCGGCTCGTGCGGATGCAGGAAATCCATGCTTTGAGTAGCATGTATCTTCAGTATGTCCGACTCGGTGACAATATGAGCATGTTGGCCTAGTGCGGCCACCCCTTCCACGAGGGGTACGTCCACGTCCCTGATAATGAAATCCGCGACCTCTGTTGGCCGCCATAGCTGAGGGATTCTGATTCGCTGCTGCTGACGGTACTGTAATCCTGCTCAATCTGTGAAAAGCTTCCTCCATGGGAGGAATAGTCGAGTCTGCCAAAATCTGTGAACATGCTGCCTCGTACTCAGGATCAAGTGCAGCTAGGAACACGCCCACCATCGTCGCATTCCTGTATGTCTTCTGTTGTTCTGGTGTGGCTGTCAAGGGCATGAAGCTATACAGCTTCTCGAACATTCCTCTCAGTGATGTATAGAGAGAATGTAGAGGGCGACCATTCTGCTTGATGGTGAATATATCATGCTGAAGTTGCAGAATCTTTGTCTCGTTCTTTGCTTGGGAATATGTAGCCGCCAGAATGTCCCACATATCCTTCGTTGTGGGTTGATGGAGAATGTCATTGGCAATCTCAATTGCCAACGTACCAGATAGCCAAACTTTGGCGTATGCGTCATCAGCCTCCCAGGAGGCATAGATTCCAGTCTTCTCAGCAGGCTCTGGTTCGGTAAGAATATGCTTCTTACCAGTAGACTTCATCATGCTCATGAACTGCATTGCCCACAGTTCATAATTGGTACCGTCCATCTTGACAATAGGCGCTGGACCACGGAATGCGCCAATAGATGGGAGATCCGCCTTGCTCTCTGACATATTGAAGAAGAAGACTGGAACGATTGACAAATACTGTGATTTGTCTACAACGACATAAATGGGTTTAGTTGCACGTGTAGACCTCACGCAACTAAACCCATGTTGATGTTCTGGGTCTTAGGGCTGAAAAACCGTGTACCCGCACGGTAGCTACCGGACTTGACGCACTGGATGCACAGTAGATCGCTAAGTACTGTGCGCTTAGGGTGCTGGATACGTACGCTAGATGCGCTGGGATGCTTGGTCAGGCGCCTGGGATGCGCAGATCATGCGCAATATCGCGCACTGGATGCACGCGTGTAGGAGAGGCGCAGATCGCGCAGTGGTGCGCACCGTATGTGCGCCTGGGATGTGCGCCTTGGTCGCGCAGATGTGCGCCTGGATGTGCGGTTGGATGTGCCGCAGATGTGCTCCTGGATGTGCCTGAATGTGCGCAGATGTGCGCCTGGAGAGGCGATCGGAGAAGGGACCCCGCCGCAGATGCGCTTGAGAGGGGCGGCGCCGATCTGCGGAGAGAAGATGAGAGGAGGGGGGGGGGGGGCGGCGGGTAGGGTAGGGTTAGGGTTAGGGTTTCAGGAACTCCGGTCTAGGACCGTCGCTCTGATACCATGTTGGGAAACGCAAAATGAGTGAGGGTTATTCCTTAGCCCTAGGCTCTCTTATATAGGAGAGTAGCCTATGGGTAAATTACATAAAGAGGATAACAAGAAAATAAAATAGCAAAGAGACACAATAACTATATATGCGTCAACAAATAATTAGAGAGTGCATTTTCTTTTGTATGGATCTGAATAGGCTATCCAAGCTGTACGAAGAAAACAAAATGAAAAAAAGCACTATCCAAGTATAGTATTTTCTTTAAATAAACCTTGGAAAAAGCCTAATTCCCTTTTGGGTGTCCTTCAAAGGAACCATTGAAAGTGGATCTTTGATGGGTCTATCGGTATAGATGAGTTGGTTCTTCTTGAACATCTTGCTTTTTCTAGTTATTACAATAGGATAAGAAAAAAAAGTTAGAAGGTATACAAATTACAAGAAATTTCTTCCGTTGCATATTATTTTTATTATTATTTAGTTTGCGATAGAAGATAATCAAATGTTCCTTAGAATCAACATTAATCGATCTAAGGTTACCTAGATATTTCACCCCAAAATGGGTTTATGATTTAGATTCTTGATAAATTGTTTTTCATTGGAAGGAGAATATTCACTCATGGTTGAGGTGGTCCGAAGCTTGACTGAGTTCCTCGAGAAGATTCATGGTCCATGAGTAGATGGAATCGTGGAGGTATATCAAAAGCTAGAGAAAACATCCAATTGGTGGCGAAGGGGATTTGGAGTTTCGGGACTAGTTAGTAGACATGTTTTTGTTCCTGTTGTTACTTGTCTTGCTTGGAATACCAATTAGGTTACTCAATTAGTGGATTTCATGGTTAAAAAAAACAATCAGGGTATGGGTGCATGCTTTGGATTATGCTATATTGCTAGTGGCTAAAACTTTGGTGGATGTGTGTGCATGTGCATATGTGCGTGTGTGCACGGGTGCATGCGTGCATGAGTGCGTAGATGGGTATGCACTGTTCCACTCATGTAAAACTACAAGCCTATGGTTATAGAAACCTGAATGGGAGTTCGGTTTCCTCACACAGTTTACAAACCTTCATTTTCTTCTTTGATCTTTTCTTTTTGCCCAGTTATAGGTTCTCATGAGGTGCTTTTGAGGACGATCATGATCCGTTTGTATCATTAATGAGCGTGGATCACTGTACCTTGAAGTTGCACGTCATATCGCATGCATCGAAATTTCTTTTTTTTGGGGGGGCATTGCTTCTCTTAAGGGAGTTCCATTGTGAAGCCTTTCTACAAAGGGAATTGGTTTTATCATGTTGCATCTTTGTTGGGTGATGAATCCTATGCGTGGATTTTCATGGTGAATTTCCATGTTCATCTTAATAAAATTGATCAATATACTTAAATACATATACACAATATTTATTTGCAAATATTTTTCCAACCAACATTGCTTGACAATATTGTGCGTTTGTTAAAATCCACCATCCCTTTGTAAAATTTGTATGGTTCTTTGTAAAGTGAATGGCATATTAGCAATGTATTGATATTTTTTATGTTTCTGTCAGTATTTTTAAAATTATATTGCGGAAAACTCTGATGATTTATGTAAAATCCGCACTGCCTTTGTAATTGTTGCATGATATTATACAAAATAAGAAACCCAATGGTAATATTTAAAAAGTATAACATGTGCACAAATAAGTATAAACGTGTAATTTGTAAAGTATTATGTAGAAACATATTCTATTATGTACAATACACGTCAACTATTAAAAAAACCATCGCTTCCCACAATGGCAGTGAGAGATGCTGTTTGCGACACATTGGTGATAATGGCGATGTCGATGGCATTGCACTACATACATGATGGAGGCGATCGTCGGCGATGGAGGAGAATATCATCCAAGGTAGCGAGGGAACAAATAGGACAAATGTGGATGCATGGATCGAAGAGGCACACCTTTTACCTAGAGACACATATCTACGAGGCAACCGAGGTTTTAAATTTCGGTATCGGATATCGTATTGACACCATCTCGAAATGAAATTTCACTGAAATTTTGAAATTTCGGTCACATTTCGCCCAAATCGAGCAACATTTGTGAAGGAAGGGCCCCATATCGGCATTTCGTTAGAAATTTCGGTCCCATGTCGAAACCGAAATCTCGGCGAAATTTCGCCAATATTTCGCTAAATTTGAAACCATGGAGGAAACATCGAAGATGAAGCCACGAAGGTGGATGATAGCGATGGCTGTCGCCATTGACATCGACCTTTTTTGTCTCCATGTATTGCACGATGCCACAACAACTTGCCATTGCCTTCGTCCACTAGTTACCGGCATCCACTCGCCGTCGCCACCATCCGTTTGCCACCCCCTTTGCTTGTTACTATCGTTATCCACCTGTCGCTATCTCTATCCACCTGTCACCGCCGTTAGAGGTAAATTTCTAACTAGTGTACTTAAAAAAGAAAAGATTCTATTTAGGCCAACAGCTTTTTTCTTCAAATACTGCAACATATCACCTTCTAATCATGCACTATAGGAATCGTTTCCTTTTTATGCGATATGTATAGCACATACCAAGAATGTGTTATAGGTAGCGCATTTAAAATACGATATACTCTGTTACCAATCTTTAAACAAAACTGCGAGTTAATATAAGCAATGGAATACCTGTAAGCCATTTACTACCATTAAAAAGCGATGAGCTCTATAAGAATTGAAATACTTGTAAATCAGTTGCAAGTGTGAGCAAATGGAACACATGGGAACACTAGTTGAAAAATTGAAAACAAGGATCACAAATACCACAATGAATTACATAGACAAAACCTAACACCATATTCATTAATACATTGAGCTCACAAATAATTCCAGGGCTATGAATTCATCCAATAACTCTTGGCATTCATGTGAACAAATGACAACAAATATGAATAAAGTGAACATTAAAAATCACAATGTACTAAATAGACATCGCCACTACGCGATAAATTACAAAAAAGAGAAAGGTCAATTTTGGTGAATAATACAATTGTTTGGAGTCATACAAAAAAATATCTCTCTCTTCCTCCTTTGAAATGTTCTCGGGACATCTACTTGTTCAAAGGGAATTAGGCGAGCTCCATGATCAATCATTTATACCCACAAACTTGCTGCACCTTCATCCTTGTCCAAGGTCGACACATGGTGTGAGGTAAGTGAAGCATATGTAGGTTGTCTCTCCTACCGTCTTCCCCCATCATGTTTTTATTATGTGCTTGTGGGGTTGGCATCTCTCGTCATGCAGCTCCATGGAAGGTGTAACGAGTTACGTTTCCATCATGTAGTCAGGTACGTCATGTCCCATCATGCCTGTGATGGAACATAATCCATCTCTAGAATATCTGGTTTCACTTCAATATCTTCAGCGACAACCACTGTTGTAAAAGTCGGTCGACTATGCCGATTAGTCGGTCCAACGAGTCGGGGGGGAGGGGGGGAGAGGGTAGCCGACCTGACTAGGCCTAATCAACCATTAGTCGGTCAACCCAACTAATCGGGCTGACTAGTCGACCTAGTTGACCGACTTTTACAAAAATTTTTTAATCTATTTTTATTTTTTTACCTTTTTCTAAAAATAAACTTATTCTAATATACTTAATGTTATATTTAAAGTCAATTACTTCTTTTGTTTCATTATGAGAGTATAGAAAATGTACAAATATATGCAAATATATAAGAATATTTGTATAAAAATGATTTATATATTTAAAATAATTTTAAAAAGTTAAAATCGACTAATGGTCGACTAAATCCGATTAGTCGCCCTATTGCCGATTAATCCTTAGTCAGTTACCCCGCCGATTGAGTACCGATTACTGATTTCTGCAACCTTGGCAGCGGCTTGCTATTCACGTCTGTGACCCTATCCACGATTCCGTCCGTGAATATGAGCATGGCATCTTCCTCTACCTTGCATATGCACTTGCTTTGCATCGTCTTCATTCATATTCATTTCATATGCAAATTGGATCGCCAATGATTGCTCCATTTCTGCCGTAACATGTATAACTATCTCACTACACTCATAGTGTATAGGATCGCTATCTTCCAATTTGATAATGAGATCCCATTTAGATAGTTGTAAATAAAAAAAACAATTTTGGTTAGATAGATAAACCAAGCTAAAAGCCTATTAGACATTTCTAAAAGGATGTTTCTATTAGACATTTCTAAAAGGATGTTTCTTGGAACGTGATATCCTTTTTTTAAACCATCTAGGCCTATGTATGCTAGGTTATCCTCTCCATGGTTTTTCCGGTCCCTTGAGAAGGGATTGCACGTAAATCCTCGGGTTCTTGTGATTATTGCTTTCTTGTGCATTTTCCCACCGTTTTAATGGTATTAGATGTTCTATAAAGATGTTGCATGGAGTGCAATATTCTATTTTTCAACCATCTAGATGCATTGTTTATCTTGATTTGCTAAACTAGGTTTGTAAGAATAAAGTTCTATGATTATTCTTGTCATCACAAAAGTGTTATGTTGAACATGTTAACTAAATCTGCCTTAATGGTTATACTTGGTGGATTTTAGAATCTCTTACCTCGAATTGATACATATTTTGTTGGAAAGAATTTCACATTCATGGGAATTTTCTCAGAAGGTCATTAGAAGACATATCTAAGAATTGCATTTGTTGAGTTTGATTGTATCTTCTAAGATTTACAGATGAGGAAAAAATTCGTAATGTGCATATACTTGATTTCTATGTTCAGAATATTTGCATCTATGCTTATTTTAACACATTGCTCCACAAACATATGGTGTAAGATATCCATGGGGCATTTTCTAGATGTAATGCATCTTCAGAAATAAAATGCTTGTACTTTTTATAATATTGAATTTGATTCGATTAATTGTGACTCGGCAGATGGGCTCCTCCAAATTCCCCATTATGACCAGCTGTGTGAAGCCTGTACATCACAGAGAGAGAAATCCAGTGGTCCTCCTCCATGGATTTGACAGGTCTGTGTTTGATTTGTACCTTTTCTTCCTCGATTTATTTTCTTTACATCCCTAATCAGCCAAGCAACTTAAGGGATCTTAATAAGTTGCTTACTTATTTTCATTCCAATTTATTTGTTAATGCCCGTGATTCAGTAGATAATCAATATATTGGATTTGTTAGAGAATATTCTTTGTGGCTATTTATTAAGAGAATATTCTATGGAGAATATCCTATAGAATATTCTCCCTTGAGCACCTATATAAGGATCGCCACACCCCCTGTACTCATTGAGAATTACAATAGAATATCTGCCCGTTGAGGGCTTCTCCCGTGGTTTCATCCCGCTCCTTAGGGAGTAGGGTTCCACGTAAATCCTCTGTGTTCTTATGTTTATTTATCGATTCCGCTTCCGCTTCTCTGATTACAACATGGTATCAGAGCGGGTTCGATTCTCGGAGTTTTCATGTTCATTTTTTTTCCGAGATTCGATTCATTATTTGTTCGTGAAGATTTTTTTTATCATGTTCAAGTTCTGTTATCGGGTTTCTTGAAACCCTACAATATTTGGCAATCATCTTGGTGGCGCCTCTAACATGCCTCATCGACGCAACCGCTTATAGGGCAAACCGGGCAGGCAGTGCCCTAATCACCCAGGCAGACTAATCACCAGGCAGGCACGAAGACTGCAGTCCAGGCACGATTTGCCAGCATGAGAAGAAGCACGGTTGCACATCACGCAGGCGTATCTCTATGCCTGGCCGTTTCATCCCTCCTCCCAGATCTGGAGGGTCTTCAGCCGCAAGGCGGCATTCTCCACGCACGAGAGCCCTAGCCGCACTCAAGGCGGCGTTCTTTGTATGCACAGGCGCGCTCCCCAGGCGAACCCATGCACCTCCTCCATGCAGCTCCAGGCGACCTGCCGCCTCCCTCTTCCAATCGAGGCCAGTAGATCCAAGTGGCGGGGGGCGCGCATCGCAGCATCTTCACCAGGAGCTACAGGCAGCGCACACCCAGTTGTTCAGCCCCTATGTCTTCCCCTCCAGGTGCGCTCTCACCCCCTGTCCTCTCGCGCGATAGACCCACGGTGACCAACATCCAGGCGCGCACCAAAGCTCTTGGCAGTGGCTGGCGGCGGCCTCTAATGCGCTTCTCCTCTTCGCGCTCGAGGGCGATGGGTTCCGCTCCAAGGCTGCGGCGATCCCACGCGGGGCCGCTTCTCCTCCATCGGGGTGATCTTCCCCCACGCGTTTCTCTTTCCAATCTCGACTGGTGGTGTCTGTGCGTGAACCCTAGGGGCCCGATACCCCTTCACTATGAAAGGGCTCTTGGGGCTATTTGTTCGTGTGCCCGGAAAAAAATGAGGAAAAATTTTTGTTGCAAGGGCCCAAAAGGAGGGGGCCTGCGAAAAGAAAAAAAAGGGGGCCCTCAATGGCCTCTGCCTATTTTGCCAAGGGGCTCGACATAAGATAAAAAGGGGAGGGGGAAGGCTGAAGGTTAAAAAAAATGCTATTGTTTTTGAAAAAAAACAAAAGGAAAGGAGATATTTGTCAAAAAACAAACAAAACAAAAACAAAAAGAAAAGAAAAGGAAAAAGGCATGTATAAAGAAAAGCCGTACGCAAATTTGCAAAAAAAAATGCATGTTTTTGTTTCTCCAACTTGATGTTCCAAACTCTTTATTCTATCAAGTATGGGAGAAAGGGGGAGTTAGAAATGATATATTCTTCAGGTCTTCTGCACATCACTCCAGCTTTCTACAGATCATCCGTCTTCACCAGGCATCAACTTCCTCGTCGAGGCGTGTACTTCTTCTTTTACGACCCGATCAGTTCCCGCGCTGGACTTCTTCTGCAGCGATTCTTCTCCAGGCACGACAAAGATACGTTCCGGTGACCTGCAGGCACGACAGAGATATGTTCCGGTGACCTGATATCGCAACGGTTCTACAGGCATGACAGAGATACGTTCCGATATCCTGAAAGTCACAGACCCGTCTTCGTGCGTGGTCCTCTACCAGCAACGGACATGTGTTCTTGTGATGTATCGTGTGAGGATGTGTTGTATACTTTCTTCTTGTTGCAAGCTGCAGCTTTCTCAGCTCCAGCTTGAGGGGGAGTGTTAGAGAATATTCTTTGTGGCTATTTATTAAGAGAATATTCTATGGAGAATATCCTATAGAATATTCTCCCTTGAGCACCTATATAAGGATCGCCACACCCCCTGTACTCATTGAGAATTACAATAGAATATCTGCCCCGTTGAGGGCTTCTCCCGTGGTTTCATCCCGCTCCTTAGGGAGTAGGGTTCCACGTAAATCCTCTGTGTTCTTATGTTTATTTATCGATTCCGCTTCCGCTTCTCTGATTACAACAGGATTCTTTCAATTTCATCCCTTTTTTTCATCCTCATAAACTATATGATTTCAGCTTTTCATGCCAAAGGCTATAAGTTAGCAATATCTCATCATGTTATCTTAACACTTGATTTTCTCCATTTTCATGATGACTATTTGACTCAAAATTCATTGAGAAATGTTGAGGGAAATGAATTGATTGCATTAATGAGAGGCCCTTGAGTTCTCTTATATAGGAGAGGAATCTATTAGGCAAATTACATGAAGTAGACAAAATAAATAGATAATAGGAAAACATAAAGAAAGAAAATATCTCAACACTCCCCCTCAAGCTGGAGCGTAGATATTGATCAGGTTCAGCTTGGAATAACATCTCTGATAAGGCCTTTTAGCTAGGAACTTAGTAAAAACATCTGCTGTCTGATCTCCAGACCTGGCATGAGTAGTAGCAATAAGACCCTTCTGTATCATGCCACGAGTGTAGTAACAGTCCTCCTTTACGTGTTTGGTCCTCTCATGAAAAGCTGGGTTGTTGGCAATGAAAAGAGCAACCTGATTATCACATTGGAGGTTCATGGGAAGATGCACCTCTATAGTTAGTTTAGTAATAATAAATCTGACCCACATCATCTCCGTGCTAGCCTGTGCCATGACCCTTTATTCTGACTCAACACTCTATCTGGCAACCACGGTCTGCTTCTTGCTCTTCCATGAAACTAGATTCCCTATGAACACATCAAAGACTAAGGTAGACTTTCGATCCTTTGGATACCCAGCAGGCTGCTGACAACTACGAAGGCTGACGGGCAAGGAGATACGATGGGGGCGAGGGACGCATGTGCTAGCGGCGGCAGTGTCGCTCGACTGCGGCGACGGGGGCTGGGGTCAACGGTGGTGGGGGCTGGGGCCGGCGACGGCTACGGTGGGGGGCTACTGCCCGGATGGGCGGCAGCGGCAACCGTGGAGAGAGAGGAACGATGGGTGGGGTAGGGTCAGGGTACAGAGCATCGGTCTAGGACCGTTGCTCTGATACCATGTTGGGAAAAATAGAAAAGATGTTTATTCCTTGGAACCTTAGGCTCTGTTATATAGAGGAAAGACCTATGGGTAAATTACATAGAAGAATAAAATATAAAGAAAAATAATGAAATGGTACAGAAATAAGAAATATTTCTACATTATCTAAAGGCCTCACCTGGCATTGATCTTCTATTTAGCAAAGGTATATCCCTTGTAGTTATAACACGTGTAGATGCAAATTATGATGGGGGTCCCATTGACAGGAAATCCACTTCTGACTTCGTAGTGTTCATAGGAAGTTCTCTGGTGTCGTGGGAGAGCAAGAAGCAGACTGTGGTTGCTATATCTAGTGCTAAATAATAATACAATGCCATAGCGTAAGGTAGTACATAGATGATGTGGGTCAGATCTATTCTTACTGACCTGATTATTGAGGTGCCTCTTCCCATGCACCTCTAATACAACAACCAAGCTGCTCTTTTCATTGCAAACATCCCTGCCTTCCATGAGAGGATCAAGCACATCGAGGTGGACTGTCACTACACTCGTGGCATGATACAGAAGGGTCTCATTGCCACTACTCATATCAGCTCTAGAGACCAGACAACAGATGTACTTACCAAGTCCTTATCCAGAGGGCTTTACTAGAGATGCTGCTCCAAGCCGAGCCTGATTGCTATCTATGCTCCAGCTTGAGGGAGAGTATTGAGATATTAGTTATCTTTCAAATCTTTTATTTAATATTTATTTTCTTTGTCTTCTTTATGTTATTTTACTTTGATTATGGACGAGTTAACAAGTCACATTCGGGATGAGATACCTTGGTGTATATTATTTCCTGATGATATTGTGTTGATTGATGAGATTAGAAATGGAGTAAATGAGAAGCTTGAGGTCTAGAGAAATGCATTGGAGACTAAAGGATTTTGTATAAGTAGGCCTAAGACTGAATATATGGAGTGCACTTTTGATGGAAGCAATACTGAAGGAATCGAGGTGAAGATTGGTGATGATAACATTCAGAAGATGGATTCTTTTAGATACCCGGGATCTATTTTACAACATAATGGAGAAATTGATGGAGATGTTAGTAATAGAATAAATGCATGCCGACTAAAGAGGAGAGGAGCCTCTGCTGTTCTCTTTGATAAGAAAATTCCTTTGAAAATCAAAGGAAAGTTCTACAAAGCAGTCGTGAGACCTGCTATGCTCTATGGATATGAATGTTGGCCTGTGAACCATAGACATGTGCAGAGAATGACAATAGCAGAAATGAAAATGATAAGGTGGATGCGTGGATACACATTGGATTCGGAATGATGCAATCAGAATGAAAGTTGGTATAGCTCCGATCGAGGATAAGATGCGAGAAAACCGCTTAAGGTGGTTTGGCCATTTGCAAAGGAGGTCAGCTAATGGACCTATTATGAGATGCGAGTTTTGGGATGTTGAGCTAGCTAAGAGAGGACAAGGAGGGCCTAAGAAGTGTTGGAATGAGACTATACGAAGGGATCTTAGTTTTTCGGATCTAAGCTCTAGAATGACCTAAGATAGATCTGAATGGAGGCAAAGAATCCATGTAGTCGACCCTACTTAATGTGGGAAAAGGTTTTGTTATTGTTGTTGTTGTGTCTCCTTTATGTAATTTGCCTAACAAGTTATTCTCCTATATAAAAGAACCCTAGGGCTTTCATCAATGAGCAATTCATTCTTTCCTTTCCTCATAATAATGTGTACAAATTGGGAGACTTTTATAAATCATGATTACGAGCATAGGTCTAATATGAGCTTAGAGCATAAAATCAAAAAGAGCATGAAATAAGCTTCGAGAGTTCTAGCGCTCAAGATATTAATCAATGAATTTAGGGGCTTAAATGCAATAAAAACTAATTTTAAAACAATTTAAAACTAATTAAAAAATTTAGGTAGAGTCTTATCTGCAATAAAAATAACCCGAAGGGGGTTTCTGCAAACTTCCAAGCGCGCATGGGCTATTTTTGCAATTAATCGAACTCGATGGAATTGAGCATAATTTTCCCAATATGAGCCACACCAACAAGGTGCAGAAGGACGTGGATGCAATTTCGAGGAATTTGGTTGTAGGTGCTCTAAACTGCCCACCCACGTGCCTCCTGCACGTGATGGGTGAGGCTCGGGCGAGGTTCAGTGTGGGGGCTCCGTGTGGCAGGCTAAGGAGGCACGAGCGATCCTCGAGTGGTCCGAGCATGCTGAGTTGGAGTAGAGGCTTAGATGGCATACTCGGACCATTGGATCTGGAGATCCAAGGGTCCATACCAACTACGAGTAAGCGATGTTGATCTCCTGCTGGTCTGATCGGGCGAGCGAGGTGAAGGCCCATGAGGATCGTTAGATCAAGCCAAAGGCCATATCCAACGATAGTTGTACGTTGCCCTCCTCTACACGCGGTGCTGTCTTGGTGGAGCGCTGACGAGCCGTCCCAAGCTCCTTCATCGACTTGCTGCTCGGCTGTCATGACCCCAATTTCGGGCCGTCGAATCCTCACATATCCAGATCTGGTTACTCAACAATAATTTATCCAGCAATCACAACTAACATTTACAAACAAACTGCAAATAAAAATACTCAAAAAGAAGTATTTAATACTTTTCCATTCACAAAATAAAGTTTACATGATCCATTGTTCGACTACAACCCTTTACATGTACATCAGCTGGAAGGAAATACACAAAAATATTAGTAAACACCTTAGAGAGTAAAGCTACTGTGGCTAACTGGATGGCTAAAGTCCTTGTGATGGCTCACCGACACCTGTTGGATTTTTCAATAAATTATAGGATAACAATTAGTGAGTGCTAAGCAACGAAGAAGAGAAAAGTAAACAAATTGTGTAATTTTGCAAAACTGGTTATCATTAAAAGTTACAGTTCTTTCATTAATTTAAGTTCTATTCTTTTCTATTCCACATCAGAGATTAGTACAAGGGAACCCCACCATTCTTGGACTCTAAAGTTGTGGATACTTCAGGATTGGAGATTGCATTGATCTGGTAAGCTTATGCTGCCGCACGTCGTCTCAACCAATCCTCGAATACTACCCTGACAATTTTCCTTTTCTTTTATTAATCAGGGTTTCAAACCTTCAGCCTGAACACAAAGGAGCACACCGTCCTCGAGGACCCGGTTGCTTAAAACCTCAGGCTAACCTTTAATCACATAACCTAGCGGCTTTAAATACATGTTATCGTGACCCAATCGCTATTGAACCAATCGTGCCTCTACATAGCATGAGCACATTTTTCATCGTTCAACCCGAATATATTGGCACCCGGTACCATGCGTTGCAAATCATTCATTTCGTGCGCACTTATCAAAACAAGGCAACCGTGTACCACCTAGGTAGGGTCACACCAATACGGGTTCCTTTCGACAAACCTACAGGTCGCATGCCCGACCTGTAGTTCTACTCCCAGTCATTTCTTTAACGTAACACATGATCTTTTTCACGATCCAAACCAACAAATATCAATTCTCATGATGTAATTCCTCAATTCGGCCTTATATTTGCATAACCATAAAATACTGAGTATAAACTTACACATATATTAATTCATATATTTATATACTCATAATTATGCTTATTTTAACTTCCAAACCCTAACTTTCCAAGCCACTGCATCAATTCGATGCTTAGACCTTATTTTAGTTGAAATCACAAAGTAATTTTTCATATTTTCTCAAAAATAGTCAAATAGGGTATTTCGTAGCAAAGAACATAAAATCAGGAATTTCAACGATCTCATATGAAAATCCAACAACAAAAAAAAGGGTTTCGTTACCTAATCGAGCTCTCTTTCTTGTATACAGTTCTTTATCGTGATTCTCTTTCAAAAGGATGATTTATGGCTCCTGAAACGATTGAATTTCATTTTCATATTAAAAACGCTAAGAACGTGCCAAAGCGAAGAAGGAATGAAGAACACGAAGAACGCAAAGAACACACGAAGAACACGAAGAACGTGAAGAATATATTTTCTCTTGACATTTCGGCAGAGCTTCCCCTTATACGAGGTGATATTTCTAAGAAGATTTCGGCAGAGTTTTCTCTTATATAGGGACATATTTCTAAGAAAATTTCGGCAGAGTTTCCCCTTATAAAATCATCGAAAGGAAAACAACAGGGAAACTGAATATGAATCGAAAACCTAACTCACGAAGCAAACTAAGTAAGAGAGGATCGTACCTTCCTCCTCGTTCTCTCGGCATCGCTTTACTAGCGCTCCTTCCTCGCCTCCTACTCCTCCTCCCGACCTCTCGACCCTAAGCCTTGGGGTGGTGGTGGTAGTGGAAATCGTAGAGAATGAATGGGTAGGGGGGGCTATTTATATGCTCCAGAAAACCACTAACCATGGTTGGAAAAGTATGGTTTAGACCTTAACCGCGGTTAGCAGCCTATGGTTTTGGCCAAAACATATATGAAACTTAGGGCTTAAGTTAGAACATTCTAGAGGATTCTAGATTCGCTAATGATGCCTAATTAACACTAATCGTGATTAACTTTCACTAATCGCGATTTAACTTTCACGGCTTACGCTTATCTTTTACTAACTATTGATTAGTATTTGCTAATGATATTAGCGATTTTTAATTCATCTTTAGTTTCTTTAATCATGCTTAATTAGTCTTAATGACAGTCATTATGGGTTAATGACGTTTTAATCCTCATTACTTCTCTTTCTTCCGAAAATTATAACAAATCGAAACGAAGTCCGATTCACACGGAATAAAATTTGTTGATTTTCTCTTAATGAGCCAGATCTTATGATATATGATCCTAGAGATTCCAAGTTCATGGTTTTACAATTATAACAACCTTAAAGGAAGTCTCGTCCTCGAAACTAGAGATACGTGCATAACAACCTTAAAGAGGATTGAGACTATAACAACCTTAAAGAGAATGAACGTCATTTCATTTATAATGAACATATACAGAATACATAGTGTTATCATTCAAACAAGTACGGGTACTTTTCTTTCATTTCTACCTCAGATTCTCATGTTGCTTCTTCAAACTCTTGGTTGCGCCATAACACTTTAACTAGAGGTACCTCTTTGTTCCTCAACTTCCTGATATATATCTAGTATTTTCACAGGTATTTCTTGGTATGTCAAGTATGGCTCAACATGTAGATCATCATAGTTTATCTTATGCTCAGGATCCTTAATATACTTTCTCAGATTTGATACATGAAAAACATAATGTATTGTCAAAAGGTGTGGAGGAAGTGCAAGTCTATAGGCGGCTTTTCCAATTCGTTGAATAATTTCAAAGGGACCCACGAACCTGGGTGCCAACTTCCCGCGCAAGCCAAACTTCTGAACACCCTTCATAGGTGATACTTTGAGAAATACAAAGTCACATACCTTAAATTCAAGGTCTCTTCGCCTGGTATCACTATAGCTTTTCTAGCGACTCTGAGCAGTCAATAGTCTTTTTCGAGCAAGCTCTACAACTTCCCGTGTCTTTTGGAGTCTATCTTAATCATAAATATTCTTTATCCCTACCTCTTGCCAAGACAAAGGAGTAGTACACCTTCGTCCATGTAGTGCTTAAAATAGTGCCATGCCAATACTTGTATGGTAACTATTGTTGTAGGTAAATTCTACAAGAGGCAAATGTTTAATCCATGATCCCTTCCATTCTAAGGCACACGCTCGTACATATCCTCTAGTGTCTGAATCGTACGTCTTGACTGACCGTCTGTTTGTGGATGATATGCTGTGCTCAAGCATAGCTGTGTGCCTAGGGCTTTTATGAAGTTCTCCCAATAGTGTAAGGTGAATCTTGAATCCCGATCGGAAACTACTTCCTTTGAAATACCATGGAGGCGGATCACATGTAAAATTTATAACTCAACAAGCTTATCTGGAGTGGAAGATAAGCTTATTAGAATAAAGTATGCTACCTTGATCAAACGATTTATTATAACTCATATGCTATCTTTCCCACCAGTCGTTTGAGGTAAACCAGTAACGAAGTCCATGGAAATGCTTTCCCATTTCCATTCAAGTATAGGGAGGGGTTGCAATAATCCTGCTGGCTTTTGGTGTGAAGCCTTTACCTGCTGGCAGGTAAAACATGAATTTCACGAACTCAACAACATCCTTCTTCATTCCCGGCCACCAAAAGTTTGAACGAAGATCCTTATACATCTTCGTAATTCCTGGATGAATAGATAATCTTGAGCAATGCGCTTCACGTAAGATTCTTTCCCCCAATTCAGATGTGTTTGGTACACAAACTCTGTGATGGTTATATAGTAACCCATCTTGTATCTAGAATCCCTCTATTTCATTCTTCTCAAGTTGTTGTCTCAAGTCTTTAAGGAGTGGATCATCCTCCCGTCCTTTCTTTATTCTATCCCAGATCTCTATTTTGTATCGGTGAGGAATAGTTATAATATCGGCACTACTATCATATGGTTTCCATTCACTTAACGTTGATAGTAAACCCCAAAAGTGGATAACACTCACTAACCCAAGTGAATAAGTTCTTCTGCTAAGGACATCTGCTATGACATTCCTCTTATCAGGGTAGTAGGAGATAGTGCAATCATAATCTTTCAACAACTCTAGCCACCGTATCTGTCTCATATTGATCTTCTTTTGATCAAACAGATATTTCAAGCTTTTATGATCGGTGAAGATTTCAGAAGTAATACCATACAGGCAGTGTCTCCATTTCTTTAAAGCAAAAACTACAACAGCTAATTCAAGGTCATGTGTTGGGTAGTTCTTCTCATGTGCCCTGAGCTGTCGTGATGCATATGCAACTACCTTATCATGTTGCATAAGAACCGCCCCAAGTTCTTTAGATGCGTCAGTATACACTGTAAACCCTTCACTCCCGGAGGGTAGAGTAAGGATGGGTGCAGATGTTAGGCATTCTTTCAGTGTTTGGAACTAATTTCGCATGCATCGGACCATATGAATTGAACTTCCTTCTGGGTCAACCTATTCATTGGCAATGCTATTCGTGAAAAGTCATTTACAAATCTTCTATAATACCCAGCTAGACCCAGAAAAGATCGTATTTCCGTGACAGTCTTCGGGCGTTCCCAACTTATCACCGCACTAACCTTTGCAGGATCAACTGATATACCTGCCTCTAAAATAACATGACCTAAGAAGAATACTCCCGTCAACCAGAAGTCACATTTGCTATATTTAGCATACAGTTTGTTCTTCCTTAGTGTTTTAAGTGCCTGCTTGAGATGGTGTTCATGCAGATACTTATCCTTGGAGTAAATAAGCACATCGTAAATAAAGACTACTACAAAGTGATCTAAGAACTCCTTGAATACTCTATTCATGAGATCCATGAAGGTTGCTGGGCCATTTGTCAGTCCAAAAGGCATAACTAAGAATTCATAATGCCCGTATCTAGTTCGAAAAGCTATCTTGGGAATATCTGTCTCTTTAATTTTCAACTGATGGTATCCAGATCTTAAATCAATCTTGGAATACACAGTTGAACCCTGTAATTGGTCAAAGAGATCATCTATTCTTAGTAGAGGATACTTATTCTTTATTGTCCTCTTGCTTAGTTGTCTATAGTCAATGTGCACCCGCATCGACCCATCCTTCTTCCTTACAAACAAAACAGGTGCACCCTATGGTGAAGTACTAGGACGAATGAAGCCTTTATCTAACAGTTCTTGTAACTGTACCTTTAACTCCCGTAAGTTCGTCGGTGCCATCCTATATGGAGGAATAGAGATAGGCTAAGTATCAGGTTTGAGAGAGATTTCAAATTCAATCTCTTGCTCAGGTGGTAATCCAGGTAATTCTTCTGGAAATACATCAGGAAACTCGCACACTATAGGCACATCTTCTATCATTCTATCTGACCCTGATGTAGTGGTTACATAAGCTAAATAACCTTGACACCCTTGTTCTAACTGTTGTTGAGACTTTAGAGTAGAGATGTATTTGACATCATCACTGGATGTCTTTCCAATAAACTGGAACTCTATCGAGTTAGGAATGTGAAAAGTTACTGTCTTCTGAAAAACGTCAAGACATGCATGATGCATTTCTAGCCAATCCATCCCTAGGATAAAATCAAAATAATTCATATTTCAATAAGTAGTAGATAAGCTGGTAAATGATGCCCTACAATCTATATCACATAGTCATATAAGATCTCTTGGATTATGAATACTTTACCTCCTTGTCCTTTAATCAAATAATGGTTTTGTACTTCTATCGAAATCTTATATTTATGGTAGGATTCAAGCATTTTTTTCTTCTTACGGAGGGCCTCCTACATGGCTCCTCTGATAGGAGTAGGGGTCTACTCCATGGAGTTACGTAACTAGATTCTTCCTAAGAAGGATGAACATAACCCTTAGCTCTAGCATTTACGGGTCTGGATGACTTTGATCTCTCATTGTGGCATTGAGTCTCTGCTCTAATACATGCTACCTTTGCCCCATCTCGTATAGCATCACCATCATAGCCTCTAATTTCCTAAATGCATCTTGGTCTACCATGATCATGGGATGAATCAAAGCCAAAGGTTGAGTCATATATGTTTTAGCATGATGTACATAAGGGATAATGACTTGTGAATGGTGCTGCAGTCATTTATTACGATCAAAAGATCTTAAAACAAACTTAGTTTCTGAATACGACTCATAGTTATCAATTACTGAGTAAATTATTGGAGTAACCGTGCTCTGATACCAAACTGTCACGACCCCAATTCCGGACCGTCAGATCCTCCCATATCCAGAATTGGTTACTTAGCAATAATTTATCCAGCAATCACAACTAACATTCAGAAATAAACTGCAAATAAAAATAATCAAAAAGAAATATTTAATACTTTTTCATTCACAAAATAAAGTTTACATGATCCATTGTCCGACTATAACCCTTTAGATGTACATCAGCTGAAAGGAAATACACAGAAATATTACTAAACACCTTAGAGAGTAAAGCTACTGTGGCTAACTGGATGGCTAAAGTCCTTGTGATGGCTCACCGACACCTGTTGGGTTTTCCAATAAATCATAGGATAATAATTAGCGAGTGCTAAGTAACAAAGAAGAGAAAAGTAAACAAATTGTGTAATTTTACAAAAATGATTGTCATTAAAAGTTACAATCCTTTCATTAATTTAAGTCATATTCCTTTCTATTCCACATCAGGGATTAGTACATGGGAACCCTACCATTCTTGGACTCCGAAGTTGTGGATACTTCAGAATTGGAGATTGCGTTGATCTGGTGAGCTTATGCTGCTGCGTGTCGCCTCAACTAATCCTCGAATACTACCCTGACAATTTTATTTTATTTTTATTAATCAAGGTTTCACACCCTCAGCCTTGAACACAAAGGAGCACACCGTCCTCGAGGACCTGATTGCTTAAAACCTCAGGCTAACCTTTAATCACATAACCTAGCGACTTTAAATACATGTTGTCGTGACCCAGCCACTATTGAACCACCCGTGCCTCCACATGGCACGACCACATTTTCCGTCGTTCAACCCGAATATACTGGCACCCGGTACCACGCGTTGCAAATCATTCATTTCGTACACACTTATCAAAACAAGGCAACCGTGTACCACCTGGGTAGGGTCACATCAATACAAGTTCCTTCCAACAAACCTACATGTTGTATGCTCGACCTGTACTTTTACTCCCAGTCACTTCTTAACGTAACACATGATCTTTTTCACGATCCAAACCAACAAATATGAATTCCCATGATGTAATTCCTTAATTCAGCCTTATATTTGCATAACCATAAAATACTGAGTATAGATTTACACATGTATTAATTCATATATGTATATACTCTCATTTTAACTTCCAAACCATAACTTTTCAAGCCAATGCATCAATTCGATGCTTATACCTTATTTTAGTTGAAATCACAAAGTAACTTTTCATATTTTCTTAAAAATAGCCAAATTAGGGTTCTTCGTAGCAAAGAACATAAAATCAGAAATTTTAACGATCTCATATGAAAACCCAACAGCAAAAGGAAGGATTTCGTTACCTAATCAAGCTCCTCTCTCTTGTATACAGTTCTTTATCATGATTCTCTTTCAAAAGGATGATTTATGGCTCCTGAAATGATAGAATTTCATTTTCATATTAAAAACACTAAGAACGTGCCAATAACGCGAAGAACGAATGAAGAACACGAAAAACACGAAGAACACACGAAGAACGTGAAGAACATATTTTCTCTTGAAATTTCGGCAGAGCTTCCCTTTATACGGGGTGATATTTCTAAGAAAATTTCGGCAGAGTTTTCTCTTATATCGGGACATTTCTAAGAAAATTTCGGCAGAGTTTCTCCTTATAAAATCATTGAAAGGAAAACAACAGGGAAACTGAACATGAATCGAAAACCTAACTCACGAAGCAAACTAAGTAAGAGAGGATCGTACCTTCCTCCTTCTCGTTCTCCTGGCAGCGCTTCGCTAGCGCTCCTTCCTCGCCTCCTACTCCTCCTCCCGACGTCTTGACCCTAGCCCTTGTGGTGGTGGTGGTATTGGAAATCGTAGAGAATGAATGGGTAGGGGGCTTTGGCCCATGGTTTTGGTAAAACTTATCCGAAACTTATGGCTTAAGTTAGAACATTCCAGAGGATTCTAGATTCGCTAATGATGCTTAATTAACACTAATCGTGATTAACTTTCACTAATCGCGATTTACTTTCACGACTTACGCTTATCTTTTGCTAACTATTGATTAGCGTTTGCTAATGATCATTAGCAATTTTCAATCCATCACTAGTTTCTTTAATCATACTTAATTAGTCTTAATGACAATCATTATGGGTCAATGACGTCTTAATCCTCCTTCTCCTTCTTCCGAAAATCATAACAAATCGAAACGAAGTCCGATTCACACGAAACAAATTTTGTTGATTTTCTCTTGACGAGCCGGATCTTATGATATAGGATCCGAGAGATGCCAAGCTCATGGCTTTACATCGGCTGAGGGTCCTAGAGGCTCCAGAAGACCAAGGCGAAGGTGATGGAGGTGCTGTGAAGCTCCTGCAGTGGTCGGAGAGGCGAGGCGATGTTAGGTCATCGGAGACGGAGAAGGAGACTGGAGCTCTGTTGCTTCGTCCGATCAATGAAGGAAGTGGGTACTTACAGGGGTTTGCAGTCAAAATCGAGGTGAGAGGTGGCGAATGGAGATCCTATCAAGGAGATCAGAGATGGGGACCTGATCAATGTGCTTAGGTGATGGTCTAGAGGACCAGAGGGTGATCAATGTGTGCTGGAAAAAATGGAAAAAAATAAAAAGGGGGGCAAAGATCAGAGAGGTAGCTGGGCGGAGGTGACCGGAGCTGGTGAATGCATGGGCTTCGAGCTCGGAGACGAAGCTCTTGGGGTCCTTGCTCTAAATCGCGGTGAGGCATATATCAAGCAATGGTTGGGGAAGCTGCTGCAATGGTGGCGGAGGCAATTGGATCTCACCGATGAGGTTGGGGTCTTTACTCGACCTGAAGATCTCTCGACTGTCACTGGAGAAGAGAAAGGGGCTCGCTCAACCTCGCTCCGAAGGTGGATGCCCGATGAAGGCAGTGAAGGTTGTAGTTTTATGGAGAAAGAGGAGAAATACATGGGACGAGGGTTTCGGGTGAGGGCAGTGATGGTTACATGCAAAGAGAGTGATGGGGGCTGTTCAACGAAGGAGAGAGACATGATGGGTGTCGAACGACCTAGAGCTGAGCTGGAGAGGACACCCGGATTGCTGGTTACAAAATGGAGAAATAACGACCGGTGAAGGGGGATGTTGTAGAAGGGGGAAACGGTTGGAGGTGGAAGATGGTCTGATAGTCATTGGATTAGGCGCGAAGCGGAGGGCTTTGATGGAGGGACACCGACAAAACGAAGAGGGGTTACACACCGTTAAATCAAGCGATCTAACAGTCCCTGATGAGGTGTGTTTGAGGTGCAGTGCCGTTGGATCAAAAGATTCAACAATCCTGATGGAAGGTGAGTGGTGGAGAAGGGCCGAGCTACATGGCTGCTCTAGATGCAACCACATGGCCCACTAAAATAATTCAAAAACATAAAAAATAAAGAAAAATCAAAATAAAATAGACTCAAATGAAAAAGTGTTCGAAACGAAAGTTATTCATCTTAATGAGATCTACAACTTTTATGAAGGACAAAAATGCGAAAGACCTCATTTGTACATACTTGTGTTTATGGACTGATATTTAATGTGTTTCGAATGACATTTTTTGTGGTTTTTGTATTTTTAATAAAAACTCTATTTATAAAACTCAAAGATATTTTTAAACTAAATTTTATTGATTTTCTTGACTTGAAAATAAAAAGGAAAAGGTCTATAACTATACAATTTATACAAGTGAATATAGGGTTTGTAATAAGCCTATCCCTAATTATGTACTTCATACTATATGTTTATTTGTGCATTTAGAGGGGTTTATTAATTGAATTGATTTGAGAATTGAGCTAAGATCAAGTAATAAGGTAGATGAATCAGGAATTCATCAATGACCTCCATGATAATCTTGTCTGCCACCCAGAGCATGATCGTTGAATGCACTTTTTCTTCCTGCACCATTATCTCAGTGGGCTTGAGTGCTTTCGCCCTCACTCCTTGTCCAACGGTGCCCAAATGCATTGCTGCTTGAGGAGGGCACACATCTTGATTTGCCGTAAACTGGATTTGTTCCTTCCCGTAAACTTTTGAATCTTCAGAATGTGTGACGTCATCTGAACTTGGTGATCCATATGAACTTGATGCTTTGATACCAATTTGTTGCGAGTAGTGGAAGCAAACACATACATAAAAAATCAAGGGTAAATTACAATTTGGGTCCCCATCTATGGGTCAGATCCCAGACTAGGTCCCAATCTTTAAATTGTAACGATTCGGGTCCCAGGACCATTTAGGAAATGGAAGTTTTGGGGTTCATGACGAATATGCCCTTGTTGGGAAGGGAATGGGGGTTGAATTCCAACTTTTAAAAAAGAACATACTCATCATTAGCCTTAAAAAGTTCCTTACATTAATGATCCTGGGACCCGAATCGTTACATTTTAAAGACTGGGACCCATTCTGGGATCTGACCCATAGATGGGGACCCAAATTGTAATTTACCCAAAAATCAAACCACATGCACAAAGATACAAGGCTCATCTTTAAATTTGGCTACGTCCTTGGGCTATGTCTACATCAGAATGTGTGACGTCATCATTTTTAAGCAGGAATAAGATGGGGAATAAGGAGAACAAGGGTCTATTCTCTGTTCAGCTGGAGGATAGGAATAAGGAGAATAAGGTGAAATAAAGGTAGGTAAGGTGGGATAAAGATATGAATAAAGGTGAAATAAGATGAAATAATAAGGAATTATCGTACCACTGGAAACCGTGTCGGGAGGAGAATTAACTCCTTATTCTAGGACTAATTCTCCTACCGAACATGCCCATGCATCTATGCATGGACCCTTTCTAGTACCTTTTTGTACTTGAAAAGAATAATATGGTGTCAAACCCTTTTGGGTCATTTCCTACATGGAATAGGATGGCTTCTTGCCATCTCGAACCACGTTACATCTAGAGTCCTCGGTGTTTCTTTAAATTGATATTTAATGGTTTTAATGGTTTTAGTGCATTGAACCAACCAATTGGTATGGTGGTTGAGCAGTGGCTCCCCTAAACTTAAGACCAAGGTTCGAATCCTCCAAACCCTCCATTATATCAGAAAAAAGGTATTGTGGAGTGTTGACGCATATTGAGTTATTGTACCTCTTCGTTATTTTCTTTTCTTGTTATGCTCTTTATGTAATTTACCCATAGGCTGCTCTCCTATATAAGAGAGCCTAGGGCTATGGAATAGAAATCATCTCATTCTCTTTTCCCAACATGGTATCAGAGCGACGGTCCTAGACCGGAGTTCTCGAAACCCTAACCCTAACACCCCACCCCCGGCCCTCTTCTCTTCTCTCTCTCTCTCGATCGGCGTGCCATCAACGCCGCCGCCTCTACCGGACGCAGCCCCTGCGCAGCCCTAGCGCAGCCCCTGCGCTGCCCTAGCGCAGCCTCTGCGCAGCCGTGCACAGCCATAGCGTGCCGCACGCGCAGCCCTAGCGTGCCGCACGCGCAGCACCTGCGTGCACAGCCTCCCTGCGCATCCTTGCGCGCTGTGCCCTGTCTCTGCGTGCATCAACCGTGCGCTAGCACAGCCCCTGCGCGCTTCAGCCGTGCGCCGACTGTGCCTCCCTTGTGCGGCCTGTGCGCAACTTCTTTGTGCGTATAGGTCTTAGCACAAACACCTTTATGGGGATAGTTGCTTGAAGTCTACACATGCAACTAACCCCATCTATGGTATTGTAGACAAAACATATCATTTGTCAGTCGTTCCAGTCTTTATTTTGCAATATGTCAGAGAGCAAGGGCAGATATTCCATCTATTGGCGCATTCCGTGGTCCGGCGCCTATTGTCAAGATGGATGGTACCAACTATGAACTGTGGGCAATGCAGTTCATGAGCATGATGAAGTCTACGGGTAAGAAGCATATTCTTACCGAATCAGAGCCTGCTGAGAAGACTGGAACCTATGCCTCCTGGGAGGCCGATGATGCGTATGCCAAAGTCTGGCTATCTGGCACATTGGCTATTGAGATTGCCAATGATATCCTCCATCAACCCACAGCGAAGGATATGTGGGACATTCTGGCCGCCACATACTCTCAGGCGAAGAACGAGACAAAGATCCTTCAACTCCAGCATGATATCTTCACCATCAAGCAGAATGGTCGTCCACTACATTCTCTCTATACATCACTGAGAGGGATGTTTGAGAGGCTATATAGCTTCATGCCCTTGACAGCTACGCCCGAGCAGCAGAAGACATACAGGAATGCTACTATGGTGGGTGTGTTTCTAGCTGCACTTGATCCAGAGTATGAGGCAGCACGTTCTCAGATTTTAGCGGACTCGACTATTCCTCCCATGGAGGAAGCTTTTCACAGATTGAGCAGGATCACAGTGCCTTCATCTGCTGCGAGTCAGAATTCCTCAGCTATGGCAGCCAACAGAGGCCGCGGGTTTCATCATCAAGGCCGTGGGCGTACTCCTCGTGGAAGGGGTGGCCGTACTAGGCCAACCTGCACATATTGTCACCGAGTTGGGCACAATGAAGACACATGCTATTCAAAGCATGGATTCCTTGCATCTGCACGAGCCGCTGAGCAGATAGAGCCCCCATCTGCTGCTACCCTGGATCAACGATTTGATGATCTAGTTGCCCGCCTCAGGGGCATCATACCACCATCTGGCCCAGCAACGACTACAGAGTCATACTGATACTGCTGCCTCTGCCTCTGCCTCTGCTTCTGCATCTACTAGTACTTCAGGTAGTACACTTGCACTCCACAGTAGTAGATCTCATATACTGCCATGGATCATGGACTCGGGCGCCACACATCATTTATGTGGCGACCAGAGTCTACTTACAGGATACACCCAGATTCCTCCAGGACGGACAGTAGTAATTGCTAATGGCACGCATTCCCCTATCACTGGTCAGGGGGAGATTAGATTGACACCCTCTATGCAGCTGAAGAATGTCCTACATGCACCACATTTTTCTATGAATCTGTTGTCAATTAGTCAGATTACGAAGGATCTCCACTGCCGAGCTATTTTTGATCCATCTTCTTTGATTTTTCAGGACATCCGTACGAGCAACGTGATTGGTCATGGCTATGAGCAAGGAGGCCTTTACCGTCTGAACCAGACCCCATTTGCTGGAAACCACATCCTCTCCCGCTGAACAAGTATCTCCTCTCCTGTGGCATCTGCGTTATGGTCATTTACCGCTCCAGAAGTTGCGTCTAGTCCTACCCTATAGTCTCTCTCACACACCTATCCAGTGTGAGGCGTGTCAGTTGGGAAAACATCACAGGTCGTCTTTTCCCAGCAGTCAAGGTCGGAGTAGTAACTCCAAGTTTGAGTTATTTCATGTCGATGTCTGGGGTCCGAGTCGTGTTCCCGATCATCAGGGGCACAGGTTTATATTGTATTTGTGGATGACTACTCTAGAGCATCATGGGTATTTCTAATGAAAAATAAGTCTGAAGCAGGAAATATTGTTATTCACTTTCTAAATGAGATTCAGAATGTTTTTTCCACATCTGTCAAAATTTTGAGAAGTGACAATGCCTTGGAGTTGTGCACCAACAATCTAGCCAACTACTACTCCTCTAAAGGAATCATACACCAAACTTCTTGTGCTCATACGTCTCAGCAAAATGGGGTTGCAGAAAGAAAACACCGTCACCTACTCGATGTCACAAGGTCACTTCTTATTCAGAGTCATGTTCCGTACTCATACTGGGGTGATGCAGTTCTTACTGCATGCTATCTTATCAATCGTATGCCTTCGTCCGTCTTGAATGAACAGGTTCCTTTCTCACTTATTTATCCTGACAAGGATCTGTTCATTCTTACCCCTCGTGTGTTTGGGTCACTCGCTTTTGTCCATCAGTTGTCGCCTGGTTCTGACAAGCTCTCTCCTAGGGCTGTCAAGTGCGTCTTTGTGGGGTACTCCAGAACTCAAAAGGGGTACAAGTGTTTTGACCCTGTGCGTCGGCGGTATATGATCAGTGCAGATGTTACATTTTTTGAATCCATTATGTATTTCTCAGAAACAGGGAACATGCAGTCACCACCTATATCTCCTGATACCGTATTCATGACACCACCAACCTCACCACCGTCAACACCATCACCACCACCTCCGCCACCACCACCATTGCCACCACCACCGCCATCAACAGTCTCCCCGTTACCATTCCATTACACCCGCAGGCCGAATCCAGCTCATGGTCCTGACCAGTCAACTAGCTCGCCTATGGTATGTAATGAAAATATTAATGTTGATGGATCTGACGACATTTCTGAGCAGGATGCATTACAGGAGCATGTTGACAGCACAGAGGATTTGGATGTTCCAATCGCTCTACGCAAGCCGAAGAGAAGCTGTGCCAAATATCCAGTATCAGCAGCTGTGTCTTTTGAGAGGCTATCTGGACACTTCAAGACGTTTGCATTGGCACTTTCAGCTACAGACATTCCACGGAACCACCATGAGGCTTTGCAGGATTCTAGATGGCGGCTAGCAATGGAGGAAGAGATGGCGGCACTTCAGTCTAGAGGAACTTGGAGTTTGGTTACTATACCTCCAGATGTCAACCCGGTGAGTTGCAAATGGGTGTTTACAGTTAAACACAATGCAGATGGCTCCATTGACAGGTACAAGGCACGCCTAGTTGCACGGGGATTCACACAGACATATGGGGTAGATTACCTTGACACGTTCTCTCCTGTGGCGCGTCACTCTACTCTGCGGATCCTGCTATCAGTTGCAGTCACTAGAGAATGGCCACTCTATCAACTAGATGTGAAGAATGCATTTCTGTATGGAGACTTGCAGGAGGAAGTCTATATGCAACAGCCACCAGGTTTTGCTGTTGAGGGGGAGTGTTCCAAGGTTTGCAGATTACATAAGGCCATCTATGGCCTTAAGCAGAGTCCCAGAGCATGGTTCCAGAAGCTGTCAGACCTCTTTGAGAAACAAGGATATAAACGCTCCAATGCTGATCATTCCTTGTTTGTACAGAAGACGGCGAGAGGAATTATTGTAATCATGGTTTATGTTGACGATATCTTGATTACAGGTGATGATGACCAGGGCATTAAGCAGGCAAAGGAAAGGCTGGGGACCGAGTTTGTCACCAAGGACCTGGGAGTCCTTAGATATTTTCTGGGGCTGGAATTTGCAAGAAATCCGTATGGACTAGTCATGTCACAGAGGAAGTATGTTACAGATCTACTGAGTGAGACAGGTATGCTAGGGTGTCGACCTGCTACGACACCAATTGGACCCTAGCATGAAGCTGTATGATGATGACACAGAGGAGGTGGACAGGAGAAGATATAGAGAACTGGTAGGCAAACTGTTATATGTCACGATCACTAGGCCAGATATATTATTTGCAGTGAGCCGTGTGAGCCAGTTCATGGAGCAGCCACGCCAAGTGCATATGGATGCAATACATATGATACTTAGATATCTCAAATCTTCTCCAGGTAAAGGTCTGCTATTCAAGAAAGGAAAGGGGATTTCTATCTCAGCATGCGCAGATGCAGACTATGCAGGCTGTCCTAAGGACAGGAAGTCCACCTCAGGGTATGCGGTCTATGTTGGAGATGCCCTAGTCTCATGGAGGAGCAAGAAACAAACTGTGGTAGCTAGATCTAGTGCTGAATCCGAATATAGGGCAATGGCCCAGGTTACTACAGAGATGATGTGGGTGAAAGCGGTGCTGACAGATTTATGCTTAGATGTACCACTTCCTATGAACTTGGAGTGTGATAATCAGGCTGCTTTATTTATTGCAAACAACCCTGCATTCCATGAACGGACCAGCATATTGAGGTGGATTGTCACTTCATACGAGACATGATTCAGAAAGGATTCATTGCCACATCTCATGTTACTTCAGAGAACCAGACTGCAGATATATTCACCAAGGCATTGCTACGAGGTCCATTTCAGAAGTGTGCTTCCAAGCTGAGCATGATTGACATCTATGCTCCATCTTGAGGGGGAGTGTTGACGCATATTGAGTTATTGTACCTCTTCGTTATTTTCTTTTCTTGTTATGCTCTTTATGTAATTTACCCATAGGCTGCTCTCCTATATAAGAGAGCCTAGGGCTATGGAATAGAAATCATCTCATTCTCTTTTCCCAACATGGAGGGGAGTAGGAGACTGACCCCTGTATCTAAACAAAATGGTTTTAGTGCATTGTTAAAGGACCTGACACTCAAATTTGTTCTTAAATAAATTAATTCATTTTTTATATATGGCTAATTCCTTTAACAAAAAAATACAAAAATGTTGTTCTAATATGCAAATAAAGCTTTCAAGTAGTTTGGAGCGCCTCTTTGAATGCTGGCCTTTTTTACCTTCCCATAAAGGACAATGTCACTGAACATGGTAGCTGAAATTAGTGGATCTTAAATGTTCTCATAATCATCTAAGGTGTAGCTTACATTAATTTTCTGCTGAATTTTCTTTTAAGCAACTTCTGCTATTTGTTAAGTTGGAAAAATGTGTTCCTTTCTGCAGCTCTTGTTTAGAATGGACCTATTCTTATCCATTACTCGAAGATGCTGGACTGGAGACATGGGCCGTAGATATTCTCGGATGGGGGTTCTCTGATTTAAGTCTGCATCAATTTATACCTCATTCTTAATTTGCGAAATAGTGGCTTCCCAGAGTATTGATATTTTAGATATACAAGTTTGATGCGTACCATGTCTCTTCGAATTACAGGAGCACGCCCCTCATGTGATGTGGCTTCCAAGCGCGAGCATCTCTATCAGGTAGTTTTTATCTTTCAATAGACTTTATTAAAATGTTCGAATTTCATCATAAAGAATAGATGGGTCTGAAGGTTGTAACCGGCCCCTCCTAAAGCCAAAAAGTTCCCATGATTATCTGAATACGCAAGTAATTTACTTAGAGAAAACTGCATTTCCCCAACACCGCAAGATCAATCTTTTTCACTAGGATTGCTCTCCACCAGCTGGTGGAGGATGCAGCTCTTCCATGTTGGCGAGTGTTCTATTTAAGTATGTGTCTATGGAACTAGGCCTGATACCTTTTTCTTGGTTTTCCAGGCCTAAAATACTCATCGTGACATTGGCTTGTGTTTTTTTGCTAATCCCCTTCATATGTATCATTCACATCTTTTTGCACTACACCTATATATTTTTTAAAATTTTATACTTATAATTATCAACGGTTTTACCCCATCTCTTGTAATTTTCCTCTCTGTTGGCTAATTCCATCCTCATTCTTATGTGCCAACGGCATCATAAAATTTCTTATGGAGCTTTGCGAGAGGACGAAACTCGATTCAGTTGGCTTTAGATTACAAGCCCAATCTCTATTATCAGCCTATATTTTAAAATGTCGGATTTTCTTTGAATATGCCTTCTTTGGGTCAATTACATGGACTAAGTGAATGGCATAGAAGTGAAATCTTGATAATTAAACTGAAGTAACCCTAAGGCCCTGTGAGAGCATTCAACTAAGAAACCATTGGCTTGAGTTGAGAGGAATCAACTTTATTGTTAACCACTTGGTATAAACCACATCTTTGGATGTGAGACTATTCTATCAGCATTTCTTCTAATTGCATTAAATACTTTCATCGACTTCTGTTTATAAAATAAATGCAGCTTTGGAGAGCATACATCAGAAGACCCATGGTTCTGGTTGGACCAAGCCTAGGTGCTGCTGTCTCAATTGATTTCGCGGTTAACTTTCCAGAAGCGGTATAGAAATTGACACCACTTTGCTAGGGGTTTATTCCTTATAATTTTATTAGAGGAAATAAATTTGCTTTGAATTTTCTTTGAGAATGTTAATTTTTTTATTTTACTTTTAGGTTTCAAAGTTGGTTTTGATTGGTCCAAGTGTATACTCTAAAGGCGTCGGACAGCTGAGCAAACTGCCCAGAGTTGTTGCATATGCTGGAGTGAGAGTTTTTGCTTGTTCAGCTATGGTAATTGGACTTGTCATAACCAAACTTTACCATGAATTTTGATATCGCACAATATAATCTTTGTGGCAGGTGTCCTTGCTCAAAAGTCTTCCGTTGCGATTGTATGCAAGTAGCTTGGCATTTAAGGAATTGTCACTTGGCTCTACTATTGACTGGACAAATGTGAGTATTTTACAGATAAAAAAATTCTTTATTTGGATATTGGAATTTACTTCATACAGGGTGATTTGGCTTTTTGCAAATGCAAATCTGCTAGGTCTCTATCTACTTTAGTATAGTACTACACTAACAAGTTTTGGGAAACCACCACGTGAAAAGAAATCCACACAAAAGTCAACCATGAGACACATGTTTTACGTGGAAAAACCCTTCTATGGTAGAAGGGAAAACACCAAGAACAAAGTGACAACAATTTCACTATATGAGAAAGGATAGCAAGGTAGAACCTGAATTTTAGAAACCATAGAAGTTGATCTTCCTTTTTTATCCAAGCCCCATGGACAACTCCAAGACACACATGTACATGGTGCACTCCTAAATTTTTAACCGAGTCCAAGAATCCGTACTTGCCACCAAAATCCATTTAAGGTTTGTACGATATCATTGTTGTGGGCATTCAAGACACATACCAACAATAAGTAGCTCCACTTTATTCAGATTATATTTGTTGAGGTTCCGTTGTATGGGTAAATGGATCGTTGGTGAGGAGCCATTTACCCATTGGGACTTTACATGTAACAACAACCATTGTTTCGATAGTGAAATAGAAAGAAAAGAAACCCCAGCCGCTGAGTGCGACATTGTCTCCCCCATGGCTTTTCTCCCTCCATTATGAAGGGTTTCCACGGTCATCTCCTTGGGTTGGTTCTTGTCTACAATGTTCCATAGCGTCGCTCAATGTCCATGTGGCAAGATGGTCTCGTTGTGGCGGAATCGTGGAACGTGAGGGGTTTGGGTCAGCCAGACAAGCGGCTAGCTATTGGTAACATGTTGGCGAGTTGGATGGTTGACATTTCTTGCATCTAGGAGACGAAAACTGACTCATGGGTTTCTGTCAAATGGAATACGGTTTCCGGCCCATATCTTAACGAATTCAGAGCAGTGTTGGCAGATGGAAGTTCACGTGGAATTGTGCTTGCTTGGAACGCGGACAAATTTGAATTTGTCGATGACATGATCCTAACCTACTCAGTCTCAATGGTTATGACAAGCAAGGCGGGTAACACTCAGATGACTGTAACGTCTATGTAGGGTATAGCGAGCTCATCTGCTAATTTGGTCGTGTGGGATGAATTGCATCAGATCAGAACGAGATTTCCGAAAATGGTGTAGACAGTTGGTGGGGACTTTAATGTAACATTATATGCTGAGGATAGGCCACAGGGTAGAGGTGCGCATGGACCCGGGGTCGGAGCTATTTGGGGAGGTTATGGAGGAACTCGAACTGGAAGCTATGGATGCTTCTAGATGCAAGTACACTTGAAGGAATTCCTCTTCCCGCATTGACCGGATACCTGGTCGTGGTTACCTCACTCTCCAGGTCAAGATTGGATCGCACACCTTTGTATCTTGATTCACATTATGGCAGGTTATCATCTTCGTACTTCAGGTTCGAGAAATGTTGGTTGTTGGAGGATGGTTTCTGTGAACCCCCGCGGATCCGGGGTATCCGTTTACGACGCATTCGCACCATTACATTCACATGTGATCGCAGAAAGTATTGAAAATTCAGGGAATTTTTTTTTGCTGTTGCATATGGCATTCACATTCAATAAATAACCACAGAGACAACAACAATAATAGTAAACATGTGCCACCAATATTCCATTTTTCTCTCATTTATTTAAGATGTTAAAGTTGTTCGTATGCGTACCTCGAATCCTTGTCAGGCACCACCTTACGTGGTATACCATGTAGCCTAATGATGTTCTGCACATATAGCTTGGTCAATCTGGATGGAGTGTAAGTCATGTTGACAGGTATGAAATGGGCTGACTTGATCAACCTATCAACAACGATCCGAATGGAATCATGACCACTTGGTGTCTTCGACAAACCTGTGACACAATCCATAGATATGCTCTCCTATTTCCACTCGAGAATGGGGAGAGACTGCAGTAATCCTGGTAGTCTCCTATGCACGGCCTTGACCATCTGACAGATCATGCATCTGCTGACATGCTGTGCCACATCGCGCTTCATCCCGTCCCACCAGAAATGTCGATGCAAATCACAATACATCTTGGTGCTATCTGGATGAATAAAATAATCGTGAACGGCATGCCTCATCAAGAATATCTCTTCGTAACTACTCGTCGTTGGGCACAACGACCTATCCTGCCTTCCATAAAATAGACTTTGCTATAACAAAATCGTCAACCTCATCCTTGACAACGCGCATGTATCTATCTCGAATCCAAGGATCTATCTTCTGACATTTGACGATGCGATCCCACAAACTGCTGAATCGTGGAGGCACGATAGTAGAAATGGATGCACTCTCCTGAGGATGCCAATCAGTCAATGATGTGAGTATATCCCATGTATATAACCAGTTCGTCGTATCATCTGCATGAGCTCTCCTGCTAAGCGCGTCTGCCACCACGTTTCCCTTACCTGGGTGGTAAGAGATTGTGCAATCATAATCCTTCAGTAGCTCGATCCACCTACGCTGTCTCGTGTTCAGCTCCTTCTGATAAAAAATGTACTTCAGACTCTTGTGATCTGTGAAGATCTCGAAATTCACCCCATATAAATAGTGGCGCCAGATCTTCAAGGCGAAGACAACTGCCGCCAACTCCAAGTCGTGTGTGGGGTAGTTCCGCTCATGCGGTCTTAACTGTCGTGTTGCGTAAACAATCACATGATCTCTCTGCATCAATAATGCTCCTAAACCTTCTCCAGATGCATCTGTGTATACTGCAGAGTCCTGAGTGCCTGAAGGAAGAGCAAGAATAGGCGATGTAGTCAATCTCTCCTTCAGTGTCTTGAAGGCTTGCTCACATGAATCGTCTCAAATGAATGGAACTCCCGTTCTGCGTCAATCCTGTCAAAGGGCGAACAATGCGTGAAAACTCGCTGACGAAGCATCTGTAATAACATGCTAGTCCAAGGAAGCTCCGAATCTGAGTAACTGTCTTGGACTGCTCCCAAGACATGACTGCCTCAATCTTCGCAGGATCAACTGCGATACCTACTCCAGAAATGATATGCCCTAGAAATGAGACCTGGGATAACCAGAACTCACACTTGCTCAACTTGGCATATAGCTTGTGCTCCCGCAATGCATCCAAGACAATCCGTAGATCATTCACATGATCCCATTCATTCCGAGAATATATGAGCACATCATCACTGAATACCACCACAAATTTGTCCAAGTATGGACGAAAGATCCGGTTCATCATATCCATAAATGCTGTAGATGCATTGGTGAGTCCAAACGGCATCACCACAAACTCGTAGTATCCATAGCGAGTCCTGAAAGCGGTCTTCGAAATATCAGACTCTCAAATCATCAGCTGATGGTAGCCTGAACGAAGATCGATCTTCGAGAATACCGAAGATCCCTGGAGTTGATCGAACAAATCATCGATGAATGGCAAAGGATAACGATTCTTCACCGTTCTCTTGTTCAGCTGCCGATAATCGATGCATAATCTCATGGATCCATCCTTCTTCCTGACAAATAGAATCGGAGCACCCCAAGGTGAAGTGCTCGACCTCACGAATCCTTAGTCAAGCAACTCCTGCAACTGCACCTTCAGCTCTCTCAACTCAGCTAGTGCCATGCGGTAAGGAGCCATCGAGATCGGCTGTGTATCTGGTAGCAATGTGATCTCGAACTCGATCTCTCTCTCAGGAGGTAATCCTGATAGCTCATCAGGAAAAACATTTGGATATTCAGATACTACTCTGATGTCATGTGTCATCGGCTCATGATCAGATACCTCTCGAGCAAATGCTAGATTGGAATCGCAACCTGATCAACAAGTTGCTGAGCTCGCAACACTGAAATGTACTCCACTTTGGAGTCATGTATAGTACATTCAAAAGTGAACTCAGGTAGATCTGGAATCCGGAAGACAACCGTCTTCCTGAAGCAACCAACAAGTGCATGATGAGCTGATAATCAATCCATGCCTAAAATCATGTCGAACTCATTAAGCTGTAGGAGTAGACAATATGCGATCATCTTGTGACCGCCAATCAGTACTGGCCCGGGCGGCCTCCGGGGGTGGGGGGGGGGGAGGCCCGAGCGGCCTCCGGGGCGTGGAGGTCCGGGCGGCCTCCGGGGGGGGGGGGGGGGGGGGCCGGGCGGCCTCCCGGGGGGGGGGGGGGGGGGGGGGGGGGGCCGGGTCCCTCGGGGGTGGGGGGTGGTGGAGGCCTCCGGGGGAGGGGGGGTGGAGGCCCGGGTGGCCTCCTCGGGGGGGGGGGGGGGGACCGGGGGCCCGGCCGGGTCCCTCGGGGGGGGGGTGGTGGAGGCCTCCGGGGGAGGGGGGGGGACGGGGGGCCCGGTCGGTCCCTCGGGGGGGGGGGGGACAAGTGACTGACTATTAGGGAAATGACGAACAACTGGCTACTTGACCCACTGATGTGATATGGAGAAGATAGAGTCTCTGCAACTCTTCCTAATGAAGCTAGCAGTCTCGAAGTAAGGAAAGAATGTGTCGCTCCAGAATCAAATAAAACATGAAAAGGTCGCCCAAGACTGAGACCATACCTTTCACTACAGTAGCTGCTGAACGGGCCTGCTCCTCGGTCACTGCATGTAGCTGACCCTGCCTGGCTGGTGCGATTCTGGATCCTGTCTCTGCTGCTGCCTCTTGAAGTTGGAGTTCCTGCCACGGAAACTCCCTGAACGTTGTGCCTGAGGCTGCGACTGTGATGGCTGTGGCTGAGGTCGAGGCTCTCCAGATCTCTGGGGACGCTGATGCCGGTAATGTCCCCACTCATGGCACAAGTAACAACGGACTGGCCAGGTAGGTGGAGTGGCTATGTCTGTGCTCCAAGCCGGTCCTGCTGGGGGTCTGTTTGCTCGCTGCGACCCAGATGGTCGAGCGGAGTCTGTGCCACATCCAGCTAGTGTTCTCCTAAAGTAGTCGATGGAGATGAGCGAGCACTGTCTGAGAATGACGAACATGTAGGTCGAAAATGCCTAGCTAACCTCTGCTGCTGAAATGGTCGACGAATCGGCCCAAAAGATCGTTGTGGTCATGTGCTGTTCT
This sequence comes from Ottelia alismoides, assembly GCA_037367405.1. Classification (NCBI taxonomy): domain Eukaryota; kingdom Viridiplantae; phylum Streptophyta; class Magnoliopsida; order Alismatales; family Hydrocharitaceae; genus Ottelia; species Ottelia alismoides. Next base: position 171,854 of record JAZKJV010011622.1, read on the forward strand.
CCCCGACCTGTGACGCCCTCCGGATCCAGGTGTTACAGTTTCAGGGATTTGTTATGTAGTTTTTGGTTTGAGTTGGTTATGGAGGGATCGACTATGGTGAAATTCGCTCTCAAGTTGGATGCACTTAAGCACAAATTATTGGTGTTCAAGAGGGAAAACCCGGCTTGCGAGGTATAATTGTAGGACTCAGGCCTATGAGGAGTTGAGATGTTTGGATCAGCTAGAGGATGTGAGGGAGATGGTCGTAAAGGAGCTCTCGAGGCGAGGTGTGATTCAGAAGACTCTAGAGGACGAGGACCGGAAGCGGGAATGTGAATAGAGGCAGAGCTCGAGACAGAAGTGGCTAAAGGAAGGGGATGCCAATACGAGAATTTTCCATGTCGTGGCAAACAAGAGAAGGAGAAGGAATTTGATATATTCGATCGAGGTGAATGGGTGGACGAATATTGTGGGGAGGGGAAAACTGCCAGGGCGGTGACGGCTATTTCAGGAGAGTGAGCATGTGACAACCTCATGTTGACTACTGCTGGTTGGGACGGGGATTGAGGCATATCTCTGACCCGGGTGCTAACCTTCTGGTGAGGGAATTTGGGACAATAGATGTCCGTGAAGCTCTATTTGGGTTGAATCCTGATGGTTGCCCGTGTTCAGATGGCTTCCCTGTCTTCTTTTACAAGGGTTTTTTCAGCCACAACGTGATGTTCGACAGGGTTGTCCTCTTGCACCGCTGGTGTTTATTCTGGTGTCCGATGATCTATTAGTCATGATCGATTGGGCTACCGCTAGGGGATTTTGCAAGGGCTATTCAATGGATGTGATGAGCAGCCCCATTCTCTAATATGTTGATGACACAATTCTATTTGTTGAGGGAGGTGCTGACATTTGCAGGGGTCTATCTATGGTGCTGGACATGTTTGGTGATATATCTGGGTTAAGGTTGAACATGAGTAAATCTAAATTCATCCCTTTTTGCTTATTAGAATTTGAGATTGAGACTTGTGAAGGATGGTGGCGATCGCCTCGCAAAGACCTTCCCATGCATTATCTGGGTGTACGTTTGGTTGCCGACCGAATGAGGGTCGTAGACCGGTTACTGGTTTTTTAGAAGTTGGAGAGGAAGCTGGCTGGATGGAAGTCTACTTGCTTTTCCAGGGGTGGCAGGTTAATGCTCCCGCAGTTTGTTCTGTCGGCTATCTCGATCTTTTTCCTCTCCGCAAACGTGGTGCCAATTGTGGTGAGGAAGAGAATCGAGTCCATCATGAGATGCTTCTTCTGGTCTTCTGATGGGAAATTAGGCGGTTTGCCTTTGGTGGACTAGGGCGCGGTGTCATGCCTGAAGGACGATGAGGGATTGGGGGTTCCAAAGTATGGAAGAGATGAACAAGGTGTTGCTCGGAAGATGGGTCTTCCGCATTTAGGGTTATTGTGACAACATGGTTTGCAATCTCATCAGAAGAATTTACGAGCGTGGCTCATCTTTCCCAATCAATGGGGACCGTAGTGGGAAACCATCCTTTTTTGGAGAGGAGTATGCAGTAGACGAAGGAGATTTGGCCATTTCTGAGACCGGTGATTGGTGATGACACTAATTTTCATTTTTGGACAGACGACTAGAGTGATGTGGTGTATTGGGTGAGAGGTTTCCTCGTCTGAAGATAACGACGATGCATCCGGACTGATCGGTGACGGATGCTTGGGGGGGGGGCGCACTCCTTTTTTCCTTTTGTTCAGATCAGAGCTTTCAGAGCAGCGGGTGGAGGAGCTTCTCAATATGTTAGGGGGATCTTGAGGGTGGTGGCTTGGCCAATGGACAGGCAGGATCATGGTGCTGGCGCGATGGGGCTTACTTGATGGATAAGGCCTATAGAGCTCTGAGGAGCCCCATACATTTTGACCCTAGGGGATGCTTGGTTGACTGCAAGTGGATCTGGAACTGGAAAGTGCCAACCTGGGTTAAAGTTTTTTTATGGCTTTTTAGGAAAGACAGACTGTTAACGAAACACAGATTTGAGCGCATCATTCAAAGAGGTTGATACTGGTTGTCCTAGGTGCTTGGACGACGCGGAGGATGTTGACCATCTTTTCTTCGGTTGTGTTAGCTCTAAGGAGATATGGAATCTATATGATAATAGTGTTGTGACTAGTGACAACGCCTCAAACTTTTGGACCTCCATTAGGGCGAACTGGGACGACACTGAAAAGGACAGATCGAGGATCTTGGCGGTTTATGGGCGCTCTGGAAGGCAATGAATGAATTACTCTTTAGGCATGGTCGATTCTATGTTGATAATTTGGCGGAGTACGTCGATATGATGAGTGAGATCTGGAACTTGTAATTCTGAGATATGTATACATACATTAGGATGTAATAACTTCTTTCGGTGATAGATGGTGAAGTTTTGGGGCACACACCTATATGGTGCAAGCCCTTTTTTCTTTCAAAAAAAATTCCTTGTCAATCACATTCATGGTGTACTGGGTGACATCATTTCTCCATAGCAGATTGCTTTTGTCTTGAGCAGATGTATGACGGATGGTATTATGCTTGCATCCGAAATGGTGTTGGACTGGAAGAGAAGTTACACGGGAGGCATGGTGTGAAAGGTGGACTTTTCAAGGCTTATGACTGTGTGGACTGACGAATCTTATGGGCCTCTTGAAGTAGAGGGGTTTCCCTGACTTATGGATCATGTGGATTAAAAGATGTATTATGACATCTTTGTATGCAGTTTTAGTGAATGGTTATCCGAAGCGGGAATACTTTCAACCTCAATGGGGGGTATATCAATGATGTCCATTGGCACCCCTCCTCTTCGTAATTGTTGATGTCTCATTGGTGGTAATGATGAGATTGGCATCAGATAGGGGTATTGCTCGAGTATCAATAGAGATGACATTTCGATCCCCACTTTACAATATGTCGATGATACCACTATGTTCATGGAAGGAGAGGTGGATTATGCGAGGAGAGACTCCCAAATCATGGACATTTCGATGATATCTCATGCCTCCGCATTAGTAGGGAGATTTGCTTTTGTGCCTTTTAGGCTCTCTGTGAGGCTGCTCTCGCGGATCTGGAATACCCGTTTACATATCACGCGTAGTATCATGTTCGCTAAGGATCACATTACAGTACTGAAAATTAGGGGAATTTTTTTTAATGACATTCACATTAACTAACAGGCCACAGAACTATAACATGTCACACTTATATTGAATAAATTCCATAGCAGTTAACATGTAACAACATAAATTGCATTATGTACATGTATCCCAATTTATCAGAAGAGAAATAAAAGCATATAATATCTTGAACAAACAGTACCATGCGTACCTGATAATTGAAACTGCAGAAGCTGATGTTCAACTCTCCAATACAACGGTGCAGGTATTTTACCTGCAATCCATGGAATAGGGAGAAAGAACATCAACAATTGTTGAGTAAATCTTAATTAATTAAAAATAACAGGAAATTTAGTGGTTCCATAAAGCTACTTGCAATGAAACAAGCTTTCAAGTTGTTTGGTATGTAAAACCCCAATCTACTCATCCTACATTAATTACCCATACTAATCATTTTTATACAAATATTATATGATCCATATTTAAGTCATTGCCTTTCTATTAATTATAATATATGTTTGATGGATCTTGAGAAGTGGATGATGAGTCTCTGATATGATCATTATCTCTATTAAATGCTTATAATGATGTTTAAGAATCTTGTGGATTGATCATAGTAAGAGTATATGATGGATCTGGGGTTTTAATTTTTTTCTTGTTGATTTTCTCAAGCTTAGTGGATAGTCTATGGTCTTGGTCTGGGTAAGACCTCACACTATGACTCTAAGGTAGTAAGGAGGCCTTAAGGTTGGGGTGCCTCCGTAGGCATACGGTGGAGTTAAATGCATTCTAGCTAAGTTCCTAACACATCCTCTAGCTATAACTAAACAACTGTGGTAGTAGCTCGTATTCTGATAAGGATGATTTTCATGATATGGTCTTTTCTCTTTGCCAGGAATCATTGGCAGAAAAGTAACTAGTTCAACGGAAACCAACTCAACTGTAACCAAGCTTTCCATGTAACCCAATTCAATTGTAAATGAACTTTAGCCAACTCAATTGTGACTCAATCCATCTCAAATGTAACTTTTTCAGATTCAACTGTAACTGATTCAGATGTAGCCATAGATGATTCAGATGTATACATGGATGATTCGGATGTAGCATCGCCAAGTCTGTTGGTGAAAAATAAACAAAACTCAAGCGGTGAAGTAGCCTACAAAAGGCTCTTCCGTCTCGCCCTCTGATTGGAAGGCGGTCCAATAGAGGGATAGGTCTACTCCAAAACTACGCCACTGAGACGGGTGAGAGAGACTTTCCGGAAAAGTCGCTCTAAAAGAAAAACCGACCCCGACCGGTACAGGCTAACGAGCTCGAAAAACTAAAACCAAGGGTCCTCCAGCCTAGGTACCCTAAAGAACAGGGGTCAGCGGAACTGGTCTTTAAAAGGAAACCTGTGGATCCCAGAGAGGCGTAAAAACTGCGAGCGCTCGCGAAAAAATCCGAGAAAAAGACTGGGACCCTAGACCCGCGCATTAAGCGGCCGCTTGCCCTAACTGGGCTTCCTATCTCCCGCCCAGCTGAGGGTCACCACACCCTCGCACAATCAGGTGTAAAGGTTACCATGACTGGCACTTTTAATTATTAGTCATCATTGAATCGTCATCACTAACTTAATTTCTCATCCCCTCTTGAACTCTGATGTGGTCAACTTTACAGATCTAGGTATCTTGTTGACAATTATATTGAAATGTGATTCATACTTTAGTGATTTTGAATGATTGACCCCAAAGATCTTCAGTCAGTTGATCATAGATGATCTCGTAAATTGGCGGCTTGCTTATTGATCTAGATTTATGAAAATATCTCAATGATCTCCTTTTTCAAACCACGAGAGCATAAGTTGTTTATTGGAACTGAATTTAATATTTAATTTAATGTAGAAATTTTACTTTTGTTATTTAACTCATAATTTAGTGGCAAGACTCTTGATCTAATTTTTATAAGTCTCTTGTATGAAAATACCCCAATACAATGAACAAAAGATGAAAAGATGGTCGATGTAATCCTTCCTGGCACTGCAAAATTTCACCCTGAATCTTCTCTTCCACTAGATCTTAAATCATTCCTAATAATGCTAATATATTGAGATTATTATTTACTTATCCACATTAGCCATTTTTCGATTCTTTATCCCTATTCCTAAGAGATATGGAGAAACCTCTCCCAATTGGATGTATCAACACCCAGCCAAGAGTTATACCCCTTAGCTACTTTGTATCTTCCTACCCTTGCTGAAAAAGATATGTCGGGTTAATTACGCGATCTTGATGTCATTAAGCTGGATCATAGCTATTTTCTTTATCTTTCGTCATTTTCAATAGGTTGAAATAGGCCTTCTGTGATTGTTCTCGAGATTTAGAATCCAAATAAGTTGATAACAATATATTTAACAGATTTCAGAATACTTAATATTGAAAATAATATCCTGATTATGTCGTAAAATGGAATATGCTCTAGCGGTATAGATAACTTGCAATCCACCATACACTATCTACTTGGAAATACATGCGCCTTTGACTTTACAAGTTACTGTATATGATATTTATACTTTACAGATTTCTTATCACCTAAAACCTAATGGCCTAGTATGTACGCTGGTTACATGCTTTGGAAAAGGAAGAAACTACATATCTCTGAGTTAATTTGAGTCCCCCAAGTCCTTTATATATATTTCGATAGCAAGTAAATGCCAAAGATGAATCCCTTTTAAAGTGTGATGAAATGAGCAACATTAATAATAATTCAAACAGAATTCGATCAGGAGCTTGACAGAGTTAGATTGAAAATAGAGATGATGTAGACAAGATTGATATGTATGATCTTTTATGATATCATAGAATTTTCAGAGAAAATATACTCACATGTTAACGCCAAAACAAACCAATCTTTATTTATATATATATTAAATGTTCTTGGGAATCATTTGTTCTTCTATTATTAGTATTGAAATGTTATTTATGTATTCACATCATATTAACCAGGGACATACAATTAGAAATTAGATGAAAGTGCAATCTATCTTCTGCCACATGCAATACACAAGTATTATGGAGTCAAATTTCCATTGCTTTAGATTACCACAAGACCCTTGTTCCCAACATGTTATAATATATGGTAACCCAGTTATAGCATATCTAGAGTATACAACACTCAAGCAACCTATTACTATCAAATGTGTAGAGACCATGCATGGAAAGCAGCAAGAGAGGGGAAAAGATTGTACCTTGGAGATCTTCAAGAATGGGAGACTAATTTTGACATGCAGTGGCTTTAATGGAAAAAGAGAACCATAGCTCCAGTTGCATGTGAAACCGTAGCAGTAAATCTGCAATTTGCTTCTTGGAAGAGGGAGTAGCTCCTCTAGTAGTTGCTCCAGGAGCCTTTCTGAGCAGAAGCCTCAATTGAGAGCCTTAATGCTTGAAGTAGCAGCTTCTATTGAAGCTTTTGATGCAGCTTTCAGCACTTGAATGGCTCCATAAATGGCTTTGACGACTCCTGATTTGGGCTCCCAATGACTCTAATGTCTCCAGAAATTTAGAGCCCCAAATTGCAAGATGTTGCCTGGTCAATAATTCCAAACGTATGGAGAAGAAAGAACTGTGATCGGTTGGAGAGGGGATGTGAAAGAGAAAATATAGGCAGAAAGAAGGCTGTGGCTTGATATAAATAAGGAGAAAGAGGGGCTCTTGTATTGCCAAATGGAAAGGAGAAATTGCCAATTGGAGGGACATGTTGCCCAAGGTGGGGAGAAAATTCTGAGACAAATGCCCATTGTGTTCTGTAACAGCAGTAGCAGACAAATGATTTTTTTTAATATTCTTTCTCTTCTCTAGAATACCGAAATCAACTGTATGCGTACCTCGTGTCTCAGATTTTGGTGTACAATAGCTCGTTTTGATCGTCTCTAAACGACGATCAATATGAGTATAATATCCATATACTTCGGATCGAAGATGAATCCCCTAAATTTTACGATTCTTAGATAGTTGAAAATCTCACCACTGAAACGTCTTCTTTTCAAGAGAGTAGGTTCGCTTACTCTCAGGGCATTTTGACGCAGTTTATACAGGTTCGATGGATAGAAAATCTACCTCTGACTTTGTTGAGTTTTTATGTGATTTGTAGGTTACTCTTAAGAGCAAGAAGCAACATGTATACAGGGCTATGGCTTAAAACCACTACTAAAATGATGTGGGTCAAGTGACTCAAGTCTATTCTAATGAACTTATGCGTAGAAATTCTTCAGGCATAGTCGAAGAGAAAAACATTGATTTGCAAGAGCATCGTATATAATTATGTATATTGAGGCTTGACAGAAAAAGATGAAAAAAGCATTTGCTAGAGAAAATTCTATGATTCTGAGTAGTCTCCATGAATTGAAGACAAGGATGAAGGAAGGGCATCAAATTAGCCTTGTTGCCTTATTGCTAATTTCTCACCAGTTATAAATTTTGATTGATGAGTGCAAGACCTAATCTAGCCTCGAGCGGGGAGGAATCGATCTATGAAAGCAAGAACAAGCCCTGTGATAGAGCCGTAGGGCCTCCGACTCTAGACATGGGAGTTTGAATGAATTGAAGTAGCTCACCAAAGAGAAACAAACAAGAAGTAACTTCTGAGTAAGAACCGAGAACGACTAGAGTTCGAATAGGGGCATCGGCTTCTAGATATGCCCATGCAACTAGGGGAGACAATCCATAAGCATTGTTCATAGCACACAATACTGCTTTTCATGAGAGCAAAGCATATTGTGGTTAACTATCACTGTCACTAAACGGGGATCTGATATAAAAAGGACTCATCTTTACTACTCATGTTTCCTCACTTGAGCAGACCGATGACATATTCACCAAAGTGCTATTGAAAGGACCGTTTTCAGAAGTGTTTGTCCAAACTGGGCATGATAGACATCTAACCTCTAGCTTGAGAGAAGTGTTAAGAGATATTTACTACAAGGAGATATTTATTGTAGCCTTCGGGGTATATGTGTCTTTTGTCTGTTTTTAGTGTTTCTTTTCTTACCCCAACCCTAGCTTCTCCATGTATAAGGGGTGTTAAGGTACCCCTTCATAATATAAAAAATATTCTCCTCTCTCTTTCCACAATTCATAAAGAAACATTGGTATGTTCATGTATGCGGACTCATCGCATTCACAACATAGGTTATAGATAACATTGAGTGTAGTTCAAGCTGAGGCTAATAAGTTTGCCAACAAGTCTTTTATCGAGAAATTTACTTGGGTAAACAGATCTTGGGTGTGGATGTGTTTAATCCTTGACCTTATGAATATTGGTATCTTGGGTGTAGATTTGTTTAGCCCTACGCATCTCATAATTGATTGTTAAGTGAAAAAAAAGTCTAGTCAACTATATATGCCATGTCGTCGCCTGCACTTTTTGAAACATAAAAGTGAAGACAAAATCCCTATCCTCGAGAGAGGTCTATGGATTTGTGAGGCTCCATGGTTTTTCCCTCCGTCATGGATGGTATCCATCTCAAAACATTGTGTTCTTTGTGTGGTTCAATTTCTACATGATAGGCATACATAAAATACTTATTCTTTCTAGGGATGCTTATGTAATTATGCTAAATACATGGGGTTTCGTTTGTAATATCTAAATTTTTTATTATATGTGTAAAAGCACACAAACTGTCTAAAGTAGTATTTCCAACATTTTCAGCATAATCTTGTGGTTCCAGTGATATGGCTAATGTTTTCTTTCTTTATTTTGTTTTCTGATGCCTCTATGCAAGGAAGCACAATATTTGTTCAAGGATGACCAAACAGGCTGTTGTTTCCCCTGCAGGTGAGCCGACTACACTGCCTACAGCCATGGTGGGAGGATGCTATGGTTGAATTTATGATTAGCGGGGGATATAATGTTCTTTCAAAAATTAGAAAAGTAAGCAGAAACTTTGCACTTTTACCTCGATTTTGCCTTCTCTGCATGAGCGTCATTTATCCCAAGATTATGTGGGTGATTTTTTTAAATCAAATTCTGATCATCAAATTGGAAGCGTTTGTATCACGTTTTCTTCTTTTTCACAGGCATAAATTTGTTTAGGAGAATGTCTATAGTGAGGTTGATTCTTAGTTGTATTGCTAAGGGCCCACAGAGGGAAGTTTTCGGAGGAAATATGTTGGAAAGGATCGTTTATGGTCCTCAGTATTGTTGTGTTGCAACTAGTAGAAACTAGAACAAAACAAAAGGAAATACAAATGTAACATGGTCCATGTTGGATCTACCATACTACACGGGGGAAACCCGCTCGGACAACACTGAGCCCCAAGGTCTTTTCTCAAAAAGAGCCAAGATTACAAAAGTATGTAAACATAAACATGTACTCCTACCAATGCTCAGGAAGGTGGTATGCGGTATTCAATCGGAGGGGTCATTGCATAACGAGTATGCGGTATGTGGGAGTATGTGAGGAGTATGTAGTTTTGTATTTTTTTATTTTTTAAAAATATATAAATAAATATTTAATATTATGTTAATATCCTCCAATACCTACTTAAATGGTCTGGTGATAGTGCAGTTTGCCTACCACCCAAAGGACTAGGGTTCAAATCCCCCCTTGTGGGGTTGCGTCAGGTAGTCGACAACTAGCGTAAAAAATAGTCGAATCTTTCAACATGGATTTGAGCAAGAATCCATGTAGCCGACCCTACTTATAGTGGGATAAGGTTACACCAATTTTTTTTATGTTAATATCCTCTAAATATTATATCTCTTGATTATAATAATAAAGAATTAAAGTACAAGGAACAAAATTATTGGGATAAAAAGTAATATAGAGTTAAATGAGCAAAATCATCAATTGAAAGAGCATATGTCTTTTAGTTTTAAATGGGCGGGGTTATTTTGGTTCGAGGTAAATAAAAAAGTTTATTAGAAAAGTGATCGAGTAGGAGGCCGCATAGGGGGTATACTCGGCCAAGTGTGCGGGTCAACCCACATACATGGTTGTTTCATCATACTCAGAGCGACAAGGCTACCGAGTACGAGTATGCGGCCGAATATGCGGTATACTCGATTAGGGATGCACACTGATTGGACAAAATATGTATTCCGATACAATCCGATGCTATTGGATTGGATTGGTTTTATTATTCTAATGGATCGGATCAGATTGGAATTTTTGAAATCCGTTAAAGTATGGATTGTATCAGATCTTTACCAAAATCTGATACAATCCATGTAGATACATACGTACATAAATACATACATAATATCTATGTGCACCTATTTCGAATTCTCTCTAAGGAAATAATCATGTCATTCATATCAGTTTTTCCATACCAGTCTAGGATACAAGTCCTCTTAATATCACCCTTTCTTCTCTCTTGAAAGCCAAATGTTAAATCTCCACATAATAAAGTATGATTACAACTTGTAAAATTATGAATCCATGTTTTGTTATTCCTCTCCCAATTCCCTCTCTCTCATTTCACTATTGGTCGCCAAAATTCCTCTCGATTCCCTCTCACTCCATTTCGATGGTGCCCCCCTTTTGCACATTGTTATTCCTCCCCAACATAATTTTTGCCATGCTCCCCCCGCGATGTCACCGCCCGTCCTAAATAACATAATCCCCTCCTACACGTTACCATTTGACCTCTGTATGCTGCCACTCTTCTTATCTTCGTTAAAAAATAATAGATATGTGATAGTTGCCTGGTACATTTTAGATATTTTTGATCTCTTTGCTTCTTATCTTTTATTTGATCTAGCTTGCAACCTTATTTAGTGATGAAATTGGTTCAACTACACACTCCCATCTAAGAAGAAATAAGTATTGTTTCAATTCCTTTTATTTTTAATTTGATTTATATATATATATATTTTATTCATATTTTCCAAAGAATTTGCATATTTTGACCACATATATAATCTTACAAATAAATTCCAGTTCAAGCCCATTTTAAATGAGAGGCATGATGCCTTATTGGTGGGCTATATTTAAGTTAGTTTTGTCTTGCATACTCAATCGAGTATGAAAATTGTACTATTCTTATCTTTTAACGATATATTATAGAGCATTGAAGGATATTCTTGTGAGCGGTTGGGTTTGGTATAGCTTAACATATTAAGTTAATCATGGACTTCATCAATATTCGATCACATAGATCACATTTTTTTATTTATCAAACTTGTCTTTGTATCCTTATTTGATAACTTGTATTATTTTTTTGGAATCATTTGGTGGGAATCAATTGCAAAAAATAAACTAAAGCATTGTTTATTAAAGAAAAAATAAATTTCAAATTCAATATAATCTTTTAGTTTGATTGTGTGGTCTTCAACTTTTTATAGTGGATTAATGGAATTCTTCAACTTTCACTTGATATTTGTTTTTTATTTCCTTTACTTCTATTCATATGATCGATTTTAAGTCATTATTCCAATGTTCAAGGGCTAATGTATCTTATTCCAATGTTGTAAAGTATAAACGTGTAAAATAGACTATTTTACAAGAAATTATAAGTGTGGAAAAATATGAAAAAATAGAAAGATGTATCTATTCAAGAGTCTAGGGGTTTTTATATAGGACAAAAACCTAGAGTGCTCAAAGGAGAAAAATACATAAATACCTGCCACATAGAATATTCTCTATAGAATATTCTCTTAACAAATAGCCACTGAATATTCTCTATAGAATAATCTCTTAACAAATAGCCTCATAGAATATTCTCTTAACAATTATAGTTTCAACACTCCCCCTCAAGTTGGAGCATATCCATCAATCATGCCCAACTTGGAAGCAATCCAGGAAGGGCGTTTCTTTGACAAGGCCTTTGTAAATATGTCTGCAAGCTGAAGATCTGTTGAGATGTGTGGTGTAGAAATCTCGCCTCCTCGTACAAAATCACGAATGAAATAGCAGTCAATCTCGATGTGCTTGGTTCTCTCATGGAATACAGATTAGTGGCAATGTAAGTAGCAGATTGATTATCACAATAGAGAGGAACAAGAGTGGTGAATATCAATGCTGAGTTCTTGCAGAAAAGTTAGTAGCCAAGTAATTTCACATGTAGCCTGAGCCATTGCCCTGTATTATGCCTCTGCACTGGATCGGGAGAATACATTCTGCTTCTTGCTCCTCCAACTAACAAGGTTTCCTCCTACCATCATAGCACAACCCGTAGTGAGCGACGGTCCTCAAGCGAGCTTGCATAATCAGCATCAGCATAGGCGACAACATCAGTGTATCCATTTGCCCCATAGAATAGGCCACGTCTGGGTGCTTCCTTTAGATATCGAAGGATCAGAAGAACGTCCTCCCAATGGTTGTAACAGGGTTTCTCCATGTATTGGCTAGCTCTGCTCACAACATAGGATATGTCTGGTCTAGTAACAGTAAGATACAACAGTTTTCCAACAAGATTTCTGTATCGTGTAGTGTCTTCAAATGGAGGATCAACAGAGGTAGAGTGTTTCCTTGGTTCTACAGGAATACCAGAGGGTTTGCATCCAAGAAATCCATGCTCAGTTAGTATATCTAGGCAGTACTTCCTTTGTGACATATGAAATCCCTTCTTGGTACGTAAGACTTCTATGCCCAGAAATAGCGAAGTTGGCCCATATCCTTTGTAACAATAGTCATTTGTAGAAAAGCCCTTAGTCTCTAGTACCCCTTTATCATCGTCACCTGTAACAACCATATCATCTACATATATAGCAAGTATAACAGTACCAGACGATCGTTTTCAGATGAAAACAGAGTAGTCAAATGCAGTTCTCTGGAACCCTAGAGTGCCAATTTATGTACTTAGTCTGTCAAACCATGCCCTCGAGCTTTGCTTCAGGTCATAGATTGTTTTGCGAAGTCGGCATACATGTAAACCTCCTCCTCTAGATCACCATATAGAAATGCATTCTTGACATCCAGTTGAAAAATATTCCAGCCCTTGTTTACTGCCACTGAGAGGATGGTCCGTATGGAGCCCATTCGTGCAACATGTGAGAAGGTCTCGAAGTAGTCAATGTTTGTGTAAAGCCTTTAGCCACAAGTCTTGCCTTCAATCTATCAATGGAGCCATCTGAAGACTGATTTGTAGTAAAACTCATCGGCAGTCAACAGGTTTTGTTCCATGGGGATAGTGCACAAGATCCCATGGCCTTTTGAGAATTAAGAGCGTCCATTTCTTCATCCATTGCTTTTCTCTATCCAGAATCCTTCAGTGCACTATTATGATCTCTGGGAATCAAAATTGTCACAAGAGCATCTGCATATCTTTTGTCAGAGTATGATAAGCTATTAGTGGACGTGAAATGAGATATTGGATGAAGTGTACATTGCCTCTTGATTCTGCGTAGAGCGATGGGAAGCTCTTGAGGATAATCCGGGACAGAGTTGGTGGGAGCACTTGAAGTTGGCGTATTCTCCTGCAACAACAGAATGGGTAAAGGAACAGGAACAAGACCAGAGACGTGTTTTCTTTTATACACAAGAGGTGGAGCAGGAAGGTCTAATGGTGTGACATCGACATATATGTAATATCGATGGACAGAAGGATCATAACATTTGTACCCTTTTTAAGTTTGAGAGTACCCCAGGGAAAACACATTTAATCGCACGAGGAGATAATTTATCGGGAGTATGAAAATTGTGAACAAATGTTGTGCATCCAAAAATCCACAGAGGCAGAGGGAAGGGTGTGTCATTTGGATATAGTAAGCCAAAGGGAGTAGAATCGTTAAGTGATGCCGCGGGGACCTTGTTTATAAGGTGGACACCAGTCAGTATAGTATCTCCCCAATAATTCTTGGGAACCTTCATTTGGGTAAGAAGAGAGCTTGCAATATAAGATTGATGTCTTAGTTTTCTCTCTGCTACTCCATTCTATTGAGAGGTATATGGGCAAGTTTTTTTGATGTATGGCGACATGGTAGGCAGAAAAGGACGTCAGATATTTGTTTGTAAAATTCAGGGCATTATCAGAATGAAATATTTTAATAGTAGTGGAGAAGATATTTTTGACATAATGAAAGAATTCTAGACAACGTTATAAATTTCTGATCGTTCCTTCAATAAGAAGACCCAAGATAATCGACTTTAGTCATCCACAAAGACAACAAAGTATCTATGACCACTTAGTGTTCGGACATGACAATGTCTCTAGATATCACAATGAACAAGAGAAAAAGGAGAACTACGACGAGGCTTAGTCCGTGCAGGAAAGGAGACTCGATGATGCTTCTCGAACTGACACGCCTCACAATTAAAAGGTTTGATTGTCGAAAGTTCAGGAAATATCATGGAGAGAGCTTGGCTGAAGGATGACCTAGGACGAAGGTGCCATAGAAGAGGATCGCCAGACATGGATATTGCACCAGCAAAATTGAAATCATAAGGGATGTCGAGGTAATAGAGGTCGTTCCTCTCATGTCCCTTTTCAAAGATCTGTCTCGTCCGGATGTCCTGAAAATAACAACAGAACTCGTCAAAAATAACACGACAGTTAAGTTCGTGACATAGCTTCTGTACAGATAAGAGACTGAGAGGAAAAGCATGAGGACAATGAGAATCTGTTGTAAAGATATATTATTCACTCATGTACTTTTCTTGAATTTTTATTTTCTGTTGGACTCTTTATGTATTTTACCCATAGGCTACTCTCCTATATAAGAGAGCCTAGGGAGGATGGAATAAATAAGTTTTCTCATTTTCCCAACATGATATTAGAGCGACGGTACTAGACCGGAGTTCTCGATCCAAAACTCTAACCCTAGCCCCCCCACCTTCAAGCCTCCGCACGCCCGCCTCGCGCCACCGCGCGTCGCCTCCCCGGCATCCTTGCACGCGCATCTGCGTGCGTCTGCCCTTGCACGCGCATCCGCGCATCTGGGCGCATCTGCCCTTGCACGCGCATCTGCACGCGTCCCTTCACGCGCATCTGCGCGCCCGGTGCGCGCATCAACGTGCCTATGCGACATCTGCGCCCATGCGTGTGACATTTGCGCCCATGCGTGTTCTTGCACGCGCCCGCGCGTGACATCTACGCGCACTTATGTGGGTGTGACTTCCGTAAGCGTGCAGCCCTAGATCGACGTGCGTGCGACTCCAGCCCTGTTCAGAGCTCGCGCGCGTTTCCAGATTGATGGGTTTGGTTGCTTGCGTCTACACATGCAACTGAACCCGTTAATGTCAGTGTAGACAGTCACATATTTAGTCTACTCCCCTAGTCTTCCAATATCATAATGTCAGACAGCAAGGAAGATATTTCCTCTACAGGTGCCTTCAGAGGTCCAACGCCTATTGTGAAGATGGATGATTCAAACTATGAACTGTGGGCTATGTAGTTTCCTGAGCATGATGAAGTCAACCGGCAAGAAACACATTCTTACTGAGGAAGAGCCTGCTGAGAAGACAGGGGTTAATGCCTCTTGGGAGGCAGATGATGCATATGCCAAAGTTTGGCTTTCCGGAACATTAGCAATTGAGATTGCTAACGATATTCTCCATCAGCCCACTACCAAAGCAATGTGGGACATCTTAGCTGCCACCTACTCACAGGCAAAGAATGAGACGAAGATTCTGCAGCTTCAGCATGACATCTTTACAATCAAGCAGAATGGACATCCTCTACACTCGTTGTACACGTCTTTACGTGGAATGTTTGAGAAGCTTTATAGCTTCATGCCTCTCACAGCCACTCCAGAGCAACAGAAGACCTATCGGAATGCCACTATGGTGGGTGTTTTTCTTGGTGCCCTTGATCCAGAGTACGAGGCAGCACGTTCCCAGATCTTAGCGGATTCTACTATTCCTCCTATGGAGGAAGCTTTTCATAGGCTGTCGTATCACTGTTCCCTCGTCTGCTACGAATTAGAACGCCTCAGCCATGGCAACCAATCGAGGTCGTGGAGGTCAACATCAGTTCCGTGGCCGTGGACCTCGCGGCAGAGGAGGCCGTGTTCGGCCATCATG
Source organism: Ottelia alismoides (assembly GCA_037367405.1). Taxonomy (NCBI): domain Eukaryota; kingdom Viridiplantae; phylum Streptophyta; class Magnoliopsida; order Alismatales; family Hydrocharitaceae; genus Ottelia; species Ottelia alismoides. The sequence continues at coordinate 187,917 of JAZKJV010011622.1, forward strand.
TACTTTTTGCCATCGTTCTGGATATATCGAAGACACATGCTATTCTAAGCATGGATTTCCGGCTTCTGCACGAGTTACTGAACATATCGAGCCCCCAGCTGCATCATCTATGGATCAACGCTTTGATGATCTTGTAGCCCGTCTGAGGGGCATCATTCCTCCATCTGGTCCCGCTGCATCAGCACCTACTTCTGAGAGTCACGCCGACGTTGCCGCTTCTGCATCTGCATCCACCAGTACATCAGGTAGCACCTATGCATTCACTAGCAGTAGTAGATCAAATACTTTAGAGTGGATTATGGACTCTGGTGCCACACATCATCTGTGTGGTGATCAAGGTCTACTTACAGGATACAAACAGGTTTCTCCAGGCCGTACTGTGGTTATTGCTATGGAACATATTCCCCGATTACTGGTTAAGGGGAGATTAGACTGAAACTATCCATGCATCTCAAGAACGTGTTACATGCATCTGATTTTTCGATGAATTTGTTGTCCATTAGCCAACTTACAAAGGATTTACATTGTCGAGCAATTTTTAATCCATTTTCTCTTGTTTTTCAGGACATCCTTACGGGCAACGTGATTGGGCGTGGCTATGAGCAAGGCGGCCTTTATCGCCTTAGTCGGACTCATTACGCTGGAACATCATCTGTACCTGCTGGACCCATCTCCCCATTATTGTGGCACCTGCGATTTGGACATCTACCGCTTTAGAAACTGCGTCATGTATTACCTCAGGTTTCACCTCACACATCCATTCAATGTGAGGCTTGTCAGTTGGGAAAGCATCATCGGTCTACTTTTCCCAGTCGTTAGTGTCGGAGTAGTACCTCCAAGTTTGAGTTGTTTCATGTCGATATCTGGAGTCCTAGTCGTGTTCCTGATCATCAGGGACACATGTTTTATATAGTTATTGTGGATGATTTCTCTCGTGTGTCGTGGGTATTTCTGTTAAAGAATAAATCTGAAGCGGGGAATATTATCATCAATTTCATTAATGAAGTTCGTAATGTTTTTTCTGCATCTGCTAAGATTGTGAGAGTGATAATGCCCTGGAATTTTGTACTCATACCCTATCCAGTTATTTTTCATCTCAAGGGATTATCTACCAAACATCCTGTGCCTATACTTCCCAATAGAATGGGGTTGCTGAAAGGAAACATCGTCATTTACTTGATGTCACTAGGTCGCTTCTTATACAGAGTCATGCCCCTCATTCTTTCTGAGGTGATGCCGTTCTTACGGCATGCTATCTCATTAATCGAATGCCGCCATCCGTCTTAGGTGAGAAGATTCCTTTCTCTCTTATTTTTCCTGACAAAGAATTGTTCTCCCTTACTCCTCGTGTGTTTGGCTCGGTAGCCTTTGTTCACCAGTTGTCTTCTGGGACTGACAAGCTCTCTCCTAGGGCTGTCAAGTGTCTTCGTCGGGTACTCCAGAACACAGAAGGGGTTCAAGTGTTATGATTCATTGCGCTGGAGGTATTTAGTCAGTGCTGATGTCACCTTTTTCGAATATGTTATGTACTTCTCATCTACAGGTGATCAGCTGATTCCCTCTGATACTACTGATGCTATATACATGCCACCACCACCACCACCAGCACCGCTATCATCTCCTACACCTCCTGTCACTGTGCCTGTTTCACCATTGCCATTCCACTATACCCGTAGGCCTGCTTCTGCTCATGGTCAACGCTCATCATCTGGCTCGCCTGAGGTATGTTCTGAAATTATTACTAGTGATGGATCTGATGATTTTCCTGAGCAGGATGTATTACAGAGGCCAACTGAGGAGACAGATGATTTGGATGTACCTATTGCTCTACGAAAGCAGAAGCGGAGCTGCGCGTCATATCCTATAGCATCTTCTGTGTCGTTTGATCGTCTCACTGGAGAATTCAGGAACTTTGTCATTGCATTGTCAGCAGTGGATATTCCGCGGAATTATCATGATGCGTTGAAGGATAGTCGTTGGTGTTTGGCCATGGAGGAAGAAATGGCAACTCTTCAGTCCAGAGGCACCTGGAGCCTTGTTCCTGCACCTGCTGATGTGTTTACAGTTAGCTGCAAGTGGGTCTTTACAGTTAAGCAGAATGTAGATGACGACATTGACATATACAAGGCTCGCCTTGTTGCTCGTGGCTTCACACAGACATATGTAGTGGATTATCTTGATACATTCTCGGTGGTTGCTCGCCATTCCACCCTACGGATCCTCCTTTCTATTGCAGTTACTCGTGATTGGCCACTATACCAATTAGATGTGAAGAATGCATTACTATACGGTGACTTACAGGAGGAAGTCTACATGCAACAACCACCTGGTTTTGTTGTTGAGGGGGAGTGTCCTAAGGTGTGCAAACTTCATAAGGCTATCTATGGCCTTAAGCAGAGCCCCAAAGCTTAGTTCCAGAAGCTCTCAGACCTGTTTGAGAAACAGGGGTACAGACGTTCTAATGCTGATCATTCTCTGTTCGTACAGAAGACACCCAGAGGTATTATTGCTATTATGGTGTATGTAGACGATATTCTGATAACGGGTGACGATGAACAGGGAATCCAGGGGGCAAAAGAAATGCTGGGTCGTGAATTCGTCACTAAGGACCTTAGGGTTCTTAGATATTTTCTGGGACTGGAGTTTGCCAGAAATCCTCATGGGTTGGTAATGACCCAGAGGAAATATGTCACTGACCTGTTGAGTGAAACAGAAATGCTTGGTTGCCGACCTGCCACTACATCTATGGATCCCAGTATGAAATTATATGATGATGATACTGATGAGGTGGATAAGAAAAGATACAAAGAACTGGTGGGCAAACTTCTCTATGTTATTATTACCAGGCCCGATATCTCCTTTGCGGTGAGTCGAGTGAGCCAGTTGATGGAGCAACCACGTCAGGTACACATGGATACTATACATATGATACTCAAATACCTTAAGTCATCTCCAGGTGCGGGTCTGCTGTTTAAGAAAGTCAAGGAGGTTACTATCTCAGCTTGTGCAGATGCAGATTACACAGGGTGCCCCAAGGATAGGAAGTCCACCACTGGGTTTGCTGTGTATGTTGGAGATTCTCTAGTCCCATAGAGAAGCAAGAAGCAAACGGTTGTAGCAAGGTCCAGTGCTGAGTCTGAATATAGGGCTATGGCCCAGGTCAGTATAGAAATGATGTGGGTAAAGGCTGTGCTTACAGATCTATATATAGAAGTCCCGCTTCCTATGGCTCTGGAATGTGACAATCAGGCGGCTCTATTCATTGCAAATAATCCAACATTTCATGAACGGACCAAGCACATTGAGGTTGATTGTCACTTTATACGTGATACGATTAAGAAGGGGTTTATTGTTACATCCCATGTGAGCTCAGAGGATCAAACTGCAGATATTCTTACCAAGACATTACTTCGAGGGCCCTTCCAGAAGTGTTCGTCCAAGCTGAGCATGATTGATATCTATGCTTCACCTTGAGGGGGAGTGTAGAGATATATTACTCACTTCTGTAATTTTCTTGAATTTTTATTTTCTGTTGGACTCTTTATGTATTTTACCCATAGTCTACTCTCCTATATAAGAGCGCCTAGGGCGGATGGAATAAATAAGTTTTCTCATTTTCCCAACATCTATCAATCGCATCTTGGGAGAGAAATCAATAGTTACAACAACAGTAATTGGGGAATGATCCCCATTAGCAACACAAACAGTATTCATTGATGAGGACGATTGGGAAGACGTGAGCAGGTTTTCCTCTCCCGTCAGATAGGTAGAGGCTCCGGAGTCAATAATCCATGCATGTTTATAGGTAGAGACTAAGTTTGCTATTGTACCTGAGGTAGTAGCTAGACTAGCAGAAGAGGTGGATGCGATATTATGGCCAACAGAGGAAGCATAGTCTTGTAGCAGTTGTCGCAGACGAGTATATTCAGAAGCAGTAAATGGGGTCTGTACCCCTAAAGTTTGCTGAGCAGATGTATCTTCAATTACATCAGAAGATGCTTCATTATAGGTGTTAAGATATTTATGTTATTTTGTCATTTTTCCTATATTGTTTATTTCTATTGTCCTGTATATGTAATTTACCCTTAGAGCTTTTCTCCTATATAAGAGAGCTCTAAGATTAGATGGAATACAATTTTTTTTATTTCCTTCTCATATGGTATCAGAACGACGGTCCTAAACCGGAGCCTGTGCCCTAGAATCCTACCCTCCATCAAAAACCCTAGTCGTCGCGGGCTTCAACCCCGCCGCCCACTGCTGTTGCGGGCTCCATGCAACCCTACTGCGGGTCCCAGCCCCGCCGCCCGCGGGCTCCAATCTTGTCGCTTGCCTGCCAAAGGCCCAAGCACCGCTTGTCGTAGGTCGACGAGGTCCCACGCGCCGCTGCCAAAGGCCCACGCGCGGCCGTCGGAGGTTCATGCACCGCCGCCCACGCGTCCACACGTCCTCGCATCACCGTCCCGCGGATCCTTGGATACCGAGGGTGTAACGTGAACATCTAGAAACACCCTAGTTACCCCAAGGACTCATTAGAAGAATGGAAGAGGTTGTGGTATGAGTCTACACCCACAACCATCTTCCTATATGTCAGTATAGATACTGGTATCTACTATTGCTAGCCCAGTCTTGAAGATAGTTGTTATCATGTCTGACAACAAAGTGGATGTACCATCCCTGGGTGTCTTTAAAGGTCTGATACCCATTGTCAAAATGGATGGAACCAACTATGAACTGTAGGCCATGCAGTTCATGAGTTTGATGCAATGTAATTGCAAGAAGCACATCCTCACGACAGAGGAGCCACATGACAAGATTGGGACAAATGTCTCTTGGGAGGCGGATGATGCGTATGCTCGCGTATGGCTATATGGAACTGTATCCACAGAGATTGCTAATGATATACTGAGTCAGCCTACTGCAAAGGCTATGTGGGACATTCTTGCCGCGACATACTCTCCGGCAAAGAATGAGTCTAAGATACTCCAGCTCCAGCATGATATCTTCACATCGAAGCAGAATGGTCACCCTCTTCACACCCTCTACACTTCTTTAAGGGGTATGTTCGAGAAGTTACATGGCTACATACCCTTGACTGCTACACCAGAGCAGCTCAAGGCATACAGAGACTCTGTGATGATTGAGGTATTTCTAGCAGCCTTGGATCCGGAGTATGATGCAGCTCGTGCCTAGATCCTCACTGATGCTACCATACCTCCTATGGAGGAGGCATATCGAAGATTGAGCAGACTATCTATATCATATGGTAGTACCTTACAACAACATACATCTTCAGCTATGGCAGCGTCACGTGGTAGAGGCAACCATACAGTATATCGTGGTCGGGGAAGTTCCATCTGTGGCAGAGAAGGGGGTGGTCGACCCCGTCAACCGTGCACCTACTGCCACAGGACATACCACTCTGAGGAAACCTGTTATTCTAAGCATGGGTTTCCTGCGTCAGCCAAGGTTGCAGAGCATACACAACAGACTGAGAGTTCATCACCTGCATCTGAACAGAGGTTAGACGAGCTTGTAGCACGATTGAGAGAGATTATGCCTGACACGTCTGGATCCACTAGCTCTCCTTCAGGATCCTCTGAGGTTGTTGCCTTAGCATCTGCGTCTACATCAGGTATAGAATATGCTTTTACTAGTTGCTACATGGCAAACTTATCTGAATGGATCATGGATTCCGGCGCATCTCATCACCTCTGTGGTGACAGAGGTCAGTTTAGTGTTTTTCGTCCTACTCAGCTTGGACGATCAGTTGTCATAGCAAATGGAATGCATTCCCCCATCACTGGTCATGGGGAGATGCAGTTGACTTCTACATTGAGACTTCTGAATGTTCTCTATGCTCCTGAATTTTCTATGAATCTATTATCAATTAGTCAAATCACCTGAGATTTATATTGTCGTGCCATATTTGATCCATCTTCTCTTGTGTTTCAGGACATACTCACGGACATATTTGATTCATGTTCTTCCTCAGATGTCTCCTCGCTCCACTTTTCAGTGGGAGGCCTGCCAGCTTGGTAAGCATCATCGGTCTACTTTCCAGAGTCGTCAGGGTCCAAGTAGTCATAGACAGTTTGAGTTACTCCATTTCGATATTTGGGGTCCTAGTCGTGTCCCAGATCACCAGGGATACTGATTTTATCTTGTTGCTGTTGATGCGTTTTCTCGTTTGTCTTGGGTTTTTCTTCTTAAGAACAAGTCTGCTGCTGGTCCTGTTATTCAATCTTTTATTAGTGAAATAAAGAACATTTTCTCTGTAAAAGTCAAGTTCATACGTTCTGATAATGCATTAGCATTTTGCAGTAACCAGCTTTCTCAATTTCTTAGGTCTCATGGTATTGTGCATCAGACATCATGAGCATATACTTCCCAACAGAATGCGGTGACTGAAAGGAAACACCACCATCTTTTAGATGTTCTCAGAACCCTTTTAATTCGGAGTCGTGCTCCTCATTCCTATTGGGGAGATGCAGTTCTAACTGCTTGTTACCTGGTAAATCGTATGCCCTCTTCGGTGCTTGTGGAGAAGATCCCGTTCTTGATTGCGTTTCCCGAGATGGATCTTTTCTCACTTACGCCTCGTGTTTTTGGTTATGTTGCATTCGTTCATCAACTCTCTCCTGGTCTTGACAAGCTCTCCCCTAGAGCTATCAAATGTGTATTTGCTGGGTATTCCAAGACCCAAAAGGCATATCGTTGTTTTGACCCTGTTCGACGAAGATACTATGTTAGTGCTGATGTCACATTCTTTGAGTCTATTATGTATTTTTCTCCCACATGTGACATGCTTACTCCTTCAGAGGATGGAGAAGAGATCTATATGCCTCCTCCTCCGTCATTACCATGTTCTACTCCATCTCAGCCTCCACCACCACCACCGCCTCCACCACCGTCTTCTGTTTTCTTTCCACAGGTCTACCAGCGAAGGCCCCATGTTCATGCGCCGCCTCCATCATCCAGCACACCCGAGGTATATACCGAGCATTTGAGTTCTTCTAATGACACGAGTGATTTGCATGTACAGACTGAGGTGCAGGGTGCAGATACTATCTCTACTACTCCTGCTGAGGATGTGGATATACCTATTGCACTTCGGCTGCAGAAAAGAGCATGCACTATGCACCCTATTGGTTCTCATGCTTCCTTGGAGCATCTATCTAAGGATTTTCAGCACTTTGTTGTGGGGTTATCTGCTATCGAGATACCACGATCATATCAGGAGGCACTGCAAAGCAGTCAATGGCATCTGGCTATGGAGGAGGAGATGGCGGCTTTACAGTCATGAGTACGTGGAGTGTGGTCCATGCTCCACCAGGTGCGTCTGTTGTTGGAAGCAAGTGGGTATTTACTGTAAAGCATCGGGCTGATGGTATCGTAGATAGATACAAGGCCAGGCTAGTTGCTCGTGGGTTCACTCAGACCTATGGAGTGGACTATCAGGACGCTTTTACCCCTGTAGCGCGTCATTCTACCTTGCAGGTTCTTATTGTTGTTGTGGTGGTTTGTGATTGGCCACTTTTCCAATTGGATGTCAAGAATGCTTTCTTCTATGGTGATCTGCAGGAAAAGGTTTACATGCAGCATCCTCCTAGGTTTGCTCCTGGGTTTGCCGTCTCCTTAAGGCTATATATGGCCTTAAGCAGAGTCTGAGGGCTTGGTTTCAGAAGCTCTCAGAATTGATTGAACAGAAGGGATTTGTCAGATCTACTGCAGGTCATACTCTCTTTGTAAAGAGAAACCAGAGAGGTATTGTAGTCATTTTGGTTTATGTTGATGACATTGTTATCACTGCCTGCGATGAACAGGGCATTCAAGCAGCTAAGGATTTCCTTAGATAACAGTTTGTTACCAAGGACCTTGGCACACTTCGTTACTTGCTTGGCTTGGAGTTTGCACAAAATCAACAGGGTATGGTTATGACACAAAGAAAGTACGTTACTGATCTTCTATTTGAGACAGGTATGACAGGATGTAGACCAACTACTACCCCGATGGATCCTAATGTGAAGCTTTATGATGACGAATATGAGGAGATGGGCAAGAGACAGTACAGAGAGCTGATAGGGAAATTGTATGTTAATATTACCAGACCTGATATATCATTCGCTGTGAGTAGAGTAAGTCAGTTCATGGAGCAACCCAGGCATGTGCACATGGAAGTAGTATCCATGATCCTGAGATATCTAAAGTCATCTCCAGGTGCAGATCTTCTGTTTAGAAGAGATATGTCTCTCTCAGTTACAGGGTGTGAAGATGCAGATTATGATGGGTGTCTTAAGGACAGGAAGTCTACTTCAGGCTTCATTGTGTTTGTTGGCAACTCACTAGTCTCATGGAAGAGTAAGAAACAAACTGTTGTTGCTCGATCTAGTGCGGAATCAGAATATAGGGCAACGGCCCAAGGTAGTACGGAGATGATGTGGGTCAATCTGTCTTGACCGATTTAACGATTGAAGTGCCTCTTCCTATGCATCTCAAATGCGACAATTAGGCAGCCTTGTTTATAGCTAATAATCCAGCATTCCATGAATGGACAAAGCACATTGAGGTGGACTGTCATTACACTCGTGATTTGATCCAAAAGGGGCTTATTTCAACATCTTATGTAGCGTCAGGAGATCAGATTGCAGACATGTTTACTAAAGATCTGGCTAAAGGTCCTTTTCATCACTTTTGTTCCAAGCTGAGCATGATAGATGTATATGCTCCAGATTGATGGAGAGTGTTAATATATTTATGTTATTTTGTCCTTTTTCCTATATTGTTTATTTCTATTGTCTTATTTATGTAATTTACCCTTAGAGCTTTTCTCCTATATAAGAGAGCTCTAGGGTTAGATGGAATACATTTTTTTCATTTCCTTCCCACAATAGGCATTATTGGCATTAGGTTGCATGCCAAAAGTTGCCCAACACCTATCAGAAGGATGATTCTAGCGTCCACAGTGCACACAAGTTGGATATCGAGCAATAGATGAATCACGACCACGACCATGGTCACGCCCTCGTCCAGATTCACGACCACGTCCACGTCCAAAGTTTCGACCCATGTCGCATTGACGCACTCTATATCCTGAGGATGTATAATGAGTTGTTGTCTCTGTAGTAGTGTAGATGGTAGATTGCTGAATGGGAGCCTCAAGCTCCTGTAAGCGTCCAAAGATGGTCTCAAGACTCGGTAGAATATTCTCCATTAGAAACTGATCTTTCACCTTCTTGTATTTTGGATTCAATCCTGATAGAAATCGATAAACTTGACATTCAGCACGTTCGCCTACTTGTTTATCATAACATGAAGGCTGAAAGATAAGGAGCTCCTTAAAAAGGCTTGTAAGAAGCCTGTAGTACTCAATAAGACTCGAATCTCCCTGAGTGGCTGACTAGATCCTCGTGTATGTGTCAGAAAGACGAGATTTGGTCGTCTTTTGAGAGTATGTGCGCTCAAGGTTTTCCCACATCTCCTTAGCAGTTTCTTTGTAAAGAAGATTAGCATCAATATTTGGATCGACACTGTTTGTCATCTAGGTGATAACTTGACAGTTGTCAACAAACCATGTATCATAGTCTTTGTCAGTTTCTGCAGGTGGGTCCTTCGTAAGAACATAGCTTTTCTGTTGGCCATCGATAAAATACTTTGAAGGACCGAGACCATAGAACATAATTTTCAGACCATTTAGCTTGATAGAGGTGCTCTGTACCATCAAAGAAGAAGTATGGTACACTGCCTTGGTCTCAGTGGTCGTCATGGTGGCATCTTAGGTCAAGAAGAAGTGACCTAGAGAATGTATCTTGTTCTTAATCGAACATCAAGTGCCTACGCTTGCAGCAATAGACAATACATAGCAATCAAGAGCTCACGTTGATGCGCAGAGGAGGTCGAGCGCGCAAGGACGAGGCACGATGCAGGCGCAAGGGCGCAGGGGGCCAGAGGCGACGCTCCCTAGGGCACCGTGGAAGCGCCGCACCTGCGGCGCTGGGCAGCCTGAAGCTGCTAGAGATGGTCCATGCTCTACCGCAGGTGGGCGACGACTCCTTGGGGAGGACTCAGGGCTGGCGGTGGCAGAGGGATTTAGGTCAAAACACCGGTTTAGGACCGCTTCTCTGATACCATGTGAAAAAATATGAAAGAATAGAAAGATTTATCTTATTCAAGAGGTCTAGGGATCCTTATATAGGATAAAAACCTAGAGTACTCAAAGGAGAAAATTACATAAATACCCCTACGAGTTACAAGGATATACTTCTGCCACATAGAATATTCTCTTAACAAATAGCCACAGAATATTTTCTATAGAATATTCTCTTAACAAATAGCCACATAGAATATTCTCTATAGAATATTTTCTTAACAAATATACTCTCTACAATAATTATAAAATCCTAACCAATCCGATCCAATATGTAGTCCAAGGGATTGGATCAGATTGGATTTAGATATCCGATGCATTTGGCTGGATTCGAAAAAACAAAAATCCGTTAAGGATGGATTGGACACAGATTAATCTAAAATCCGAACCAATCCGATCCATGTGCACCCCTATACTCGATCGCTTTCTTGAACACCGAGTCCTACAAGATATATGAATCCCTTCAAGACCCGTTAATTTGCTAGTGGCTCCACCTAGAAATGAGAGAGATCATATGTGATATATATAATAAGATGAATTTATCAATATATAGTGGGATGTATACTACTGCTTGTATCCACCCAGTTTCCCTAAAAAAAGAAATGAGTTTAATGCTCTAAGATCTCAAATGAATGTATAAAGTTGTAGTTTCAAACTACAGATTAATGCCTCTTCTTGCATTGTCTTGGATTTCTTATAGCCAAGTTATTTTCTTGTGATCTTTTTTAGTAACGGTGGGATGGATCTCCATTAGAAATCCATCCAAAAATATATTAATAATTAAAAAGTAATCACTAATACCAAATTTTAGATAGGGTTTTGGCATGCCCAAGTACATTCTCGTAATAAAATCTCCCTCCCTCAAAGACAACATTTATTCTAGCTAGCCACATAGCCCATACATGTGCGTAAACCTTTACTCTCCCTTCAATTGATCTTGCCCAATCTCTACAAATCGAAGCCCAAAAAGAGTCCTTCTCACTCCATTGGACGCCAGAAAGATCTACATCTGCCACGAATCTATCGATCCAAAGCACTGAAAAAAGAGATGATCAACATCTTTTGGCGCTCTACCACACCTTCTGCATCCCTTATCAGTTTCGGGGTAGAGCATGTCTCACCTAGCACCTATCATAACTCTCTCTCTCTTCTCAATAATCATTAGAACACCCTAACACTTGTAGGGATCTTCCACCCAGATCCTAGCACAGTCTCGAGTTGTCTCCCAATCAATAAATGTAGTCGGAGCGGTAACCACCATGTATGTCTTTTTGACCATGAACGCCCCATCTCTCCAGCACCACGAGTCTCTTCCTTCATATGGCACCTCCAGCCTCGCCAACCTGCCAGAAAGACAGAAATTCCTCCACCCTCTGATTAAAGTAGGCGTCCAAGATCCATCAGACCACACATCAACAACACTTGCCGCCTTGTCTACCGCCAAAACGAAAATTCTGGTAAATACATCACATAGGACTCCCTCCTCAGACCAATCGTCCATCCAGAAATGAAAACCTTCCATATACCCTAAAAGCAGCCGCAATGAGCTCGTCAGAGCTGGCAAGACCGAACACATACCCCTCCAGAAAGTGGTCGATGAAACCACAACTTCAGTACAAGCGCAAAGGCTAGGTGACACAACATAAACTGATCTCACCAACCTGGAAAGCAGGCCATTCCCATCTCTTCATATCCTTATCACCCACTTTGCAAGCAATGCCTTGTTTATATCACCAATTCGCATCACCCCACACCCTCCCTCCTTGATTGGCATTGTCACCGACACCCGATGTACATGTGCAATGCCCATATCATCAGGAGTTAACAACCAGAATAAGCATCGCATCAATGCCTCCAAACGCTTACAGATGCCCATTGGTAATGGCCTCGTGGAAAGGAAAAACAGGAATTGCTGAAAAAACAACCTTCACTAGAAGCAACATCGCTCCCCTTGAAAGGTATGATGCTTTCCAGCGTGCCAACTTTTTCTCCATTTCTCTACAGACAACCGGTCTACGTGCCTTAGTCTCCCAAACATCAACGGTAGGCCAGGATAGTTGATAGGTAGACTCTTTTGTGTTGTTCCCAGAATCACCTCACAGGTTGGCACCTCATCCGAAGAAAGGTTAAAGGGGACAAAAATCGACTTTGCCCCATTACCTTCAACCTCGACAACTCCCCAAAGATATACAACACCGCCCTGACCACCGTTCATTCTGCTACTCCCCCTTCAATGAAGAAGTTGGTGTCATTCGTATATAACAAAATCAGGATTGAGAGGTCCTCCATGAAGTCACCTTTGTAGAACCCACCATCCTCAGTGTCTCGTCATTATCGCCAAACAATAGGATCAACGGTAGGCCAGGATAGCTGATAGGTAGACTCTTTTGTGTTGTTCCCAGAATCACCTCACAGGTTGGCACCTCAGCTGAAGAAAGGTTAAAGGGGACAAAAATCGACTTTACCCCAATACCTTCAACCTCGACAACTCCCCAAAGATATACAACACCGCCCTGACCACCGTTCATTCTGCTACCCCCCTTCAATGAAGAAGTTGGTGTCATTAGCATATTACAAAATCAGGATTGAGAAGTCCTCCATGAAGTCACCTTTGTAGAACCCACCATCCTCAGTGAGTCCCGTCATTACCGCCAAACAATAAGGGAGCCAAAGGGCACCCCTGCTTCAACCCCCTCTGTGGCTCAAGAACCCACCCTCCCGCTTTCCGTTAACCAGTACCGAACACGGGGAAGTGGTAATGCATCTCTTCGTCCAATCAATCTGGATGTCGGAGAAACCCCTCCAGACCAACAATGTCCAGATGAATATGCAACTCATGCAATCATATGCCTTCGAAAAATCAACCTTCAGAGAAATCCAACAATCCCTCTCCACTTCCAATCAGACACTACCTTCGATGCCATAATCACTCCCTCTAACGGTTGTCGACCTAGAATAAATGTCATTTGAGCAGGCGGGATAAGATCGTCCAGGACACCCCTTAGTCGGTTGGCCATCACCTTAGCCACGATAAGATAGGCAGCATTAGACATAGCTATAGGTCTTCTCGAGATATTAGTTATTTTGTATTCTTTCTATGTATTTTCTTTTCTTTCTGTCTACATTATGTAATTTGTCCAATAGGATTGTTCTTTATATAAGAGAACCCTAGGGCCTCATGAATATGAAACTCATTATTTTCTCTCCATACGGTACGAGAGCGACGGTCCTAGAATGGAGTTCTTGTACCCCGTGCTCTAATCCCACCCACCGCCCCTCTCCTTTCGCCTTGTTCGTTGCCGAGAGCCTCCTCCATGTCGTGCGTCGCCATCGGGGGCCTCTCCTACGTTGTGTGCCGCCGTCGGCATTCTCTATTGGAGGGTTGTGCCGTTGCAACACTTCCTAGGGTCTTGCTCCGCCTCCAAGCCCCCTCTTAGGCTTGTGCGAGTTGCCTATGCATCAGCTCATGTCGTCGATGGGCCCTAGCATTGCTGCCCAGGCCACTCTTGGCCCCTCGCACCATTGTCCCTATCTGTCAGGTGCCACCTAACACCACTGTGGTCATTGGACTACCCCCTAGAGCTTCTATCAACCACCTCTATGCCCTCTAGTCCCTGCATGTTCCTCTCCGACACCTCCTAACGCTTCTGGATGGTCTGATTTTGATTGGAAAAATGTGATTTCAGACCAACAAATCACCATTTCCGGTCCTAGCATAAATCAAAGATTGATGAGGATGGTTGAATGAGTCTACATGTACAATTAATCCTCTATATGATCATGTAGACTCGCTTAGAACGGTCTACTACCCCGGTCGAATTCCGTTTCAGCCTCTTTTTCTTCATCATATCAGAAAGAATGGATGATGTCTTCTCTTCATTCGGTGCTTTCAAGGGTCCGACTTCCATCGTGAAGATGGACGGGACCAACTATGAGTTGTGGTCCATGCAGTTGTTGACCCTCATGCAATGCGATAACAAGGAGCACATTCTGAGACAGCCAGAGCCGAAGGATAAGATTAGGAAAATGCTTCGTAGAAGAAAGATGACGCGTGCACGCATTTTTGGCTCTCTGGTACTCTCACCACAGAAACTACCAATGACATTGTAAACCAGCCCACCGCCAAGGCAATGCGGGATATCCTGACAGCCACATATGACCAAGTGAAGAATGAGGCCAAGATTCGTCAGTTGTAGTTCGACATCTACATGACCAAACAGTATGGTCGACCTCTGCATACGTTTTGCTCTTCACGTCATGGCATGTTTGTGAGACTTCATAGCTTCATGCCTGTCACAACATCTATTGAGTATCAGGTGGCGTACACGTACTCCACGATGGTTGGAGTTTTCTTGGCTGCTCTAGACCCTGAGTATGAGGCAACACATGCACAACTTCTTACAGATGCATCTTCACCGCCCATGGAGGAGGCATATAATCACCTTAGCAATATCATTGCCCCCCTCCTGCTACTTCACAAACCTCCTCAGTGATGGCCGCATCTCGTGAAAGAGGAGGCTCTACTCAGTTCAGAGGGTGTGGCCCTTGGGGGAACGGAGGAAGGTATCATCATTGTCCATGTACCTATTATCATCGTCTTGGTCATTCAGAGGATGCATGTTATTAGAAGTATGGATATCCTGCTTATGCTCGTGTGGTCGAGCAGGTCGAGCCTCCTGACCGTTCAACTCCTACAGATTCACGACTAGATGATATGGTCTTCCATCTGATGGAGATAATGGCTCTTGTTGCCGGTACCACTACAGGTTCCCTTAATGCTGCAGTTTCTGCTAGAGCTTCCTCAAGCTCCTTAGGTATAGCCTACGCTTTTATCAGTTGTAGCAGAGCAGATGTGACAGAGTGGATCGTGGACTATGGTGCTTCCCACTATCTGTATGGAGACGGAGCACAATTCAGTTTATACAGATTTATACCTCATGGTAGATCGGTCATCAATGCAAATGAGGTTCATTTACCTGTTACATGACAGAGGGATGTTCATTTAACGCCATCCATGCGCCTGCAGAATGTGTAATATGCACTTGATTTTCAGATGAATTTACTTCCTACTAGTTAGGTCACTATGGATTTGCATTGTCGTGCCATTTTTACCCCTCTTCTATTGTGTTTCAAGAGATACTCACAAGCAGGTTGATTGGATGTGGCCATGAGCAGAAGGGGCTCTACAAATTGGTCCCATCCTCCATGTGCCGGTGACTCTACCATTCCTACTAGATCAATCTCACCATACATGCAACACCTTCGTTGCAGTCACCTTCCTCTACAGAAGTTGTGTAATATCCTCCCACAGATCTTCGCGTGTTGTACCTTCCAGTGTGAGGCTTACCAACTTGAGAAGCATCATCGCTCTTCTTTTCTTTTCTTGATCGTCAAAGTCATAGCAGTAATGATTTATTTGAGCTTGTCCATTTTGACATTTGTGATCCAAGTCATGTTGATCATTAGAGACACGCATTTTATCTTGTTACCATGGATGATTATTCTAGACTATCTCGGGTTTTACTTTTGAAAACAAGTCTGAAGTTGTGTCATTAAATCTTTCATTATTGAAATAAACAATATTTTCTCTGATATTATTAAGTTTATTCGTTATGACAATGCCTTAGAATTCTCCACATTACGACTTTATGAGTTCTTTAGGTCTCTTGGCATCATACACATGACCTCGTGTGCTTACACGTCCCAGTAGAATGGTGTTGTTGGACGCAAACATCGTCACTTACTTGATGTGACCAGGACACTTTCGATCCAGAGTCGTGCTCCTCACTCTTTATGGTGTGATGCAGTTCTCATTGCTTGCTATTTGGTGAACCACATGTCTTCTTCTGTCTTAGGAGAGAAGGTCCCTTTCTCGATTGTGTTTCTCGAGAAGTACTTGTTCTCCCTTACACCCGGATTGTTTTTCTTTGTAGCCTTTGTTCTTTCATTTTAGGCTTGATCGTTACAAGTTCTTTCCTAGAGCTGTCAAATGTGTCTTTGTAAACTGCTCTTGTACCTAGAAGGGGCACCGTTGCTTCAATCTAGTTCGACGAAAGTACTATGTTAGTGCTGACGTCACCTTCTTCGAGTCTGCTATGTATTTCTCTACTACAGGTGATAGGTTGACTCCTTCCGACTCTGGAGAGGAGGAGGTATGTGTGCCTCCTCCTCCTATGCCACCACCACCCCTACCTCCTCCTCCACTACCACCTCCTCCATCACTACCACCTGCTTCTGTGGCTACTCCTACACCACCACACAGTACCTTGGTCTAAGTTTGCCATGTTTCTAATGTTTGCATGCCTCCTACAGTTTCCCTTGTTCATAAACCTTCCCCATCATCCAGTACGCCCCAGATATGTACTGAGCACATTATTTCTATTGATGGAACTAGTGATCTGTCCATGTAACATGCTACTTTACAAGATGTGAAGGTGTTCGGTCAAGAGGATAGTTTACAAGATACAGAGGAGGCATGTGATTTTGATGTGTCTATGCTCTGCGAAAGTGGAGACATACTTGTGCTACTTATCCTCTTACGGCCCATGTTTGTTTGGGGCGACTCTCAGAGGATTTTAGGAGGTTTATCGTGGGGTTGTCATCCGTGGAGATCACAACAACAACAAAGCCTTTTCTCACATTAAGTAGGGTCGGCTACGTGGTTTTTTTGCCTCCATTCAGATCTACCTTGGGTCATTATCGAGCTTAGATCCAAAAAATTAGGATCCCTTCGTATAGTCTCATTCCAACACTTCTTGGTCCTTCCTCGTTCTCTCTTAGCTGACTTAACATCCCAACACTTGCATCTCCTCACTATGCATCGATTGACCTCCTTTGCAAATGGCCAAACTACTTAAGCGATTTTCTTGCATCTTATCCTTGATCGAAGTTATACGTTCAAATAATACGCTTGAATTTTACAGTACTCAACTTTCCCAATTCCTTAGATCTTATAGTATTGTGCATCAGATATCTTGTGCGTATACTTCACAACAGAATGAGATAGCTGAATGAAAACAGTGTCATCTTTTGGATGTTAGTAGGACTCTTTTGATTCAAAGTTGTGCTCCTTATTCTTACTGGGGGGATGTGGTAATAACTGCTTATTACCTGGTAAATCGTATGCCCTCTTCAGTTCTGAGGAAGAA
This sequence comes from Ottelia alismoides, assembly GCA_037367405.1. Lineage (NCBI taxonomy): Eukaryota > Viridiplantae > Streptophyta > Magnoliopsida > Alismatales > Hydrocharitaceae > Ottelia > Ottelia alismoides. The sequence goes on from JAZKJV010011622.1 coordinate 205,209, forward strand.
GATTTCGTTCTCGATTGTGTTTCCTGAGACGGATCTTTTCTCACTTACGCCTCGTATTTTTGGGTCGGTTACGTTTGTTCATCAGATGTCTCCAGGTCTTGACAAGCTCTCTCCTAGTGTTGTCAAGTTTGTATTTGTTGGATCTTCCAAGACCCAAAAGGGATATCGTTGCTTCGATCCTATTCGACAAAGGTACTATGTTAGTGCGGATGTTACCGTCTTTGAGTCCATTATGTATTTCTTTCTTATAGGTGACAAGCTTATTCCTTCAGAGAATAGGGAGGAGATCTATATGCCTCTACCTCCGATTTCGTCTACTCCAGGATCCACTACACCACCATCATCTCTACCACCACCGCACATTCTCCTCCACCGTCACCATGACTACCTCCTCCACCTCCAGCTATGCCTACTTTCTTTTCGCAGGTTTACTAGCGCCGACCTCATGCTCATGTGCCTCTTCCGTCATCCAGCATGCCCAAGGTATGTTCTGAGCATTTGAGTTCTACTAATGGCACTAGTTATTTGCTTGTGCAGCCTGAGGTGCGGGATGTCTTGGATGATACACTTTCTGAGGAGGTTGAGGACCTGGATTTACATATTGCTCTTAGGAAGTAGAGGCGTGCATGCACTATGCATCATCTTGCTTCCCATATTTCCCTGGCATGACTTTTCGAGGATTTTCAGAGATTTGTTGTGGGACTATCAGCCGTGGAAATACCACGATCTTATCAGGAGGCATTGCAAAGTAGTCAGCGACGTATGGCGATGGAGGAGATGACAGCTTTACAGTCTCGTCAGACGTGGAGTGTCGTACATGCTCCTCCAGGTTCATCTGTAGTTGGCAGCAAGTGGGTGTTTTCTGTGAAACACCGAGCGGATGGTACTATGGACAGATATAAGGCCAGATTGGTTGCTCATGGGATCACCCAGACCTATGTGGTGGATTACTCGGATACATTCTCTCCAGTTGCGCGTCACTCTCCGCTGTGAATTCTTATTGATGTTGTCGTGGTACGTGACTGGATGCTTTTCCAATTAAATGTCAAGAATGCATTCTTGTATGGAGACCTGCAGAAAGAAGTTTATATGCAGCAACCACCTGGGTTTACTGCTGAGGGAGAGTCCAGTATGGTGTGCTGGCTTCATAAGGCCATATATGGTCTTAAGCAGAGTCCGAGGGCATGGTTTCAGAAGCTCTCAAAGTTGATTGAATAGAAGGGATTTGTCAGATCTACAACAGATCATTCTCTTTTTGTTAGGAGAACCCAGAGAGGTATTGTTGCTATCATGGTTTATGTTGATGACATTATTGTTATTGGCAGCAATGAACAAGGCATTCAGACAGCTAAGTATTTCCTTGGATGACAGTTTGTGACCAAGGACCTTGGAGTGCTGCGTTAATATCTTGGCCTAGAGTTTGCAAGAAATCAACAAGGTATGGTAATGACATAAATGAATTATGTCACTGATCTCTTGTCCGAGACACACATGACATGATGCAGACCAACTACTACTCCAATGGATCTTAATGCTAGGCTCTATGATGATGACTCTGAGGAGATGGATAAGAGACAATACAAAGAGCTAGTAGGGAAGCTGTTGTATGTTACTCATGTCTGATATATCATTTGTTGTTAGCAGAGTTACCCAATTTGTGGAGCAACGCAGTGCAGGCATGCTCACATGGATGTAGTTAACATGATCTTGAGATATCTGAAGTCTTCTCTAGGTGCAGGCCTTTTATTTAGACAAGATACGTCTCACACAGTTAATAGATTTGCATATGCGGATTACGCTGTGTCCCAAGGACCGGAAGTCCACTTCATGTTTCATTGTGTTTGTTGATATTTCTTTGGTTTCATGGAAAAGTAAGAAACAGACAGTTGTAGCTAGATCTAGTGTTGAATCAGAGTATAAGGCTATGGCCCATGGGAGTACGGAAATCATGTGGGTCAAGTCTGCCATGACTGACTTAGTATTGACGTGCCTCTTCCTATGCACCTCAAATGTGATAATCAAGCAGCTTTATTCATAGCTAATAATATAGCTTTCCATGAAAGGATAAAGCACATTGAAGTTGACTGTCACTAAACCCATGATTTGATTTAGAAGGGACTTATCTCCCTTTCTCATGTTGCTTCAGGTTATCAGATTGCCAATATATTTACCAAATCTCTTGCAAGGGGTCCTTTTCACCGTTGTTGTTCCAAGCTGAGCATGATGTATATATATATGCTCCATCTTGAGGGGGAGCGTTGAGATATTTATATCTCTTTATCTTTATTTTATATTTCTCTATTTCTTCTATCTACTTTATGTAATTTTCCCATAGAGCTTTTCTCCTATATAAGAGAGCTCTAGGGCTAATGATAATTTTCGTTTCACAACTTTCCACAACTAGGGTTAGTCATTCTTTTATACAAAATTAGATGGCTAGAGTACACTCCTAATTATTGATCAATGGTTGAGATTAAATAACTTTACATGCACTCCAAGTAAAAAAGAATTTAGAATAAATAAATCATTTATTAATCCATTGCTCCAAAATTCAATCTCAAAATAAATCTCATTCTCATGAATAAAGAGGAATGAAGAGAGCCACCTTCCAAGAATGAGGAAGGGAGATAGCCTCCTTCCTCATTAGGAGGGTGGGCGTCCACCATGAGATATAGAGAGAGATTTTCTCTCTCCAATAAAAGAGATAAAGATGAATGCAGTATGAATATAAATATACATATATAACTAACACTCCTCAAAAGTTAGAGTATATCTGTCAATCATGCCCAACTTGGAAACAATCCATGAAAGGCACTTCTTAGGTAAGGCTTTTAGTTTTGTGGTGATGTGAGGAGTAGTAATCTTTATACATGCACTCCTAGTAAAAAAGAATTTAGAATAAATAAATCATTTATTAATCCATTGCTCCAAAATTCAATCTCAAAATAAATCTCATTCTCATGATAAAGAGGAATGAAGAGAGCCACCTTCCAAGAATGAGGGAAGAAGATAGCCTCCTTCCTCATTAGGAGGGTGGGCGTCCACCATGAGATATGGAGAGAGATTTTCTCTCTCCAATAAAAGGGATAAAGATTAGTGTAGTATGAATATAAATATATATATAACTAACACTCCTCAAAAGTTGGAGTATATCTGTCAATCATGCCCAACTTAGAAACAATCCATGAAAGGCGCTTCTTAGGTAAGGCTTGTGTTCTGTGGTGATGTGAGGAGTAGTAATCTTCTTACATGCACTCCAAGTAAAAAAGAATTTAGAATAAATAAATCATTTATTAATCCATCGCTCCAAAATTCAATCTCAAAATAAATCTCATTCTCATGATAAAGAGGAATGAAGAGAGCCACCTTCCAAGAATGAGGGAAGGAGATAACCTCCTTCCTCATTAGGAGGGTGGGCGTCCACCATGAGATATGGAGAGAGATTTTCTCTCTACAATAAAAGGGATAAAGATGAGTGCTGTATGAATTTAAATATACATATATAACTAACACTCCTCAAAAGTTGGAGTATATCTGTCAATCATGCCCAACTTAGAAACAATCCATGAAAGGCGCTTCTTAGGTAAGGCTTTTGTTCTGTGGTGATGTGAGGAGTAGTAATCTTCTTAATCCGGACGACGTCGCGAACAAAATGATAGTTGATCTCTATATGCTTGGTTCGCTCATGAAACATGGGATTTGTGGCAATGTATGTGACAGATTTGTTGTCGCAATATAACGGTATAGGAGTGGTGAGGACAACGCCTAGTTCTTGCAGAAATGTTCATAGCTACGTAATCTCACAGGCAGCTTGGGCCATTGCCTTATACTCAGCTTCTGCACTAGATTTAGAAACAACAGTCTATTTCTTGCTTCTCCAATTAACCAAATTTCCTCCAACCATCATAGCATATCATGTCATAGAGTGGCGATCCTCTGGTGAGCTTGCATAATTTGCGTCAGCATAAGCAATTAGATCGGTGTAGCTGTTTGCCCCATAGAAGGGGCCACATCATGGTGATTCCTTTAAGTATCGTAGAATTTGGAGGACATCATGTCAGCGACTGTAACACGGTTTCTCCATGTGCTGGCTAGCTCTTCTTACTGCATAAGAAATATCTGGTCATGTGACTATGAGGTAAAGAAGTTTGCCAACCATGCTTCTGTATCGAGTAACATCTTCGAATACAGGATCAAAGGAGGATGGGTGCTTCTTCGGATATGTGGGAATACCAGATGGCTTGCATCCAAGTAGTCCAGCTTCAGTAAAGATATCCAAACAGTATTTCCTATGTGAGAGATGGAGTCCGTCTGTAGTGCGTAGGACTTCTATACCCAAGAAATATCGCAGTTGAGCAAGATCCTTGGTGACAAACACCTTTTGAAGAAAGGCCTTGGTTTCTAGTATCCCATTAGCATCATCACCTGTAACAAACATGTCATCCACATAAACAACAAGTATAACAATACCAGATTTCCGTTTTCTGACAAATACAGAATAGTCAGAAGTTGTTCTCTCGAAGCCGAGTGTGTTGATTTCTGCAGTAAGTCTGTCAAACCATGATGTTGGAGTATTTGGTTGTGCGCCATATGAGTTGTAGGAGGGTAAATGGATCTCTCCGGGATCCATTTACCCCATCCATATGTTTAGTCCCACATCTACCAGTGGTGGGACTTGGAGGCTCTGTGGAGGCTATATGAGGAGCCACAGACCTCCTGTATCCATTGAGAAAAAGCAACGAAGCATATGCCCTTTTGAGGGCTTCTCCCGTGGTTTCATCCCGCTTCTTAGGGAGTAGGGTTCCACGTAAAATCTTTGTGTTCTTCAAGTTCTTTATCTTTATTTCCGATTCCGCTTCCTATTTTCTAACATGGTATCAGAGCGGGTTTGATTCTCGAGGAATTCATGTTCTTCATTTGTTCGAGATTCGATTGTAATATTTTGTTCTTGAAAATTGTTATGTTCGTGATTCGCTTAAGATTAGAGATTTTTTTTATCTGATTTGGTCAAGTCCAAGTTCCTATTCTAGGGTATTCTGAAATCTTATATGTATTCCTGAAGATCTAGTTCGAGCAGTATTTGCGCGGCCAGGCGCTCCTCCCAACGCTCCAGGTGGCTTCAGGGGGTACAACATCACCTCCTCTCGGCGGTATCCTCCATCTCCAGGCAGTGCGTGTGCCGCCTCCCCTCGCGCACAAGCTGCATGCGGCTCCAGCAGCGGCACATCTACATTAGGCATGCGAGAATCCGTCGACATCCCTCTCATTAGCGACATACCAGCAACAGCAGGTGCGCATCAAGGCGCAACACCCTCAGCCCTAATCGGGGCCCTCCTTCGTGCACGATGCCCAAATCCCAGATCCCTCTTCATCGATGCAGGCGACGCCGCTCGCACCTCGTTGGTCTCCAACCGCCTCTCGTTAGCCCCAGATCCCAGATCTTGTTGGTCTTCAACCGTAAGGCGGCATCTCCACCTGCTCTCCGCCTAACTCCACGTCCAAGCGGCGATCACCCCGCTTCTATGGCACCAAGCCGCGTTTTACATCCCCTTCTCTGCACGGCTCCTCCACATGCCCTCCATCCAGGCGATGCCCTCAGCAACGGAATGCATTGCTGCTCGAGGCATGCGGTTCCATGCGGGGCTCTTTCATCCAGGCGCGCGGTCCCGTGGGTGCAGCTCCCGCGAGCCCCATCTCCCTCACCATCCAGGCGCCCCCACCCCTTCTTTGTTTGGCGGAGAAAGTCCAGGAAGGACCCCCCATCGAGGGCAGTGCAGGAAATGAAGGGGTTCCCTTTGGGAACCCTAAAAGAGCCGTGATATGTATTAAAAAATGACAGAAGTGAGAAAGCACCCAAGTGGGTTGAGTCAAAAAAATCTGATTGAAAGAAAAAAAAGGATGCCCTGTGTGAGAAAAAAATAGAGAGAGAGAGCAGGTCAGTGCAAAAAAAATTGAAATGGCTTTTAAAAAATGCTTCAAAAAATTGATTGATGATTTGAGAAGCCGAAAAAATGATTGAATTCGGCATTTGTTTGGACCCTATTTGGGTCAAGTTTCAAAAAAATCTGAAAAAGACGCGTACAAAAGAAAAGTCGTAAGCAGGAATTTTTGCAAAAAATATGATGATGATGAATGAAAAGACAAAAAAATTGTAAAGGGCTTATACGAAGAAAATTTTGGTAGCGGCTATTAAAATTAATAATAATACTTTTGACAAAAAAAGGAGCCGCGAGTTTTATGTTTCCCCCAATTTCTGTCTTCTCCCAACACAGTCGATGTCATGTATTCCAACTAGTATTGGAGAAAGGGGGAGTATATGTAGAGTTCTTTGGCATCATATATCACTCTGACGATTCAGATTCCAGCTCTGGTTCAGAGACAGTTCAGATTCCAGTCCAGATGCCTAGTCAGATCTCCAGACTCTACAGTTGATCAGACTCGACATTCAGATGCTTCCGAGTCTTCAATTTCAGACATGCACGTGTATGCGGTCTTTTCATATGTGCACATGTTTGCCATCTCTTGTCATGGTCCCCATAATTCATTCTCGTGTCGGCCAGAGTTTTCATGTGAACCATAGGGACTCCAGAGTAGAGGACCATTCCCTATGCCATGTTGGCAAGGGTTTTCATGTGGTATCATAGGTACTCCAGAGTAGTGTATCATTCTCTGAGCCAGATGGGAGAGACCCGGAGTACTCCGATGAGGAGGCCCATTCAGTGGCAGTGACTCTGACAGACGCAGTACAGAGCACATGCTCTCCGACGAGGAGATTCAGCAGACTCACACTCCAGCCCGTTCATCCTCCTCACCTGCACGGCATGAGAAGCAACGTCCTCGACAGCAGCAGTTGTGCGCGTTTGGTTGATATTGTCCGTAGTGTCATGTAGCGTGAGTTGAGTTTCTTTCTGTTTGTTTGTCCAAGCTGAGCATTACATGCTCCAGCTTGAGGGGGAGTGTTGGAGTATTTGGTTGTGCGCCATATGAGTTGTAGGAGGGCAAATGGATCTCTTCAGGATCCATTTACCCCATCCATATGTTTAGTCCCACATCTACTAGTGGTGGGACTTGGAGGCTCTGTGGAGGCTATATAAGGAGCCCCAGACCTCTTGTATCTATTGAGAAAAAGCAATGAAGCATATGCCCCTTTGAGGAATTCTCCCGTAGTTTCATCCCGCTCCTTAGGGAGTAGGGTTCCACGTAAAATCTTTGTGTTCTTCAAGTTCTTTATCTTTATTTCCGATTCCGCTTCCACTTCCTATTTTCTAACACATGCTCTTGGACTCTGCTTCAGACCATATATCGCCTTGCAAAGTCGGCATACACCCCCGTTGACTTCGTAACCTGGTGGTTGTGTTGTATACACTTACTCATCAAGGTCGCCATAAAGGAAGGCGTTCTTTCATCCAGCTGAAAGATGGGCCAGGCCTTGTTGACTGCTACTGAAAGAATGGTCCTTATTGAACCCATTCGTGCAACATGTGAGAATGTCTCAAAGTAATCAACCCCATATATTTGAGTAAAACCTTTGGCCACAAGGCGAGCTTTTAATCTGTCAATGGACCTGACTGGCGATTGCTTTGTTGTGTATATCCATCTACATGCTACAGGACTAGTCCCCTTAGGACATGGAACCGGATCCCACATGTCACCATCCTGAATCCTGCAAAGCACTGTGGTGGTCTCTTGGAATCGAAATAGCCATGAGAGCATACGCATATCTTCTATCAGTTGGTGATAAGCTTACGGTAGTAGTGAAATGAGACATAGGGTGAAAAGTGCATTGCCTTTTTGTCCTTCACAGAGCAATGGGAAGCTCTTGAGGACGATCCGCGACAGCAGTGAGGGGACACTTGAAGGTGTATCATCCTGCAAAAACGACATGGGCAAAGGAACAACTTGTGTTGGAGTGGCGTGCTTACGCTAGTAGACAATGGGTGGAGGAAGGTCCAGGGGGATGTCATTAACCGACTGAGTAAAGAAATTGGTTTGCTAAAAAAGCTACATCTGCAGAGATGTAATCATAGAACATGTAGCCTTTTTGAGTACGAGAGTAACCTTAGAACACACATTTGATTACATGAGGAGAAAGTTTGTCAGCAGTATGAAAATTATGGACAAATTCTACACAACCAATGATTCTCAGTGGTAGAGGAAAGGGGGACTCACTTGGATATATCAGGGAGAATGGAGTGGAGCCATGAAGGGAAGTGGAGGGGACTCTGTTTATAAGATGAACCACTGTAAGGATAACGTCCCCTCAATAGGTTTTAGGAACTTTCATTCGTGTGAGGAGGGAACGTGCAATATTTAGTAAATGCTTGAGTTTTCTCTCTGTTACCCCGTTTTGTTGGGAAGTATATGGACATGAGGTTTGATGAATGGTATCCTGGGAATGAAAGAGGTTTGTTAGGTCATATTGTTTAAATTCCAAGGAATTATCAGAACAAAAAATTTGGATACCAGAGGAGAAAATATTCTTGACATAATGAAAGAAATTGTTGACAATATTATTAATCTCGAAATGTTCTTTTAACCGATAGACCCAGGATGACCTATTGTAATCATCAACAAAACGACAAAATACTTATGTCCACTCAGAGTACAGCCCGGATAAGGTCTCCAAATATCACAATTGACTAAAGAGAAAGAAACCTCACGACGTGGCTCAGTACGTGCAGGGAAAGACGCTTGATGATGTTTCCAGAACTAACACACCTCGCACTCAAAAGGCTTGAGCGTATAATGTTCGGGGAAGATAAAAGAGAAAGCTTTGGCAGATGGATGACCGAGGCGAAGGTGCCAAAGAAGAGGATCAGTGGAGGTAGACGCAACGCCAGTAAAACCAGAGTCAGATGGTATATCAAGATAATAGAGCCCGTTCTTCTCATGCCCCCACCAAAAATCTGTCTCGTCCGGATATCCTGAAAATAACAACATAACTCATAAAAAATAAGTCGACAATTAAGCTCCATGCATAACTTGTGAACAAATAAGAGACTAAGGGGAAAGTCAGGAATGCAGTGAACTCCAGTAAGCCTGAGCTTGGAGGAAAACTCCATAGTGCCCACAGTAGTAATAGGTGAATGAGCTCCATTGGCAACACGTACAGTCTTCACAAAAGAAGATGGTTGTGAAGAGGTGAGAAGATTACCTTCCCCCGTCAGATGAGTTAAGGCACCCGAATCAATGATCCATGTAGAGCTGGATCCAGAGGTAGTGTTGGCAATAGTACCTGAAGTAGTGGCCAGATTAGCTATAGGAGCAGTATCATTAGTGTTACTGGCAGAGTTCTGCAGTAGATGACGAAGACGAGTATACTCAGATGCAGTGAAAGATGTCTGACTATCACCGGAAGGATGATCGTGTGAGGTGTCTACACTATCATACGAGCCTTCGTATGAGGTTGTCTCATAGGCATTGTTGGCATTAGGAGGCATGCCAAACTAGTCTACTGAGTGGAGCCACTGAAATCCAAACATGTTTCTCACTCCCTCAAAATGGAAGTGTCATGGTTGTACAATCAATTAAGACCACATCACCCTCGAGCATTGTCAATACACGTACATCCTACATACTGGAAGACTATCATTAAAACCAAAGTTATGATCTTTTTTATACTGACTCTTTCAGGGTTTTTATCATTAAGTTTCTCATTCGATCATTGGGAGTTGGTATCGATCATATGCTTTCCAAGAAAACATATATCATACCTTAATCTTGTCTTGTTTCCAAAACAAGACGACCAACGTTGGAATTTGATTTGTCCCAATATCTCATGAGTGAGCTCATGTCTCCGGTTCAATAGTGTACCTGTATGATTCCTTCGAGAGATCCTATTACTCATATGCCCTCGTATGCACACCATCTCGTTGGTGTATAGACCTTGATTAGGTCATCAAGCTAAAGGTCATAGAAGGCCATATCGATATCGATATCGTATCGGTCTGCTCGGAAAAGTATATATCGGGATATATTGCCGGTATATCGATGATATTCATGGAAATGTCAGAAATGGCTCAAAAATGCATTTTTTTGTTGTTTTTTTTCAGAAATTAAGATCATCCAAAATATTACAACAACAAATAACCTACAAATACACACTTATATCACACATCGATCATTTATACCTCATATATTGCACATATCGGTCATTTCGAACATATCGCTAGTACTGTTAATTGTTGACCTTTAAATATGTAAAATGGAGTTCGTCCAAGTTCTTAGAATACTAAATAACTTATAAATATACACTTAGATAATACATAAAGATCATCTATGATCCTTATATCTCACATATCGGTCATATCGAACATATCGTTGGTACCATTAATTGTTAACCTATAGATATTGGGAATGGAGTCCATCCAAGTTCCTAGAACACTAAATTACTTACAAATATACTCTTAGATCACACATATCGATCATCTATGCCCCTTATATCGCATATATCAATCATATCGAACATGTTGTTACTGTTGATTGCTAAGTTATGGATATTGGAAATGTAGTCCATCAAAGTTCTTATAACACTAAATAACTTGCAAATATACACCTATATCACACATATCGATTATCTATTACCCTTATATTGCACATATCTATCATATCAAGCATATCATTGTTAATGTTGATTGTTGACTTATAGATGTTGGAAATGGAGTTCATCCAAGACTTATATTGCATCACATATTATGCATAAACAAAATGTTTGAGCTATATTTGGAAACCAAACAAATAAAGAGCATAATAATATTTTTTAAAGAGACATAATTCATAATAATATTCTCGAGGGGGGGAGAAGAATTAAAATCGATTGGACACCCTCAAGTTGAAGAACCTTTGTTTACACACTCCTGTCGCACCATTCCCTATCAGAACAGGGGTCCCGAAACAAAATATATAAATCATTGTGTTTTAATACTAGATTTAGATAGATAAGTAGTGGAATCAAGCTTGCATGAATAATAGCATTGATATATAGAGATATCGACGAAATATCGGTGATATCGGTCGATATCCTAGATTTTTTATACTTAATCTAATCATTTTTGACGGATATGGGTCGATATGACAATATATCACTGATATATCGGTCATATATCATTGATATCCTGGTAAATAGATATGCACCCTAATATCGATAGCTCCTGCCTCTCGATACTGATATATTGGTGATATATCGCCGGTATATCATGATATAGCCTTCCCTGCTAATGGTTTGCCTAATGGATATATTTAGACATATAATAATACATTTATCTCCGGTCAGAGGATGCGCACATATAAATTAGGTCTTAGTTATCTCGATCTCGTTAAGTCGACTCTTTGACCTAACTCATCTGTTGGAAGAAAAGAGTCGATTGTTTATTCCACTGAATCTGAGGCTCTCTTATATATAGAAAGCCTATGGGTAAATTACATAAGATGGATAAAAGAAACTAAACATAATAGGGAAGGTACATAGAGTCTAGAAATATCTCTACATTCCCTCCTCAAGATGTTGCATAGATGTCAATCATGCTCAGCTTGTAAGAACACTTCTGGAATGGCCCTCTGAGTAATTGCTTGGTAAAGATGTATGCAGTCTGCTCTCCTGAACTGACATAGGAAGTAGAAATCAAGCCCTTTTGAATCATATCTCTAGTATAGTGGCAGTCTACCTCAATATGCTTTGTTCTTTCATGAAATGCATGATTATTAGCAATGAATATCACTGCTTGATTGCCACATTGTAGTTGCATGGGTAGAGGTGCATGTATATGCAAATCTTCTAACACAGCTCGAACCCACATCATCTCTGTACTTGCTTGTGCCATGGCCATGTACTCAGATTCAGTACTAGATCTAGCCACCACTGTTTGTTTCTTGCTTTTCCAAGAAACCAAAGAATTGCCAAAAACACTGCAAAACCTGAAGTAGACTTTCGATCCTTAGGGCATCCTACATAATCCGCATCAGCGCATGCAGAAACAGAGATATTTGTTTCTTTCCTGAACAGTAGTCCCGCACCTAGAGACAACTTTACATATCTCAGTATCATGTATATGGCATCCGTATGTACTTGTCTGGGATGTTCCATGAACTGACTCACCCGACTCACTGCAAAAGCGATGTCAAGTCTAGTGATAGTAATATAGAGAAACTTTCCCACCATCTTTCTATATCTTCTCCTGTCAACCTCATCTGTATCATCATCATATAACTTCATGCTAGGATCCATGGGAATAGTCGAGGGTCGACAACCGATCATGTCCGTCTCAACAAGCATGTCTGTAATATACTTCCTTTGGTTCATCACAAGACCCTGCGCATTCCTAGCAAATTCCAACACCAGAAAATATCGTAGGGTACCAAGATCCTTAGTAACAAACTGATGGCCTAGAAATGCTTTTGCCATCTTTATCCCCTGCATATCATCTCCCATAACAAGTATATCATCAACATACACCATGATAACGACAATAACTCTGAGAGTCCTCTGAACAAAAAGAATGATCTGCATTTGATCTTTTGAACCCTTGCTTTTGAATTAGATCAGAAAGCTTCTGAAACCACGTAGATCAGAAAGCTTCTGAAACCACGCCCGCGGGCTTTGTTTAAGGCCATATATTGCCTTGTGAATTCTACACGCCATCTGACTCTCCCCCTCAGTAGCAAAAGAAACCAAGCTCCATGTACCCCGCGACCGCAAAGCAGCCATTTCCTCCTCCATGGTTGAACACTAGCAACTCTCCTTCAATGCGTCCTGCAGTGGATAAGGCCACAACAAACTGCTGAAAATCACCGGTGAGGCGATGGAATGAAACCCGTGAAGCAAGTGGATAGGATGCACAGGTACGATCCTGCTTCCGTAAGGAAATAGGTACATTCAAATCATCAACAATCGTACTCGTCGGTATGCTATTCTCCTGCAAAGATCCCCGCACTTGCACATCTTCAGACCCATCATTAGTAATATTACCTAGACAAACCTGAGGCGTGGTGGATGATTGACGAGTTCCATGAGCAGGGACATGACGACGGGTATAGAATCTCGGTAAAGGTGGCACATGTGGATGAGGAGGTGGTGGTGGTGGTGACGATGGTGGTGGTGGTGGTGTCACTGGTATGGGAACGGACAGATGCATAGGAGGAGGTGCCACATAAATCTCATCATCTGTAGTGGAGGAAGTCAACCTATCACCTGCAGGGGAGAAATACATCACAAACTTAAAGAATGTGACATCAACACTGACATAATATTTCTTATTCTAAGGGTCATAGCATCGGTAACCCTTCTGCGTACGAGAGTACCCAACAAACACACACTTGACAGCCCTAGGTGAGAGCTTGTCAAGTCCTGGAGAGAGCTGATGGACGAAAGCAACCGAGCGAAAGACACGAGGAGTAAGGGAGAATAATCCCTTGTCAAGGAAGACAACTAAAAGAGGAACTTTCTCACCTAAGATAAAGGATGGCATACGATTCACCAGATAACATGCCATAAGTACAGCATCACCCCAGTAGGAAATGGGTGCACAACTCTAGATAAGAAGAGTTCGTGTGATATTAACGAGATGACGATGCTTCCTTTCTGCAATGCCATTTTGTTGGGACGTGTAAGCACAGGTTGTTTGATGGATAATGCCTCTGGACAAGAAGAAGTGAGAAAGAGTACGAGCACAAAATTCCAAAGCATTATCCGTACGCATAATTTTCACAGTAGACGAAAAAACATTCTGCACTTCATTTATAAGATTTTTGATCACATCCCCTGCTTCAGATTTATTCTTCAACAAAAACACCCATGATAAGCGAGAAAAATCATCAACCACAACTAGGTAAAACCTGTGTCCCTGATGATCAGGGACCCCAAATGTCAACATAAAATAATTCAAAAGGGGAGCTACTGCTCCGAGACTGACGACTAGCGAAAGTAGATCTGTGATGCTTTCCCAACTGACACGTTTCACACTGAAAAGAACCCGGTGAAATCCGGGGCAAGATATGACGCATCTTCTGAAGAGGGAGGTGGCTAAATCGTAGATGCCATGTGAATGGAGAGATTGGTCCACTGGACTGAGACGAGACACCAGCATAGGAAGTTCAGACCAAACGATGGAGACCATCCTGCTCACAGCCACAACCAATCGCCCTGCCCGTAACAATGTCCTGAAAAACAAGAGACGATGGATAAAAAAATAGCTCGACAGTGCAAATCCTTCGTAATCTGACTGATAGATAATAAATTCATCGAAAAATCTGGAGCATACAAGACATTCCGAAGATGCATAGAGGGTGTCAAACTGACCTCCCCATGTCCAACAATGGGGGAATGGGTCCTGATAGAAAATCGGAAGCGGAAGCGAAACATGGATAAAAGATAAAGAAGAATAAGAACACAGCGGGATTTACGTGGAACCCTACTCCGTGAGGAGCGGGATGAAACCATGGGAGAAGCCCTCAAAGGGGCATGTGCTTCATTGCTTTTTCTCAATGGATATAGGAGGTCTGGGGCTCCTTATATAGCCTCGCCAGAGCCTCCAAGTCCCACCACTGGATGATATGGAACTAAACACTAGATGGGGTAAATGGATCTCCTCCAGGATCCATTTACCCTGCTACAACACAATGGGCACATACAACGAATGCTCCAACACTCCCCCTCAAGCTGGAGCAAGCAATGCTCAGCTTGGACAAACAGAAAATAAACTCAACTCAACGCTACAGGACACTACGGACAATATCAACCCAACGCGCACATTGCTGCAGTCGAGGACGTTGCTTCTCATGCCGTGCAGGTGAGGAGGACGAACGGGCTGGAGTGTGAGTCAACTGAAGACTCAGAATCTGACCATCGAGTCTGAACTGCGCCTGAAGTCTCCTCGTCGGAGAACTGGGTCTCTCCCATCTGGCTCAGAGAATGATGCACTGCTCTGGTGTACCTATGATACCACATGAATACCCTTGCCCTCAAGGGAATGATCCTCTGCTCTGGAGTCCCTATGGCTCACATGAAAACTCTAGCCTGACAACAAGAAGAATGATGGTGACCTCTGACAATGATGGCAACATATGCTCATCTGAAAATAACACCACATACTTATGCGTGTCTAAAATCGAGGACTCGGAACAATGATCGTTGAGTCTGAAACCGAACTGTAGAGTCTGATCAACTGGCTGGTCTGGAGATTGGTATCTGAATCTGGAATACAAGACCTGTGACTCTACATATATACTCCCCCTTTCTCCCATACTGGTCGGAAAACAAAGAAATCGACCAAGTTGGGAGAAGACAACATAATGGGGAAAATAAAACATGAACTTGTGGCTTTTCCATATATTTTTTTATAAGCCGTCAAAAATTTTCCACAAGCCGTTCCATTTTTTTTCGGCTTTTGCATCATTTTTTTGAAATCATTTTTTTTAAATTGTGTGCGGCTTTTTTTTAAATGCACGCGCCTTTTTTTTAACAAACTTCTTTTTCTTTCTTTCTTTTTTTTTCAAAATTTTTTTTGAACTGGCCCCCATGGCCCAAACAATAAAAATACCCCTTTTTTATATACGAAGAACCATCGGGGCCCTTGTTCCACAGCCCCTCCCTTTTTCTCTCTTTTTTTACCGGCCCACTTGGGCCTAATTTCTCAACCCCCATATTTTTTTAAAAAAATACTCGTTGCCTCCCCCCCAGGGTTCCCATCGTGCGGTGTTTTTTTTCTCATGAGACATTGTGAACCCCTTAGGATCCGGGTACCCGTTTACGACACAATTCGCAATATTCCATTTATTGACATCGCATTAAAAGCATAATTTTATAGGGAAATTTTTCACGCTTGAAGCTACATATGACATTCACATTCATAACCACAAGATAATAAAATGAAATGCACTAAAATCTCATTTCATTAATTTTCATATCATTTTACAACATGTACAATGTCTGCTAGTACATACAATATCCCAAAAATAATCTGACTTAACAGAAGAGAAGCATTACACATAATCAACCGACCAAAAACTGAGACAAAATAAACCATACCGTCTGGTGTATACCCTGTCTCCTGGAAGCATGAACAACCACTGATCAATAGGTTGTTTGCCTGCCAAAACATGTTTAGGAAAGAAGAGGCGTCAACGGTTGCTGGTACCTCCCAAAATTTATAAAAATAAATAGACATTTAATATGTGCACAAGCAAGCAAGTAGAAAGGTGGAACAAGTAAATTTACATCTACTTGCGTAAGTAAAAAGGTTGTCAGCCTTGTAAGCATTTCTCATAAGCACCCATCTTTCCAACATTGTTAATCAAATGTTGATAATTATAGGAGTATGTGTATATGTTTATATCTCTATTATCATATTGACCAGATATCAAATCTGTGGATTTGTCGATGTGAAAGATGGAATTGGAAATGTTTATAGATTACTTGATTCTCAAGTTCAATAGGTAGGCATTTCCTATTAATACAACTTTTGATTTTAACTTCTCCAAATCTCACTTCTATTTACTCAGATGTAACTTTAGATGATGTAGATATAGATATGGATGATCTGGATGTAGAATCACCAAGTCTGTTGGTGAAAGTAAACTCAAGCGGTGAAGAAGCCTACAAATGGCTCTTCTGTCTCGCCCTCTAGTTGTAAGGATGGTCCAATGGAGGGATATGTCTACCCGCAAACTACGCCACTGAGACGGGTGAGAGAGACTTCCCAGAAAAGTCGCTCTATAAAACAACCCGACTAGTACGGGCAACCGAGCTCGTACGTAAAACTGAAAAACCGAGGATCCTCCGCCTGGGTATCCTAAAACAAAGGGTCAGTGGAACTGGTCTAAAGTCGGGATCCCAACGAGGCGTAAAAACACTGCGAGCTCGCGTAAAAACCGTGAAAATGACTGGGATCCTAGACCCGCGCATTAAACGGCCGCTGCCCTAACTGGGCTTCCTTTCTTCCGCCCTGTTGAGGGTCACCGCACCCTCGCACGGTCAGGTGTAAGGATCATCATGACCGGCACTAATTAAATATCATTCTTTGATGTGGTTATCTTTATAGATCTTATATCTTTTGTTTAACCATCTTATTTCATAGTGATCCGTGAACTTATGATTCTTATCTAAATGATCGATCACAAGGGTTTTTAATAAGTGTATTAATGTAGGTGTGGTGATGCTGGCAAAAGTAAATGTAATTATCAGTCTATTAGAATGATTGATGCAATTTCCATATATGTATTAATATGCTTATTATTTATAGACATACATCTAAATATTTACCTTGGATGTATCTATCAAAACCATGTACATGCAAACACACTCACCGTCTATTTCTATTAAGCTCATGTTTAATCCCATAATTGCATCTTGATACGGCCTCACACCTTTTAATTTTATTATTATTATTATTATTTTAAAGGTTGAAATAATTAAGTTGCCAATATTCACGATTAACAACCAGATAGCATATGATAACATCTATATTTATTACATATTAATTATTTATGATTTGTAAGGAAAAAGTAATTTAGCCAAATCCACTAAGGCCTGTCAATTTGCCAAGTTATTTTTGTTCATTAAATTGATCCTTACAAAATTCTGTTTTTATACTAAAATCAGTTTATGAAATTGTAGTAATCGTGTAGGAATATCCTTTGAACAACCAATTATAGTTGGAACATTACAACGCCTTCAGTTACTGTTATGCTTATATCAAATTTTTAAATCTGAACATATATTATATAGGTTGACAATATTACTGTAATTGATGAATAATACTATATGTCAATGCTAATAGGAATATATAATTATTCAATTTAAATGATGGGATATATATATCGGCACTCATAGGTTTATATACTTAACATGTCACTATTTACATCGCTTATTAAATTAACCCAATTAATAACTGCCTAAATGATGCTGAAATAAGTACTGATTCAAAATTCACAGTTCAACAAAAGTATAACTTTTTTCAATGATACTTAATTCCAATCACATTAGATTACAGATTCTGGATATTTAAAGTATTGATTTAATTTACAGTTTTGTTGTTGAATTCCAACCTCTGACGAATTTAGAAAATTTTGAAAATTTGAATAATCGAGACTAAAAAAAATTAAATAATTATAAAAAGGAATGTTTTCAACGGATCTTTCAGCATATGAACTATTATTCCATAGATATAATTGAAGACATGCAACCCTTGAATATATATATATATATATTCATCTCAATAAGGAATATGATTAATGAGTAATAATATGAAAAATGCATAGCAAAAGAAAAGGGATTAAATCATGTATGGCAACAAGAGAGGGGGAGAGGGAATGTACCTAAATAGATTGTTTCAAATTGGAAGAATAATGTTTGCATGCAACATGGAGAGTTGTTTTGAAGATTTGGGAGAAAGCTCCAGCAACAAGAGAGGCTCCAAAGGCTTGAGGGAAGACTGCAGGAGGCTCCAAGAGTTAGGAAACACAGCCGTAGCTTCAGATTGGTCTGAACCAGAAATTTGGGGAGGAGAACAGGGATTCTCCAACGGCTGCATGGGCTGAAACTTAAAAGGAGAGAAAAGCCTCCTTACTTGACATGTGTAGGTATTTGTTTCTTTTTGAAAAGCCACTTGGAAGGGTTAAGATGCCCAAGTGGAGAAACAAGAGAAGCTTAAATGGCTGTTTACAGGCAACCAACCAGTATAAAAAAATTTAAATTTTTTTTGTATACCCTTTTTTTTAACATACCGAAGTTGATCGTACTCGCACCATGATTCTCCGATTTTGACGAATAATGGTTTATTTTGACCGTCTCAAAATGACGATCGATATGAGTATAATATTGATATACTTTCGGTTGGGTTTTGAACCTCCGAAATTTTCGGATACGGATTGTGTTTAAGATTAAATTTTGTGATTTAAAAAGATCAAACGACCTCCGATTGACGAACGGTCAATTCCGTTGGTCTTATATCGTCGAATCGGATCTAATGACAATCTCGGTTTGTTTTGTGGTTTTCGAATTTGTATCGCGGCTTTTCACGACGCGCATTACGATGCGATCGATTTTCGATCGATTTCGCCCGAACGACTTTTGATTCTCAATCAATTGATCGTTTTAGGTTATCTAATATTGTTAGATAACTTAATTGGGTTATTCAGATCTTATTCGGGTCGAGTTCGGGTTTACACGGATCCCGGATGTTACAATTATAAAAACCTCAAAGGGAGTCTCGTCCTTGAGACTCGAGTTAAGGTCATTAGGTATTCTTGTTTGGATTTCATATGGCCATAAAAACCTCAAAGGGTTTTGAACTCATAAAAACCTCAAAGAGAAAACAAGCCATATATTTTAACATATATCTAAAAGCTTGTTTTGATTTTTTTTACCTCAGAAAAGTTGCGGGTATCGTGCCCGCATGTCGGCTTCGGTCTCCTACGTAGCCTCTTCGATGCTGTGTCGATGCCACAATATCTTGACCAATGGAATCTCGTTGCTGCGAAGCTTATTCACAGCACGGTCAAGTACCTGAACTGGCGTCTCCTCATAAGTCAGATCTGGCTCCACGTCTAAATTCTCATAACTGATGATGTGTCGAGGGTCGTGCACATATTTTCTCAAATTGGATACATGAAAGATATCGTGGATGCCTGAAAGATGTGGAGGAAGGGCTACCCGGTAGGCCACCTTCCCCACTCTAGCCAGAATCTCAAAAGGTCCAACATATCACGGCGCCAACTTGCCATGAACACCGAATCTCTGTACTCCATGGGAGATACTCACAAAAATACCCAATCTCCGACCTGTATTTACATGAGTTTTATTAGTATGTGAGATTAAGTTGAACAAATATATATGTCATAATTGAATGGATGAAGAGGAAATAATTGAATTACCTGGAACTCCAAGTCTCTTCTCCGACGGTCGGCATAGCTCTTCTGGCGGCTCTGTGCCGTCAGAAGTCTCCGTCTCACAAGATCAACAGCTCTCGCAGTCTCCTCCAAGAGATCTACGGAGTATAAAGCATGATCACCTACCTCACGCCAACTGAGAGGTGTGAGGCATCTCCGCTCGTATAGGGCTTCGAATGGTGTCATGCCAATACTGGAGTGATAGCTGTTGTTGTACGTGAATTCTACTAATGGCAGATGGTCCTTCTAGGACCCTTTCCACTCCAAAGTGCAATCACGAAGCAAATCCTCTAGTGTCTAAATGGTGCGCTCACTCTGACCGTCAGTCTGTGGATGATATGCATAACTCATCTTCAGCTCTTACTGTAGTGCTGACATGAACTGATGCCAATAATGCGACGTAAATCTCGAATCCCTGTCAGACACCACTTCGTGTGGTATACCATGTAGTCTGATGATGTTCTGCACATACAACTTGGCCAATCTGGATGGAGTGTAAGTCGTGTTGACATGTATGAAATGGGCTGACTTGGTCAATCTATCAACAATGACCCAAATGGAATCATGGCCGCCCGGTGTCTTCGGCAGACCTGTGACAAAATCCATAGAAATGTTCTCCCACTTTCACTCAGGAACGGAGAGAGACTGCAGTAATCATGGTGGTATCCTGTGCTCGGTCTTGACCATCTGACAGGTCATGCATCTGCTAACATATAGCGCCACATCGCGCTTCATCCCATCCCACCAGAAATGTCGACGCATATCACGGTACATCTTCGTGCTACCTGGCATGGCCTCAAATTTCAGTGAAATTCGGTCGAATATCGATATCCAGTCGAAACTGAAATTCGACCGAAATGACCGAAATATGGGGGTCCTAGTAGAAAAAAATGACCGAAATGACCGAAATTTCGGTCGAAATTCCACCGAAATTCCATCGAAATTCTGTTTTGGTCGATACCGAAATGGTGACCGAAACCGACATTTAAGGCCTTGCTACCTGGATGGATAGATAACCGTGAACTATGTGCCTCATCAAGTATGTCTCTGCGAAGCTGTCGTCATTGGGTACAACGACCCATCCTTCCTTCCATAAAATAGACTCCATCACAACAAAGTCATCAAATTCATCCTTGATGGCGCGCATGTATCTATCTCGGATCCAAGGATCTGTCTTCTGTCCCTCTATAATACGATCCCAAAGACTGCTGTATCGTGGAGGCACAGCGGTAGAAATGGATGCGCTCTCCTGAGGATGCCAATCAGTCAAAGCTGCAAGCATATCCCACGTGTATAGCCAGTTCGCGGAACCCTCTGCATGCGCTCTCCTGCTAAGTGCATCAGCCACCACGTTTCCCTTACCGGGATGGTAAGAGATCGTGCAATCATAATCCTTCAGCAGTTCGAGCCATCTGCGCTGCCTCATGTTCAGCTCCTTCTGATCAAAGATGTACTGCCACCCCATATAGATAGTGTCGCCAGATCTTCAAGGCGAAGACAACTGCCACCAACTCCAAGTCATGTGTGGAGTAGTTTCGCTCGTGCGGTCTCAACTGCCGTGATGCGTAAGCAATCACCTGTCCTCTCTGCGTCAATACTGCTCCTAGACCTTCTCCAGATGCATCTGTGTAGACTGCATAGTCCTGAATGCCTGAAGGAAGAGCAAGAATAGGCGTTGTAGTCAACCTCTCCTTCAGTGTCTGGAAGGCCTATTCACATGAATCGTCCCAAATGAATGGAACTCCCATCTGCGTCAACCGTGTCAGAGAGCGAACAATGCGTGAAAATCCGCTGACAAAGCGTCTGTAATAGCCCGCTAATCCGAGGAAACTCCGAATCTGAGTGACAGTCTTGGGCTGCTCACAAGACATAATTGCATCTATCTTTGTAGGATCAACTGCGATGCCTGCTCCAGAAATGACATGCCCCAAAAATGAGACCTGGGATAACCAGAACTCACATTTGCTCAACTTGGCATATAGCTTGTGCTCTCGCAATGTGTCCAAGACAATCCGTAGATCATTTGCATGATCCCATTCATTCCGTGAGTAAATGAGCACATCATCGATGAACACCACTACAAACTTGTCCAAGTATGGACGGAAGATACGGTTCATCATATCCATGAAAGCCGCAGGTGCATTGGTGAGCCCAAACGGCATCACCACAAACTCGTAATGCCCATAGCGAGTCCTGAAAGCTGTCTTCGGAATATCTGACTCACGAATCCTCAGCTGATGGTAGCCTGAGCGAAGATCGATCTTCGAGAAAACCGAAGATCCTTGGAGCTGGTCAAACAAATCATCGATACGTGGCAAGGGATAACGGTTCTTTACCGTTCTCTTGTTCAACTGCCTGTAATCGATGCACAGTCTCATGGATCCATCCTTCTTTTTGACAAATAGGAACGGAGCACCCCAAGGTGAAGTGCTCGGTCTCACGAATCCCAAATCAAGTAACTCCTGCAACTGCACCTTCAGCTCCCTCAACTCGGCTGGTGCCATGCGATATGGTGCCATAGAGATCGGCTGTGTATCTGGCAGCAATATGATCTCGAACTCGATCTCTCTCTCAGGAGGTAATCCAGGTAGCTCATCAGGAAACACGTCAGGGTATTCTGAGACTACTCGGATGTCCTGTGTCATCGGATCCTGATCAGATACCTCCCGCACAAATGAAAGGTATGAATCACAACCCTGATCAACAAGTCGCTGGGCTCGCAACACTGAAATGTACTACATGGTGGAGTCATGTATAGTACCCTCAAAAGTAAACTCGGGTAGATCTGGAATCCTGAAAACAACCGTCTTCCTAAAGCAATCAACAAGTGCATGATGAGCGGATAACCAATCCATGCCCAAAATCAAGTCAAACTCATCAAGCTGCAAAAGTAGACAATCTGCGATCATCTCGTGACCGCCAATCAGTACGGGCAAGTGCTTGACTATCAGTGAAATAATGAACAACTGGCCACCTGGCCCTCGGATGTGATATGGGGAAGAGAGAGTCTCTGCGACTCTACCTAAAGAAGCAAGCAACCTCGAAGCAAGAAAAGAGTATGTCGCACCAGAATCAAATAAAACATGGAAAGGTCGGCCCAAGACTGAGACCATACCTTTCACTACAGTAGCCGTTGAACGTGCCTGCTCCTCAGTAACTGCATGTATCTGCCCCTGCCTGGCTGGTGCGGCACTGGATCCTGCCACACTCTGCGTCTGTCTCTGCTGCGGTCTCCTGAAGTTGGAGTTTCTGCACAGAAACTCCCTGAGCGTTGTACCTGAGGCTGTGACTGTGAAGGCTGTGGCTGTAGGCGAGGCTCGTCAGAAGTCTGTGGGCACTGTGATCGATAGTGTCCCCACTCGTGACATCGGTAATACCGAACTGGTCTGGTAGGTGGAGTAGTCGTGTCTGTGCTCCGGGATGGTCCTGCAGGTGGTCTGTCTGCTCGTTGCGACCCAGATGGTCGAGCGGACTCTGTGCCACGTCCGGCAAGTGCTCCTCCTAAAGTAGTCGATGGAGAAGAGCGAGCACTGCCCGTGAAGGACGAACCTGTAGGTCGGAACCGTCTGGCTGACCTCTGCTGCTGAAACGATCGACGTATCGGTCCAAAAGATCGCTGCGGTCTAGGTGCTGCTCCAGACGAGCTCCCGAAACGTCTCCTTTTAATGTCCTCGAACTTCTCCGCAGCATCGGTAGCCTCGGAGATGGATGTGATGTGTAGCCCTGCCAGCTTCTCCTGTACCTCTACTCGCATGCCGCCGATGAACTTTTCCAGATTCTCCTCTGGAAATGCGCCAGCTGCTCGTGTATGTCGTGACAGCTCTGTGTATCGGATAAAATAATCTCTGGCTGTCATCTGTCCCTGACGAAGCTCTGCAAATAGTCGGCGCTGGGACTCCTTCCACTTTGCAGAAAAGAAGTGGGCTCTGAACTTCGTCTTGAAATCATCCCATGTAGGCTCTCGGCCTAACTCAGACACTACGGCATCCCACCATCTCTCAGCAAAGTCTGTAAAAGTGAGTACTCCATGAAAGATAGCCACGTGTCTCGTGGCGCGCGAATCATCCTGAGCACTTTCATCACCCGCTTCAGCCACTGCTCAGCAACATCTGGTGAACTTGTACCCTCAAACAAGGGTATGTTGGCGCGCTGGTAGGATGTGAAAATGGCCTGGTGCCTGTGAATAGCTGAATACTCGTGGGCACCCTCGTCTGCTAAGCCCACAGGGTCCTGCTCCCTGTCAAAGTCCGCATCATCTGCTCCATGCTCAAGTACATGCTCAAGTGGATCATCAGCATGAGGCTGCTCTACCTCAACAGACTGGTGTTGGTCCTGCCGTATCCCATCCTGTGATGGATGGTACGTGAAATCTGATAGGTCCTCGAACCTCATCTCTATGTCGGTCTGTCTGTCGGCAATCTCAGTCTGCTGGGCCAATATCTACTCCTGCTGATCTTGCATGGCAGCCTGCTGCTGCTGGAGGTCGGTGAGGGCAGTCAGTATGCGTGCCAGCTGATCAGCCGTCTCCTGGCCTGGTCGGGATGCCATGGCTCTGCATAAAAACCATCTATTAGTCATAAGAATGCCATAGGCAGATACTTACATAAATGATTTTCTCTTCTTGGGATATAATATGAAAATTAATGCAATCGGTGGCATCTGTGGTGATTGAACATGAATGTCATATTTCCCTTCTCGGACACACGACGAGTCAGAAGACTGTCGCTATCCGAGAACTTAATGCGATTGGAATTGTAATGCTGCGAATGTGCATATCGGAGTACCACAGCTCTGATACCAAATTGTGAACCTCTTAGGATCCGGGTACCCGTTTACGACACAATTCGCAATATTCCATTTATTGACATCGCATTAAAAGCATAATTTTATGGGGAAATTTTTCGCGTTTGAAGCTACATATGACATTCACATTCATAACCACAAGATAATAGAACGAAATGCACCAAAATCTCATTTCAATAATTTTCATATCATTTTACAACATGTACAATGTCTGCTAGTACATACAATATCCCAAAAATAATCTGACTTAACAGAAGAGAAGCATTACACATAATCAACCGACCAAAAACCGAGACAAAATAAACCATACCGTCTGGTGTATACCCTGTCTCCTGGAAGCATGAACAACTACTAATCAATACGCTGTTTGCCTGCCAAAACATGTTTAGGAATGAAGAGGCGTCAGCGGTTGCTGGTACCTCCCAAAATTTATAAAAATAAATAGACATTTAATATGTGTAAAAGCAAGCAAGTAGAAAGGTGGAACAAGTAAATTTACATCTACTTGCGTAAGTAAAAAGGTTGTCAGCCTTGTAAGCATTTCTCATAAGCACCCATCATTCCAACATTGTTCATATTTAACATATTTATTTTGTAATCAAATGTTGATAATTATAGGAGTATGTGTATATGTATATATCTCTATTATCATATTGACCAGATATCAAATCTGTGGATTTGTCGATGCGAAAGATGGAATTGGAAATGTTTATAGATTACTTGATTCTCAAGTTCAATAGGTAGGCATTTCCTATTAATACAACTTTTGATTTTAACTTCTCCAAATCTCACTTCCATTTACTCAGATGTAACTTTAGATGATGTAGATATAGATATGGATGATCTGGATGTAGAATCGCTAAGTCTGTTGGCGAAAGTAAACTCAAGCGGTGAAGAAGCCTACAAATGGCTCTTCCGTCTCGCCCTCTAGTTGGAAGGAAGGTCCAATAGAGGGATAGGTCTACTCCCAAACTACGCCACTGAGACGGGTGAGAGAGACTTCCCGGAAAAGTCGCTCTATAAAACAACCCGACTAGTACGGGCAACCGAGCTCGTACGTAAAACTGAAAAACCGAGGATCCCCCGTCTGGGTATCCTAAAACAAAGGGTCAGCGGAACTGGTCTAAAGTTGGGATCCCAATGAGGCGTAAAAACACTGCGAGCTCGCGTAAAAATCGTGAAAATGACTGGGATCCTAGACCCGCGCATTAAACGGTCGCTGCCCTAACTGGGTTTCCTTTCCTCCGCCCAGTTGAGGGTCACCGCACCCTCGCACGGTCAGGTGTAAGGATCATCATGACCGGCACTAATTAAATATCATTCTTTGATGTAGTTATCTTTATAGATCTTATATCTTTTGTTTGACCATCTTATTTCATAGTGATCTGTGAACTTATGATTCTTATCTAAATGATCGATCACAAGGGTTTTTAATAAGTGTATTAATGTAGGTGTGGTATTGCTGGCAAAAGTAAATGTAATTATCAGTCTATTAGAATGATTGATGCAATTTCCATATATGTATTAATATGGTTATTATTTATAGACATACATCTAAATATTTACCTTGGATGTATCTATCAAAAACATGCACATGCAAACACACTCACCGATTATTTCTATTAAGCTCATATTTAATCCCATAATTGCATCTTGATACGGCCTCACACCTTTTAATTTTATTATTATTATTATTATTTTAAAGGTTGAAATAATTAAGTTGCCAATATTCACAATTCACAACCAGATAGCATATGATAACATTTATATTTATTACATATTAATTATTTATGATTTGTAAGGAAAAAGTAATTTAGCCAAATCCACTAAGGCATGTCAACATGAAATTACAGTAAGAACATTATGATGTCTACTGTCAGCATTACGCTTATTATGGACTGCCAATTCTGAACACATGCCAAGTTATTTTTGTTCATTAAATTGATCCTTACAAAATTCTGTTTTTATACTAAAATCAGTTTATGAAATTGTAGTAATCATGTAGGAACATCCTTTGAACAACCAATTATAGTTGGAACATTACAACGCCTTCAGTTACTGTTATGCTTATATCAAATTTTTAAATCTGAACACATATTATATATGTTGACAATATTACTGTAATTGATGAATAATACTATATGTCAATGCTAATAGGAATATATAATTATTCAATTTAAATAATGGGATATATATATATATATCAGCACTCATAGGTTTATATACTTAACATGTCACTATTTACATCGCTTATTAAATTAACCCAATTAATAATTGCCTAAATGATGCTGAAATAAGTACTGATTCAAAATTCACAGTTCAACAAAAGTATAACTTTTTTCAATGATACTTAATTCCAATCACATTACAGATTCTGGATATTTAAAGTACTAATTTAATTTACAGTTTTGTTGTTAAATTCCAACCTCTGATGAATTTAGAAAATTTCGAAAATTTGAATAATCGAGACTAAAAAAAATTTAGATATTAGAAAAAGGAATGTTCTCAACGGATCTTTCAGCATATAAACTATTATTCCATAGATGTAATTGAAGACATGCAACCCTTGAATATATATATATATCCATCTCAATAAGGAAAATGATTAATGAGTAATAATATGAAAAATGCATAGCAAAAGAAAAGGGATTAAATCATGTATGGCAGCAAGAGAGGGGGAGAGGGAATGTACCTAAATAGATTGTTTCAAATAAGAATAATGTTTGCATGCAGCATGGAGAGTTGTTTTGAAGATTTGGGAGAAAGCTCCAGCAACAAGGGAGGCTCCAAAGGCTTGAGGGAAGACTGCAGGAGGCTCCAAGAGTTGTTAGGAAACACAGTCGTAGCTTCAGATTGGTCTGAACCAGAAATTTGGGGAGGAGAATAAGGATTCTCCAACGGCTGCATGGGTTGAAACTTAAAAGGAGAGAAAAGCCTCCTTACTTGACATGTGTAGGTATTTGTTTCTTTTTGAAAAGCCACTGGGAAGGGTTAAGATGCCCAAGTGGAGAAACAAGAGAAGCTTAAATGGCTGTCCTGTAACGCATACAGGCAACCAACCAGTATAAAAAAATTTAAATTTTTATTTTTATACCCTTTTTTTAACATACCGAAGTTGATCTCGCACCATGATTCTCCGATTTTGACGAATAATGGTTTATTTTGACCGTCTCAAAATGACGATCGATATGAGTATAATATTGATATACTTTCGGTTGGGTTTTCAACCCCCGAAATTTTCGGATACGGTTTTTGTTTAAGATTAAATTTTGTGATTTAAAAAGATCAAAGGACCTCCGATTGACGAACGGTCGATTCCGTTGGTCTTATATCGTCGAATCGGATCTAATGACAGTCTTGGTTTGTTTTGCGGTTTTCGAATTTGTATCGCGGCTTTTTCGCAGCACGCATTACGATGCGATCGATTTTCGGTCGATTTCACCCGAACGACTTTTGATTCTCAATCAATTGATCGTTTTAGGTTATCTACTATTGTCAGATAACTTAATTGGGTTATTCGGACCTTATTCGGGTCGAGTTCGGGTTTACACGGATCCCGGATGTTACAGACATTGACGCCGCCGCTCGCCAACTGGGAGATTCCCAGATCTGGATCTCGCCAGAGGATCACGCGCCTCACATCTGGAGCTCGTCTGGGAGAACAGACGCGCCGCACGGCCTGGAGATACTCGGCAGGAGACTCGGGGAGGCACCAGGACTCGCGCCTGTCTGCGCGAGATGGGGATGCGGCTCCCGTGGCAGAGAGGGAGATGCGCAATGGGTTTGCGCGCGGGCTGGGAGACGATGCTGAGAGAATTGTGCCGCCAGAAGGGCGGCGCCTGCAGGGGTACCGCGGCCATGGAGGAGATGGTTCGCCGCTTGGGCGAAGATGCACCATCAGATGCAGGCGCATCGCGCGGTGATGCCTGGGATCGTGCCGGGGGGGGGGGGGGGGCAATCGGGCTGGAGGAGTCACAGGGAGCTTCGCGCGAATCTCCTGCGAGATGATGCTTCGGGAGTCGACGCTCCAGCCTGGAAGGAGTCCCGCGCCGCCTGCGAGATCTGGAGCGCGGTCAATCGGTGGTGAGACTGCCGCGCCTGAAGTTTGCGGCTGGAGTAGGGGCTCACCGCGAGCCATAGGGGGTGGGATGCGCCTGATTGGGAACCTGTGCCGCCAAGGGTTTTGGCTAGAGGATCCTGTGCGCTACACAGCCTGAGATCGTGCGCATGGAGGAAGGAGGCTCGGCCCTCGTAGAGAAAAGCTGTTGCGGCTAGGGTTTCAAGAAGCAAACCCCACGCTTCTTGATGAACAGAAACTTGAGCAATAATTATAACTGAATCTCGGACAGAACACAAATCTTAAAAAAAACAAATCCTCGAGAAACGAAACCGCTCTTATACCATGTTAGAAAATCGGAAGCGGAAGCGAAACATGGATAAAAGATAAAGAAGAATAAGAACATAGCGGGATTTACGTGGAACCCTACTCCGTGAGGAGCGTGATGAAACCACGGGAGAAGCCCTCAATGGGGCATGTTATGCATTGCTCTTTCTCAATGGATACAGGAGGTCTGGGGCTCCTTATATAGCTTCTCCAGAGCCTCCAAGTCCCACCACTGGACGATGTGGGACTAAACACTCGATGGGGTAAATGGATCTCCTCCAGGATCCATTTACCCTGCTACAACACAATGGGCACATACAACGAATGCTCCAACAAGTCCCATCTGCTATCACGACAGATCGGCCCTGTGGAACCTCCCTGTAGGATGTAAGCTTATCTTTATCTCGGCAAAGATGATGTGTCACGCCGGAGTTCATAATCCATTCTGAAACATCAGATCCATGATAGGAAGTAAAGGCATAAGCACTACCTGAGGTTCTAGCGGTGGTTGACGTACTGGTAGAGGCTAAAGCAGCTACGTCCGAGGGACCACCTGTAGGGTCAGTAGATGTAGGAGCCATGACATCTCGCAGCCTGGCAACAAGATCCTCAAACCTCTGGTCTGAAGTAGATGTATGTGGGGATGCAACATGCTCAGCTACCTGCGCCGAGGCCGGAAACCCATGCTTAGAATAGCATGTATCCTCCGTATGACCTGGGTGATGACAGAATGTGCAGGGCTGACGAATGCAGCCACCTCTACCACGAGCTCCACGGCCATAGAAAGAAGAAGAGGCTCCTCTGCCTCTGGAAGCCATCATCACCGATGGAGGTTGATTAGTAGCAGTAGACGGGACTGTAATTCTGCTGAGCCTATAGTACACTTCTTCCATTGGAGGAATAGTGGCATCTGCAAGAATCTGCGAGCGAGGAGCATCATATTAAGGGTCAAGTGTCGCTAGTAAAACCCCCACCATGATAGCATTCCGAAACGTCTTCTGCTGCTTGGGAGTCATCGTAAGGGGAATGATGTTGTAGAGCTTCTCAAACATTCCTCGCAAGGATGTATATAACAAATGCAGAGGCCAACCATTCTGCTTCACCGTAAATATGTCATGCTGGAGTTGAAGGATGTCCCACATCACCTTAGCAGTGGGCTGATGGAGTACATCATTAGCAATCTCCATCGTCAGTGTGCCTGAAAGCCAGACTTTGGCATAGGAATCATCGGCCTCCCATGAGGCATAAACCCCAGTTTTCTCTGTCAGCTCATCTTCGGTAAGAATATGCTTCTTATCATTTGACTTCATGAACTGCATAACCCAGAGCTCGTAGTTCGTCCCATCCATCTTGCCAATGGGCTAGACCTTTAAAAGCGCCTATGGAGAGGGCATGTCGACCTTATTTTCTGACATGGTTGCCGGAGATGTAGAGCTAGGGTTTGTAGACCAAGGAACAAATGTCTACATAAACATCCGAGGATTTGAGTGCATATGCAGACTTATGCACTCAAATCCATAGAAGGGGGGGCGTCGGTGGCGAAAAAATGGGGGAGGAGGGAGGGGGTCGGCGCCGGTGAGAGAAAGGGAAGGGGGGTGGCGGCGGAGAGAGAGGTGGTTATCAAGAAGAGAGGTGGTTATGCAAACCTTTGGATCAACAACTGTACGATATCAAGATAGTCATGATACACAATCCTAATTGTACTAAAGACATATTGTGCAAATATGTTATTCTTCATTTCAGATTAAGGAATGATCCACAATAACTTTTATTGCATAATGGCTCGTCATGAGCTTACATTTCCAATAATCTCCCACTAGCCCAAAGAGCGATTGATGGGTAATCTTTAAACCCAAACTCAAATATGAATTGGCAATTAATCATCTTTATTCCTTCATTTTGGCTTAAAACCCCTTTACAAAATACCTGTAAATGTCATTAATTCTCATCTTTTAATAAACTAACATCATCTGCTAATATTGTATTTTTAACATTATTTTAACTCAAAATAAATGAATAAAGAAGAAAAGAAAAAGAAAGAACAAAAAGTTGTATATACGTAATAAATACAGACTCATCCTGACCCTGGGAATAGGTCAAGTGGTTACCTAATTGACAAGGAATAAAGTAGAGAGAGACATGGTCTTTAACTTATAAAACATTTTGAAAATCAAGTTCACATTTTATATACTCACCATATTCATTATGCACATATCTTGTACTTATTTATTTATCATTAATCTAATCTCAAATAAAGATCTTTTCTTCATGAAACTTGTACACAAAATGTATACTAAATAATATAAATATGTGCAAAATAAATCATGTACATAATAAAAGGTAAAACACTAAAAAAATGTTGTAAAACTAGAATTAAAAGCTCAATATCTTCTCCATATGAACTCAAACTGAACCAAACTCATTTTCATTGTATTCAAAATAAAATAATCTTTAGAAGAAAGTGGTTTCATAAAAATCGAAGTTAAGATGTTAAAGTCGACCATTTCGGGTGTTACTGTACATGTACAAATGTATATTACATGTATTTATTTTATTCTTTACATTTTGTACATATTGTATTTTTAATGTTTATACATATTTTATATTATTTATATAAAATGCAAATTAAAATAACAATCATTGACAATAACCAAAACTAAATAAATTTATTTATTATATATGCATAATATACCTATATTGTGCATACTATTGTTCATTTGTTCTAATAAAGTAATCCATAAAAATAAATAAAAATGTATTTATAATACTTAAGTTATCTCCTAAATTAATAAAATATAAAATAACATGTGTTTCTGTAAAAAAACATAATTAAAATTGTGTATATATTGTATATATATAATTTATACATGTAAATACATGTATTTTAATTATTTAACTATGTAAAATAACTTATTTAATCTATTATTAAAAATCACCGAAAATAGTTTAATAAATTATAAACAAATTTTATTTTGATAAGTTTTTAAGTTAAAGTTGTTATCTATTTTATTTTTATTTATTTATAAGTTATTTTTTGCTATTTTGTTGTTTGTGTTTGGAACTATTTGGGTTCAAACCTGATTGGTCCAAATCGGGTCCGTTGACCCGAGTCAACACCCCCTTCCCCTCTTCAGCGCGCTTCCAGACGCCTGACCTACCTCCTCCCAATTATTGCACCCGATTCCCCATCCCATTTCAACTCGATTCTTCGTCCCTTGATCCGCCTAATAATCCAGATACACTCACGATTATTTTACTCTCAATCAGCGCTCATTCTTACGTCCAAATTTTCGTTCTTTTCTCTAAATTCCAGCCGCTTTTAAATAAGTCTCCCAGGTCTCCTTCCCTTCTTGATTCGTCTTTAAGTAAGAATTTATCGAGTTATATTTAGATAACAAATCTCGATTCCTAAAATAGAATCATGGGTCGCGAACAGTGATTCGATTGATGATGAAGAAAGCGAATTCTTAGTTCAATTCTCCACCCTAACGACAGAAAAAAGAATGGATCAAATTCTATTGAGTCTGACTCATAGTGATCATTTATCAAAGAATGACTCTGGTTATTAAATGATTGAACAACCAGGATCAATTTACTTACGATACGTAGTTGACAATTATAAAAAGTATCTAATGAATTATGAGTTCAATAGATCCTGTTTAGCAGATACACAAATATTTCTTGCTCATTATCAGACAATTACTTATTCACAAACCTCGTGCGGGGATAATAGTTTTCATTTCCCATCTCATGGAAAACCCTTTTCACTCCGCTTAGTTCTATCCCCTTGGAATTCCTAATTTCACCTAATCATGGTTTTGAAAAGAACTGCAGGTAACCTGGTAAAGTAGGGTCATTCCATCAAGACATACTAAAAAAGAGGTTGGGGAGCTTGCACCAAGGTGCATGTAACCTTACATGCACCGGTGCCATAAACGACCATTTTTTTGAAA
This sequence comes from Ottelia alismoides, assembly GCA_037367405.1. Classification (NCBI taxonomy): domain Eukaryota; kingdom Viridiplantae; phylum Streptophyta; class Magnoliopsida; order Alismatales; family Hydrocharitaceae; genus Ottelia; species Ottelia alismoides. The sequence continues at coordinate 238,230 of JAZKJV010011622.1, forward strand.
CGAAACCTTGGAGGATCTACTTAGAACTATTAGTAGAATACATGTTTCAAATTTCGTGGAAAACAGACGTTCCTAACATGTTCATCTAGACAGCTAAATTTCAGTAATTCTGAGACCGTTAAAATTTCACAGTCTTGATGAATGGCTTAGGAGTCTCGAATTAAGTTGCATTTTTAATGACAACATGGTGATATATGGTGATCTAAATCTCACATGATTTCATTTCAAAAAAATAAAAAAATATGGGTGTTTATGGCACCGGTGCATGTAAGGTTACATGCACCTTGGTGCAAGCTCCCCAACCTCTACTAAAAATGTATATTGTACTTGTATTTGTATTTAAATGTATTCTGATACCCGCTTATGAATCATGAGACATCTTTTAACTGTTGATCATGTATATTGCAGGTAAAGCAAAAAACAGTTATTATTTGGGGAGAAGAAGACAAGTTAGTTAACAGCAATTTAGCTCAGGTCAGCTTATATCTTCACGGCCTTAAGTTTATCCCTGTATCCCCTGTATCCTTTGAAGTATTTAACTGAACGTTGATATTATTTAAGAACCTACACGTTGGTAAATTATTCATTTTTGGCATATTAAGTTAGTGATGTTTGTATTGCAGTCACTTGTGTGACTTCTAAATTCTGCAGCTTACAAAAAAATCATTACTGTAGAAATTGACATTTAAAGTGAAAGATTTCTGACCCATTGCCTATAAAGCCTTTAGACAAGAGCAAGTTTTTCCAGACCATACCCTAGAAAGCCTCTGGATGGCATTTATATTATGAAATGCGAATGGAATGGTAATATATCGTGCATATGTACGAAGGGTGTGACAGTAATTTCAGCTTCCATGTTATATGAGACTCCTGGTATAACAACCACAAAGATAAAATTGCATTTACACCTTTCTTGATACAGTATATCAACATGAATTTAATGTAGGGTGGAAAGTGCCCTGTATTTTATTTTTGGAATATCAGATCTTTGGGATTTTGATAAATGAGGGCTGAAGGGCTTCCGTTAATTTGGCAATTGATGTCGACATTCACGATGTTTGCAGTAGAAAGGTGTGTCAATTTAGTTGAATATTCTTGGACACTAGTGTGTGCATGGGTATCATTGAACTTCTTGGAAAATTATTCTTGTACTGGTATCAAGGCAGATCGATTTTTCTGATATTCAAGCTTCCTAAAATGAGATATGTTAACCATAGTGAAATTGTCTTCAAATTGATGATGGAAACTTATAAGATTGATCTTGTTGAAATGAGAGTTTGTAAAAGGATCATGGTGTATATGCACTTGCCCACCAGTGGCGCCATGCTCATGGCTACGTTTCACCTTAAGCTTTGAGATAAAGTAGAAAATCTTGGGTTTTGCAACCACATGTCAATAATAGAGGATCCATAAGGTCTTTTTTCTGAAGTTTCCAAAGGAGATGTGATGCAATATGTGGCATAATATGCGTGCAATGTTCAGATCTCAAGTTTCATGTGATTGTAGCATGGTGCCAAGCTCACTTTGATGTCACAGGTGATTTGGGGTTCACCATAAGTGAGAGAGACAGCCCCGCAGTCTTCCATGTGATAATAAGGCTGTTATTGAACTCATTTTAATGGTCTGGTGGTTGAACATGTGTGGCTTGCGTATTACGACCAAAGTTCAAATATTGTTTTGTCATTTTCAAAAAAATGTGAAAGAAATAAAGGTTGCTGTTTACCTTGTCAACAATCAGGCGCCCCGTGATCACATGAATATTTGGCTAGATGGGTGCTTTAAGGGAAAACACCGTCGATAATTGGTTTTGTCTGTTATGATAATTGGTTTTGTCTGTTATATCCAGTCCATGGGTCAAGCAGCAAAGTTTTTCGCGAAGGGGCCAACCCATGCTACCTTTGGTAAATGTCTTGACAAACTAGGTGTGCGATACATATACTCTATAAAACGTTGGTGTGTTTGGTTGGTGGATCTCCAGGGAGTTAACACCTTTGAATACTCTGAAAAAATAATGAATGTTATTGACTGTACATCTTGCTACTTAGATGTAAACATATTAGAATAAGTATCATATTGACTGATGATCTAGATGGATCATGCACATACCTGTATCGTTGCACTCAGAGTTGCACCTCTGCAGATCTGGTTTATGTTCCTGCATACCAATAATGGCTCGTCGTGCTGCCTTTTTTTCTGTGCAGAGACTGCAAGGTGATATACAGGATTCGATACTGTATCGGATCCCAAACTGTGGCCATCTTCCCCACATCGAGAAGGCTGGGCTCGTGGCGGGGTCAATCGCAGAATTCGCACGACAGGACCTTGATATACAGGAGAAGCTAATCGTCACAGCCTAAAAGCAACCCTCTCTGTTGGGCTGAGTTTGTACAGCATGCATGGTTGGGTGTATAATGCTTGCAGTATCTAGTCAAATCGTGAGGATGAATTTATATAGTATTCTATATTTTTATAGGAGAAATATGCGTTGTATTGATCTTAGTGGTCTTTTTCCCTCAACATTATATTTTGGACAGCTAATAACGAAATTGTACTTGTGTATCTGTGGATTCTCCACAAAGTCAGGCACATTAGACAAAGCTATGTGGGTGATAACAAGATCATAATGTTGAGGGAAAATCAAGAGTTGTTTATTATGAAACCCTAGAGCTCTCTTATATAGGAGAAAAGCTCTATGGGTAAATTACAGATAAAAGACTAGATAATATAAATACTATCTTAACACTCCCCCTCAAGCTGGAGCATATATATCTATCATGCTCAGCTTGGAACAACAATGATGAAAAGGACCTCTAGCCAGAGCTTTTGTGAACATATCTGCAATCTGATCTCCGGATGCAACATAGGATGTTGAGATGAGTCCCTTTTGGATCAAGTCACGAGTATAGTGACAGTCTACCTCGATGTGCTTTGTTCTTTCGTGAAATGCAGGATTGTTAGCTATAAATAAGGCTGCCTGATTATCACAGTTAAGTTGCATAGGAAGAGGTACGTCGATCGTTAAATCGGTGAGGATAGATTTGACCCACATCGAATCTGCACACCCTGTAACAACAGCATCGTTAAATCATCTCAGTACTACCTTGGGCCATAGCTCTATATTCTGATTCTGCACTGGATCGAGCAACAACAGTTTGTTTCTTACTCTTCCATGAGACTAACGAGCTACCAATAAATACAATAAAGCCTGAAGAGACTTCCTGTCATTAGGACATCCAGCATAATCCGCATCTGCACACAGCATCTCAGGATCATAAACACAGCATCCATATGCGTCTGCCTGGGTTGCTCCATGAACTGACTTACTTTATTCACAACAAAAGCTATATCAGGCCTGGTAATAGTGACGTACAATAATTTCCCTACCAGTTCTCTATAGCATCTCTTATCCACCTCCTCAGATCCATCATCATGAAGCTTAATATTCGGATCCATTGGGGTAGTAGCTGGTCTACACCCTGTCATTCCTGTCTCAGATAGAAGATCAGTGACATACTTCCTTTGTGTCATAACCATACCATGTTGATTTCGTGCAAATTCCAGTCCTAGGAAGTAACGAAGCATACTCAAGTCCTTGGTAACAAACTGATGTCCAAGAAAGTCCTTTGCTGCCTCAATTCCCTGTGCATCACTGCCAGTGATAACAATGTCATCAACATAAACCAAGATGACTACAATACCTCGCTGGTCTCTCTTTACAAAGAGAGTATGATCTGTTGTAGATCTAACAAACCCCTTCTGTTCAATTAATTCTGAGAGCTTCTGAAACCACGCCCTCGGACTTTGCTTAAGACCATAAATAGCCTTATGCAGATGACACACCATACTGAACTCCCCCTCAGCAGCAAACCCAGGAGGCCGCTGCATGTAAACTTCCTCCTGCAAATCACCATACAAGAAAGCATTTTTGACATCCAACTGGAAGAGAGGCCAATCTCGCACTACAGCAACAGAAATAAGAATCCGTAAGGTAGAATGACGTGCCACAGGTGAGAACATGTCATGATAGTCCACCCCATATGTTTGGGTAAACCCACGAGCAACCAATCTGGCCTTGTAACGATCAACTGTACCATCAGCACGCTGCTTCACCGTAAATACCCATTTGTTACCAACAATAGATGCACCTGGTGGAGGGTGAACAACGCTCCATGTACCACACGATTGTAATGCTGCCATCTCTTCCTCCATGGCCAATCGCCACTGGCTACCGTGTAGGGCCTCCTGATACGAGCGCGGTATCTGTACAGCAGACAAGCCCACAACAAAATGCTGAAAGTCCTTGGATAGACGTTCCAAGGAAACATGAGAACCAAAATCCAACCCATATTTTGGGTTCATAGTACGTGCTCGCTTCTGCCTCCGGAGAGCAATAGGAATATCCAAATTATCAATATTAGCAGTAGAGGTATCATCAACACCCTGAAGCTCATTCTGTGCAATCAAATCACCCGTGCCATCAGAAGAACTCCAATGATCAAGACATACCTCGGGCGTGTTGGGTGATTGAGGAGGCGCCTGAGCCGGAGGCCTTCGCTAGTAGACCTGTGGAAAAATGAAGGAGACGACAGAGGTGGTGGTGGCGGCGGTGGTGGTGGTGGCGGCGGTGGTGGTGGTGGCGGCGGTGGTGGTGGTGGAGGAGGACTCATCACTGATGGAGGAGGAGGCATATAAATATCTTCACCATCCTCCGAAGAAGCAAGCATGTCACCTGTCGGGGAAAAATACATAATAGACTCAAAGAAGATGACATCAACACTGACATAGTACCGTCGTCGAACCGGGTCATAACAACGATAGCCCTTTTGGGTTTTGGAATACCCAACAAACACACATTTAACTGATCTGGGGGAAAGCTTGTCAAGACCAGGAGAGAACTAATGAACAAACGTAACTGATCCAAATACACGAGGCGTAAGCGAGAAAAGATCCTTCTCGGGAAACGCAATCAAGAAGAGACCTTTTCCCCTAACGCAGAAGAAGGCATACGATTCACTAGGTAACAGGCAATTAGAACCGCATCTCCCCAATAGGAATGAGGAGCACGGCTCTGAATCAAGAGAGTCCTGGTGACATCCAATAGATGACGGTGTTTCCTTTCAGCCACCCCATTCTGTTGAGAGGTATAAGGACACGACGTCTGATGCACAATACCCTGAGCTTTAAGAAATTGAGAAAGTTGAGAGGTACAGAATTCTAGAGCATTGTCTGAACGTATGTACTTAATTCTTGCAGAAAAAATGTTCTTAACTTCATTTATAAAAGACTAAATAACAAGACCAGCATCAGACTTATTCTTGAGAAGAAAAACCCAACATAGCCTAGAAAGTTCATCAACAACAACAAGATAAAACCTGTGTCCCTGATGATCAGAGACACGACTAGGACCCCAAATGTCAAAATGGACAACTCAAACAGACTATAATTACTCGGACTTTGACGACTCTGGAAAGAAGACCGGTGGTGCTTCCCAAGCTGACAGGCCTCGCACTGGAAAGTAGAGCGAGGAGAAATCTGAGGGAGAACATGAACCAGCTTTTGCAGAGGAAGATGACCAAATCTCAGATGCCACATATACGGAGAAACAGACCCAGTGCATAAGGAGGATGAGACACCAGTATATGAAGACTGCACAAGTCTGTAAAGGCACCCTTGCTCACGGCCAGTTCCAATCACGTTGCCCGTAAGTATATCCTGAAACACAAGAGCAGATGGATCAAATATAGCACGGCAATGTAAATCTTCGGTGATTTGACTAATCGACAATAAATTCATTGAAAATTTAGGTGCATAGAGAACATTGGAAAGTCTCAGGGTAGGAGTCAACTACACCTCCCCCTGACCAGTGATGGGGGAATATGTACCATTCTGAAGCGGATGACCATTCTGCTTTGACGTGTATTATGGCAAGATCTGTCCTGATGTAGAACTTTGGAGAAGCTATGTATCTTGAGCAAGTTCGGCGGAACAATGGTAAAAATTTTGAGTTTAAGTGAGAAGAATATTTTGGACAACTAACGAGGTCCAAGTGCATGAAAGTCAGTCTTGAGTTCATATCTTATAAAATCCAAACTTGATAATGTGTGTGTGTGCTGGGGGAGGAGCAGGGGGCACTCATCCTTGCGCATTGGACCTCGTTTCCCGCACCCACATCGCCTCCATCCCATTCTTGCCTCCTTTTTATGTTAATCGCATCCCTTGCCAAGTGTGTGTCCTCCCATCCAGAAAGGTTACTTCGACAATACATCTCTGCAATTTCTTCTACTTCTATTATGCTCAATGGAAGCCAATTCACATCTCCTGCCTTATGGTAGTCTTCGGACTTGTGGTGAGTCTTCAATCGTTTGAAGATTTTCTTACAAATCGTCATCCAATCATGTGGGGCTTTCAGTAGAGATCAAGTTATCCAATTATTTCCTTGGATGATCCATTCATTCTCGTCCATGTATCTTTTGTTGTGGAATGAACTATTGGAGATCATTGCAAATCATATTTACAACCAACTACCGTCACAGAAGCACGTGAAGAATAAAACACGATATAATATTGGTAGGACACCTCTCACGGTCATCGAAAAAAGAAAACCCATTAAGATGAATGATATAATTCTTTCTATTCATTCGTTGTCTTCCTTTCCTCTTTCTCTCTTTCATTGTCGCCTCTTGTCGTGGTGATGGCAGTACCTCCACCCCTCTATATATAGTTCAAGTATAAGACTTGTAGTCTTATTTCTTAAAGAACAGTGCATGAAATACAAATCGATTCCTATTAAGATGAGGAGTTCACTTCCTCTAAAATTGATAATCCTAATAGTCTCCCACTTAAGTTGAATTGCGTCATGATCTCCACATATCTTGAGTTCGCACTGGAATGTCATCATCATATGCTATCTCCATTCTAGGAACTCACTAACTCCAGATGTCACATCCATCGTTGGTTGCTCTCAAAGTACATCTCTTTGGCATGCTTGCAAAATTCATTGGTTTTTTTGTGACATGGCACCAAACATTTCTCGTGATTAGAGTGTGCCATCATCTTCTGGTAAATCGAACTGCACTTGCTTCTCCCCATTGCATGCTTATGCAACATAGATGTCGGCAACTTGTTGATCTCTTCTTGTACTGCTCACCCTAGCAAAAGTTGGAGTTCCATCACTTGCCACAATCATTCCCTTAAGTAAGTAAACCTATCAGGCATCTTCGTTCATCGCATCACTGTGCATGCTCTTGATCTCTTACCATTCGTTACTAACAAAAATCTTCAAGTATTCTCCTTGATTTCTCCAAGCGATCACCATCGTTGATTGTTTTTTATGACTTTTGAGGAATGCACTGATGCATCGTGTCCTCTTGTCAACATTGAACATCGCTCCGATACCAATTATTAATAGTAATATCATATGCGCAAACAACTACCACTGAACCACGTGAAGAAGAAGACGCATAATATGATTGTTTTCAGTCACATTCTGCGACAACCGGAGAAGAAAATCTACTAAGAAAAAGAACACGTACTACTCTCTATATTTATGTCGCTCTCTCCATTTCGTCTCTCTCTCATAGACTTTACATGGAATACAAACGCATCTTATGCACAATCAAGCACCGTCATGAAAGCACGTGAAAAAGAAGAACAGAAAATGTGATGGTGGTCGATCACCTCTCCGGATCAATGAAGAGAAGAATCCACTAAGAAGAAAAATGAGTACAACTCTCTATCTCTCTCTCATGGTGATGGTCTCATGGTGATGGTGGTGCTCTCCATCTCAAGTATAAGATTCAGTCTGTAGTAAAAGCAATAGAACAAAAAACGAGTACCGAAGCATTTCCTTTCCTTTTTGTCTTTTGAAGTGGCACTTTGACGATCGTCAGCAATACAAAAGCGTGGTGGTGATGATGGGTCTTAAGAAGAGAATAGTTAGCAGAGATCGGGAACCACATTCTGGAATGGCAGCGCATAGGGATAGGTAAAGGGGAAAAAAGCACGGTGGAACAGCTCCATGATAGAGATGGGGGGTGTGGGGGTGTGTTGATCAGGTGGGTGCCACCGCATAGCCTTTTTCGATTCTGCCGGTGGAAGGAGTGGGATTGGCAAAGCTGGACGATGAGAATATCAAATCATGTTAAATTACTCCGTTTCTCCTCCACAGTTCCCCTCCAACATAAAACGGAGTCAAGAAAGACAAGGGCTTTTGCATAAATATCTACGCAAGCTTACAATAATACGTGAGTATCCTTACAAACTTCACATGTAAAGTGCCCTTCATGTTTTTTTTAAATACCCCCGTAAACTTCTCGATTTTACGAAATACCCATGACGGCACAGACATATCGATACTTTGTAAATACAAAATTTGCAAGGGTTTGATGGAGCCGGGGCAGTTAATGGGCTGCCAGGTTATTTTTCTACATTTTTTTGTTTGAAAAATATTATCATGTATATTCATCTAGATATCCCTCTAATATGTCATTCAAATTTCGTCAGAAACGGATATTCATATGCCCTCCATCTAGAAAATGTCAATTACAACAATGTTTAGATGATTAAAATTACTTGTTCTAGATGCACGGTATATGATTATCTGTTTCTGACGATATTCAAATGATGGGAGGGATATATAGATGAATGTACATAGTGATATTTTTCAAAAAAAAATAAAAAAATACGGGAAAATGATTGGAAGCAGCTAACGGCAGCCCCATTTTTTCCAATTTACAATGCTACTCATTTAAATATCATAACAGTTGTTTGGAAGAGAAATCCTTTAAGATGCAAGAAGACGACATTACCTCAAAGATAGGGTCATGGCTCTATACTCGGACTATGAGCTACATAAAAAGTACTTCGGATATGAATATAGAGATGAAAATGAATATGAATATATTCATATCCGATTTGATATCATATTAGTTTTGTACATATTTTGACATCTGTCTTCGTTTTAAAGTGGATGTGGTTATGGATGTCACTTTGACATCCGATAATATTCACATTTGTATTCATATATCCGTCCTAGTATATAAATATAGACATAGATTTATCTATAATTGTGCATAACAATATTTTATAATTGTCATTCATTGTTTTTAATATAATTGTTATAAAATAAACATATTTGGTATATCTAGTTTGTGTGTAAACTATCCTAAACATATATATTTTAGTCAATTCATTAAAGCTTTCTGTTTTTATTTGTATCCGATTTATATTCGTATTTGTTTTTAAGAATATAGTAACACATCTCTTATAGCCGTCAACATTCGTATCCACATTCATATTTGTATATTAAAATGGATAAGAATATTATTATACCTATATTCATATTCATATCCGACCGCTCTCATTCCTAAATAAACTAGAGTAACTAAAAAAGGTTTTCCTTTTATTTTTGTAATTTATCTTGTCTTTTTTTCCTATGTTTAGTTATCTACGGATACATATGATATGAACTCCTTCATTTTCCATCACAAACATAAATACATAGATTTTATTCAAGCGTCACTTTCTTGTTAAAACACACGTGAAAATTAGTCAATGAAAAATTAATTCCCTTTATTTTCTTTTTTATAGATTTCCTTTTAACAACGAAAATAATCTGGGTCACTTCTTATAGCACTAGTATTTCCATCGCTTCTTGAAGGAAAGTAGTCTTCTTGTGCTTTACAAGTGAATGCAAAAAAGAATGGAGAAGAAAGAAGGGTGATTTTGAGAGTATGTGTGTTAGCGCACGTGCGCGATTGTGTGTACGCACGTGCACGGGTGCATGGGAAGTAGATTTCTTGCGCTCTACAAGTAAATGCAAAACAAAGGAGAAGAAAGAACGGTAATTTTGAGTGTACGTGTCAATTATTCACCTGATAAATATCATTTAAATTTTTAGATTACCTTGTTGATTTTCTTATTACAATACACGCCATATGATCACGCCTTTAGATTTGATAAGATTCATTGATTAGTTGTAGTGATTGAGTAAGAAATGAATTTTATTATAGTTTTTATTGTAACCATCAGATTTAGGCGTATCGGTACCTTTTATTCGTAGAATTAATTTGCTTTCATCCGTTTATTGTGTACTTGTAACAGGTCGGATTTCGGGTGGCCACCGGAAGTAGGGTTGGTTATCGAGCTCAACGAGCCGAGCCAGGTCATGGCTCGAGCTCGGAATCGATAAGTCCAACTGGGCTCGGGTTCGTTCGAACCCAGCTGAGCTGGCTCGGGCTCTGAGCCCGAGCCTCATATCGAGCCAACTCGGGCTCGATAAGGCTCGAGCCGAGTTAAGGCAAGTATGCATGTAGACAGTGCACTCTCTCTGCTTATATAGACTCCCCGCTGCCTCCGAGTTTAGCTTTACCCAATGTGGGGCTAAAGTAAAGCCCATTATCGAACTCAAGACCCTTATCGAGCCCTTATCGAATTATCGAGTCTAACTATTATCGAGCCCCTTATCGAGTTATCAAAGACAACCCCTTATCGAGCACCATATCGAGTTATCGAGTTGAGCCGAGCTCGACTTGGGCTCGACTCGTTAAGCTATCGAATCCGAAATTCCGACTCGAACTCGTCTCAATAGATTAATGATCCAAGCTCACGAGTCTTTATCGACTCGAACTCGAGCTCGGTTCATCGAGCCATGACTCAATAACCAGCACTAACTGGTAGAGTATAATATATAAAAAATACCACAAAGGGTCCGAGTGGTTATTGGGGAATATCAAATTCAAAGTTCAAATGTGGGCATACAAAAGAAATATCTTGTAGTATTTCCATAAAAGTCAAAAACATATATTTTCAAAATGTGTTATGAGGCACGTCTAACAAAACAAAAGAGATACTAATGCCACCTAAAGAAAGATATTCGATCTCTCCCTTTGAACTCAGACTGCTTCTAACTAGTTACTCCTCCGAGGGACTTACGTTAGGGAAAATCACATGAGTGACAAAATGCTCGCAAGCAAAAATTATTTACCATGGATAGAAAGCTTGATGCAATTTAAAAGAAAATTGACAGTATGATTGTATCCATAAACTTGTCACAGTTTGGCATGTTCTTGATAATTGTACCTTAGTATTAAGGTTATGCACTCGATCATTTACACTTACAAATTAAATATGATCCATATTACTTGCCATTGGCACTAGTTATCTTTTTATTGCATTTACAATCATTCACTGAACATAACATGATGACATCAGCTGGACCTAATTGTGGACTTTCCACTAGATTCTGTTGAATCCAACATATCCGCAAGGTGTTGCCCTATAGGCCGAAGATGTCTGTTAGGACCCCACACTTAGACTATAAGGTGGCTCTTGTCTTGACATAGCACTTAGCTTAATGCGTCGTTTATTTACCATTATTCATTATTGCACTCATTTGCATTATATAGTATATGTATAATTGTAAGTAATCATCATATGTGATGCATAACGTTTCTTGAATTATTATTGTAATGGCAATGCTCTCGAGTTTAATTAATTGTGATGGTCTCCATGGCATGTTCTCTCCTTCTAATTTTTTTCATATATTTAATTATATTAATATATATATTTATGTAGATGTGGATGGCTAACACGGGATCTCATATTAGTTGATATATATGTGTGGATGGCTAACAAGGGATTTCATATTAATATATATGTGTGGATGGCTAACGATGGATTTCCGTATTAATAGAATTACCACATTATATTAAAAAGATGTATACGGGTCACTTACCTCACTCCTAATATACATACGTTAGAATTTCATCAAACTATTGATTTTAGTCAATTTAATATGTATATGTCTATATTTGCAAAGATGGACGAGGGTGCCTTTCAAAGTCGATGCATAGCAACATGCAGATGCAGAGAGACGTCTATGTAAACATACTAGTTCAATTCAACAAGCATAAGTGCATCTACGATATAAGGACTACCTTGCTAGATTAACATCGTTATCAGAGAGAAAGAAATGCTGACAGATTAATTAAATCAAACATATGGCTCATAAAAGAAAGAAAATGGGAATATTTAAATGGTAGAGAAAATCAATTTTTTATAAATGCCCATTGAAATCGTCCGCACATCGACCCTCCTCTCGTTGGCTTTCTCTTTCTCTCTCGCTCTCTCGTTGCGCGCGTGTCTTTCAGATGGATTTGCAACTCTCGTAAACCTCTATATATGGTAAAGAAGAGGAGCACGGATCCTCTGCATTACTGCATAGATCGGTTGTAATGAGGTGCGTGTTTCCAGCCGCTCGATCGAGATCAAGCGAAATACACGGTAAGGGCTAAGAAAAACCCAGATTTCATGTAAATTGCTCGATCTCGATCGAGTGGTTCGGAACATGCACCTCATACAACCGGCCTCTGCCGTTTTGCAGAGGATCCGTGCTCAAAGAAGAGAGGGTCATGTGTTGTCTTCCCATGCAATAGAAGAGGGTTCCAACACATTATACAAGTGTTTCTCATGTAAGTTCGACACAGCCCCTTCATCACGCGCGTCCAATTGTTGCCACCATTTTTACATTTTTTTATGTTACTAATTGATACGATTTACCCTACTAAAAAATATTTCATTCCAAAATTTACGAGTCAAGAGACTTATCAAAAAGTTTCAGGATATTTGACTCGCATTTCCATCTATGTTTCTCAAGTGGCTTCTTCACGCATGTGATGCATCTATAAGACTTTGACCATAGAAGTTGTACTTCGTCTCGACCGATTTTCGCGATCAATGATCTTAATTGATTTCTCTTCATATGATAGCTTTGGTTACACTTCAAGGATCTCATAGTTGATCACATGTAAGGGATCATGTATATATTTCATGGCATTGAAATATGAAAAACATCGTGTAAATTATTGAATTGAGTAGGAAGGTCAATCTGATAAGCAACTTCGCCAACTTTCTTAGTGGTCGAGAAAGGTCATGCATGGCATGGATTTAGCTTTCCTCTTTTTCCAAAGCGAATGACTCCAGCATGAAAGAGACTTTGATAAAAACTTGATCATCCACTTCAAATTTAAGATCATGCCTTCGATGATCGGCGTAGCTTTTTCTATCTTTTTTGTCTTGCTAACAAAATCTTCTTGCTAATATAAATTTTCTTTGCAATATACATTATGATCTCTAGTATAAGTAGGGGTGTGCATGGTTTTTGGTTTGGACGGATACCCGATCCGATCCGTATGGATCGAACCTAAACCAATCGATACCCAACAAATCACATCAGATCGGGTACCCGACCCTCTTTGACCCGTGACACGTGGAGCTCCAATCCTTAGGTCCACGGGTACCCATGGATCGACCCATCTCTCATTGCTCCTCTAATCCAGACAATGCATATAGGTATACCCATCTTCTTACCCTTCCAACCCGGATGATGCTCTTACCGTTGATGTCACATCGCTCTCTTAAAACAACCACATCCTGACCGTCGGAGGGATGGACACCACGAAATTGAACAATGACATGTGTATCCGATCGCACGTGATGCAGTAGTATAGAGGCCGCCAACAAGCATGCGGGTTGAAGTGGTTTGGCATTGGGCATCAATTAACAAGCGGCAACGATGATAATAATCTCCGCATATGGGACCTCGCCGCGTCCTCAAGCAAATTTCCACTAGGTAGAGCCAATGACTGCACCAGCTGGACAACCACATGGAGACCATCAAGGCGCTGGCATGGTGCATGTTCCAAAGCAACCTGCTAGACTCGGGTAGCTGTGGAAGAGATCGATGCATCAAATTCTAGGACACACATCGGCGCGTGCATGAACTCTATCGACACTGGATCACAGATGTGTACTCTGTTTTGAAACAAGAATGACATGGAGTTATTGAGCTTGCACACGTTGACACGGAACCAATTGATGCTAAGTACCCGTTGATGGCGAAGGTCATCGAGCTCATCGGGTACACGTCGTGGGTGATGTTCACGGTGCGTAGCACTGCCAGATGCACGGTGGCATCACAAAATGCTGAGTTTCCGGAAAGTATTCGGAATGCCCAAATCATTGAAAGCCATGAAGACGGGGATGTTCAATAGATCCAAATACTTCTAGGGATTGCACGAATTCGTCGTTGATCTGCTGATGTGTGGGGTATTTTTAGTTGAATAGAATTTAACTAACACAAAAAATAATAGTTTTGTATAGATTTGAGTTTTGTCTCACGTTCTGCAGATTTTTTGCAAGCAATCACAGCTCGCCGACCATGGATCACAAACTTATATGGAAGAACTTGTTGTGCAAGATCTGTGCAAGTTTTTTCAATTGCGAAGTTTTGAAAAAAAAATATAAGTGTATCGTGGATAATTGACATTAATGTATGACATATAACTAATTATCAAGGAAAAATATGCGTAGTTCAGAAATTTACAGTGAATAAATTATAGAAATAGAGAACAAAAAGATGGCATATAATGTTAGATTGACCATTTATTACAAAGATTTCACGGGTACCCATGGGTATCCATTATCCATTCAAATAAGCGGGTAACCATTAGATTCGGATACCCGTTGAAGCGGATTGGGTCGGTTTATAACCCGTTAACAATGGATCGGAGTGGGGCACAATCGAACGGACCGGGTATCCACCCCATGAACACCCCTAAGTATAAGAATGTTGCTTTCATCCACATCATCCGATCACAAAGGAGAATTGACCACATATAATGCGTCATATGGGGATATTACAATACTAGCTTGGAAACTATTATTACAAGTAAATTCAAAAGGTGACAAATGGAAATCACAACTCCCTGCAAAGTCTTCCAAAATCTGTATGTACAACATGTATCCTGATCAAATACAGGACACAGGTACACAATCCAACTTCTCTATTTCATGGACATATATCTTTGCAAGACTCTCAATAGATCGACCACAACATATGGGTAAAAATTGCATTAATTTAGTCAATCGACCTACAATCACTCAAATGGAAACATATTTCCCACCTTTTATGAGAGGCAGATCACAACAAGATCCATGGTGATGTGCTATCACTTCCATCCTGGAATATCCCATGGTTGCAGTTTTCCAGATGGCCTTTGAAAGTGTTTCTCCAAAAAGTCCAATGTACCATCTTTCAAAAATTTTGATCGTAGAGACAATTTGTTGTCTGTTGAAATGCCGATCAGTTGAAGAATAAGCTCATCGACTTGAGCAAAGATTAGTCAACTAAAAAACAAAGTCCAGAGCCATGCTTACTAAAAAATGGGTTTTTTTAATAGTAAGCGCGATTTTAATGACTCGGATAACCGCTTCTATTTCACAAAGTACGATACCTTTATATGAATGCCCTTGTAAAAAGGCTAACATACCTTGAACAATCTAATTATCGAGTACGAAACCATAATCCAGCTTTTCTACAATATATTGCATAAAATTTACGGCAGCTTTAAATCAACCTTCAAAAAAATCAACAAATGAACTTCTCGTTTTCCATCACTTGTAGCATTATTAATTAGATCAGCTCCAGTAGTAGTCCTCAGATGGGTTTAATATCCATCATATAAAAGGTCAAGAGGAAGAGCTCCTGAGGCCTCCTTGACCAAATGGCAATAGCTTTTCAATGTCCCTATTACAGCAATAGTGAAAGATGTCCAGTACAACTATATTAGCCATCCGGATTACTTCCATTAGGACCCCAAGTTCTAGCACTACTAGAAAATGGATTTATACTGATATGGAAGTTAGTCAGTTGAAAAGGTTGTAGAACATATTTCTGCTTAGTTATTTGGGGTTGACTCCATTTACTAAAGCTTGACGACTAGAAAAAAGGGTCAGAGCTAATCACCCTCAATCCGCGGCAGCATCAGACCATCACGACGAGCATGCTTGATGAGAATGCAGTCAACGCGGAAAAAAGAGCGGAGGTGAGGCATGTCTGCTTAGTCTCGGATCCAGGAAGGTGACGGTCTCCACTAGTTCTTAAGGGTCGTTGGAAGAGAAGATAGACTTGAAATATATGTTCTAAGAAGCTATAATCTAGTTGAGGGAAGCAAGAGGCAAATTACAATTACATGACCCAATATAAAAAAAGTCATCTGCTTTTGTCTTGAGCTTGAATTTCTTTGAGCTGGAGTTCCTTAGCTTTAAACTCATTTTAGCTTGAGCTCTTTAAATGTGAGATTCTTCTTAGTATGTTAACATCTTTACTTTTGACATAGCTACAAGCTAAATGCATGAATTAGATTATCATCAAAACATGCATACTTATGCATAACCTAAAAAGCTATTCAAGGTTGGCTTTACTCACATCGCATAGGTTACACCTTAGATAGAATTAGTTTTTGAACATGTGTTGCACACCAACAACTATTATAGTGGAACACATGTAACCAACAATAATAGTGGAACACATGGTATCATCTACTGCACCAATAGTGGAACACATGTATAACACCAGCAACATTTAAAGTTAATCATCTAGAGGAGTTTGGCCTAGGAGTTGATCGAGGATTAATCTCGTACCTTGCGAGGATATCACTGTGATGTGCCTTGAAGACTCAGTTCGATTAGGATTTGATACATTTTTAAATTGGATATTGACCAACCTACATCAGTGTGATGGTTGAGCCCCCATGGTATGTATTTTTGGACTCGATCACTGATATGTTTACTATGTATCTTATATATATTTATTTTAGGGTAAAGATAAGGGCTATTTGAGAGTATACTTCTGGTAGAACGTCGCCTCTTAAATTTTTTGTATATTTTACTCCAATTTTCTACATAGTGAGATCTGTCTTTGCATGTGTTTCTTTAAACTACACAAGGGATTTTCCACGTAAATCGTTGTCTTATATGTGTGATTGCTTATGGATTGTTGATGTGCTTGGGTCATTTCTCAACAAGCTGGTATCATAGCAATTGAATCAGTAATCCTCCATGTATTTTATAGGTGTTTAAGAGTCCCATGAAGATAATTCTCGTTAATGGCTTCCATTTTACGTTGAAGTATCCCGCATCAGATCAGATCATTTTTTGATTTGATCCATCACCCACTATGACAACCAAGTTCAAGATTAAGAAGTTCACTCAAAGTGTCAATTTTGGCAGGGGAAGATTAAGATGGAGTTGATCCTCATTCAACAAGACATCGTAAAGGAACTGGTAAGTCTGGAAAGATGCTTGCAATATCAACTCAAGATGAGAAGAAGGAATATATGGATGCAAAGGCTAGGACAAGCACATAACTATTCTAGTCGAAAAATGCTCTTTGTGAAGTCATGAAAGAGACCTTGAGAGTATCTATATATCTGAAGCTTGAGAGCCTATACATGAATAAGATACCCATCGATGGCCTACATCTTCACCAACGCCTCTTTATGCCTTATATGGTTGAAGATATATTTATTGTCTCTCGCTTAGTTATCTTCATATCTATCATCTCTAGGCTAGAAAATATGAAATAAAACAATGACTACAAAGATCAAGCATTTCATTGTTGTGTTCGCTACCACCCCCATATAAACATTTTAGAGAGATCCTAGTTTATAGGAATGATAAAATATCGTTAAATGATGTGAAATCATTTCCTAATGAAGGAGTTTATGAACCATGAACTAACAGGTCATTCGTCAAGTGATAATAAGGTGGATGTGCTTCATGTGAGGGGAAACTGCATAAAATGAAGTATAATAAGTCATGGGATGAAAAGGAAAAGGATAAAGCAGGTATTATTGATAATGCAAAAAGAAATAGAAAATGAATGACAAAACTGGAAACTCCGAAAGAATAAGAAAGAGCAGAAGCAATTTGGCAAATCCATAGAAGGTTCTGCAATAGAAGCAAGTTATCTGGAAGTAGAATGCAGAGATGTGTGTGATATGTTCTGATGACCAATGCACAACATAGACCAAAGGATGCTTAGCTTCTCGATTCGGGTTGCTCCTACCACATCATACACAATTGTCATTAGTTCTCCGCATAAGTCATTTGATGGAGGAGTTGTTGTCATGGTTAAAGATTCACGATTTAGGGATGTAGGGTTAGGAAGCATTAAATTGAAGAGGCTCAATGGGAACTGATGAACGTGAAAATCTGCCTCTTTAAGAGTAAGGAATAGTCGTAGTAGAGAAGGTGGATTTTTAGTCATGCAAAAGACCACACCTTCGAATATGTGGACATTATTTTACTTGGTAAGTTTACCAATGTCGAACTCAGGGACACGAGCCTCTTTAATATATTTATCAAATTTTGATCTATTAAATGTGTGATTATATTCAATTTTTTAGGTCTTCATGCAGATGCGGAATAAAAAGCAAGTCAAATAATATAAATAATGATGCATGTCATTTTTATAGATTTTTAGATGCAATTATAAGATGATGCATGAAATGTGATGCATGAATAAATGCAAAGGATAGACATGTAAAAGATGATTTATAAATATGCCCTAGAGAGAATAAGCACAAGTTATGATTCAGATTTAGAGTAAAATTGAGCATAAAAATTACGAGGAAGCATCTATTAATGGCAAAGAATTAAAGATCAATAGGCACTATATAACATCAAAATTCACCATATTTTAATTAGTGTCAAATCAGAAAATTAAAGCCATTAGATAGATGATGAAACAAGCTTCAAAATGACTCTAAAATCATGCAATTTGGAATTAAAATGCTCAAGATATGAAGTAAATAGTGCAAGGGCATAAATGTAATAAAAATGCAAGGAAATAAAGGATAAACAATTATAGGTCCCTAGAGGGACCTATTTGTAATTTAGAAAAACCGGTAGAGGTCCTTTGCAATTTTTCCATTTGCATGTAGGGATCTCTTTGTAATTTTGTAAAACCTCTAGGTCCTCTCTGTAAAATACCTAGACGCACACGTGAGGCATGCGCCTGGGGACCAAAATGCAATTTGCAAATGTTGCAGAGTCCTTCATAAAATTTACCCAGCACCTCACATGCGAGGCACTCGAGGATCTAGGCTCGGGAGGCTAGTCAGGCTCGAGCACACGTGGCACGTTGTTATCGCTCGGTGTGAGGTTCGGACAACCCCAGCCTGGAGGATCGGACGCCCACGTGGCATGTCGGGGAGGCAAGGCTCTTGGCTCGGTGTGAGGCTCAGAGGACCCCAGCCTGGAGGTTCATGCTGAGAGGCGTGGCATCACAAGGGCCGTCCGATCAAATCGATCGGATGGTATATGTACTTTCTTCCTCCATCGCAGGCCATCGGAGAAGGCGGAGATCTGACGACCTCCTGGGAGCTCCTCCGTGTTCCAGATATTTACCTGAGGGTCGGAGAAGATGGTGGATGTCCTGGCGAAGGTGATGGAAGCACGAAGGAGATGACATGATGGATGAGGAGGTGGGTTGATGCAGGCATGTCAGAGGCGGTGAAGGCGACCGGCGTAGGTGTGCGAAGTCCGCTCTCCTTGCATGTTAGTATAGTTGAAGCTCGTTTGTGGGGATTGTGAATGAAGCGGGGTCCTGCGAGAGCAAGGAAGTGAAGGACCATAGCTCCTTCTCTGACGAGATGATGAAGGAGATGGGGCGGTGTGATCAGGATGTAGAGAAGGGGAGGTGATGGCAGAGGGTGGCGCGAAGATGTGGGTAGTAAGGTGAAGCTCAAAAGATGATAGGTGGCCAATGAGGGTGAAGATAGACGTAAGGAAAAATAGAAGAAAATAAGAAAATAGGAAGGACGAGGTTACCTCGTTGGAGAGGGAAATTTGGCAGAGGAGGTGGCCTGGGCTGGGCTTCGGAGGAAGCCCGGAGTCATCGCACGTCGAGGTCGGCCGGCCTCGGAGCTCGGCTGCACACAAAGGCAGTGCTACATGGTTGGAGGACCATGGATTTCACCAGGGGTTCTCGCGGCCATTGTCGCCTATACAAACCGCCCTCCCTATCATCAGAGGGTGGAGGAAGCTAGGGTGGAGACCCTTGGATGGTGGATGCGGTGGAAGAGTGGCGGGGCGGAGGTTTTATAGGGGAGAGGGGTCCTGCCATTTCAGGTGGTGATGGTGGTGTCTTGTAATGGTCGATTGAAGGCGTGGAGTGATGTCTGGAGTGTTTGATGGTGTGCACGAGGATGTCGGATCTACGGGCAATACGGTGGAGGCGTTAGGAGAGGAGGAGTGTGGCTAGAGTGGTTGTTATAATAGGAAGGGAGCAGAGGGAAACGTAGGCATAACGCCTGGGGAAGGGGGTGACTGGAGGTGGACGGTTCGTGGACCGTTGGATACAGTGATCCAATGGTCGAGAAGATGACACGGCGGAAGGCTAGGATTTGATCGATCAGATCAATCGTACGGTGAAAGAGCGGGCACCAAAGGATGGTTGGGATGAGGCGTGGTTTGTAATCAGAGGGTGGAAGATAAAAGGGTGACGTGGAGGTCCGAGAGCTGTAAGTTAGGAGGGGGAATCGGGCGACTCAGAAGTGGGCGCGATTGGATTGCTGGGAGTTCTCAGGGATCTCAAGGGAGATCTGATGGCTGGAAGTGAAGCGGGGATGGACGATCGTGATGGAGGTGGGGGATACTTGATCCAAGGGATAAGAGAGGGGTCGGGTGGCAAGAATAGGGAGCGGCCGCGTGACGGCTCCAGAGAGCGCCACATGGTCGCACCAGAAAAATCAATAAATGTGAAAATAAATAAAAATGAAAAAGAATTAGTTAGAAGTAAAATTAGGAAAAGTCAAAATATGAAAGTTGTAGATCTCGATGAGATCTACAAGTTTCAGTATGGACAAAAGTCAAAAGAGGTCATTTGTACAAAAGTATTTTTGGGGGTATTTTTAAAGGGATAAAAACACCACTTTTGATTTTTGATATTTTTTGTATTTTTTTTATCTTTTTAAAGGTTACGACAGTTATCAACAATTAACCTAATTTTTAAAGGTTTTTAATTAGAAATAAAAACAAGGAAAATGGAAGTAACTAAATACATAAATATAGTTAGAAAATAGGTTAATTATACACAGTTTATGTACAATATAATACAAGATAATAATAAGGAATTATTAGGAAATTTTATTGAATTATTTAAGCTAGGAGTTTAATGCGTGGATTTTAACATGATGAATTCAAGATTCATCAGGAATATAGTCACCTTAACATTTGTTCATGATGTTCCAGGTATGATGAAGAACCCAATATATGTGGTATCAAGAGAAATCGTGTGCCTTGAAGAGCACCTTTTGACCTTACTTAATCTGATGTAATTTGTATTGTGTGGTAGAAACTGGCAGATCAAAATATGTTTTAAATTATGTGAGTTCAATACAGTGTGCGTATATTTTACATGGACAGATCTCAAGGTTGAACTCAAGGAGCAGTTTTAAAAGTCAGACAACGAAACATGTCAACAAAATGATCAAGGTTCTCAAAAGTGCATCTTTTTTGTCATTTTAAATATTTAATATACAAAACAAAAACAAGAATTAAAGTAAGGGATTTTTACCTGGCAAACACTATAATCTTTGCCAATTACCTCCACGATCTTTGAAACATCGTAATTCCTCCCTGGACCCCGTAAACTTGCTAACTCTTACCCTATAAACCCTGTGGTTAACCCTCATCCATTAACCCATTAAAACTAACCAGATTCTGTTACATTCTTTTATATTATACCTATTTTATTTATCGAATTTACATCAATTGCCACTCCCTCTCACCCTCTTCCTTTTCCCCACCACCCAGCACCCACCACCTCCACCGGCCTCGCCCTCCTCCTCCCCGACCTCCATCCTCAACCTCCTCGTTCCCGACCTCCGGCCTCACCCTTCACCTCCAGGTCCTCTGTCACGCTCTCCACCTCCCTGACCTCCGCCCTCGTCTTTGCCCTCCATCTCCATGACTTCCGCCCTCCTCCCCGACCTCCCCCTCACCCTCAAGTTCCTCTCGCCCTCCAGCTGCGGCGGGGCATTGCCCAGCCTCGACAGCGCAACACCCCACCAGACCAGGTCCATTTCTCCCTCCGGATCGCGAATGCAGGCGGTGCGCTCGGAGACCCCCCCCTCCCCAGATTCGAGCTCCCCTCCTGCACCTCTCTCCCCCTACAGTTGGGCCCGCATTGGCTACTCCCTCAACCCTACCACCAACATCTTCCTCTGCTCCACCGCCGACAGCCAGGCGTGCTGCTTCTTGTGAGCCCCTCCACTCCCCCGTGGCTTCGATTCCTCTGCCTCCTATTAAAGTCCCATCGGCGTTGTTGTGTTGTAAGGTTCTGTCGTCAGTGGATTGGAGAAGGGAAGTGAATATGAAGAAGAAGATAGAAGAAGGAAGGAGGAAGACAGGAAGAATTCCAGCCGTTAGATTTTATATGGTTTGATTAACTCAGTTTTAACCCACTCAAGTTAGGTCAAGATGTGTCAATTTAACGGTAAGGTTCGTGGGGTAAGACGGGGCAAGTTTACGGGGTATAGGGAGGAATTACGATGTTTCAAAGGTTGTAGAGGTAATGGGAAAAGATTATAGGGTCTGCCAGGTAAAAATCCCTTAAAGTAAAGTATATTTGAGAAATTTGGGTATAGAATGTATAAGGTAACTTTAAAAAACAAATCGAAGCTCAATACATATCATAAAAATGGGACAAAATATTGTTGGTTCAAGATAAAAAATTTCCCATAAAAAGTTTTTTGATATTTTTAAAATAAAATAATAAAGGGGAGCTTATTCGTTGCAAAATAGGGATGTTGAATGCCTCAATGTCAAATAATGTTGTTGTTATTTGTAGCATTTAAGCTCTAAAATACCTAGAAAATATAAAAAGTGGGTTTTTGTAAATTATTATATTTTATACGCAGAGGATGTCAAATGCCACAGGAAATAGAATTATATGTATTTTTAATGTTTAGAAAAAGCTAGTACAAAATGCACAACATTTCATGATTTTAGGAACCACAAGAAATAAAATTTAATGATTTTTTTATACTAAATGCAACATAACTATATTTTGGGAATTTTTCAATTAAATTTATTATGAATTTAATATTAACTGGTGTAATATGTGAGCATTTAGTTCACATAAATACGTAAACATAATATTTCTACAATCCACATTTTTCAAATGTACGTAAAATATCATGGAATACGATGGCACTTAATTTTTTACAAAATGATACATAATTGGATTTTTAATGAATTAAATACAAAAATCTAAGATTTATTTATTATAAGAGCATGAAGTAATATTTTTATTTGATTTTTCCATATGTTGTAGAGCATCAGACCTTGCATAAATATATTTTTTTCGTAATTTTGGTCCAATGTGCTAGTGACTTTCAATTTTGTTAATGATTATGTTGTATATTTATTTTGTGGCATGATTGATCTTCCAAAAAGAAGATGTAGTAAAATATAAGAAGTGTGAGAAAGTAATGATACAAAGCGAAAAAGCATGATTCTGAAGTTATAAACAATTGTAACCTAAAAAGCTCACGACTTGAAACTCAAACCTCAAATTCATTTATATAGAAGATTTGACATTTTTCAAGCTAAGATCATGCAGAGAATAATACGAGGGCATTTTTATTTATGATGAAAAAAAATGCTATAAATTTGGTATATTCTTGATCAGAAAGAAAAAATAAGCCAGAACCACCACATTCAACAAAATCACATTTGGGTGACTTGATCTATATTACTTTTATGCTCTGATCAATCAAGCTCCACTTCTATATTTGACATGATCGATCAATATGACACTCTAACTCAATCAATTTTTTAATCATGACCAATCAGCTATGCTTATTATTTTTGAAACCAGTCGATAATCCCTTTTGATCGGATTGGTCATTTTTTTTAAGGGATATTTATACTCATAACCCTGAGTAATTTCGTAGTTACCCCAGAAACCCTCCCACAATCACGAATTAAACCAAGAACCTAAAGTAAATGTTCCTTTTTACACACATAACATTCTGTTAGTTTTGTTCATTAACTCAACCATATGAGTGTATTAATCTAACCAGACTTGTGATCTAACTGCTACAATTACTCAAAAGTAAAAAAGTCGTGCAAGCATTGCAGCACTTCCAGGGCGGCTGGGGAAGGGAGGGACAGGGGTAGGGCGAGGCTGCTTGCGAGGTGGAGGTGGGGTTGCAGGGAGCTACGGGGGGACGGGCGGAGCTTGCGGGGTGGAGGCGGGGTTGTAGGGAGGGACAGAGGACAGGTGGGGTTGCAGAGAAGGGACGGGGGGCAGGCGGGGCTTGCGAGGTGGAGGTGGGGTGCAGGAGATAGGGAGGGACGTTGCAGGCGGAGAGGGGGTGGGCATGCAGGGAGCTTGTAGGCGGAGAGGGGGTGGGTAGCGACGGGCGAGGCTTGCGCTTGCAAGCGTAGGTGGGGGTTGCAGGGAGCTTGCAGGCGGATGTTGCGGTGAAGGCGGAGACGGACGGGGTTGCAGGGAGGGACGATGCAGGGTGGGGGGAATCCTTGCAAGCAGGGGATCTACAGCGCGGAGGGGGTGGGTGGCAACGGGCTGCGGGGGAAGTGGTCTTTCAGGCAGGAGGCAGTGGCTTGCAGGGAGGCCGGAGGGGGGCTTGCAGGGGATGGGGGGAGGGCTTCCAGTCGAGGGGCGTCGAGGACAGGGTGGGGTTGGGGGATTGTGGTGGTGGAGGTGGGTTGCAGGGGCACGGGGGGGGGGGGGGGTGAGGAGGTGTCGGCGAGGGGAGGAGAGTGGTCGGGAGGAAGAGAGGTCGGCAGAGGGACATCGATTGGGCGGGAGGGGGATGTTGCATGGCCTAAAGAGTAGGAGGTGGCCGTGGGATTGCTGGTTGGAGGAGGAAGGGACCCTTTCGTAAATAATAGAAATTTAAAGGGCTTAAAATGTAAAATACTTGACGAATACCGTCATATTTAATGGAAAATTTGATAGAAGTTAACAGAGGTTATGAGTGTGAGAATTAATCACTATTCAAGGTCCTAGGTGTAATTCGTGAGTATGGAGGGTTTCTGGGGTAATTACGAAATTACTCAGAGTTATGGGTGTAAATATCCCATTTTTAAATGCAACACAAACGATCATATAGCGCACAAAGATGGTTAATAACTGCCATTGATATGATCTACCATTTTCACTATGATGATCGATCAACCTTGTGACCTGGTTGATCGACTCTATGTTCTGGATTTTTTAAAATGTTGACATTTTCATAATTTTCTACCCAACGGTTATATTATCATCTAAAATCTGTGTTGACCATCGATACCTATAAATAAGATCCTAATGATCTTTGTTAAGACATACCTTCAAGAGACATATTTCTACTTATCACAGTGAAGAGAGAGTGATATTTTTTAATGTTATATCAAGCCGTCTACAATTTCAAAGCTCTCTTGCTCTTTGTGCTCTTTGCGTTTTCTAGTGATCGTATTCATTCTCGAGAAAATTTTACAATCAATTGTATGTAACCTTGTATTAAAGATTATTATTAAAAATCTATTTCTTTCCAGTGCATTGCATATAAGTATTCGAGTTGTGCATCTATTTCTTTGTAAGAGATAAAATCTTATCTTTGGAATATCCAAGGAAGGATACATGTTGCACGTGAGGTTGTTTTGTCCTTGATTTCAAGTAGCGTGAGACAATGATATTATTATAAAATAGCAGTGGGTGTATTGGTAGGCACATTGTTCAGGACATTTGCGCGCATTGCATGGAGATAATGTTATCATTGATGCAACCATTTCCACTATTTAGTGGATTGATCACACTAGATTATGGCATCTCAGGTTGAGACATTTAAGTGAGACAGGAATGAGTATCGGAAGAGGAATATTTGACATTCAGGATATGGACAAGTTAGGCTTCTATGAGCATTGCATACTTAGCAAACAAACTCGAAAGAGTTTTAGTACCACCAAACATAGAACAAAGGACACTTTAGATTACATTAACTTCGATCTTTGGGAGACATCTTAAGTACCCTCCAAAAGTGATGCATTATACTTGTTGACCGTCATTGATTATTATACATAAAGGTTTGGATTTATGCCCTAAATCTGATGAAGTGTTCTCACAATTTAAGTAGCGGAAGGCGTTACTAAAGAAGCATCATATAAAGAAGATTAAAAGGTTGTGTACAGACAATGGCTTAGAATTATATTCTACATAATTTAGTGATTTTTGTAAATATAAAGTCATTGCTAGACATCGAATGAGCATCCATACTCCAAATAAAATTGGAGTTGCAGAATGCATGAACAAAACTCTACTAGATAGAGAGTGATGCATACTTTTAAATGCAACTTTGATTAAATTTTTGGACCCAAGTAATAGCTATCGTAGCATTGCTTAATCGATCACCTTCGTCAATTTTGGACAACCTGACACCAGAAGATTATCTTGATTATTTTGATTTGAAGAATTTTGGTTGTCTTGCATATGCACATATTATACAAGGAAAGCTTGAACCTAGATATGTTAAA
This sequence comes from Ottelia alismoides, assembly GCA_037367405.1. Lineage (NCBI taxonomy): Eukaryota > Viridiplantae > Streptophyta > Magnoliopsida > Alismatales > Hydrocharitaceae > Ottelia > Ottelia alismoides. The sequence goes on from JAZKJV010011622.1 coordinate 264,618, forward strand.
TGCATATTTCTTGGCCATGCCTATAGGGTGAAAGGATGCAGACTGCAATGTCTTGTTTAGAACAACCTATTTTAATAAACGAGAAGAATGTTGTATTTATTGAGCTTGATATCTCACCTCCTAAGAAAAGATCTATTATTCCCTTTTTTGAAACAAATGTAGATGTGACTACCGACAAGCAGATGGATCTTGAGGTTGATTCAGCCCAACCACGTCATAGTTATTTATTTGACTCAAAAGAAAAAGAGGAAAGTAGGGATGACAAGCAGTGTATCATGCAGAAACATGAATGGAAGTTGATTAAACCCCTTCAAGATATGGATATTCAATATTTTTGTATGCATTATATGTTGTAGAGGAAAAGTGGTGCATGAGAGCCAAGAAGTTTTTAAGTTGTTTCATCATAGTACTCTGCAGATTGATGAATGAAGAGATAGAATCTCTTAATAAAAATCAGATATGGGCTATTTTTTCTTCATCACGTGGATAAAAGGGCATTAGCTGCAAATGGGTCTATAAAATAAAGAAGGTGTCTCTAGAGTTGTTGATGTGAGATAGAAGACAAGACTAATTATCAAAGGTTTTATCCATGTAGAAGATATTGACTAGAACGGTATCTTCTCACCTATTATAAATCCACCTCTGCTTGGGTTCTTCTAGCGATTGTTGTATGAATGATTTGGAGTTGGATCTACATGTAAAAAAACCTTCTTTCATGGAGAACTTGAAGAGCGCATTAATATGCGTAGACATGAAGTATTTGAAGTGCACAGAAAGGAAGATCAGGTATGCCTGTTACAGAAATCTCTTTATGGGTCGAAGCATTCCCCAAGCCAGTGGTACAAACGCTTCAACTTATTCATGGTTGCACAAGGTTATATAAGGAGTACTTATGATGTTTGCATCTATTTCAAACATCTGGATGATGGCTCCTTTATTTTTGTATCATTATATATTGATGATATGTACTTGGCATCTAGAAACAAATCGGAAGTGAATAGATTGAAGGCCCTAATTCAAGCAATCCAAAATAAAAAATCTTGGTGTAGCCAAGAAGATACTTGACATGGAAAACATAAAGATCACAAGGCTAGTAAGTTGTGTTTGAGCCGTAAGAGCTACCTGCAAAATATTTTGGAGTTTTTTTGTGTCGGATACCAAACATGAGAAGATCCAACTTGGCTCTCATTTCAAGTTGTTCGCAGGGTTATCTCCATAAACGAAGGAAAAGCACGAGTATATATCACGAGTTCCTTACACTAGTGTTGTTTTGAGTATCAAGTATGTCATGATATGCACTCGTCCATACATCGCTCATTCAGTTACTTGTATGCGTAGATATATGTCAAATCCATGAAAATGTTATTGACTTGCCTTGAACTGGATTCTGAGATATTTGCGAGTACCAATGAGCTCTGCCCTGAGTTTGGAATAGTGATGATGGATTAATTATTTTTTTGATGTTTACTATGCGATGATTATGGCAAAAGAAGATCCATGATAAGCTTTGTGCAGTTTCTTGAAAAGAAACTTCACGGTACATTGTGGCATTATTTACCAATTTATCACGGAAGCAGTATACATGGAGACAATCGAAAGAATCAAGGAAGTAATTTGGTTGAGATGCTTATTTGACGAACTCAATCCTGGTCAAAAGATAGTTATCATCACTATGATAGTCAGAGTGTAACAGCTGGAGATTTTTCCAGCAATTTTTCCTTTTATTTCCCTAATGAATAGCATGGATTTTATTCCAAAAATTAATGAGCATTATTAGCCATTGATTGCTCCATTGAGAGGAATAAAAATCCCATCACTCCCCACCCTTACGTCACTTGCTATTGGCATTTTTTTGAGAGAGAAGAGAGGGACAGTTGTGGGAGAGAGATCTTACCGTGAGAAGCGTTCTCGTCGCAGAGAACGTTGGCGTCGTATTGGTGGAGGAGAATGGCGGCTCGGGAGCAAGGAGAAGGTGTGACAATCTGGTAGATACAATCCATCGGACTCGAGGTATGTGTCGAACCCCTAGGACTCGTACAATATGGTAATACCTTAAATCGGAGATATATTATTTTCAAAGTTGGTTCTTGATAGGTATGTATCGTCTTTAGGTTATTACGTATATACATCAATTCGACTTAGAATAGATAGCTGAATGCATGTATCGTCTCATGATTATATGTGACCACAGAGAATAGATATCCGAATGTTTACTTGTGACCTCTTCTATACGTCTATATTGGGTATACATGAAGGCATCATCATTGTATACTATAAATCCCTTTCTGCCTTGTGTGTATACGGATTTAGCGATGTCTATATCTCGTGATCAATTATGGAGAGATTATGGTATAAAGAAAATAATAGAGAATGATCAACGGGCTTTAATGACATTGTATGGATTTGATCTTTAACGTGTTGGATAGTCTTACATGAAAGGAGAAATTGTATTCACTAGATTTTGACCACATGTATAATACCATAAGAAATTCTTGCCATCTTTGAAATTGTTGAATCTTTCCTTTCCTAAACTCTATGATTCTGTTACTTAATCGTAGACGATATAATTGATCTTTTTGAAACCATCAAAGTTCTTCTGTCAATGTACATGTCAGCAATAATTTTATTAGCCGCAATAGGCTATGAATATGGAAACACACATTAGGAGAGATGCTCATTTTATGGTAAATGAAGAGATTATTTTTGAGTTTATGGAAAAGAACGATTGTTGGAAAATATATACGTATAAAATTAGCTATGTATTTTTGTTTTAACAATGAAGTCCTCCCTTGTTAGTGGAACTAAATGAAACAATTGATGGTTGTAAATAAAAGGTTATATATTTGTGTATATGAATATTGTATGGAAAGGAAATGCTATAAAAAATTGAAATTTCTTTAAGATGAATAATTGTATGATGATGATAAGCGGAGCTAAGTGCTACACCGATTGGTGGGAGCCACCTCTAGAGTCCAATTATCGTAGGCCTAAAGAGGGCCAACGCCTTCTGGGGGCGTGTGGTTCAAGAAACCGAATGAGGCAAAAGATGAGTCCTCTACAGTTGTAGCTACACTGTCAAGTATGTCATGTTCATGGACCGCTCGTGCCAGCGGTAAAGCCACCAAAGCCACCAAAGCCATTAAGAATTAACAATTAAGATAACTTTAACCACTAAACAAACCAATGGTATGTGTACAGTTTCTGAAATTGCTAAGGTACATGTGTACAACTATGGCCAAGTAATGGCATTATGCAAGAGTTATGATTGTTCTGAGGCATATATGCAATTATGAAAAATTCTGAGGGTATGTGTGAAAATATGAAAATGTTAAGGCATATATGCAAATTATGGCAAACTTTAAGAGTATATGTGAAATTATGGCCTTAATGGATGGATTTAGAAGGAATTCCCATTGTATGCATGTTTACCTGAATTATGAGTCTCATAGACATAATATATGAGAACAAGTAGATATTATATGTTGTAAGATAATGGTGTAATTTGTCTCGTTGTGTTGTTATGATATTGCAGGTAAGAGATTATGTTTATAATGGTTTAAAGTAGCATAGGGAGACTTGTTTTCCGCGCTAGCTGGCTTGACCCCAACTCGGCACATACTGAGCGTTAGCTCATAACATGTGTTGTTATTTTTTTCAGGAGAGCACGAATTGTGATTTAATTTCCAGTTCAAGGGGAACTATTGTCACGTGAGGTTGAACCGGTACAGATCATTGATGGATCATTTACGGAAGGATGTCATTATGCCCACTGGAACTTTGATATGCTAATTTTATTATTGATCCTTTTGCAATATTATTTATGTTGGAGCTGTAATAAGACAACTTTTAAGTCGAATGAACTTTAGTTGAGATTATTATTTTCTCTGCTCATTGATTACCATGCATGTATTAGTAACGGTTTGATCGTGCAAATTTAAGTTGCACGCTTCCGTCGGTCAGCACGACTCGTTCCGTTACAAATGGTATCCGAGATAGAGTTCCTCTGGGCATAGGATATCCACAACAGATAGTGACCCAAGACTGACACGAATAGAGTCAAGCCTATATATTACATGCAACTAGTTGACCCCTTGATTTCTAAAAGAGGATCTATCATTATAGAATTTAGGTGATCCGAGAGCGCGAGTTATCATTGAATAATGAGATTGCTAAGGACACACGTCAGTAATTATTAGAGTTGATAACAATTATAACACAGCAATGAAAATATCATGCACAAAACTTTGGTGGATTTATAATGAAGGTCTTTACTCTCAACAATCCATTCATACTATAGGGTAGACATGGTATGGAAAAGTTAAGTATTGGATCGATGCATTCAATGGAGATGACTTTCGAGATTACATACTACCATAAGGAGAAGAATGTTTGGGACATTTTATCTAAAAGATAGGGCAAAAGATTAACCGGCTGAACATATTAGAATCTATTTTTCGGAGATATTCTCCATTGATTTAAGTGATTTTACCTTAGATATCATAATAACATGATCAAAGAGTATGCGATAAAGTTACGGAGTTGGAGAAGAATGAGAATATGATAAGAGCAAAGGAGAAGCCAGTGAACTGTTGGTTAATTACTACACCAGATACCCAGTTAGCTCCTAGTACATAGTCAGCTTGGTTACATCATGAAACTTCCAACGTTTCATATTTCTTTTGCATGCCTTTCCGGATTATCACTCTATTACATCATGAGGATTCTCCATTGTTGTTATCACATAGACTGCATTAACTTTGAAAAGTCCTTATTGAATGACACCTATTGAATTTAAAGAGAATCGATTGCAATAACAATTGGATAAGGGACTATGTGACTTGATGTTTTTCCACATGGAACATTTTTCACTTTGTGAATAAGGAAAGTTAGGTCACATAGTATCTGCATTGGTTATTGAACTATGAAGAAAGTAATTTTGAGAGATTGATATCTAGTATATTGGATAAATGATTTGATTATGGAGAGAAAATATCTTTCTAAAATAAATATATTTCTGAGTTACCATATAAGTGCAAGAAAAAAAAGACATTCTAGAAATAGCTTCCAGACTAAGGATTAACCATTGTGAAATATTTTATCAGGCATGTTGATCTCAGAAGTACTCTTATAGCTTTTATAGAGTTTATGAATAGAGTTTTTCCGAGAAGTTCATGATAAAGTTATGATCATAATTGTGGATGACAATGTTATATACTTTGGTGATATTGAGAGATACCAAGAACATCTCAATGTTATATTTATAACCATTTGTCATCCTTAGCTCTATGTAAAGTGCTATAAATGTAACATTGGGTTGGACAAAATTATATTCCTTGGTATTATCTTATATAATGATCGATGACATTGAAGATGGTGAATTAAGATGAAAGCTATATTACCTTGGAGGCTGTTGAGAAATATTTTAGAGACTCATAGATTTCTAGGGTGACAAGGTATATTGGTGATTCATGTAGAACTTTCTTATACATTACTAGAATAATGACAAGCCTCATTAGAAAGGATGCAAAGTTTGTACATTTTGTAGGATCGTGATTGAAATTTTCAAAAAAAAAGGAGTAAAAGTTGACCATGACCCTGACATGAAGTTTACTATTATACATTAGAGTTTTGTAGTTCACATTGATATATCTAACGAAGAAAGTAGGTATACTTTATGAAAAGGTATTGATTATACATCACGCCAACTAAGATCATAAGAGAGTAACTATCCAACTTTTCTCTTGGAGTATCCTACTCATGACTTGGAGTTAGCAGTGATAATATTTTCTCTAATAGATTGGTAAGATTATCGATACAACGAGAATTTTTTCAGGTAATCTGAAGGATCAAAGTAGCAGAAAGGATGCGGATTTTTCAAAAATAATCAAAACACTTAAGAAGGAATAATATGATTTTATTAATGGAATCAATGATGATTTGATATACTATTAAAGATTTTGGATTCTTGGTGACAATAAATTAAAGCAGAAGACATTATATGAATCTCAGAGATCGATGTACACTATTCATCCATACTTGATATAAATGTCTAAAGATATCCAATGATCTTGCTAGTGGGCAACGTTTAAGATAGAGATTGTACAATTTATTTCCAAAATACTAATATGCCAATAGATTGAGACTGAACATCCGAAAACATCAAGGCATGTTCAACCTTTGGATATAGTAGATTGAAATTGAAGCATATCACATGAATTTTGTTATTGATTTATCTAAGACCAGGATACACCATTATGATACCATCAGAGTGATTATAGACCAGATTATCTCACTTATTGCATTCGTTGTCGATCGATCATGGGTTTGGATGAATTATAAGTAGTTGAGAAGCATCGTCATGACACCATATGGGTGATTGTTGATCGATTAACCAAATTAGCACATTTCTGAACCATCCGTCTGGATAAATTGATGGATAGTCTAGCTGAATTATATGTGAATGAAATCGTCAAATTACATGGCGTTCCTACATCAGTTATGCCAGATCGAGACACTAGATTCACATCTCGGTTGTGGAAAAGTTTTCAAGATGCTATGGGAACTCAATTGAAGTTCAACACTTCATTTCACCCGCAGACTGATGGTCAATCAGAAAGGACCATCCAGACACTGGAAGATATGTTGAGAGCTTGTGCTATAGATTTTACAGGTAGCTGGGATAGACATCTTCCATTAGTAGAGTTTGCTTATAATAACAGTTACCATTCGAGCATCAAGATGGCACCTTATGAAGCATTGTATGGGAGACCTTGCAGATCACCCTCATGTTGGAGTGATGTTGGGAGAATCATATTTTGGGACCAGAGCTAATCCATATCAACAAGCAAGGGGTTGAGTCAATCAGGAAGAGATTGTTGGCAGCTCAAAGTAGGCAGAAGTCTTATGCAGATCGTCGTAGAAGGAAGTTGAGTTTTTCAATTGGAGATCGCGTGTTTCTAAAGATTTCTCCAACCAAGAGTGTATTGTGATTCGGCAAGAAAGGGAAGCTTACTCCTAGATACATAAGACCTTTTGAGATTCTACAACGAATCGGAGAGGCGGCATATCGTATTGCATTACCACCTCAATATTCGAAGCTACATGATGTATTCCACGTGTCTATGCTAAGGAAGTACACTCCTGATCTTTCACACATAATTGAGCATGAGGTTCTCGATATTCAGCCTAATCTTACCTTCGAGAAGAAACCTGTCCGCATAGTGGATCGTAGAGACCATCAGCTTCATCGACGCATAGTTCCGATGGTCAAAGTCCTCTGGCTGCATCATCAGAAGGAGGAGGCCACCTGGGAGCTGGAAAGTGAAATGCGGGAGAAGTATCCACAACTTTTCGGCATGTCCCTATATTATGAAATTTCAAGGACGGAATTTTTTTAAGGGTGGTAGATTGTAACGGCTGGAGATTATTCCAGCAATTTTTTCTTTTTATTTCCCTAATGAATAGCATAGATATTATTTCAAAAATTAATGGGCATTATTAGCCATTGATTGCTCCTTTGAGTGGAATAAAAATCACATCACTCCCCACCCTTACATCACTTGCTATTGGCATTTTTTTGAGAGAGAAGGGAGGGAGAGTTGTGGGAGAGAGATCTTACCGTGAGAAGCGTTCTCGTCGCAGAGAACGTTGGCGTCGTATTGGTGGAGGAGAACGGCGGTTCAAGAGCAAGGAGAAGGTGTGACAATCTGGTAGATACAATCCGTCGGACTCGAGGTATGTGTCGAACCCCTAAGACTCGTACAATATGGTAATACCTTAAATCGGAGATATATTATTTTCAAAGTTGGTTCTTGATAGGTATGTATCGTCTTTAGGTTATTACGTATATACATCGATTCGACTTAGAATAGATAGCTGAATGCATGTATCGTCTCATGATTATATGTGACCACAGAGAATAGATATCCGAATGTTTACTTGTGACCTCTTCTATACGTCTATATTGGGTATACATGAAGGCATCATCATTGTATACTATAAATCCCTTTCTGCCTTGTGTGTATACGGATTTAGCGACGTCTGTATCTCGTGATCAATTATGGAGAGATTATGGTATAAAGAAAATAATAGAGAATGATCAACGGGCTTTAATGACATTGGATGGATTTGATCTTTAATGTGTTGGATAGTCTTACATGAAAGGAGAAATTATATTCACTAGATTTTGACCACACGTATAATACCATAAGAAATTCTTGCCATCTTTGATTGTGTTGAATCTTTCCTTTCCTAAACTCTATGATTCTGTTACTTAATCATGGACGATATAATTGATCTCTTTAAAACCATTAAAGTTTTTCTGTCAATGTACATGTCAGCAATAATCTTATTAGCCGCAATAGGCTATGAATATGGAAACACACATTAGGAGAGATGCTCATTTTATGGTAAATGAAGAGATTATTTTTGAGTTTATGGAAAAGACCGATTGTTGAAAAATATATACTTATAAAATTAGCTATGTATTTTTGTTTTAACAACGAAGTCCTCCCTTGTTAGTGGAACTAAATGAAACAATTGATGGTTGTAAATAAAAGGTTATGTATTTGTGTATATGAATATTGTATGGAAAGGAAATACTACAAAAAATTGAAATTTTTTTAAGATGAATAATGGTATGATGACGATAAGCAGAGCTAAGTGCTACACCGATTGGTGGGAGCCACCTCTAGAGTTCAATTATCGTAGGCCTAAAGAGGTCCAGCGCCTTCCGGGGGTGTGCGGTTCAAGGAACCGAATGAGACAAAAGATGAGTCCTCTACAGTTGTAGCTACACTGCCAAGTATGTCATGTTCATGGACCGCTTGTGCCAGCGGTAAAGCCACCAAAGCCAGCAAAGCCACCAAAGCCATTAAGAATTAACAATTAAGATAACTTTAATCACTGAACAAACCAATGGTATGTGTACAGTTTCTGAAATTGCTAAGGTACATGTGTACAACTATGGCCAAGTAATGGCATTATGCAAGTGTTATGATTGTTCTGAGGCATATATGCAATTATGAAAAATTCTGAGGGTATGTGTGAAAATATGAAAATGTTAAGGCATATATGCAAATTATGGCAAACTTTAAGTGTATATGTGAAATTATGGCCTTAATGGATGGATTTAGAAGGAATTCACATTGTATGCATGTTTACCTGAATTAATATATGAGAACAAGTAGATATTATATGTTGTAAGATAATGGTGTAATTTGTATCGTTGTGGTGTTATGATATTGCAGGTAAGAGATTATGTTTATAATGGTTTAAAGTAGCATAGGGAGACTTGTTTTCCGCGCTAGCTGGCTTGACCCCAACTCGGCACATACTGAGCGTTAGCTCATAACATGTGTTGTTATTTTTTTTCAGGAGAGCACGAGTTGTGATTTAATTTCCAGTTCAAGGAGAACTATTGTCACGTGAGGTTGAACCGGTACAGATCATTGATGGATCATTTACGGAAGGATGTCATTATGCCCACTGGAACTTTGATATGCTAATTTTATTATTGATCCTTTTGCAATATTATTTATGTTGGAGTTGTAATAAGATAACTTTTAAGTCGAATGGACTTTAGTTGAGATTATTATTTTCTCTGCTCATTGATTACCATGCATGTATTAGTAACGGTTTGATCGTGCAAATTTAAGTTGCACGCTTCCGTCGGTCAGCACGACTCCTTCCGTTTCACAGAGAAAGGACAAGATGCACCATGAAAGAACAAAAAAGATTGGTGAACGTTGCTGCCTCATTAGAGAAGTAGTTAGCAACACTCAGGTGAAGAAGATTGCCACAGCAGACAACCCAACAGATATGATAAACATGCCACTTCCACTAACCAAGTTCACAACCTTTGTGAATTTGGTTGGTCTTTTAGGAAGTAAAGGTCATATTCAACAAAGAGACTTTTCTTGCTCCTCCCAAGCGAAGTTCAAGACAAGATGGAGATTTGTTGAAATATACCTCAAAGACTCAATCAAGTTAGGATCCAATATATTTTGTAAATGGATCTTGGCTTACTCGACCCACGAGGGCGGTGTGGCTGGAGCTCCCGTGATATGGATTTTTGGATCTAATCATGGATCATTTTATCATGTACACTTTATATACTTATTTATGGTAAGGTGTGGATTATTTGACGGTCTATTTCATGATCTCTCTTTGCTTGTGATTTCTCTTTTCTATATCATGTACTCAAATTTTCTGCATAGTGAGATCTCTCAACAAATACCTTGTAACGGTTGTATTTCTAATGGTTCCCTTGTTCTTCTCATTCCTTATTACACATTTGTGATGAAGTATTCTAAATTTTTTTATAACAAAGAATTCGATTCCATACAAATTAATTCAGTTAAGGTTTATTCGACTGAAGTTCAAGGCAAGATGGAGATTTATTGAAATATACCTCGAATACTAAATCTAATTAGGATCTGATATATTTTGTAAATGGATTTTTGCTTAACTCGACCCACGAGGGTGGGGTGGAGCTCCCATGATATGGATTTTTGAATCTGATCATGGATCATTTTACCATGTGCACTTTATACACTTATTTTAGGTGTGGGTTATTCGAGGGTCTACTTCAGGAAAGTGCCACCTCTTCCTTTGCTTGTGACATTTTCCCACTATACCTTGTAAATATCGTTCTAATGGTTCTCTTGTTCTTCTCATTCCCTATTACACATTTGTGATGAAGTATCCTAGATTTTCTTATAACAAAGATTTTCCATCATTTAGGTTCAAGTTAATTCAATTAGGGCCCGTTCGGTTCGGGAATAAGCAGGAATAAGGATGGGGAATAAGGAGAATAAGGGTCTATTCTTTGTTCGGCCGGAGGATAGGAATAAAGAGAATAAGGTGAAATAAAGGTAGATAAGATAGGATAAAGATATGAATAAAAGTGAAATAAGATGGAATAATAGGGAATAGTCGTACCACTGGGAACCGTGTCGGGAGGAGAATTGATCCCTTATTCCAGGGCTTATTCTCCTACCAAACAGGGCCTTAAGGTTTACTCCCATTCGATTTGGACTAGGTTTTGTTTAAGAGAACCGCAACTTGTGTTATTGCTCATTTTAACCTCAATTAAAATTCAATTAATATATGCTTAATTGAGTTGATCCATTTTATAGAAAAAATACATGACAAATAATTTGTACAATTTCCATCCAAATTTCATATATGTATGTACATACATGTACATAATAATTTAATTAATACATGTACATAATAATTTAATTAAACCATTAATGAGCCTTACTTCTAAGCAAACCTATCTTATGTACATACATGTACATAATAATTTCATGTGTGTTCGAATCATTTATTTTTAAATCAAATCTAACCAATCAAAGTTAAATCTGACATTTAAAATGAGAATTTTTAACAAGCCATCTCCAAATCAAAATCTCCTAATACAAGGAAGAGAAGAGGTGACTTTTTCTTCTCCAAAGCAAAACTCGCTATTATGAGGGGCCTCTCTTATTTTGCAAAGATACCTTTTAAAAATCCACCCATCAATTCTCCATGCAATGACTATTTTCCCTAATCCAATTACACTTAAATAAGGGATTGTTACATCATAGCCCCTAAGCATCCCCTCTAATCTTCGTAATTATACGAAGATCACTCTAATCTAGGCATCGCCCCGTCCAAGGGTTTTTTGGTGTGATTTGTAAGTAGGGTTGTCAGGAAAGCTCGAGCTCGATGAGCTCAACTCAGGCTCGACTCGTTAAGGCTCACGAGCCAGACTCGAAACCTTAACGAGTCCGAGCCCGAGTTGGATTTTATGGCTCATTAGCTTATCGAGTCGAGTCCGAGTAGGGCGTTGTTCAACTCGGGAACTCGACTCGATAACTCGTTTCACCTCTTAATAAAAAGTTGAAAACATATATACCAAAACTTCCACATTGAGCTTGATATAAAATAGATTAACAATTTGCTTGCCCAAAAAGCTACAGAAAAGAGTGTAAAAAATCAAAGTTACAAATGATATTTGCATAATTTAATGTATAAAATGGAACAATGACTCGTTAAGAAGTTCATGAGCCTGCTCATTTTGAGGCTTGTGAGCCAGCTCAGAAACTCATGACTCGATAAGAGGCTCGTGAGCCGGCTCATTTTGAGGCCCGTGAGCCAGCTCATAAACTCATGGCTCGATAAGAGGCTCGTGAGTCAACTCGAACTCGACGAGTTCGAGTTCAAGTTGGTGATTCAGGGCTCGACCCTTATCGAACCTGAGTTCGAGTCCGAGTTGAGGCCAACTCGGCTCGTTGAACTCGATAGACACCTATTTGTAAGAGTTGCAGTGCAATTACAGAGATCATAGGGGATTATGGACTGGACAAGAGTTTAGGTTTCATCATGCAAAAAACCCTTGAACCAAAGTCGTCCCAGTATTCCATTTCATTTTCTCATCAAAAGGCTTTTAAAAAAATTGAATTAGGCAAGAAAGTCATGGGAGTAATAAATGGCATGCCAGAATACCAAAAGTGCCAAGTCATCCATTGAAAAAAAATTAAAAAGGCTGACCCCACCTCCCTACTTGTTCTCATAGCGAATTTAGACTGCTGCCTCAGATTAAGATTTACACAGCATAAGTACACCCCAGAAGTAACATTGACAGCCCAACCTACCTAACTTTGTCTACCACCAACCATTACCTCCAACACCCCAAAATGGATCCAACCTCCCCTTTATCTTCCTTAGACACCACTTGATAAAAAATTTTGCTTCTTCTTCTCCAAGTTGTTGAGGACATCAGAACCTGAGGACAATCGCGATCATCAGTGCCATGGAGAGGATGCAATTCCTTGCCAATTCCATTATGGGTAAGCCACCGTCGCTCCCGTCAGGAGAGAAGCCTGAGGGACCGAGACCGATCATGGAAGGTGGAGTGAGGCTGGAGGACGTTCCCGGAGTCCCCATACCCGGTGTCCCCATGCCCGTACCAGACCCTGTTCCTGCAGAACTGCAATATGGAATTGGAGCTTGGAATGAGTTGTGTTTCATAGTAGACGTTTGTTTTGTAGAGAATGTGCGAAAAAAGGCAATATCTGATGTAAACATTCGCACTGCATGCAAACTACTGCTCTTTTCTTCAGTCAATTGAAGCTGCATTTGATTCTGAGTGACGTTTACTAATGTTCTCAAATGCCAAAGGAGGGAACATGACAAAATGGAAATCAGAATATAAAGTTTTCCAGAAACCGAGAAGCCATGCTATAGTTAAATACACCAGTAAATGACATAAAGAGAAAGGAACAGAAGGTGGGTTATAGAATGTCTTATTTAAGAAACCAACCACGGCACCAATACCACCAATTAGATATCCAGCGCACCCAAATTTGGGTCATTTAAAATTGAAGCATGCACTACTTATGCACATGTCAAAAATATTTTAAAACATCAGGATTTGTTAAGATATCTCCAAAGATGATTAACAGGCAGAGCAACCACCTAAAGGCATATGAATCCAAGCAAAAGCCAGCCAGGAAAAAGGTCTTGAGAATAATGGAATCTGTACCTAACTCGAAACAATCACCAGCGAGGTTTATTCCTTTGTGCATGATAGATTGCTCAAAATTGAGAACATGTCCAAAGAGAAGGACAGTTATTTATAGTTGTATATGGGATCTGGGTTATATTTTCTTACTGCTAGAATACTGGAAGAAGGTGAAAATCGTGAAACTGCTCCAGAAACGTTTCCATTCAATTTTGGAGAAGTTGAGAACAAAAAATCTAAAACAATAAACAGGAGTTCCAAAAGGAGTTCTCATGGAAATCCAGAACTTTCTAAATAAGAACAATGTCAGATAAAGGAGCATAACAGTAGAAAAGGGGGCATTTTAAAGCTCTGCTTTTGCCCAACAAATATTCCGAAAATGTGATCCTTTTTTAACCTTGTAAAACTTGGATTTGAGACGGGAGGTTTTGTAAACATGCGTGGAACAAGGCAATCCATAACATTGTATCAACAAAGCTAAAAGACGGTAAATAGAAGGTGATAAATGGTAGCATTTGATCACTGAGGTCACGAGTTCACCTGGCACTTGCAGGGAAAGAACAGGAACCATAGCCTGCAAAATACCAAAAAATAATTTCAGCAAAAAGTCCTACTTTAATTGGTTTTCCTACCAAAAAAAACTTTAGCCGTGAAGAATGGTGAGTACTTGGGTCGGTGTTGGAAAGGGTTGCAGTGCCTGTGAAATCACAGGTGGCTCCGGTGCTTTGTTTCCTCTGATAGTAGCTGTTGGCAGCATAAGAGCAATGGGATCTCACTGTGTTTGGATCATAGCATGCCCCGCCCTGGTGGATTGGGTTGCAATCAGCTCCAGCTCCACAAGCATAATCCAGCGTCTTCTGGAGAGCTGCGTCACTCACATCAGACCTGCACACACACCAGGATGCATCTTCCAAGAAGATAGTAAAATGTCAGCACATATCTCCCAAAAGGCAAACCAAAACAAAAATCTATGTTTATGAGATGAAACAAAACTAACGAAAAAGGGCCTTTTTCTTGCAGAAAGAAGTAATCAAGTAACCCTTTAAATCATATCATATCAGGAAGAGAACTACAGTAGATGGATTGAAGTAACCCTCACAGGGCCACTTTCTTTTAGCGAAAAAAATGATAAAAATTATGGATTGACGATGGGCTTTGGTCAAGTAACCCATTAAATCATATCGGGAAGAGAACAAAACTTTTTGGGAAATTGACAAAATATAATCTCCAGAAGGAACACAAAAAATGGAGGTTTACACCATTGGAACTTAGAACCACCATCATCCCCAAAAAGGAGCCAATGTATGGGAGATGGGTTTAAGTCATGAAATCTATAGAAGATGGTCAAACCAAAGTAACCATTTGAATAATACAAGGAATAGGAAGAACAAACCAACAAAATGTATTTCCAAAAGGAGCACAAAACACATACCAAAATGGTGGTTTGCATCATTTGAAGGAGCTAATGTCCGAAAAGGTGAAGATATTAGCTTGGAGCTTTGCAGCTCCCAAGAACAATAGAATGATGGAGGTGTGGAGGGTTGGAGACTCACCTGAAATCCTAACAAAGGCCAAGATCATAACAAGGAGAGCAAGAACAGCCATGATTGTGGGTGATTGCGACCTTTTTTGGTGATTTATTGAGGAGCTTCTGGTTGGTGGTTTGTGTGTGTCAAGGACCGGTGAGGAGGAGAAAGATTGGGGGAGGGGAAGGGGGGATCTGAGGTAATCTATCACAAACTGAGCTGAGGTGGTAGAGATGGAGGTGACTGCTGTAGGGTTTTTAGCTTGAGGGGTCTGAGATATAGTACAATTATTTTAATGCCCTGATCACAGATGCTCAAGGTGTGCTGCCCACAGCACTATTCTTTCTTTTGTCCTTTTGCTGGGATGTTAGGATGAGAGGAGAGATGTCCTGGTTTGTACAAAGCCCCCTTGGATTTTGGTTATTGTCATCTTAGTCTGGAAAAGTTTATTGTATGGCTGGGCACTTCTTACTAGAGAAAGGTTAGTTTAGTGTGAATTATAGGAATTTGTGGAAAGAGTAGATATAAATAGACTTTTATACCATGAGCCCAATATTTTTTCCATTTACGAAGAGTTTTAGGAGGAGGATCGGGAGATAAAAAGACTAAAAGAGGGACATGGATGCAAAATAATTCAACTTTACTCAAATAAAAAACTAGATATGATTGTGTTATTACTGACGCGCTAAGTGGAGGACCATTCTGTGAAACAAAATACTTTCATGTGGTATTTTTTGCTCATATGAAGTTTACAAAGATATCGGTATAAAATTGCAAAGTTTACATAAATATTTAGGTTTAAAAAAACCCAATAAGATCCTATATAAGATGGTCGAATGGGTGAGCCCAACCATGAACCGACATTTTCTCTTCAAGGAATCTACTCTCCCTCCTTGCCCCACTCTTGTTTCTACACCAGAGCATTCCAGTTGACGATCCAAACAGTCTGCAGGTGGGTCCCATAATGGTTGGCAAATGGAAATTGTCCTTAATTTCCATTAGTCCTATAATGACCCATAGCCGTCCATTTTGATGTGCATGAGTTTTTCTAAATAGGTAAGATCTCAATTTCCATCTTGTAAAATATCTCTCTCTATTATAAGCATAACTCTCAAAAAGTGACAAATGAGCACGTCCTAGCAGTTAGATATATAATATTAAGGTGACTACAAGATGAAAATCATCGAGTTAGATCACTAGAAGAAAATAACATCATGTCGAAATAAAAACATCTCGCACACTATTAGTAATGGTCGTCGATAGCATGCTAGGGCTATCACTAACTACACGGATGTTCCTTTCTTGCCATAGACACCAAACCACTGCCTCAAGATTCTTCCTTGATTTCTTCAATCCAATGTGGAGGGCAAGTTATTGACTCTAAGAGGGCGTTCGGTTCGGGAATAAGCAGGGATAAGGATGAAGAATAAGGAGAATAAAGATCTACCCTCTATTCGGCTAGAAAGATATGAATAAGGAGCATAAGGTGGAATAAAGATATGAATAATGGTGGAATAAGATGAAATAATGGGATGTGGATGAGAATAGTCGTATTCTTTGTAACTGTGTCGGGCAGGGAATTAACCCCTATTCCAGTACTTATTCTCCAAACGAACATTGCTTAAATATTATTCTCTCAAATTGAGAAAATTATCGAGTAACCTAAATCTAAATGTTCGCATTTATTGTATCATGTTGGAGTAGAAACTCATTTACTCAACCTTACGACATGGTAGCAAAACCCAGTCCCCTGAGGCTTGTGGTCAAGCTTAACCGCCAATGACCTCTGCCAACTTCTGGAACTATGCATGTGGACTAATTTGAGAAACTCTACCATGTAACACAGTTTTAGCCATTTCTTTAATGTAATCGAAACATCTTAATATGCACAGTTCTAGCTCTAGCTTCAGTCTGATTCATTATGTTTCGATAGAGACAAACCTTCTCTAGAGGCATTTGAAGGTACATCAGAATAGAGAGTGGACGGAGTCGGACTTTCATTGATTTGGGAAGAGCAACTACCTCATTGGACGCAGGTACTCTCCTGACCGAGTGAGGCACGTACACTTAAGGATTAGAGCTCAGAGCTCTGGACCTGTGCCCTAAATACTTGGACTGACTTTTGAGGTCATGTTATTGCTGCAAGCACTCGCCTCCGACCTTAATTTAAGTAGCCTTGTGTTAAAGTAGGTATGCTTCACAAACTTGGACACAAACTGCTCTAGGAGACTACACATGTAAGTTTGATTTAAATAATTATTTGTATCACTGATGAATCCACATTTCATCATCTTTATTCTATCATTTTGGCACCAAAAACCCTAGCAAATGCCTGTAAATAGCATTAAATATAGCATCTTAGCATTCATGCATGTACCTGAAATTAGTGTATAAAATATTGTAATTAAAGCCAAAATTATAGAATAAATAAAAGAAAAGAAAAAAAATAAAATATTGTAAATATTTTATGACCCAAAACCCCGAGACCTAGGCATCTTGATGAATAGGTCGACCAGGAATAAAGTAGGGGGAGATAAGGGTCAATTACAATGGGTTTCTATTCTTTCTTTAATTCATTTTGGGATCTATTTTTGGTTCCACTTTTTATACCTCAAATAAAGAAACTTTGTACATGAAAGTTGTAGATAAATTAATAAAGAAAAATACAAAATTGATTTCACTGAAAAATAATACACATATAAAAAGTTATGGTCTGAATAAAAATCCAGAATCCCAACTTCTCATACCTGTATCTCACAACTGAAAACTCCAAATGCAGCAAATTCACCTTTAATTGTATATAGAATAAAATAATCTATTTAAAGACGGTGGTTTTGCATTTGGCGGAGCTACGGTTTGAAAGTTGAGTTTTGGACCCCCATTGTATACTTGTACAGATTAAAATATTCAATTTATTATTTATTCATTATTTTTATATTTTTATATTTTTATAATTATGTAAATATTACTTATAATGATTATGTACATTAAAATCAGAATAAAAATGCAAAGAGAATTCAAAATAAAAACATTTGTATATACAATACCTAGGTATTGGACCTATGTACATACCTATACAGTACTTACTTGTATTTTATTAAATATATAAAATGTATCAGAAAACTAAAACAAAAATATATTTGTGTATTAAAAGTATTTTATAATTTTTTTTAAAATAAGAAATAAAAATAATAAAAATAAAATACACAGAATAAAAATAAAAGACTAAAATATATAGGTATTATACCTATATAGGGCTAAAAAGTAAACTTATAAAAATATACCTCATAAAATTAATTAAAAATCATAATAAAATACTACATAAAATAACGAATATTTTTTATTTTATAATCATAAATTAATTCATCCATTTTCTATTTTTAAATGATTTTAGAAATTAATTTTTAGAGGCTTTTCCTGGTTGGTCCACGTGGACCAACCAGGTGGTCAGGACTGTTGATCGAGGTCAATAGTCTGACTTTCACCTCTGGGGATGTCAGAAACCTCGTTTCTCGCCCATTTCTCCATTTTTTCAAGGCTACCCGTTGCATCCTTTCATGATCAACTCTTCTTGACTTTTCTTCCCCAGAGATCGAGGATGCCCGCCCAGTGTTTTACTTGGACTTTGGATCATCGACGCACCTGCAATAGCCTCGCTCTTCTCGTCCATCGTCAACACTACGAAGCCAAGCCCTTGACTTCAATTCGATTTTGAACCCCAATCTCTGGCTCTCTCGCGCCCTTGTTTATCCCAAACGCATCCTGGAGGTGACAGCTCCACGATCGACCATCCAAGGAGGCGGTGCAGCAGCCTAGGGCGTTCCAATCACCTCCGGCCGACCACCGTCGAGGTATCCCTGACCTCGGGCTCCCCAGGCCCTTGAGGTGTATCCCTTCTTCTCATTTTAATTGCATTATTCTCGCCTTAGTTCTAGGATCAAAAGCCCCTTAAAAACCACCTCGATTCATCGCTTGATTCGCACCTTCAAATCCATCGCCGGAGCGCTCCTCCGGCCGCCACCTCTACGTCACCTCCACCGTTCGCCAACCACCGTGGGGCCAAGCCAGTTTGTCCTTGGTCCTTTCACATCATTTCCCTGCAGGTTTTGAGCTGAATAGCATACCTGGGAGCCCATTTTGGAGACACCGGAGATACCTGGAGGCTTCGAGCTCCGCCGCCGTCGCAGGCGAGAACCAGCAGCCCTCCGACCGCTTGGAAGCTCCCCAGACCTGGAGACCGCCTGCAGGAAGCGATTGGGGGCATTTTGAGGTCTACGCGCCGTCGAAGGAGGATGGGGGAGGTCGCGGAAGTTTGCCGTCGCCGGCCTTCTTCCGCGTTCTTCCTCCAGCCCTCGCCGCCGTCCGATCAAGCGAGCCCCCAGTTCCACCATCAGCCGTTCGATCGCCTTCGCGCCCCGTCCGTCAGATCCTGGGCCGGGATCTAATCCTGGCCCTCCATTTGCGAAGCATCATCGGAGGCTCTCGAGGCGCCACGTGTCAAGTGAACGGCCCTCCACGGTTCGATTGCCTCTGCGAGGGATTTTTGCAAGTATACCCTCGCTAATTTTGTAATTTTCTTTTAGTCCAGAAATCTTAAATACGTAGTTTAAATATTTTGTAAAATTTGAAAAAGGCCCTCAGACTTTAAATATTTACACTTAGGCCCTCTGCCACGTCACCTCACGTGACCTGTTCATGTGAGGTGTGGGCATTTTGTATCGAGGCCCTCGGCCCTTTGGATATTTCATTTTAGTACCAGGACTTGTATATTAAGTGTTAATTTTTTTGGAAAAAATGCAAGTTAGCCCCAGAGGTTTCTGATATTACACGTAGGTCCCTGCCAGGCATGTGCAAGTCACGCACCCTGGTGGGAAAATTGCTGTGACACCCCTATGGTTTTATAATTTGTATTTGGACCTGGAAATTAAATATTCAGTGTTATTTTTGTGCGAAAATTGCATGTATGCCCCTGGATGTTCTGATAATTGCACTTATACCCCTGCCATGCTGTGATATTTTTGTGGACTTGTCTTATTTATTTGGAGCCTATTTTTAATCGAAAAATTCTCAAAAATTAAACTTAAGCTCATGTTAACTTGTACGTCCACACCCTATTTTTAGTTTTTGATTTTCTTGCATTCTCATATTTATTAAAAATCAACAACATGCTTTTTGCCTACTGTCTAGCTTAGAAAATGCCAAAAAAATATTAAAAGACCTCGAAAAATTCCAAAAAACTTCCCTATTGTCTATTTTAACCTATTTTAGTGTCAGTTCAAAAATCACTAAAAATCCCAAAAGAAAAACCCTAAAAATTGAAAAACACACAAAAACTTCAAAAAAATATATAAAATCATAGAAAACTCAAAAAATTGTAAACTCAAGTTCTATAGTATCCTGTTTTTATTGTCTTTAATAGAAAAATAGTTGGAAAAATTTTGTGGCTATCTGATATTTTTAATTCCCATTTTACCCTCAGCCAGTAGCTTATTCACCTTTTTGCTTTATTTCAGTATTTAAAAATACCAAAAACAATTTGAAAAATACCCAAATTCACGAAAATAGTAAAAAATTATAAAAAATATCAAAAAGATTTTATTTCTGAATTTTTGGCTATTTTTGCATATTTTTATAAATATTTTATCACCCCTTTTATTACCTTGTTTATATATTCCAATATAGAAAAAAATATAAAATATAAAATATAAAAATCAGAAAATTAAAAATCAAAATACAAAATTAAAAATAAAAAAATAATATTTAAAATTAAAAACCCACAAAAATATTTGCTTGCATAGTGTAGACAACACTCACATTCACTCACACACATTAATTTGTTCTACCCTGTTTGCTCCATGTGTTCGAACTCTCTGCATACTTGCTTGCTATACATCTTTTGTGCAGAGTTAAAAATACATTTTAACTCCACATTTATTTATAATTCTTTAATCTATAGTGTGGGTTAATTGTTGATTAAATACATTTTATTATGGGTCACCGCAGCGACCTCGGTTGTCTCCGCCTTGTGTGAGACATACTATTTAGACCTACGATAATCTGTGTTTACCAAATGGCGCCGTTGCCATGGAGCAACAACGAGTAGTTCATCTTTTTGTCAGTTTGTGTTTATTTGTCTACCATTGCTCATTTTATCTTTCTTGCATTTTTGATATATATTGATTGAGCTTTCTGACCATTCTTTTCTTGTCTTCTTGCGAGGGACCGCGGAGCGAGGCGGATCGCCTAGGGGATCCGAAGCATCATTGGGAAGCGGAGCCGGCTATTCTTTAGCCAAGCCGGTAGGAGAGAGCATGAGGAGTGAAAGAGAGTGCTTATAGTAGTTGCATTTTATTTTGTGAGAGAGAGTGATTTATTAATTTGTAATAATACAAGGACTTAGACTCTTGGACACTCCGGGCCTAAATTCCGGGTGTTTGTTCACCCGGAGGCTCACCGCGGCTTTTCATCGCGTTTTCCGTTTGTCATTTTCCGGTTTTGTTTTCCTTTTCATTTCTTTTGTGGATTGAGCCCTTAGACTATAGGCTTGCTTGATCGATTAGATTAGGTCCAAACATAATAATCACCTTTGCATGTTCCTATAGATCGTATTTGGACTTAGTCTAATTAAACAGTTAGTCATTAGCTTTCGATCCACGCGCCGCGAGCTCATCCCGCCAAGTACTTCTCCTAAACTCGATGTGTCGAGAGAAGGAGGGGTGAGCCTAGACCGGACACTAGGATTGGAGGTTAGTGGTTAGCTTGTGGTTCTTCACGCTAGCAGTTGCCTATCTTAGGACGATTTCCGCATTGCTTACCGCCGTGTAGTTAGGTTTACAAATTCTGCTTTGCATCCCACATGGAGAGAGCTGGGATTCGCTGTAAGTCTTCTCACTTTGCATCCATCATCTAGGCACAAAGGTGAGATTTCCACCTTGGT
The DNA here is from genome assembly GCA_037367405.1 of Ottelia alismoides. Classification (NCBI taxonomy): domain Eukaryota; kingdom Viridiplantae; phylum Streptophyta; class Magnoliopsida; order Alismatales; family Hydrocharitaceae; genus Ottelia; species Ottelia alismoides. Next base: position 286,591 of record JAZKJV010011622.1, read on the forward strand.
GTCGACTTGCATTGGCTTTTCCGACTCTATTCTCCCTCTGTTTTTGGAACAAAGTAGGATCAAGAAAATACGAAAATCGTTAGGCGCTTGTTTGAATCAACTCAAAAGAAGCGATAACACCAAAAAATTTAAAAAAGGGTATGCTAAGAAAACCTTGACCAAAAATAAAATCGGTAATTAGATTCCTTGATTGGGGAGAGTAACACCTTCATTTGTATTCAGGTTACATGGGAAGGTCTCCTTACAAGTGAGGTGAGCACTTCGTAAGGACTAGAGCCAAAATCCCAACTTGTGCCTGCCTTGTGTATCGCTTGGATTTCCGAAGTATTGGCGCTACTATCGTACGTAGGCGAGTAGGGCTTGGTCACCATTGGTGACTCACTATTGTGTGAGCATCGACCTTGTCCGAAGTACCGAGCATAGGCCATGCCTTCACGGGTGTGTCTGTCTCACCGTCTGCGTCCGAGTAGGATCTTGCACGCTCACGGGTGATTCCGTTGCGAGCAAGATCCGAAGTATCGGTTTCGCCTATCGGCTTCCTCCCTCTATTTCTTTGGCTGTGTAGGGATCCAGGAAGGGTTACAAGGACCTTAAAAAGCGCAAGTTACAGGTTACACAGGAGGAGGACAAGTACGGGAATACTTTTCCGGCAGTACTCTCTCTCCTTTAGGCGTAGCACTCTAATGACTCGTGACAAGATTAATTCCTGAATTCAAGCTAAAATTGACAAGATAAAAAGCCGAACCTTCATAGCTTCACGTGTTGAGTTGGTGAACTCACCCCTGTTTTGTGTTTGATTGCTAGTTCTATTTAGGTCAAGATCAAAAATACAGCACAATTGTGCGCAATTTTGTCTCTCATTTCTTTCCTCTTCTTCTGCATTTCCCCTGCTCTTCCCAATAATCAAGATGATGGGATGGAGATCTCTTATGCCGACTCTGTCGGCACCGCTATCAAGCACTCCTCCTCATTCATCTAGGACTACCTCGGAGAGTCCGCTCTCCGAGCCTGAGTTTACTTCCACCATGTTCCCCCTCGACCACCCTTCTCATTCTCCTTCTCTCAGTCCAATAGTTTAGAATTCAGTGCATCACAGAGTTCAGGACATTCGACAACACCTGAGATGGCCTCTTTTGCTTTTTCAGAGAATCCCGAGATGGCTGACAAAGGCGAGCATCCTGATGACCATGAGCATCCTCCATACTTCATTGATCAAGCTTCCATCAACAATTCACTTCTTGCATCCCTGGAGACCATGCATAGACAGATTCGTGACCAGGGTACCTTCATGGGTGATCTCATGAGAGAGATAGCACAGATGAGAGAGAACCGACCTGGGGGCGGTGGTGGCGGAGGTGGAGGAGGAGGACCTAATGCAGGAGGAGGTGATCCCGACGTTGAGAGACCGCCATAGACTATCATGAGGAATTGCACAACCCAGCCGCATCCCTCACTCATCGTTGGATCAGAATTCCGCCGATCATGGAGATTTCGAGCTTCGGCCCCATACCATTCAGCTTCTACCCAAATCCATGGGTTGCTGACCGAAGAGCCACACCTCCACCTTCAAGAATTTGAGATGATATACAGCACCATCCTTGACAGGCTGATGACCGAGGACACGATCAAGATGATCGCCTTTCCATTCTCTTTGGTTGACAGAGCCGCATATTGGCTCAAACACTTGGGGCAATTCATCGACACTTGGGCAGATCTCTGGACCGCGTATCTGAAGAAATATTACCCTCTCGGCTGGACAAATGCAGCTAGAGCCATGATAAGCAATTTCGTCATGATCCCTAATGAACAATTTCACGAAGCTTGGGATCGATTCCGAGAGCTCATCGACCGGTGTCCACATCACGACATATCCAAGCCCAACTTAGTGCAAAGTTTCTTCTGTGGGCTGACACCGGAGCTGCAGGGGCTTGTCAACGCCTCTTGCGGTGGGTCGTACTTTTCCAAGGGTGAAGACGATGTTTGGGCTATTTATGAGGGCATGGCAGAAAATTCAACCGTGATGGCCCAAGCCTGTGTTTACACACAGCAGAAGCCCCCGCAAGGAGCGGGATCATTCTAGAGGATCGCCTGCATCGATGCCGGTCCCAACACTTCGTCGGCAGCCGCAGCCGACATGGGAATCATTAGTGAGAAGCTGGACCGTCTCGAGATCCTCGAGAAGAAACATATGCAAGGCATGGCCCAGATGGACCAAATTGCCAAGACGATGAGTGACCTGAAGACGCAAATCCTTTGCGTACAGGAGGCAGAAACTCATTCCCAACAGCCTCCCAGGTCACGGGCTGATCCGAGTAGTAGCAGTTCCAACCAACCCTCTACCTCGTACCGCCAGGTGAATCACATCCATGCAGAGTCAGTTCCACTGCTACAGTACTATCCAGCGCAGCCGCCATCTTCGGACACGTAGATGGTGGTTTACCAGCCGGAGCAGCCACTGGTCGTTCTCCCTCCACCCTCCTTCGAGCAGGAACCATTGATGGAAGTCAATGGGATTTGGTACGACCGGTACCCTCAGCCCGAGATCTGTCGTGATCACCCCGGATTCCGTTGGGGCAATGGTGGCTCCTCATCCCAGCAGTAGAATCCTGCCCAAGGACAACAGAACAACCAGCCACAGCAGCAGCAGCCCCAGTATGCCCACCAGCCGCAGTATCAGAGTGGTCCTCGTCCCGCCTATCAGGGACAGCAGTGGAGGCAGCGACAACAGCCTCAGCAATCTTACCCCCATCCTCCCCAGTATCAACCACAGCAGCAGCAGCCTCATTTCCCGCAAGGGAACCCGTCCGGTTCTCAGGGTCCCGCTTTTGAGAACCCAGCATTAGACGATCTTTCCCGCTTGCTCTCCGAACAGCGAGCATCCTTCAGGCAAGAAATGGATGAATTCCGGCAGGAAATGAGGGAAATCATCAAAGGCAAGGCCGTCATACCCGCTCAGATTGAACCTAACCCGAACAATCTGAAAAGGAAGTCTGAGCAGGTAGAGTTTACAGAGGATACCTCTCCTAGTGACTATTTGAGTGATATGTCTTATTCTTTCTATGATGCTGATTTTGTGACTACTAGGAGCTGTAGGTAACTAGCCGGCGGCACCTCTTCTGAGCGACAACCACTAGCAGGACCAGGAGCGCCAGAGGAGCAGAGTAGCGATGCTGATGCCACCAATGATGATGTTGAAGACGGTGGTGCTGAGGCCACCAATGATGGAGATCCAGACGACGGTGCTGAGGCCGTCGTGAGACCAGATGCAGACGGTGGTGCTGATGCCACCATTTTGGGTGATGAGCCAGAGCGCGGTGCTGATGCCGCGGAGACAGGTGCCGGTGGTTGAGGCCACCACATCTACTTTTGTTGAGCCTCCCTCTGTGATGTTACCACATTTTGTATCTATGGACTGTGGTAACAAAAAGAAAAACAAAAATATGAATAAAGGAAAGGTTTCTGTCGTATTGCGGATCCCTATGTGTTGAATGATGATTATTGTATGGATTCTCCTCCTTCACATGCACAGGGACCTCTTCCTAGTCCTCCATCTGTGGAGGCCCCTACCATCCCCTTTCCCGAGGCACTCCGCCGGGCGAAGGGGAATAAAAGAGAAAATCCCAAAAAAGATCAGCAGGTAGAGTTCAGCAATCAGATGATAGACAGATTCCACATTCAGCTGACTCTACAAGAAGCACTTGAGCACATCCCCCTCTTCAAAAAGAACTTGAAAGAGAAGACTACCGTCCGCAGGAAGAGGAGAAACCACAGAGATCAAATCCATGTGCTCACTCATTCCACTTGCTGCACCATTCAGAACAAACTGCCAGCCAAGCGACCAGATGCAGGAGCTCCCTATGTCAGATGCGAGATTCAGGAGCAGCAGTTTGATCGTACTCTATTAGACAACGACTCTTCAATTAACCTTCTTCCGACAGCCTTACTCGACCGATTCGAGTTTGATCCTCTTCTTAGGAGCAGGACAGTCCTTCAGTTTGCTGATAGGTCGACTAAGAGGCCGAAGGGGTTATTGAAAGACGTGGTTGTTACCATTCAGGGCCTGAAATTCCCTGTGGACTTCGTTGTGTTGGACATGGAGATCCCTGAGTCGGTAACTGATGCCCCCATCATTCTCGGACGTTCATTCTTGGTCACAGCCAAGGCGGTGACCGATCATGACAGTGGGAAGGTATGTTTTCGCGTAGAGGGTGAAATCATACAAATAGAGACGATCGAGGAGACCAGAGCTACAGAACTTGAATGCTCGGAGCAGTCTAGCGAAGCAGCGCAGATGACCGAGGAAGAGATAGACATCCACCAGGAGTGTGATTTTCTGATGACAGACGATGAATCTAACTGGACAGATCCTGTAGCACCGACCCTAGCCTTGCCTACAGATTCACTATATCTAAAACTTATGGCAGTCGAGAGCCGGGAGAGCACACCCCTGGACGAGGATACACCTGAGGCTGACAGTGTAGGGACGAGTGGTGCTGATGATTTTCATTCGTGCTCATCTTCTTCTGATCCCTCGGATTCAGACATTGACTGGGATGATTTTGATGACTATTTACCTTGTCTAATTCCTTCTGAGCCAACAACCGTGACAGAGGGCGAGCCAGTGCAGTTTATTGATGATTCAGCAGGCCGCCCTTTGTCAGAGATTAATGCAGAGCGAGAGTTCTCCCAAGCAGACCTGGTAGCGTTTACACAGGCATATCAGAAGCCAGATCTGCCACCTCCCAGTTGTCCAGAACTGAAACCTCTGCTGCAGTCGTTGAAGTACAGATTCCTTGCAGGTGAGCCAGATATGCACCCAGTCATTATCTCAGCAGGTTTGACTGGAGAGCAAGAATCTCGTCTGATGGAGGTTCTTGAAAGAAACCGCAAGGCGATAGGTTGGAGTATAGCTGATCTCCAGGGGATTAGTTCGGCTCTGTGCTCCCACCACATCTATCTTGAAGGTGACGCTAGGCCGTCGCGTGAGTTCCAACGATGGCTGAACCCGAATCTTCGAGACGTAGTCATGAAAGAAATTTCTAAGTGGTGGAGCGCCGATTTTATCTACCCTATCTCTGACTCCAAGTGGGTAAGTCCATTACATGTGGTACCCAAGAAGACGGGTATCACTACAGTTGTCAATGAGTTTGGAGAAGAGATCGCTACCAGAGTGCCCACTTCTTGGAGGGTCTGTGTGGACTACAGACGATTGAATGAGGCCACCAAGAATGATCATTTCCCACTGCCATTCATTGATTAGATTATCGAGCGGCTAGCTGGGAAGAGTCATTACTACTTTCTTGACGGGTACTCCGGGTACAATTAAGTGGCCATTGCGCCCGAAGACCAGGAGAAAACGACATTCACCTGTCCGTTTGGGATGTAAGCTTTCAGACGGATGTCCTTTGGTCTATGTAACGCTCCGGCGACATTCCAAAGGTGCATGTTGTCCATATTCTCGGACATGGTGGGTGACTGTTTAGAGGTCTTCATGGATGACTTCTCGGTCTATGACGACGGGTTCGATGCTTGTCTTGACTGCCTAGACCGTGTGCTTCAGCGCTTCATAGAGGTAAATCTTGTTTTATCTTGGGAGAAGAGCCACTTTATGGTGACTCAAGGGACGGTCCTCGGTCATATCGTCTCCAACAGGGGCATGGAGGTCGATCCGGCCAAGGTGGATATCATCAGAAAACTCAATCCACCGTCCAACTTGCGTCAGTTGCGGTCTTTTCTGGGGCATGTCGGTTTCTACCGACGGTTCATTCAGGACTTCAGTCGTATTGCCCGACCGCTTACTGACTTGCTGACAAAAGACACCGAGTTTATTGTCAATGATAAGTGTCTTGTATCTTTTGAAACTCTCAAAAATATGGTTGTTTCAGCTCCTGTCCTTCAGCCACCCGAGTGATCTCTCCCATTAGAGATCATGACGGACGCTTCAGATTTTGTCGTTGGGGCTGTGCTTGGACAGAGGAGGGATGGTTTACCTTTTGCCATTCACTACGCCAGCCAGACTTTGGATGCCGCCCAGCAGAATTACACTGTGACTGAGAAAGAGATGCTGGTTGTAGTCTTTGCTTTGGATAAGTATCGATCTTATATTCTCGGATCTAGAGTGACTATTTACAAAGACCACACCGCCATCCGATATTTAATGGCTAAGAAGGATGCCAAAGCATGCCTTACCAGATGGATCCTTCTGCTACAGGAGTTTGATATTGAGATTAAGGATAAGCCTGGAGTCAAGAATGTGGTGGCGAATCATCTCTCCAGATTGGAGAATCTTGAGGACTCTGAGCCCAGCGCACCTATCATTGAGACATTTCCAGATGAGGCGATCTTGGCTATCACCTCGTTCCCGTGGCACGTTGACATTGTGAACTATCTTGTCGCCAAGACGGTTCCACAAGGTTGGCCCAGGCAGAAACTTGAGACCTTCCTGGCGAAGGCCAAGTTTTACCATTGGGAGTATCCCGTCCTTTATCATGAAGGAGGGGACAGTATCTGGAGGAGGTACATTCCTCAAGAAGAGCATCATAGCGTCCTCACATACTACCACAAGCTTGAGGCAGGAGGACATCATTCTGGAAAAAGGACAGCACAGAAGGTGCTTCAGTCCGGCCTTTGGTGGCCTACTCTCTTTAAGGATTCTGATGAGTTCGTGAAGAGATGTACTGACTGTCAGAAAATGGGAACCTGCGGACATAGAGAAATGATGCCCATTCAACCCATTCACTTCTGTGAGGTTTTTGATGCATGGGGGATTGATTTCATGGGCCCATTTCCTAAGAGTCAGGGATTCGAGCACATTTTGCTCGCTGTGGATTATGTCAGTCGATGGGTTGAGGCCATCCCCGCCCGAGCCGCAGATGCTAAAATCGTGTGCAAATTCTTGAGGAAAAATATCATTTCACGGTTCGGGGTGCCTAGAGTCTTGATTTCAGACGGGGGGTCTCATTTCATCAATGAAAAAGTTAGGGCCCTTGCAGATGAGTTCGGCATTTACCATCGGGTTGCCACACCGTATCACCCTCAGACTAATGGTCTTGCCGAAGTATCGAACCGGGAGATAAAAACTATCTTGCAGAAAGTTGTCCGCCCAGACCGAAAGGATTGGTCACAGCTTTTGGACTCGGTCTTGTGGGCCTATCGAACTTCTTTCAAGAATCCATTGGGGACATCTCCCTTTCGACTCGTCTATGGGAAGTCGTGCCATTTGCTAGTGGAAATCAAGCACAAATCTTTTTGGGCAGTCACTGAGTTACTGCTAGATCCCGAGAGCATAGGAGAACAGAGAAGAGCAGAGTTGGCAGCCCTGGAGGAACTGAGAGACACTGTCTTTTCCAACAGCTTACTGTACAAACAAAAAGTGAAAACCTGGCACGATTCCCGCATCAGCCATAAGCAGTTTGAGCCAGATCAGAGAGTATGGTTGTTTGATTCCAGGCTGAAATTACTCCCAGGGAAATTACAGAGCAAGTGGAAAGGTCCGTATGTGGTCAGGAAGGTACATGACAATGGCAACATCGACATATCCGAACCATCATCTTCCTCTACCTTCCGCGTCAATGGTCAACGCCTGAAGCTATATCTAGATCACGATCCGCCGACCATTGATGTTGCCCCCATTCTTCTGGTATGAGATGTGTTCTTTGACTCACATCATCTGCATCTCATACATGGTGATCACTTCCATCTTCCGTTGTACAGATCATCTGTCTATACCACTCTTTCATCTGTTGATCTATTTTCTTCTTTTCTTCTTTTCTTCTTTTCCTTTTCTATCTTCTTTATCTATCAAAAAGGTGCCGCCCTTGTAGACAGTTTTCCATACTTAGGACGTACTTTGTCCTAAGTATAGGGGGTGTGCACCCCGAGTTTCTTCTATTCTTTTCGATCCTCTCAATTGTCTCCTCTTCTTGTCTATACTTAGGGATATTTTACCCTAAGTATAGGGGGAGACAATCTGAGTACGATCTGTTCATTCCCACCCTTGACCCTCCCTGCGTTGTATACAGTCTGCTATACTTAGGATTATTTGATCCTAAGTATAGGGGGGACGGTGAACTTCTTATTGGTTCATTCATTTATTCTTTAGACTTGTCTATACTTAGTACGAGTTATGTCTTCTCTTTTCTCTCCGATCTATGAGGACATAGCTCAAGCTAAGTGGGTAAAAGCTGAATAGTGTAGGGCCGAAGCTCGAAATCTCCGTGGATGGGCGGGAGTCGGATCCAACGATGAGTGAGGGATGCAGCTGGGTTGTGCAATTCCCTCATGATGGTCTGTGGTGGTCTCTCAGCGTCTGGATCGCCTCCTCCTGCATCAGGTCCTCCTCCTCCTCCACCTCCGCCACCGCCCCCAGGTCGGTTCTCTCTCATCTGAGCAATTTCTCTCATAAGATCACCCATGAAAGTACCCTGGTCACGGATCTGCCTCTTCATAGTCTCCAGGGACACTAACAAGGAATTGTTGATGGCCTCCTGATCAAATATGAACGGAGGGTGATCATGGTCATCTAGGTGCTCGCCTCTGTCTGCCATCGCTGGATTCTCTGAAAAAGCAAAAGAGTCCATCTCAGGTGCTGTCGAATGATCTGAACTCTGTGATGCACTGAATTCTGAAACTATTGGACTGAGAGAAGGAGAATGGGAAGGGTGGTCGAGGGGGAACATGGTGGATGTAAACTCAGGCTCGGAGAGCGGACTCTCCGAGGTATTCCTAGATGAATAAGGAGGAGTGCTGGATAGCGGTGCCGACAGAGTCGGCCTAAGAGATCTCCGTACCATCACCTTGATTATTTGGGAAGAGCAGGGGAAATGCAGAAGAAGAAGAGGAATGAAATGAGATGCAACAAAATTGCGCACAATTGTGCTGTGTTTTTGATCTTGACCTAAATAAATCTAGCAACCAAACACAAAGCAGGGGTGAGTTCACCAACTCCACACATGAAGCCATGAAGGTTCGGCTTTTATCTTGTCAATTTTAGCTTGATTCAGGAATTTATCTTTTCACAAGTCCTTAGAACGCTACGCCTAAAGGAGAGAGAGTACTGCCGGGAAAGTGTCCCCGTACTTGTCCTCCTCCTGTGTAACCTGTAACTTGCACTTTTTGAGGTCCTTGTAACCCTTCCTGGATCCCTACTCAGCCAAAGAAATAGAGGGAGGAAGCCGATAGGCGAAACCGATACTTCGGACCTCGCTCGCAACGGAATCACCCGTGAGCGTACAAGGTCCTACTCGGACGCAGCCGGTGAGACAGACACACCCTTGAAGGTGTGGCCTAAGCTCGGTACTTCGGACAAGGTCGATGCTCACACAATAATGAGTCACCAATGGTGACCAGGCCCTACTCGACTACGTACGATAGTAGCGCCAATACTTCGGAAATCCAGGCGATACACAAGGCAGCCACAAGTTGGGTTTTTGGCTCTAATCCTTACGAAGCGCTCACCTCACTTGGAAGGAGACCTTCCCATGCAACCTGAATACAAGTGAGGGTGTTACTCTCCCCAAGCAATGAATCCAATTACCGATTTTATTTTTGGTCAAGGTTTTCTTAGCAGTCCCTTTTTTTAATTTTTTTGGTGTTATCGCTTCTTTTGAGTAGATTCAAACAAGCGCCTAACGATTTTTTGTATTTTTCCTTGATCCTACTTTGTCCAAAAACAGAGGGAGAAAAGAGTCGGAAAAGTCGTGCAAGTCGACACCAAGGTGGAAATCTCACCTTTGTGCCTAGATGATGGATGCAAAGTGAGAAGACTTACAGCGAATCCCAGCTCTCTCCATGCGGGATGCAAAGCAGAATTTGTAAACCTAAACTACATGGTGATATGCAAAACGGAAATCGTCCTAGAGTAGGCAAATGCTAGCATGAAGAACCACAAGCTAACCACTAACCCTCAATCCTAGTGTCCGGTCTAGGCTCACCCCTCCTCTGCTCAACACATTTGAGTTAGGAGAAAGCGCTTGTGTGGGATGAGCTCGCGGCGCGCGGATCGAAAGCAAATGGTCAACTATTTAATTAGTCTAAGTCCAAATACGATCTATAGGAGCATGCAAAGATAATTAGTGTGTTTGGACCTATTCTAATCGAATCAAGCAGGACCTACAACTAAGGGCTCAATCCACAAAAGAAATGAAAAAGGAAAACAAATCTAGAAAATGACAAGCGGGAAAACGCGATAAAAACCGCGGTGAGCCCCCGGGTGAACAAACACCCGGAAATTAGGCCCGGTAGTGTCTCAAGAGTCCAAGTGTCCGAGTACCTGTATTATTACAAATTATCAAGCACTCTCTCACAAAAATAAAATGTAAGCTAAACTAATCACTCTCTCACTCCTCCTGCTCTCTCCTGCCGGCTTGGCTAAAGAATAGCCGGCTCCGCTTCCCAAGGATGCTCCGGGTCACCTAAGCGATCCGCCTCGCTCCGCGGTCCCTCGCAAGAAGACAAGAAAGGATGGTTAGACAGCTCAATCAATATATATCAAAAAATGCAAGAGAGATAAATAGATCTATGGTAGACAACAAACACAAGCAAACAAAAATAAAGTACTACTCGTTGTTGCTCCCCGGCAACGACGCCATTTGATTTAGCCAAAATTCAGTGATCTTAAGTTCCACACAAAGCGGGAACTCAGTCGAAGTGTCGACCACACAAATCTCGGACTAAAGTCAACAATTAACCCACACTAAAGATCAATAATTAGAAATAAATGTGGAGTTAAAATTTATTTTTAACTCTGCACAAATGATGTATAGGGACAAGTATGCAGAGAGTTCGAACACAGGGAGCAAGCAGCGTAATTCAAATAATCGTGCACAAGTGAATGTGAAGTGTCTACACCAAGCAAGCAAGCAAAGGAATTTTTGTGGGTTTTTAATTTTTAATTTTTTTAATTTAATTTTTAATTTTGTATTTTGATTTTTAATTTTCTGATTTTTATAATTTTATATTTTATATTTTTTTCTTTTTAAAATATTGGAATATAGAGACAATGGAATACAAGGAGTGATAAAATATTTATAAAAATATGCTAAAATAACCAAAAATTTAGAAATAAAATGTTTTTGATATTATTAGGATTTTTTACTATTTTTGTGATTTTTGTGTATTTTTCAAGGTGTTTTTAGTATTTTTAAATACTGAAATAAGGGAAAACAGTGAAATAGGTGCTGGCTGTGAGTAAAATAGGGATTAAAATTAGCAAACAACCACCAAGATTTTTCACACTATTTTTCAAACAAAGTTAATTAAATATAGAGTAAACAGGAACTGAATTTGTAATTTTTGGAGTTTTCTTTGATTTTATATATTTTTTTGAAGTTTTTGAGTCTTTTTGAATTTTTAAGGTTTTTCTTTTGAGATTTTTAGTGATTTTTGGACTGACACTAAAATAGGATAAAAGACATACTAGGGAATTTTTTGGAATTTTTCAAGGGATTTTACTATTTTTTGGTATTTTTTAAGCTAGACAGTGAATAAAAAGCATGTTTTTGATTTTTAATAAATATTAAAAAGCAATAAAATTACAAACTAAAATGCTGGCGTAAAAGAACAAGCCTACAGGAACTTAACCCTATTTTTGTGGAATTTTTGGAGGCCAAATGATAATTTAAATAATTAACACAAGCATCCAAACATTAATCAGGCCTGGCAGGGGCATATATGTAATTTTTGAAACATCCAGGGGGCACATGCAAAATTTCCACGAAGTTTTAGACTAAATATTCAATTTTTAGGACCAAACATCAATTACAAACCCGCCTGGGTATCGTAGCAATTTTCCCACCAGGGCGCGTGACTTGCACGCGCCTGGCGAGGACTAAAACATAATATTCCCAAAACCCAGGGGCTCACATGCAAAATTTCCAAAAACTTAACACTTAATCTGACAATTCTAGGATCAAAACGAAATACAAAAAGGACTGAGGGCCTCGGTGCAAAAAACCCGCACCTCACGTGTACAGGTCACGTGAGGTGACGTGGCAGAGGACCTGTATGTGAATAAAGTAAAGGTAGGGGTCTTTCTGCAATTTTTACAAAATTTTTAAACTACGAATAGAAGTTACTGGACTAAACGAGAAAGACAAAAATGGTGAGGGTATACTTGCAAAACTCCCTCGCTAGGACGATCCGACGGCGGCGCGGGCGCTGGTGACGCGTAGCGCGAATCCAACGGTTGGCGGCTAGGCGCGATCCAGCGGCGGGGAACGTGCCACTTATCCACGTGGCGGCTTCTCCGGGCACGATGACGCTTCGCTCGTGGACGGCTGCGATTAGATGGATCTCGATAGATTGGACGGTTGAGCACTCGAAGATCCAACGGCTGGTGGCGGATCTGGGTCTCCTCCGCGACCGGACGGTTCCGGTGGCAGGTGGAAGAACACGGAGGAGCTCCGACTGGGCGAAGTTCTCCGAGCTCCTCCGTCCAGCTCCGGCGACGTTTGGGCTCGCAAAAAGGTCGGGGAGGCTCCGGCAGGTGTCAGCTATCGTCTGGGAGCGTCAAAAGTCACCGGCGTGCGCCGGTGTTCTCGCACGGAGATGGCGGAGTGGCAAGGCTCCAGCTTCCTCCGGCGAGGGGGCAAAATGGCTCCAGGCGCTTCGCAAGGCTCAGGTACCTGCACGAAAAAGTTACGGAGGTCGAGGGCAAAATGCCTCGACCTCCAGTGGCTCTCGAGATCGGGTGAAAGATGAGATGGGTGCTCGCCGGAGTTGCGCTCCGGTGAAGTGGTCGATGAAGTGATTAAGGGGTTGATTCGACGAGGAAAGATGGGCGAAATGATCCTAAATCTATGAGGAACGTGAAGGAGATAAAAAGAAGCAAAGAACGGCCTCGATGGCCTGGGGCCAGAGGGTAAATATACCTCGACGGCTTGGACCACCGGAGGTTGGAACACGCGCCGATCAGGTGCTAACCCGCCGCCTTGAAGCCTGGAGCTTGGAGCTGTCACCTCCAGGCGCCTTTAGCACGACCAAGGGGGGAAGATCGGTGGTAATTTGTGGTTCAAAACTCAAATGAAGTCAAGGGGCGGCTTAAGTATGGTTGACGGTCATGGTGGAAAGAACGAGGCCTAGTGGGTGGTGCAGCGATCCGCGACCCAAGAGAATCCCTGGGCGTGAATCCTTGGTCTATGGAGAAGAAAAGTCCAGAAGAACGTAGCACGTTTTGTTGACAAGGGCGACCTCGAAAAAAGGTTGAAAATAAGCCAAAAAAACATCTCTGACACGGTTGCAAAAGGAGGGTCAGACTATTGACCTTGGTCAACAGTTCCAGCCCCCTGGTTGGTCCACGTGAACCAACCAGGAAAATCTGAAAAGAAATGCTTTCAAAAATCATTTTAAAATAGCAAATGTTAGTATTTTATTTAGGTTATTAAATAAAAAATGTTTATAAATTTATGTAGTATTTTATTCTGATTTAGTTATTTTTATGATATTTATTTTTACAAGTTCACTTTTTAGCCCTATATAGGTATATTACCTATGTCTTTTAGTATTTTATTTTTATTTTGTGTATTTTAATGGTATTTATTTTTATTTCTTATTTTATAAAATTATAAGATACTTTTATATTCACAGAAATATTTTTATTTTATTTTTTGATATGTTTTGTATATTTAATAAAATATAAGAGTGTATTGTATAGGTATACATATAGGTCTAATACTTGTATTGCCCTCTATATATATATTTTTATTTTGAGTTTTCTTTAGGTTTTTATTCCAATTTTAATGTACATAATTATTATTAGTAATGTTTACAAGATTATAAAAATATAAAAATATAAAAATAATGAACAAATAATAAATTGAATATTTTAATCTGTACAAGTATACAATGAGGGTCCAAAACTCAACTTTCAAATTGTAGTCCGCCAAATGCAAAACCACACCATTGGATAGATTATTTTATGCTATATACAATTAAAGGTGAGTTTGCTACATTTGGGGTTGTCAGTTGTGAGATACGGGTCTGGGAATTTGGGATTCTGGATTTTTATTCAGACCATAACTTTTTATCTGTACATTATTTTTCTGTGAAATCAATTTTGTATTTTTCTTTATTAAATTATCTACAACTTTCATGACAAAGTTCCTTTATTTGATGTATAAAAAGTGGAACCAAAAATAGGTCCCAAAATGAATAAAGAATGAATAAAAGGTATAGGTATTTTATCTGTATTTTTGACCTTATCTCCCCCTACTTTATTCCTTGTCGACCTATTCATCAAGATGCCTAGGTCTCGGGGTTTTGGGTCATAAAATATTTACAATATTTTATTCTTTTTCTTTTCTTTTATTTATTCTATAATTTTGGCTTTAATTACACTATTTTATACACTGATTGAATGCACATGCATGGATGCTAATATGCTTGATTTAAGGGTATTTACAGGTATTTGCTAGGATTTTTGATGCCAAAATGATAGAATAAAGATGATGAAATGTGGATTCATCACTAAGTATAGGGGGGTCGTATATACTAGGTATATACTTTAGCCATAACTCGTACTTTCGTATTTTCTCAATAATATGGCTAATAATTCTCTAAAATTCATTAAAAATCTTAATAAAAAGATGTCTTATTACTCAAAATTCTTTTTGTATATACTGATTAATAAATCAGGTGAAAATGTTTTTTTTGCAAAATATTTGAAAAATAGTTTGAAAATCTTTGTGAACATCTATTGAAAGCTATTTTGAAAATATTTTGTTACATGTTTTCAACCTGTGTAAAAATGTGTGGTTTGTAAAAATTTCTTTTCTTTGTGTGAAATAAAATGTTTGAAAAATGATTTGCAAATGGTTTGAAAAATGGTTGCAAAAATATTCTGAAGAATCTATCTATACTGTTTTGAAAGCTTTTGCAAAATGATTTTCAAATGTGTGTACATGTTTGCAAAATGTTTGTAAAAACTATTTTGGACTATAGTTTTCAAAAATTGTGTGTAAAGCGTGTGTCAAATAAGTTTGAGGAACGCATACATCTCACCAAAATTTACTACCTATATATATGTATAGAATTGACCACTTACCCTGTAAATTCTTAAAATCCACTTCTTGTAGATATAAGAAGCACTCGCGTGTACATAATTTTCACCTAGTTTTTAGCCAAAACCTTTTGTTTTCAAAAATCCCAAAAACATTTGCAAAATTAAAATCCAAAAACATTTGAAAAATCTTTTTGAAAAATATAAAAAAATGCATATGCATCATCATCATCTTTTCAAAAATCCATAAAAAGTTCAAAATCTTTGAAAATTGCATCACAAAAATAGTTTCTGCATTGCATTGCATGGCATGAGCATTTTTAGGATTGAGTTTGAGAGTTGAACAAGTCTAAGTAAAATCCGGAGATTGGAGCTTGATTGGACCTTAAAATCTACCTAATAACAGGAACCTTATAGGAACTGGGTTTGAGGTACTTCAGGTCTAGTTGACTTAATTCTTTGAGGACCACGAGACTTGGTTCAATGGATTCTTGACTGCCTAAGTAGAGTATTTCGGAGCAAACACACGATTCTTGTTGATAATGACCTAACTTGGACACCTGCACCTTTCACATGGCTCAACTCAGCTGGAGTGGTGAGGGGATTGGATTTGCCGGTATGAGACGCACACAAGTGGAAACATTTGTCCTCCTCTAGGGAGGGAAGTGCACCCCAACCCGTCCAGTGATTAGGAAGTCTAAAGACAGGAGGCTGCGGGTTGCGATAAAGCTTCAAAAGAGGGATAGTCTACTGGCTCAAGAGGAAAAACTCCTTATGTAAATGCTGATGTGAATAGTATTAAAAAAAATGTGTGTTCAGGCATGTACAAAAATAAAAAGCCTGCAAAAGTATGTACATATCTGTAAAGCCAATAAGTAAGCTTGAGTTCCAAAGTCAAATATGTGAGCCTGCAGCAGGATGACTTGACTACACTGGTCTTGCATCCCAGGATAGGTAGCTACACTGGCTACCGTCCATTCTTCTCTTCACCCCCTCCTCTTGAGCTGGTTGCCACTTGAACTTAGAAGGGAATACCCCTCTCCTCGAGGATGGAGTTATTGGATTGGGGAATCATTGGGTTGTCGTACTGAAGAAGTCAGACTCTTTGTCATTCTAGTTGGGGAGAGCCACCATCACTTACACTGTACGAGTCAGATTCATAGTCATAAAAGTTTGCGTATGAGTTGAAGTATTCCTGACCTGGCTATTGAGGAGACTTGAGCAGAGTTTTGGGATTCTCAAGGACTGTTGGATTTCAAATTCGGTTCTCACTAAGGTTCCGCCCGCACTAAAATTACAAAGATCTGACTTAAGCTCCAAACTTTGATTTTGTGAAGACAAGTTTGATAATCAAATAAAATCCAAGTTCTTCTTTTTCTTTTCTTTCCTTTTCTTTTTGCACTTATTGCATAATTGTTTGCTAGGGACTAGCAAAGGTAAAGTATAGGGGGATGATGAATCCACATTTCATCATCTTTATTCTATCACTTTGGCACCAAAAACCCTAGCAAATGCCTGTAAATAGCATTAAATATAGCATCTTAACATTCATGCATGTACCTGAAATTAGTGTATAAAATACTGTAATTAAAGCCAAAATTATAGAATAAATAAAAGAAAATAAAAAGAATAAAATATTGTAAATATTTTATGACCCAAAACCCCGAGACCTAGGCATCTTGATGAATAGGTCAACCAGGAATAAAGTAGGGGGAGATAAGGGTCAATTACAATGGGTTTCTATTCTTTCTTTAATTCATTTTGGGACCTATTTTTGGTTCTACTTTTTATACCTCAAATAAAGAAACTTTGTACATGAAAGTTGTAGATAAATTAGTAAAGAAAAATACAAAATTGATTTCACTGAAAAATAATACACATATAAAAAGTTATGGTCTGAATAAAAATCCAGAATCCCAACTTCTCAGACCTGTATCTCACAACTGAAAACTCCAAATGCAGCAAATTCACCTTTAATTGTATATATAATAAAATAATCTATTTAAAGACGGTGGTTTCGCATTTGGCGGAGCTACGGTTTGAAAGTTGAGTTTTGGACCCCCATTGTATACTTGTACAGATTAAAATATTAAATTTATTATTTATTCATTATTTTTATATTTTTATATTTTTATAGTTATGTAAATATTACTTATAATGATTATGTACATTAAAATCAGAATAAAAATGCAAAGAGAATTCAAAATAAAAACATTTGTATATACAATACCTAGGTATTGGACCTATGTACAAACCTATACATTACTTACTTGTATTTTAATAAATATACAAAATGTATCAGAAAAATAAAACAAAAATATATTTGTGTATATAAAAGTATTTTATAATTTTTTTAAAATAAGAAATAAAAATAATAAAAATAAAATACACAGAATAAAAATAAAAGACTAAAATATATAGGTATTATACCTATATAGGGCTAAAAAGTAAACTTATAAAAATATACCTCAAAAATTAATTAAAAATCATAATAAAATACTATATAAAATAACAAATATTTTTTATTTTATAATCATAAATTAATTCAGCCATTTTCTATTTTTAAATGATTTTAGAAATTAATTTTTAGAGGTTTTTCCTGGTTGGTCCACGTGGACCAACCAGGTGGTCAGGACTGTTGATCGAGGTCAACAGTCTGACCTTCACCTCTAGGGATGTCAGAAACCTCGTTTCTCGCCCATTTCTCCATTTTTTCGAGGCTACCCGTTGCATTCTTTCATGATCAACTCTTCTTGACTTTTCTTCCCCAGAGATCGAGGATGCCCGCCCAGTGTTTTACTTGGACTTTGGATCATCGACGCACCTGCAATAGCCTCGTTCTTCTCGCCCATCGTCAACACTACAAAACCAAGCCCTTGACTTCAATTCGATTTTGAACCCCAATCTCTGGCTCTCTCGCGCCCTTGTTGATCCCAAACGCATCCTGGAGGTGACAGCTCCACGATCGACCATCCAAGGAGGCGGTGCAGCAGCCTAGGGCGTTCCAATCACCTCCGACCGACCACCGTCGAGGTATCCCTGACCTCGGGCTCCCCAGGCCCTTGAGGTGTATCCCTTCTTCTCATTTTAATTGCATTATTCTCGCCTTAGTTCTAGGATCAAAAGCCCCTTAAAAACCACCTCGATTCATTGTTCGATTCGCACCTTCAAATCCATCGTCGGAGCGCTCCTCTGGCCGCCACCTCTACGTCACCTCCACCGTTCGCCAACCACCGTGGGGCCAAGGCAGTTTGCCCTTGGTCCTTTCACATCATTTCCCTGCAGGTTTTGAGCTGAATAGCATACCTGGGAGCCCATTTTGGAGACGCCGGAGATACCTGGAGGCTTCGAGCTCCGCCGCCGTCGCAGGCGAGTACCAGCACCCCTCCGACCGCTTGGAAGCTCCCCGTACCTGGAGACCGCCTGCAGGAAGCGATTGGGGGCATTTTGAGGTCTACGCGCTGTCGAAGGAGGACGGGGGAGGTCGCAGAAGTCCGTCGTCGCCGGCCTTCTTCCGCGTTCTTCCTCCAGCCCTCGCCGCCGTCCGATCAAGCGAGCCCCCAGTTCCACCATCAGTCGTTCGATCGCCTTCGCGCCCCGTCCGTCAGATCTTGGGCCGGGATCTAATCCTGGCCCTCCATTTGCGAAGCGTCATCGGAGGCTCTTGAGGCGCCACGTGTCAAGTGAACGGCCCTCCACCGTTCGATCGCCTCTACGAGGGATTTTTGTAAGTATACCCTCGCTAATTTTGTAATTTTCTTTTAGTCCTGAAATTTTAAATACGTAGTTTAAATATTTTGTAAAATTTGCAAAAAGGCCCTCAAACTTTAAATATTTACACTTAGGCCCTCCGCCACGTCACCTCACGTGACATGTTCACGTGAGGTGTGGGCATTTTGTATCGAGGCCCTCGGCCCTTTGGATATTTTGTTTTAGTACTAGGACTTGTATATTAAGTGTTAATTTTTTGGAAAATTTGCAAGTTAGCCCCATAGGTTTTTGATATTACACGTAGGTCCCTGCCAGGCGTGGGCAAGTCACGCACCCTGGTGGGAAAATTGCTGCGACACCCCTGCGGGTTTTATAATTTGTATTTGGACCTGGAAATTAAATATTCAGTGTTATTTTTGTGCGAAAATTGCATGTATGCCTCTGGATGTTCTGATAATTGCACTTATACCCCTGCCAGGCTGTGATATTTTTGTGGATTTGTCTTATTTATTTGGAGCCTCATTTTAAATCAAAAAATTCTCAAAAATTAAACTTAAGCTCCTGTTAACTTGTACGTCCACGCCCTATTTTTAGTTTTTGATTTTCTTGCATTATCATATTTATTAAAAATCAACAACATGCTTTTTGCCTATTGTCTAGCTTAGAAAATGCCAAAAAAATAGTAAAAGACTCAAAAAATTCCAAAAAACTTCCCTACTGTCTATTTTAACTTATTTTAGTGTCAGTTCAAAAATCACTAAAAATCTCAAAAGAAAAACCCTAAAAATTCAAAAACACACAAAAACTTCAAAAAATATATAAAATCATACAAAACTCAAAAAATTATAAACTCAAGTGATGTAGTCTCCTGTTTTTATTGTCTTTAATTGAAAAATAGTTGGAAAAATTTTGTGGCTATCTGATATTTTTAATTCCCATTTTACCCTCAGCTAGTAGCTTATTCACTTTTTTGCTTTATTTCAGTATTTAAAAATACCAAAAACAATTTGAAAAATACCCAAAAATCACAAAAATAATAGATAATTATAAAAGTACCAAAAAGATTTTATTTCTGAATTTTTGGCTATTTTTACATATTTTTATAAATATTTTATCACCCCTTTTATTACCTTGTTTATATATTCCAATGTTGAAAAAATTATAAAATATAAAATATAAAAATCAGAAAATTAAAAATCAAAATACAAATCTAAAAATTAAAAAAAATAATATTTAAAATTAAAAACCCACAAAAATCATTTGCTTGCATAGTGTAGACAACACTCACATTCACTCACACACATTAGTTTGTTCTACCCTGTTTGCTCCATGTGTTCGAACTCTCTGCATACTTGCTTGCTATACATCTTTTGTGCAGATTTAAAAATAAATTTTAACTCCACATTTATTTCTAATTCTTTGATCTATAGTGTGGGTTAATTGTTGATTAAATACATTTTATTGTGGGTCACCGCAGCGACCTTGGTTGTCTCCGCCTTGTGTAAGACATACTATTTAGACCTACGATAATCTGTGTTTACCAATCACCTAACTCTAAAACTAAAAAGATAATGATCGAACTCTTATGACCACCACTGAGTGGCGTATGTTAATTTAGAGTTCGCTTTATATTTTATTGGGATTTGGATCCGTTGTGTTTCACTTTCTTTGAGTTCTAACAGTCTTCGAGTTTTCGTCATCTTTGTTTTCTTGAGAGAGAGAGAGAGGGAGAGAGAGAGAGAGAGATAGTCGTGTATGCGAGTTCTATTCATCATAGTAGGTGATAGAGCTAAGATGGTTTAATTGGACCTAAGTTCAACAAGTTATTGATTTTCCTTGACAATGGCTCGAACTAGACCCAGGAATTGGAGATGTTATAACTAGACTATTTAGATGCAATACACATAACTCGATCACTCGAGTTCAACCGCTATAAAAATGTCATGCATGCAAAGCTAGTAGCATCACCACTTGTCGGATCTAAACAAGGCTTTGAACCCGTTCTTTTGCGTAACAAGAAATATAGTCCAAATTTCCCCTCCTTATCTCAAGTTTTTCTTATTCGTGCCATAGTTATTTCTGTCCTTATTCTGTAACTACTCTTGGAATAATTATTCCTCTTCTTTTAAATAATGATTAATATTTATATCTCGATCAAGCTACTTGTTCCACGATAACTACCATCTAACACAATAATTATCCCTTATTTCACATTCTAATGAATAACAAATAAACAAGGAATGAGATTGGATACCATTATTCTATTTTTATCACACCAATAAGTTGAACTCAATGTGATTATATTATTTCTCTGGCGATTATTTTATTTTTTTTTAAATTTCGACTCTAATCGTTGGGTGGTGATTAGGCTTTGCACGTGACACTGACGTGGGGGGTGTATTATTTCAAGCATTTACAAGATTTAGAGCTTAAATTTAAGCATGAAGTGTGAACTTCCTTTTGTTAAACAGCAAACCGACTTAGTGCGTCATTTGCATCTTTTAACAATATATTCCCTACTTTGCAAAATTGTCCCAATCTGTGAAGGAAATTTGCAGAAAAAGTTGCAGAAGTACATAAATATGCATTTTCGATCCAGCGCTGTGGTCCCTTCTAGACTCCTCTGGTTTCTGTTAACGAGAACACACGTGTGAGCACCAAACAGGGATTTCTACACCACAACCCCTTTTTGGGACTTTTACCTCAGGAATTCCATAAACTTTGTAAATTACTTTCTTGACCTTTGAAAAAATGCAACTCCCTCCTCAACCCTTTAAACTTGCTCACTCTTACTCCATGAACCCTACGTTAATTTGTTTGAAGCTCATGGAGGTTTTTGAGGTAATTTACATGGTCAATGGGGGTAACTATGTTGTGCAAAAGGTCATAGAAGAAATTTAAGAAGTTTACAAGATTCATGGGATAAATATCCCTTTATACTTTGCACAGTACGTGACAGCTCTAGTATTATTAATATTTACCAAATAACCCCAGCAAACTTAGTGACTCTTACCCATGATCCTCGTGGTTAACTCTTACATGGATCGTTGTGCAAGACAGAGAAAGTTTGCAGGGGTTAAGGGCTAAATATGAAGAATCCATATGTTATCGCATAATATGCAAAGTTTATGGGGACCGTGCTATGAAATTTTTCAAAAATAAAATAGGATAAATTACAAAAAAAGACCTCAGTTATACCTCAGTTTCCAATTAGAGATCTGATTTTTCAATTGTAACAAATAGGGGCATGAACTTTCAACTTGGAGGTTTAACATCGAGATACAGGGGTTGTTGAAGCTTATAGAAGTATATATTTGAGACAAAAACATAAGACTAGGTCACTCTTTGTTACAATTGAAAAATGAGTCCCTTAATTGGGAATTGAGGCATAGTTTAGGTCTTTTTGTAATTTACCCAATAAAATGTTAAAAAAATCAAGTGTTAGTTATTCAGATAAACATATTTGCAAATATAATGAATATCTTCAATGTTTCCATAGTCGTCATAAAGAATGAAAGATAAGGAATAAAGGCGAATAAGCTAGAAGTCCACGTACAGAAATATGGCTAGATCAAATGGCGATGCATGGAGGTGAGAGAATATCTCGGGAAAGGATGATAACTTTATACTAAGGATGCAAGCAGATAGAGATATATTATTATCATATCAATTACTACATTCATTTTATACATATTTTAACATATGTACTCGTGTCATTTTTAAAATGACCACGTGTATAAATGTATACCCATCTTAATATAAACATAACCGTAGATTTAGTTGTAACTACATGAAAAAGATTTTATGCCTTATTCCATCAAATAACGATATATTTGTAATGAAATAATTGCATTAATATTGAACAAATATATAATTAACCTAATTTTGAAAGTAGTTATGTGTTTATCATAGGGATGGAAAAAGATTGGATAGGGATTGGATATACATGTTTTCATATTCATATTCGCTTCGTCTCTATCGAATACGGATACGGATATGATTCGGATGTGCATAAAGAAAATCATATCCTTAAAAATACGGACACGAATTTGAATCGGATATTTATCGAATCAGAATACGGATTGAATAAAGAGCAGATCCGAATACAGATAGAACAAAGAGCCACTCCAAATATGAATCGAATAAAAAGTGAATCCAAATATGGATCAATAAATATGGAATCTGAATATAGATTAAATAAAGACCACATACAAATACGAATTAATTTTTTAATCAAAGTTCATAGTGATTTTAAAAATGACAATGAAATATAAAATAAGTATCATGACAAAAGGAAGCGTCAAGGTGACTGCGTTCTTGACTGGAAGTAAAAAGTGAATAGGGTTTTGTAACTTTTGTCCGTGCCTATTCCCAAACAAACAAAAGTTTATTAATATCATAAATATGCTTATTATATAATATATAATACTGATATAATAATATAGGGTTGTTTTTTATATTATATTAACTAATATAATAGATAATATTAAATGTTATATTCGGATATACGAATCCGAATCCGGATAATCAATTCATTAACATATCCATATTCGGAAAATGTTTACAATCTATTTCTATATTTGATCCGTATTCGATTAATATTTAGATATAGATATCCGTATCCAGTAATTTTTCGAATAACGAATATTCAAATATGTATCCCTATCCTTGTTAATCCATTTTGAAGTTTACAACTCGTCGCGTCAATATCGGCGCCCGTGTTGTATTAAATTTTTTAAAAGGAATAACGACATAAAGATTATCTATATCGATATCTTTATCCAACCATTTACATCCCTGCTAGACGAAGAAGACAGGTGTATTTTGTGATTCCACATTTTTGCAAGG
The DNA here is from genome assembly GCA_037367405.1 of Ottelia alismoides. Lineage (NCBI taxonomy): Eukaryota > Viridiplantae > Streptophyta > Magnoliopsida > Alismatales > Hydrocharitaceae > Ottelia > Ottelia alismoides. Next base: position 310,145 of record JAZKJV010011622.1, read on the forward strand.
GGTTCAATGTAAAAATAGCATGCAAGATGTAGATTTCTGAGTGTATTCTATGGTCCAGGAGTCTAAAATAACCATGCAGATATGTATGATGTTTATTCCTTGGAGTGCGAGAAGTCCTCTCCTGTCTTCCAACGGTCATAATAAACCCATGTGTGGTTCCCACACAACCGTTGCTAACCAAACCCGAGTGTGGTTCGCATAGAGCCGTTGCAAACCAAACCCTACTTTTTTTCCCCTATTTCCGTCTCCCAATAATACCGGAGTGCCTTGCATTTGTCTTGTCCCGTTATGCAAAAAGAAAATGGGATTTTTATCTGGAAGATCTTATAAACTTTGCCAAATTACCTCTACGACCTTTGAATCAATCTAATTCCTCCTCGATCCCGTAAACTTGCCAACGCTTACCTCATGAACCCTACGGTCAATCTGTTTGAAGCTCATGAGGGCTCTTGGGGTAATTTATAGAGTTGACGGGGTAATTACGTTGTGCAAAAGGTCGTAGAGACAATTGACAAAGTTTATAGGGTCTGTCAGGTAAAAATCTCTAAAAATTTTGAAGAAATCGGAGAATTTTTTTAATCTTTTTTTAAATAAAAGGAAAACGATATTTTTCTTGTGCTCGTTTTTCCTTCCAAATGACAGTTTATCTCATTAGTTTCCTCCATAACACCTTTTTCGTTATTTCTTTAATCCCCAGGCTGGAATATCTGAAACTAAATCAACGACTTACATAGATAGAAAAAAAAAAGTCATGATAAACAAGATGTACAAGTTCTGCGTGGAATTTCTTCTCTTTTTTTGGAAAAAATATTGATGCCGTTTTGTCAAATTGTTGAGTGTCAACTAGGGATGAAAACGATCGGATACGGATGCGAATATAGGTATAAGTATATTCTTATCCATTTTGAAATACAAATACGGATGCGGATACAAATATTGATGGATGTGAAAAGTGTGTTACCATATCCTTAAAAATGAATACGAATGTAAATGAATACGAATCGGATACGAATAATGACAGAAAGTTTTAATAGATTAACTAAAATATACATGTTTAGGATGGTTTAAAAATAAAATAAATATATCAGATATATCAATTTCATAACAATTATATCAACAATGGCGAATGCAATCATAAGATGTTATGTACAGTTATAAATAAATATATTAAACGAATACGAATGCGAATATTAGCGAATGTCAAAGTGATATCCATATTCGCATTCATTTTAAAACGAATACGAATACGAATGTCAAAATATATATATAACGAATATGATAGCGGATCAGATACAAATATATTCACATTCATTTTCATCCCTAGTGTCGACAATACAGAATGATGGGGGATTGAAAATGACATTAAAAAATCATCATCGTTTATGAAGACAATGATATTACATCAAAAAAGAGGAAAGATTGAGATTGCTTCCTTCCATTATCAACATCACTCGAATAAAAGAAAAACAATCAATATGAATACTAGTCATTTATTTCTGATGTTATGAGTATGACGATTGATTTTGCTAAGCTTGAAAAAGGACAAATAATGTTCGTTTAGTTTATTTATTCGGGAGGCTTGGGTAGTGAATGAAACTTTGTTGAGCAATGTGGGACATTTGTGAATATTCTTGAAGGTCAAGACATCGTATCACTACAACAAATTATGTCTAAGTCGACATTCCAGCGCAATGAATGTCGACCTTGATTAAAACAAGGCTGACATTAACGTTAACATCGCTTAACAAAGATTTATGCCGATGCTTGATTTTTAATGTCATTATATTGCATCAAATGTCGACATATTTTAAATAAATATTGGTCTTGATTTATCAAATTTCCGAAACAGGACGTATGTTCCTCATCCTCTTTTACAAGTACCCACACAACTCTCTTCTCCTTCACTTCTCTCTTCCCTGCTACCCCACCTCTTAAGCAATTGCCAATGGGTCCATTTGGGCCCGAAGCCAATAAGTTGTCAGGGTCAGTTTTTCTCGATAACGGATCGGGGACCTAAGCTCGGGACGTTACAAATGGTATCGGAGCCAAATTCTCTTTCGTAGTGGAAAGGGCTACCCGAGAGGTGGAGCCGCCCCTACAAAGAGGTTGGAGGAAATTGTTGTATTAAAATTATATCTAGGTTTCAATTGGAAAACCTATTAATTACAATTGGTATTAATTTGGTTTCAATTGAGAAACCAAATGGTTTGAAAGGAAAGTTGGGAATTTCCAAATTTGAAATATGTTGAGTTTGGGTGGAAGTTTAATACAATACCTTAGAGATCTAAACTTTTGGTGGACTTATATATGAGTCCACACCCCAAGCTCTTATAGCAATAGTAGAGAGGAGGAATGAAGGACGACACGCGCGCGCGCACTCCGCTCCGTCTCCGTCTCGGGCTCGGGCTCGGGAGAGTCAATCCGGATCTCGGATCTCGATACTTTTGCTATGGGTTTCATTTGGCTGATTGATTAAATTAATTAGAAAAATTAATTTAATCGCGATCACATTGGGAATCAGACTTAATCCAAACGGCTCGATTTAGCCGCTGGTTTGGAATTCGAATGAACATGCTCGTTGAGGGACATTTTCGGAAACCAAATGTCACCGCGCTAGGACACGTGAGCCCCTCTTTATATATCCCTCACCCGACGCCGTTTTTCTTCACTCGCAAGAAATACCTCTTACGCCGTCTCTCTCTTTGGTTCTTCCTCTCACGAACGAACGTCTTCCTCTTCCTCTCTCGGCTGCAGTTCTCTAAGGTACAATCGAGGACGATCCCGTTGGTGTGTGCCGACGACGATCGTGAGCCGTCGTATCCTGGGAGCGGATCGCCAGTACCCTACGCACCGGTATTGTGGGGGTGATATCTTCTCTAAGGACAGTCCATTTCATAGATGCTTCGGTGACTCTTAATCTAATCCTTATTTCATTTTGGTTGCCGCAATATGTTTAGTACTTTACCCTTTCTAGATCATGCCCTTATTTTTGTTTCTGTTCTTTTAATTGGTTCTTGGTTGCATTTTATAATCGGATAATAATTGGGAAACATGTGATTAATATATTCTTATTCGGTATTGTTTCTTTGTTAATTCATTTGGATCCGATGATTTACTTTTTAATATATGCATCGGTAATATTTTTAACAACAATCTTAGAGAAGATATCCCGAACCGATTCTAGAATGTCGGAAACAATGTTTAAATCGAGGATAGATATTACGGGTATGCCTGAAAAATTCGGTGGACAAAACTTTAAGCTTTGGCAACAACGCATGAATATCTGGTTAACCACCATAGGGTTAATCTCGATGCTTGAAACCGATTGTCCTACGGTGGAGACGGAAAACCCCTCACCCGATAGCCATAAGGCGCAATCTACGTGGAAGGAACGCGACCGTATATGTTATGCTTGCATCTTGTTGGCTCTGTCAAACACTTTGTTTGATGTATATTGTTCGTCCACGCAGACTGCGAAGGGGTTATAGGAAGACTTGGATCGGAAGTATAACACCGAAGACCTCAGTATTGAGAAATACTCCGTGGCCAAATTTTTGAAGTTTTCTATGTCCGAAGGGAAGTCTATTTCTAAACATGCACACGAGTTTTTACTCCTGTTCCATGGTTTAGAGGATGCCGAAATGAAACTTGCAGAGAAGTTTCAGGTCATGTGCATCATAGAAAAATTCCCCCGTGGGAAGACTTTGGTATGACCCTAAAACACAGGAAAGGGAAAATTTCTATAAATGACTTGATAGTGGAAATTGCCATAAAGGAGGAACATAGGAAACAAAAACCTTTGCTTCCTGTTGATATTCAGGCTAAGGTCACTTTTATGACCTCGAAGGGCAAGGATAAGAAGGGAAATGGTCTTAATAACAATAAAATGAAACTAAAGGGCAAAATCCAGAAAAAAGCAAAGAATAAACCCTGCTGGCACTGTAATCAGGTTGGCCATTGGAAGAAGGATTGTCCGTCCTTGAAGGCTCCACCTAAAGCTACAAACGGGAGTCCACTAGTGAACATGATCACTATGGGACTCGGGGCTAGCGAGGGTTATGTCTCTGTAAAACCTGAACTATACAATATCCATGATTCAAATGAGTGGCTCGTGGATACGGGAGCCAATATAAATATATGTTCTGACAGAACGTTTTTTCTTCTTATCAGACCTGCAGCAGTGGGATTATGAAGATGGGGAACGATTCTGCGACCAGGGTGCTAGGGTCGGGACAAGTCAACTTGAAGTTCTCCTCTGGACGTGTCTGGACGTTGCAAAGGGTGCTGCATATTCCTGACATCAACAAGAATGTGTTATCTGGTTCTATCTTAGTTAGAAATGGTTTTCAATTAAACTTTAAATGTAATAAAGTTGTTATTATAAGACATGGTATTTTTTTATGGAAAAGGTTATTTGACTGATTTTGACTTATTATTTAGAATTAGATGTGATTCAGTAAATATTAATGAATTGAATGTTATGAATGCTGAATGTTCTAATTCTGTGTCTCATGTTGTGAATAATCTAGAATCTTGTGATCTGTGGCATGATAGATTAGGACATGTAAATCTAAATTCAATTAAAAGAATGATGAACTTAGAATTGATCCCTAAACACACTATTGATAAAACTCAAAAATGTGAAATATGTGTGCAAGCTAAGACACCTAGGAAGTCTTTTTAGTCTGTCTCTAGAAATAGTGAGATCTTGAATCTAGTGCACACGGATATCTGTGAGTTTAATGTTTGGTTGACCCGGGACAATAAGAAATACTTTATCACCTTTATAGATGATGTCAGTAGATACTGCTATGTATATCTAATGAAAATCAAGGATGAAGCTTTAGAGAAATTTCTTATCTTTAAGAATGAGGCTAAGACACAAATAGGAAAAGTACTTAAATGCCTTAGGTCAGATAGAGGAGGTGAATATACTCTAACTTATTTGATAAATAATGCAAATCTTTTGGCATAATTAATGAAGTTACGGCCCATATTCACCGCAATTAAATGGGATAGCAGAACGGAAAAATAGAACATTAACTGACATGATTAATGCTCTCCTACAAAATTCTGGACTTCCAATCTATATGTGGGGAGAAGTCTTGAATACGGCTTTCCATATTCTGAATATGGTGCCTCCAAGACATATGGAAAAGTATCCCTTTGAACTTTAGAAAAATAGGAAACCGAGTTTAAGATATCTCAAAGTGTGGGGCTGTCTCGTTAAGGTTTTAGTCCCAGAACACAAGAGAACGAAACTTAGTCCTAAAACTGTTGATGCGATCTTCTTAGGTTACCTAGAAAATAACTATGCATAGAGGTTCTTGGTAATTCGGTCCGAGATATCGGGCATAGATGTCAACACTATTGTTGAACTCCGTGATGCTACCTTCTTTGAGGATGTCTTTCCGTTGAAGATTGGGATTACTCAGAATCTGACCATTGAGGGCGCCTCCACATCAAGATCTATTCCAGATCAAGTGGAAAGGATATGGAATGTGGGGGTTGAGACTCAACTTGAACCCAATGATCTTTCTGAAGAGAATGAGCCAAGGAGGAGTAAAAGACCTCGGATAGCCAAGGATCTGGGTAGCGACTTCGTTGTCTACCAGATCGAGGGTGATCCACCAAGTTACAAGGAAACCATGGCTTCGTCTGAAGCAAAACAATGGAAGGAAGCCATCAAATCTGAGATAGATTCCATTATGACTAATGGTACTTGGGAGTTGGTTGATTTACCCAAAGGATGCTCTACCATTGGGTGCAAGTGGGTGTTTAAGAGAAAGCTTAGACCTGACGGATCAATTGAAAAGTATAAATCCAGATTAGTTGCCAAGGGATTTAGGCAAAAGGAAGGTATCGATTATTTTGATACCTATTCCCCTGTGACTAGGATGACCACAATCCGGATGCTCATAGCATTGGCATCTGTATATGATCTCTTTATCCACCAGATGGATGTGAAGACCGCCTTCTTGCATGGCGATCTTGAGGAAGATATCTATATGGATCAACCTGATGGGCTTGTGACTCCTGGAATGAGGGAAAGGTTTGCAAGCTTGTCAAATCCCTTTACGGATTGAAACAAGCACCAAAGCAGTGGTATGAAAAATTTGAAAAGACTATTTTGTAATGTGGCTTTAAGGTTCATGAATCCGACAAGTGTGTTTATTCCAAGTTGAAAGGTGATGAGTGTATTGTCTTGTGCCTATATATTGATGGCATATTGTTGTTTGGATCACATATGAGGATTATTAATGAGATTAAGGCTTTCTTGAGTAGCAAGTTTGAGATGAGGGACATGGGTGTTGCTGATGTGATCTTGGGTCTCAAACTGACAAGGTCAATTGATGGGATTGTAATTTCTCGATCTCACTATATTTAGAAGGTACTTGAGAAATTTGGATATCAAGATTACAAAGCTGTAAGCACTCCTTTTAATTCATCCAAAACGCTATTTAAGAACAAAAGTGGAGTACCTGTAGCCCAGCTAAGGTATTCACAAGTGATAGAAAGTTTAATGTATCTTGCAAATTGCACGAGACCTAATATTTCATTCTCGGTTGCAAAGCTGAGTAGATACACTACCTGTCCTGACCGTACTCACTGGGAGGTTTTGGATCAGGTACTGAAGTACTTGAAGGGAACTATTTCCCTTAGTTTGCATTATGGTAGACATCCATCTGTATTAGAAGGATACAGTGATGCAAGCTGGATAGGAAAAATAAAGGAGTCTGGGAGTAATGGTGTCACAGGGTATGTATTTACCCTTGGAGGCGGTGCAATCTTATTGAGGTCTGTGAAGCAGACCATTCTAGCTCGATCCACCTTTGAGGCCGAGCTGTGTGCTTTGGACACTACTGGAATTTAGGTTGAATGGCTAAGGGAACTTCTGTCTGAGATTCCCATGGTAGGTCAGCATGTTCCTATGATATCGGTACATTATGATAATATGACCACAATTGCCAAGATCAAGAGTTCAAAGTTTAATCAGAAAAGAAGGAGACACATACAAATCAGATTTAAGACGTTAAGGGATTTGGTGTCTCGAGGAGTGTTGGCTGTGGATTTTGTTGGATCCAAAGACAACACGGCAGATCCGTTGACTAAGGGACTTGATATATCTTTAGTCCTAAAGTCTAGGCTTGGGATGGGACTAAGACCCATTGGGAGTTCCTCTACATTAGCAACCAAACATATCTGAGTGGAGATCCCACAAAGTAGGTTTAATGAGATCCCACAAAGTAGGTTTAATGTGGTAATAACAAGCTATTTGGAGAACTAGTTGGCACTATAATTTTAATGCGTAAGCATGAGTGTCTTATCCGTGTAAGCCTAAGTGCCATTTAAGCTGCAAGTTTAGGAAGAGCGTAGGCTCTGAATGGGTTTAAGCCTTTGGGCAGGATTTTAGCAGTGCATCATTGGAGAACGCCACCTATGTGAGTGTTATTGTGGGCCGCAGTTAAAGGAAGAGGGTCTTTCCTAAACACACTCATGAAACAGGATAAGGCTGTATGTCCTTTAAAAGCACCAACCCTGAAGATTGTACCAAGAACAACGCTTTGTTGTTTCTACCGTATACTTTAACACTAAGGTCTAAATTCAAGACATAGTTTACTTTGCTCCTATTAAAGTGAAAGTAGTAAACTCAGGTAGAGGTTTAAACCAGAAGGTACCTTTACTGAAAGCAAAGTGTGGGCAATCGAAAGAAGTCTTTTAAATCCTTTTGAATCTCTTTTTCAAATTGGTGAATTCGTGGGTGATTTTGTATTAAAATTGTATCTAGGTTTCAATTGGAAAACCTATTAATTACAATTGGTATTAATTTGGTTTCAATTGGAAGACCAAATAGTTTGGAGGGAAAGTTGGGAATTCTCAAATTTGAAACATGTTAAGTTTGGATGGAAGTTTAGTACCATACCTTAGAAATCTAAACTTTTGGTGGACTTATATATGATTCCACACCACAAGCTCTTATAGCAATAGTAGATAGGAGGAATGTAGGACCACACACGCGCGTGCGCTCTGCTCCGCTCCATCTCCGTCTCGGGCTCGGGCTCGGGAGAGTTAATTCGGATCTCGGATCTCGATACTTTTGCTGCGGGTTTCATTTGGCTGATTTATTAAACTAATTAGATAAATTAATTTAATCGCGATTATATTGGGAATCAGACTTAATCCAAACGGCTCGATTTAGCCGCTGGTTTGGAATTCTAATGGATATGCTCGTTGAAGGGCGTTTCCGGAAACCAAATGTCACCGCGCGCTAGGGCACGCGAGCCACTCTTTATATATCCTTCACCCGACACTGTTTTTCTTCACTCGCAAGAAATACCTCTTACGCCGTCTTTTTATCTGATTCTTCCTGTCACGGACGAACGTCTTCCTCTTCCTCTCTCGGCTGCAATTCTATAAGGTACAATCGAGGACGATCCCGTTGGTGTACGCCGACGACGATCGTGAGCCGTAGTATCTTGGGAGCGGATCGCTAGTACCCTACGCACCGGTATTGTGGGGGCGATATCTTCTCTAAGGACAGTTCATTTCATGGACGCTTTGGTGACTTCTAATCTAATCCTTATTTCATTTTGGTTGCCGTAATATGTTTATTGCTTTACCCTTTCTGGATTATGCCCTTATTTTTGTTTCTGTTCTTTTAATCGATTCTTGGTTGCATTTTATAATCGGATAATGATTGGGAAACATGCGATTAATATATTCTTATTCGGTATTGTTTCTCTGTTAATTCATTTGGATCCGATGATTTACTGTTTAATATATGCATCGGTAATCTTTTTAACATCAGAAATGGCTACCCGGAGCGTACAACCGCTATTATCATTGGGAAGAAATGATGGACCATACCCCAGCCCCAAAAGTGGGGGAGGTTGTAACACCCCAGCCCCAAAAATAGTGTCATACCTAAAACTCACGAAGTGTGGGCGTGGTTTATAAGTGATGGAGATTACTACTTGACAACTTGGGCTTAAGCATTTTGGGAGGTTGCCAATGGGTTCATTTGGGTCCGAACCCAATAAGTTGTCAGGGCCAGTTTTCCTCGATAACGGACCGGGGACCTAAGTCCGGGACGTTACAAATGGTATCAGAGTTAATTTTCCGCTGATAGTGAAAGGGCTACCCGAGAGATGGAGCCACCCCTACAAAGAGATGGGAGGAAATGGATACCCGGAGCGTGCAGCCGTACTGTCACTGGGAATAAATGATGGGTCATGCTGCAACGAGGACGTTGCGAATATAAGTGGGGGAGTTTGTAACATCCCAACCCCAAACACAATACCATAACTAAAACTCACGAAGTGTGGGTGTGATTTATAAGTGGTGGGGATTACTACTTGACAACTTGGGCTTAAGCATTTTGGGAGATTGCCAATGGGTCCATTTGGGCTCGAACCCAATAAGTTGTCAGGGCCAGTTTTCTTCGATAACGGACCGGGGACCTAAGTCCGGGACGTTACAGTTAGTACAAGTAATCCATTTTGTGCCGGGCCTGTTATTTAGATATCCATTTTGTGTCGTTGGTCCGTCATTGCCAGAATGCATGAAATTTGAGGTATGAAAGCTCATACACAATCTCTATTTTCAATCTTTAGGTTTATATGTGAACATGTACGTGATGTTGAGTTTCCTTCAGGCAAAGAGTATTCGGATTCTGTTTAGATGGAAGTCCTTCGATGACTATGCATCAGCATTGTCATTTACGGATCATTCTTTTTCTACTCAGAAGTCAATGATCATCATGATTCTCTGCAAATTAAAGATGCCCCCATCCTCCTCACCAACAACAACCAATCTCCCTAACACTTTGAATGCTTCGACTCTAAGCGGAAAAACAAGTCTGACACGGTAACCCCAGACTAATCTTTTTCTAATCGACTTTTTTACAATTACAACTATTTTTTTCTATAGACCATCCTTGAACTTTTTGAAGCAGCTTGATTGTTTTGTTGACAGAATCTTTTCATGGCTCCAATAGGAGATTCAAGCTGGGGATCAATAAATTGAACGAGTACGAGTAGCAGAGGCTTTTTTGTAACAGATGCTTTTCAATCACGAATCACTCTCAAGCATTAAACTTCTGCACGATGGTGATGATCCAAATGGTGATCTTGAGAAGGAATGTAGATATTTTCGTGTCACTTTGTTGGTTTATACTTTCTTGTATATTTAACATGTATTTAAAATATTTGTAATGAAAAAAAGTTTATTTTGTAATTTTTATACCATAAGTTCATGTGCATAACTTTTTTATCGAATGTGCATGGATATAGTTGTATCATGGGTATCGAGCTTAAGCAAAAGTCGCTATTTTCAATTACACATAAAAAACAAGAGACCTCTCTCACGATCAAACTTCACAATTGATTGTTCGTTTGTTCAATAAGAGTAGAAAACTCCTTATCCGACGTTCAAACATCGCAATTGGCATTGACATTCAAATGTTGTAGTTGATTGCTCACTCAAATGTGGTTTGAATTCATGTACCTTCTCTCGACGTTCAAATGTCGTCTTTAATAACCAAAGACGACGTTTGAATGTCATCTTCTATTATCCAAGGTCGACGTTTAAATGTCGACAAAAAGCTTTAACGGCGTGATTAAACGGTCAGTTCAAAGGCCTTCCTCGACGTTTATAATCGTCGGCTTTAGTTACCAACAAGGCCGACGTTTAATTATTATGTCTGATTATCCAATGACGACGAGGCAGAGCGACATATCCCGATCGACATTACTAAACGTCAAGTTACCCTATGACGACGTTTACCATTATCAAATCCGACGTTCGCAAACGTCGCCGATAGATGTTTAGTTTTTCAAAAAAACATATTCAACTAAGAGATCTTCACGTATTTTAAGAAAATTGTTTGAAGAAAATACAAGAACATGCAATTCTAATTTCTGAAAGTTGTCTTAAGTGAAGAGGCGTTTCTTAAACATACGATCGTTTGACTTCGAATCTCTTCTACAAAATTAACTTCTATTTGATAGTGTATATCAAATTTGTAAAGCTAATTTGATGCACTGAGATTGTTATGCCCTCCCATCCATAGAAAGTTGCCCTATTCTTGACAAACTTTTTGAAATAAGCTATCAATTTTTAAGTTTTTTTTTTGCATTTACACCCCTTTTAGATGTTGCAATATCGGTCATGACCCTTTCTTTTTTGAAATATTGGTTGTGCCCCTCGCTAATTTCACCGTTAGCAGTTGTGCCCTTCCAAAAAAATCGCCACGAGTGGGAATAACCTGACCATGGTTAGATGTAATTGAAGTGCAATCAGATCCCCATATCTCAAGGCAATCTCATTTAGGAGTTGAACCATTCCACCCACTCTTGACACATCGATATAGAGAAGGGTTTTTATCAGTTGTGCCCCTATGAGATATTGCAATATCAGTTATGTCCCTATCTTTTTTGAAATATCAGTTGTGCCCCTACCTTCTTGTGAAATTAATAGTTCTGCCCTTTTGTAATATCAGTTATGCCCTTACTTTACCTTAACAGAAGGGGAGAACAAGTGTTGCAAAGCAACTTCCCCTAATTTCACGACTCGGACCATCGAAGAAACCTCATGGGCATCTGACTTCACTTTTCTCTCACCACTGTCTCCCTCATTTCTTCCAAACTAGCCATCTATTTCTCCTTTTGTCTCACGAATCCTTAGTCCCATTGTGAAGGAGATAACCCTCGTCATCTTGAAAAAGGTATGTGATTTTATTTCTAAGGGGATTTAAGGTTTACTCAAATCGATGGATTTTAGGTCTTACGAGTTTGATGGGTGTTTTTGGATGGTCCAAGGGGTTATTGTTCTATATGAGGCACGCCCTTAGGGTGCAAATACTCGGCAAACTATTCAACGTGTATAGTCAATATTCGAAATACCAATGAGCATAAGAATAAGAACAAGAAAAGAAAAAAAATACATTTCCATTCAACATAAGTATCTACATGAAAATCCATGTCCACAAAAATATACAACATGCATCACTAAATGTCTATCATGCACGCGTCTCTCAAATGTAAAAAGTAAAATCAGTAAAGTAAACTGAACAACAAAATACAGCAAAAGTCCACGTACCATGGATGGTACAACTATCCCAAAGTTCTCCTTGCCATAGTCGTTCACTGCCACAACTGTTCATAATCACTTGTTGGATCCACGCAAATAGCTACACTATAAGCTATTTCTCATTATGGTATTAAACAACTAAATAAAGTAGGGGTAAACATGTAATGTGTTCAAAAGGAATAACGTGGGTATCCTACCCACAGCCGTAAAGAAACCTCGGCAAGGTAAAAATCAACTCGCTCTCGAGAACAACTCCACAGACGAGGAAAGACGATACATGGCATTAAAGACACACAAGTGAGTTACAAAGACAACACTCCTCCTCCCCTTGTTCCTCCACCCCCACTCCCCTCTTCCCCCGCCTCCGCCCGCAGCAGGAGCCCCTGCCCCAACGCCCTCCACCGCCTCCTCCTCCTACCCTTGTTGCTCCATCGTCGCCACCTCCTCCTCCCCTTGTTCCTTTTCCCCGCCCCTTCCACCGCCTCCTCCTCCTCCCCTAGTTCCTCCACCCTCGCTCCCCTCCTCCCCCGCCTCTGCCCGCAGCTGAAGACCCTGCCCCCATGCCCTCCACCACCTCCTTCTCCTACCCTTGTTGCTCCGTCGCCACCTACTCCATCACCTCCTCCTCCTCCCTTGTTCCTTTGCCCCCACCTCCTCCTCCTCCTCCTCCCCTTGTTCCTCCACCCCCGCTTCTGTCTCCTACAAGAGCCCTTTCCCTCTCTCCCTCCACTGCCTCCTCCTCCCCTGCAATGTATTTATTTAGCAACAACAAATACTTGATTAATCAGTTCAAGAATTCATTCTAAATAAAAATAAAAATCATTTTCTTGATCGGAAGACATGGTTTGTCCATGAAAAAGAAAAAAATTGTGATTTGGCATATGGATGGAGATGTGGTGAAGAGAGAGAAAATAAAGAGAGGAGGAAGAAGAAGAAGAATGGAGGAAGAAGGATATAAGGAGATGGAAGATCCACCATCCAATGCATCTATGGTTAGATTGACACATTTTTTTTACTCAAGTAAAAGTAAAAGTAACGGCGGGGTCTGTGGGCTAAGACAGAGCAAGTTTACGGAGTCGAGGGAAGAATTAGGTTATTTCAAAGGGTGACCTGCACGTGACCGATGGTAGAGGGGCCGGGTCACGTGCTAGGCACGTGACCTGGAGAGAGAGAGAGAGTGTGTCTGTGTGTGTGCGTGAGGTGGGGGTGCCACGTGGCACGCCCATGAGCTGCCCTGTGTCACCCAATAAAAGAGAGAAGAAAATAAAAAATAGAAGGAGACCTCAGATCGAAAAATTTCCTTCACGAAATTTGTTCGTTAGACGAGATCTACAATTTTTATGAAGGATTCAAGAGCAAAAGAGGTCATCTGTGTGAAGTAGTATTTTTGGTGGTTCTCCATGTGTATAAAAAACCCGCTTTTTGGGGTTTGTTAATTTTTTTGGTGGTTTTAAAAGAGGATTAAAATCAAAAAATACGATAAAATACCAGGAAATTAATTACACACTAATCTATTTTTTTTGGATTTTTAGTAAATAAGAAAATAGGAAAATAAAATACAAGTATGAAAAATGAGAATTTTGTACAGACTCACATCGGACACTTGGACTCAGTCAGTTTCTTTGATTTCAATCTTGATCTAGATTTGGATTTTTGTGTCGCTTAATAAAACTTTCATCAAAGAACGCAAATGAAGCAGAAATGAAATTAAAAGGGTTAATTATGTACATAAAAACTTAGGTCAATAATAGCAAAAAGTTAAAATGCGCAAAAAAGGCCCAAAACCCAACTTTCACATAAGAGCTCTGAATTTCATGAAATTAGTCTTGTTTTTAAGGTATTTGAAAATAGAGTACTTTGAAAGTGAGTAAACCAAAATCGGACACTGTATGAGGGAGATATGCTCATTTTAATCCGTCAGATGTGAAATTAGACTTTAGGATCATTTGACACTTATTTGAGTTATATTTTTGTATTTTTTATTTAATCTTTTTTAGTAATATCTACACAATGGAGGTAGTTTGGGGTCAATTGGAGTTAGGATGAATTAATTACAAACTGTAGAAATTAGTTGTTTTTTGGATCAATTTACAGTTGGGATTTTTAATACAATTATGCATGGTGAAATGCAAATATTATTTACAAATGTATGTATGCTAATGATGCTCTACTAATTATTAAATGCAAATGAATGATGGGGAACGAGGTCTAATTGACCAATTTTATCATGATGAATACGAGATCCATCATACGCCTATACTTAAACCATGCTCGTCCCTGAGCATCAATGAATGAATAAATGACTTAGCTGGATAAATCCCTGACTGTACATGTGAATTTTCAAGGCTCAATTCATAGAATACCCTTAATTTGAGTGATCCTAAAATTCTGGGCTCAATCATGCTTTGATCAAAAGGAATCCAACTTTTCTAATTTTCAGACTCTCTATTTGTACATATAATATATGGATTTGATTTTTAGTGTACTGCATTCATGAGAGTCAAGTCGAGACATCACCTAAAGTTCGAGTTCAAGATACTCTCCTCTAGACCTAATCCTCAATACTGGGGAATAAGTCTATTCTTGCTTCAGTCAACCATCTCATTATTTTGTCAGACTTGAAATGTAGATGGACGGCCAGATGATAAAGGGTATAGGATTGTGTATATTTTTCTCTCCCTCACATTGGAACAAGGAGCCTCTCGAGTGCCTTTATACTCAACACGTATTTTTATTTTGTTGATCAGTATGTCTGTCAAGACAATTCGGAGTCGTCTGCACTTGTTTTCTGGGAGTGCACCGGGGTGTGTCTCTTTTGAGTATCTAAGATACTTTCGACACCCAGACTTGTATCGCTAACTATGCAGAGCCCTTTTATGGTGTCATCCCAACTCCTTAATCCTAATAGTGTTTGGTCCAAGTGGACACTTTGAAAATAGTTGGGAGCGTTCGCCATTGGTGGAAGCTCTTTTGATTTTGACTTTGTATTGCTAGAGCTTTTCTTTGAATATATTTCTATTTTTTCTTTTCTTTGGTTGGCTAGCTCCACTGTTTTTACCAAAAATTGGCGCACACTGATCAACAATTATTTATGTCTCATCACACCCTGGCACATAGGTCAATATCAAACGATAGCATATGAACTTGTTCATATAATGGCTAGGGTTTTGCTAACACTCAGGTTTCTTGAATCATTCATTAACTTTATCCCATCCTCGAGCATCATTAGATTGGGTCTAGACTCAAATCTCCAGTTCTAGTTCCTCAAGTGATAACTCAACTCATATCATTAATCATGCAGTTGTGAAAGTGACGTGTTGATCATATTCTTTGAAAGTAGAGATGAAGAGTGCAATATAGCGCTCAAATCTTTCAAACTAGGGAAGTGTGGATTATTAAGTTCAAAACCCTAATGACTAAGACTGGCAAACTTAGACTCTCAAGATCTCAGAAATCAAGTGTCCTTAAAATCCTCAAGCCTTGAGTGATAGTGAATGTGTCAGGAATAATTCAACCAAGGAATGCATGAGATGCCTGATGAAATGCAAGACCATGAGTGATTTTTTTAAAAAAATAGGTATTATATACAGAAAGCATTTGATATTATATTCATAATATACATTACATGTACCCATCCTTGATGTTAGATGAAAACAATTAAAGTACGAGCTATGGATAAAGTAGAATATATACAACACACCCCCTATACTTAGCATGTGCTATTTCATCATGGCACAAAGTGAAATATATACATAGCTCGTATCAAATACAGTTGAGTCAAGAAGAATAGAAGTCAACATGCCCCTATACTTAGACTTTTGATGGACTAAGCATAACAGAAAAGAATGAAATGAGGCAGTCGAGGTTTAGCAGAAAGAATAGAAGTGATGTATACACAATGGTATGGGTCTCCCTATACTAAGTATTGAGAGACCGAGTAGATGAGTGGGTTGATGGATATACAGAAGAGTGTTGGATTTGAAGAGGTGATTTATCCAGGAAGTTCTAGTCTTTTGTCAAGTGTTACACCCTGAGTGAAGGAGATCTGTTCTACTTGCACTGACTGCTCATTGGATTCGACAAAGTGTTTAAGTAGCTGGCCATTGACTATAGATGTTAGCGTGCTATCTGCGGTCTCTGAGATCTCAACACTTTCGTTATTGTGTACCTCTCTTACAATGAAGGGTCCCGTCCATTTTAAATTCAATTTACCTTGGAAAATTTTCAGTCTTGCATTAAATAACATACTTTCTACCCTAGGACAAAGGACTTTGTTCTAATATTCTTGACGTGTCATTTCTTTACTTTGTCCTTATAAATGGTGTTGTTTTCGTAGGCATGATTTCGGATTTTGTATAGTTCATTCAAATCCATTTCTCTGTTCTTCTTTGCTTGGTGACAATTCCAATTGATTTTTTTGATTGCCCATTCTGATTTATGCACGAGTTCGACGGGCAAATGACATGATTTTCCATATGCCATTCGAAACGGGGATGTGCCCAATAGGATCTTGTAAGTCGTCTGGTAAGCCCATAGAACTTGATCCAGGAGTTGGGACCAGTTCTTCCTATCAGGATAGACTAGCTTCTGTAAAATTCCTTTGACCTCCTTGTTTGACACCTCGGCCATGCCATTTGATTGTGGATGGTAAGTACTAGCGACACGGTGCTCGATGTTGTATTCCTTAGTCAACTTCTTCACCTCCCGGTTGACAAAGTGGCTACCCCCATCAGATATTAATACCTTAAGGATTCCAAACCTCGAAATAATATGATCCTTCAAAAACTTGCATACAGACTTGCTGCCTGCCGTTCGAATAGGGATAGCCTCCACCTACCTAGATAAATAACCTACCGCGAGAAGAATATATTCAAATCCTTGACTATTAGGGAATGGGCCATAAAGTCAATGCCCCATGCATAGAATACATCACAAATGATCATTGATGGCATAGGCATGGCATCTTTGGGACCAATGGTCCCTCCCATTCTCTGACAGACCGGGCACGACCTGACAAAATTGTAGGCATCCTTAAAGAAGGTCGGCCAGTAAAGTCCACATTGTAGTATCTTCTCAACGGTTCTCTTCCCAGAGTGATGTCCTCCTGCCTCCAAGGTATGGCAGAGATCTAGGACACTATCGTATTCCTCCTGAGGAATACATCTTCTCCATATGCAATATGGTCCTTCAAAGAAAAGGAACGGATCCTCCCAATGGTAGTGTCTGGCTTTCGACTTGAGTCGGCCGTTTCTTTTCTTGGGCCAAACCTGAGGAACTTTCTTCGAGACGAGGTAGTTCACCATGTTAACATACCAAGGGAGAGAGTCAATAGTAGAAATTGATTCGTTTGGGAAGGTGATGAATCCACATTTCATCATCTTTATTCTATCATTTTGGCCTCAAAAACCCTAGCAAATGCCTGTAAATAGCATTAATTATAGCATCTTAGCATTTATGCATGTGCATATAATTAGTGTATAAAATACTGTAATTAAAGCTAAAATTATAAAATAAATAAAAGAAAAGAAAAAGAATAAAATATTGTAAATATTTTATGACCCAAACCCCGAGACCTAGGCATCTTGATGAATAGGTCGACCAGGAATAAAGTAGGGGGAGATAAGGGTCAAATACCTATACTTTTTAATTCATTCTTTATTCCTTTTGGGACCTATTTTTGGTTCCACTTTTTATACATCAAATAAAGAAACTTTGTACATGAAAGTTATAGATAATTTTATATAGAAAAAAACAAAATTGATTTCACTGACAAATAATACAGATAAAAAGTTATGGTCTGAATAAAAATCCAGAATCCCAACTTCCCAGACCCGTATCTCACAAATGAAAACTCCAAATACAGCAAACTCACCTTTAATTGTATATAGAATAAAATAAGCTATTTAATGGTAGTGGTTTCGCATTTGGCGGAGCTACGGTGTGAAAGTTGAGTTTTGGACCCACATTGTATACTTGTACACATTAAAATATTCAATTTATTATTTAATCATTATTTTTTATTTTTATATTTTTATAATTTTGTAAATATTATTTATAATGATTATGTACATTAAAACAGGAATAAAAACCCAAATAAAACTCAAAATAAAAATATATGTATATAAAATACACAGGTATTATACCTATATACATACCAATACAATACCTACTTATATTTTATTTAATATACAAAACACATCAGAAAAATAAAATAAAAATATATTTGTGTTTATAAAAGTATTTTATGATTTAATAAAATACTATATAAAAATAATAAAATTAAAATACATAAAATAAAAATAAAAGACTAAAACATATAGGTAATATACCTATAAAGGGTATAAAAGCAAACTTGTAAAAATACATCTTATAAAAATAATTAAAAATCATAATACAATACTACATAAAATAACAAATATTTTTTATTTTATAATCATAATTTAATTCGGCCATTTTCTATTTTAAAATAAATTAATAAAAGTTTTATCCAGGGTTTTTCCTGGTTGGTCCACATAGACCAACCAGGCACAAACCTTAGTTGACCCTGGTCAACTAGGTGTCCTAGCCCCCTGTAGACTCTGACACCCTCGTTTTTGACCCGTTTTTGCGGATTTCTCGAGGCTAATTCTTTCACCTTTTGGTGTTGCATCCTTCTGGAACATTGTTCCTCGTTGATCCCTCTAACTCGCCCATGACTAACCTTAGCTTTTGGACCCAAGATTTGTAAGATATTCATCAATCTAGGAGCCTCGCCAGTCACAGGGTCAAACCAAATATATGGGGCACCCAACTTCCGATTTGAATTTGAACACCTTCGGTCCACCTTTCCTCGCTCCTCCCGTGCTCCAAGCATTCCTGGAGGTGACAGCTCCAGCTCCGTGCGTTCAGCCAGGGCAAAGGAAGTCGGAGGTGTCTCCACCACCTCCTCCAACTCCGGCGGTTGAGGTACCCCCCCTCCGATCGTTGACCGTTGAGGCAGCCACTTCACCCATTTATTTTTCGTGCATTTGCTTCGCCATAGCGTTAGGATCAAAAACCCCAAAAAAATCCCGCATTCCATCACTTGAATCGCTCAAATCGCTCGCCTCGCCAGAGTGCACCTCCGGCCGAGAGCCCAACCACCGCGTCGCGCCACTTTTTCGCCTCCGTGGGGTCCAGGCAATTTGCCCTGGACCCTCTCACTTTGTTTTGCAGGTCAATGCCCTTTGACTCGAGCCTGGGGGCTATTTTGACACTCGCCGGAGCTCGGTCGAGCTCTCCAGCTCCGCCTTCCTCCCCCGCGAACCTCGGCCATCGCCGAGGCTTTTTGAAGCCCTCTAGAGTTAGCCCAGACATCGGGGACCCTCCAGCCTCATTTTGAAGCCAAGAAGCCCACAGGAGCAGGAGCAGGAGCAGCACCTCGGAGAACCTCGGCTCACTGGAGCTCCTCCGCGATTCTTGCTCCGTCCTTCGCAGCCGTCGGATCAAGGCAGAGTCCCAGATCCATCGTCCACCATTCGATTCGCGCAGCCACAGCCATCCATCAACGACCAGATCTTCTAATCGCGGTCGTTGGAGCGCGAAGCGTCATCATGCAAGGAGGTCACGCCACGTAGCCAAGTGAAGAGCCCCAGCCGTTCGATCTCCTTTGCGTGGGAATTTTGCAAGTATACCCCGCACCTTTTGTAATTTTATTTTAGTCCTGAAACTTTCCTTGGTAGTTTAATTTTTTTTTGTAAAATTTACAAGTAGGCCCTCGAACTTGTTATATTTGCACATAGGTCCTCTGCCACGTCACCTCACGTGACCTATTCACGTGAGGTGTGGGCTTTTTGCAGGGAGGCCCTTGTCCTTTTTGTCTATTTCGTTTCAGTACCAGAATTTATAGTTTAAGTGTTAAACTTTTGGGAATATTGCATGTAAGCCCCCAGGCATTTCTGAAATTACATTTGAGTCCTTCCCAGGCGCGTGCAAGTCACGCGCCCTGGTGGGCATTTTACGTCGACACCCCTGCGGGTCTGATAATTTGTATTTGGTCCTTAAAATTGAATATTCAGTGTTAAGTTTTGTGGAAAATTGCATGTATTCCCCTGGATGATTGTGTATTTGCATATATACCCCTGTCAGGCTGTGAATTTTTGTGTGCTTTTCTCATTTATTTAAGGCATCATTTTAACTTGAAAAATTCCACAAAAATTATGCTAAGCTCCTATTAACTTGTACTTTCACGCCATATTTTTAGATTTTATTTTATTGCATTTTTATATTTATTAAAAATCAAAAACATGCTATTTCAGTACTGTCTAGCTTAGAAAATACCAAACAAATATTAAAATACCTCGAAAAATTCCAAAAAAATCACCTATTGTGTATTTTAACCTATTTTAGTGTCACTCTAAAAATCACTAAAAATTGCAAAAGAAAAACCTTAAAAATTTGAAAATACCTTAAAGCTTCAAAAAAGTTCTTAAAAATTATAGAAAACTCCAAAAAGTGCAAACTCGATTCCTGTAGGTTCTATATTTTATTATCTTTATTTTAAAATAAGTTTGGGAAAATTTTGTGGCTATTTGATATTTTTAATTCCTATTTTACCTTCATCTGGTAGCTAATTCCCTGTTTTCCTTCATTTTACTATTTAAAAATACCAAAAACATTCTGAAAAATACCCAAAAATCACAAAAATAGTAAAAACCCATAAAAGATCAAAAAGATTTTATTTCTGAATTTTTGACTATTTTTGCATATTTTTATAAATATTTTATCACCTCTTTTATTACATAGTTTATATATTCCAAAATTGAAAAAGAAAAAAAAAGAATATAAAATATGAAAAGAAAAATATAAAATCAGAAAATTAAAAATAAAAATACAAAATTAAACATTAATAAAATAAAAAAATAAAAATTAAAAACCCACAAAAACATTTGCATTTGCATAGTGTAGACAACACTTCACATTCACACACACACACACCTGCTTGATCTACCCTGCCTTGTTCCCTGTGTTCGAACTCTCTACGTACTTGCTTTCTATACACCATTTATGTAGAGTTAAAAATAAATTTTAACTTCACATTCATTTCTTATTGCTTGATCTATAGTGTGGGTTAATTGTTGATTAAATTCAGATTTTGAGTGGTCAACACTTCGACTGCGTTCCCGCCTTGTGTGGAATACAAGACCATTCGATTTTTGGGTTTATCAGAAGGTTTCACGGATGGTTTCAAACTCAGGGATTTTGGTATATTCGATCCGTGATAAATGATCAGCCATGACATTCTTAGACCCAAGTTTATCTTTAATTTTCAAATCAAATTCCTAAAGCAATAGTATCTATCTGAGGAGTCGCACTTTTGCATCTTTCTTCGCCATTAAGTATCGAATGGCAGAATGATCTGTGCAAACCGTCACCTTAGATCCTAGAAGTATAGATCGAAATTTTTCCAAGGCAAAGACTACAACAAGCATTTCTTTTTCGATCGCAGTGTAATTTTTCTGAGCAGGGTCTAAAACTTTGCTTGCGTAGTGAATAGCATACGGGATTCCATCTTTTCTTTGTCCTAACACAACCCCTACTGCAAAATCGGATGTGTCTGTCATGATCTCGAAGGGAAGAGACCAATCGGGGGCTTGTAGGACGGGAGTCTCAATGATCCTCTTTTTGAGTAGTTCAAAGGATTCAAGACACTTATGATGTACTAGGAACTCGGTGTATTTTCCTAGGAGGCCAGTTAGCGGTCGGGCAATTTTTGAAAAATCCTTAATAAATCTCCTATAAAATCCGACATGCCCCAGAAAAGACCGTACTTGTTTCACATTGGTAGGTGGCTCGAGTTTCTTGATTACATACACCTTGACAGGGTAAACCTCCATTCACTTCTTGGAAATGGTATGCCCCAATACAATACCCTCTTTTACCATGAAATGGCTTTTCTCCCAAGAGAGCACCAGATTCACTTCCCTACACTTTTGAAGGACTCGGTCCAGGTGCACTAGACAATCATCGAATGAATCACCATGGATCGAGAAGTCATCCATGAAGACCTCTAGGAAATCTCCAACCATTTCGTAAAAAACCGCAATCATGCATCGCTGAAAAGTGTCGGGGGCATTACAGAGCCCAAAAGGCATGCGCTTCAATGTGTATGTGCCGAAAGGACATGTAAAGTAGTCTTTTCCTGGTCCTTGGGGGTGATGTCTACCTGATTGTAGCCCGAGTACTCGTCTAAGAAACATAAGTATTCTCTCCCTGCCAATCTTTCCAAGATCTGATCAATAAACGACAGCGGAAAGTAGTCCTTCTTCGTTGCGGCATTCAGGCACCTTTAATCCACACATACATGCCACGACATGGGTACCCGCATCATGATCTCCTCTCCCTCCTCATTGGTGATAATATGAAGTCCGGACTTTTTTGGGACGACATGCAAAGGTGACACCCACTTGGAGTCTGAGATGGGATATATGAAACCAGCCTTAGATTATTTTTTGATCTCAGTCTTAACCACTTCCCGTAAGTTTGGATTCAACCTATGTTGGCATTCACGGGAGGGTTTAGCATTATCCTCAAGGTAAATATGGTGTGAGCAAAGGGCTGAGTTTATCCCTGGAAGATCAGACAATCTCCAGCCTAAAGCCTTGCGATTTTTCTCTAAAACATTAAGCAGGCGGATCTCCTGCTCTTCGGTCAGATGTGAATTAATGATAACCGAAAATTGTCCCATATTTCATGCAAGGAAGGTATATTTAAAAGTAGGGGATAATGGTTTGAGCTCGGGTAAGTCTGTATTGTTTACCGAATCGGCTCTCTCATTGTCGATTCTGGTTGTGATGTGGATGTTTGCAGTGCATCGACATCGGCCACCATCTTGATTATTTTTGGGATCGGATCGTTAAAGATGGAATGTGGTGTGGCAAGCGCTGTGTCCGATCTGTGTACCTCACTCTGGGATTGTCCGTAAGGAGAATGGACTGACGGGTCAAGAGGGGCCTCTGAGTCTCCGAGAGTATATGTCGATGCATGGATGAGCCGGCAGACTATATCATCAACAATGTCCTCTCCATATGAGGTTGATTCTATCATTGTGGTTGGGTTTTGTCTCCAGGGCCCAACTGTTGCTTCCGTATATTCTGCCGCAGGTTCTAATTTTTCAGACTTGGTGCTTCACTCAGTGTCAGGTCTTTGAAATCTAGTTTGCTTCATTTTAAGTTCAACTTTTCCAAATTGGATTCTTCCGGATGTGTAATCGAATATAGCTCTTGCGATCCTAAGGAAGGGTTTCCCTAGTATCATTTGGGAGTCTTTCCAATTTCTAGGGACATCCATGTCAAGTATTGTAAAATAGATTGGGTATATTTTGTCCCTCTAAGTTGATGACAACGTTTTGAATCTCCCCTTTAGGTCTCTTAGTTGATGTATCTGTGAATTAAAGTACAGTTGTAGATTTCTTAAGAGGATCCAGATTTAGATGTTCAAATAGAGTTGTGGACATGAGATTGATGGGTGAGCCATTGTCTAACAATGTTCGGGCAAACTTGATTTCATTGATCTGGCTAGTGACAAAGTGAGCACCCATGTCTCTTTTCTTCCTTGGTAGCTCATTTTTATAAGATGAGATGTAGCAATAGAGAGTGTATGCTTCTTTGTCGGTTGGGGTTCTTTTTGCTGGCCCTTCTCGGTATGCATCTCACCTTAAGGTATTTCCGAAAAGTCAAGTCTGTTTCTATCATCTCATCTAGAGACAGAGTGACCTCAATATTTTCTTTACAGATGCGGGCCATCTTGTCATTATTTTTTTGGTTTGTTATGTTTTTCTTCTTTTCGGTCGTAAGAGCACGTGGTAAAGGGATGGACTCATTGTGATTAAAAAAACATCACTTTTATTGAATGGGGAAAATTATTTATATGACTCGGACTAACATGAAAATTAGTGGATAACTGTTGTGGATGTCTTGGTGGCGTTTTTTTGTCAGACTCAGATTCTGACTCTCCGTGACCTTCAAAGGTGTAGTGTATGATGGGTGGTGTGGGTGGGTCTTATTCTTTCTCCTCCTCGTGCCTCTCCTCCTCACTTCCCCCAAGATTGATTGAATTTGTGGACACAGGGGCTATGTCACGCTCGATCAGGCATGGTTACGGTCATTCCGCTCCTAAGAGAAATACAATAAGCATCATTATTTGACAAGATCACGTATTCAGGTAAGGAATATTCAGAGATTAATACCTGATTTTGTCCGAGGCTATTTGGATTAGCATGGACTTGAGCTGGAATCATAGTTTGGGGTGCAGTTACCTCATCTCTCCATCGAAGAGTCGATTTATGTCGACTCTCATATCATGAAGTTCATCCAGCACTCGTTGGAGTTTCGGAGAGATAGAAGAAGAGGAGGACCCCTTGCCCTACTTGACCTGAGGCTGCTGATATTGTCTAAATTCGCCCTACTGGCCTTGGCATTGATACTGTTGTGGTTGTGGTTGCGGGTCCTGATAACCCGTGCGGTACTGTTGATGTTGTTGTTGTTGAGGCTGGTCGGTGGGTCGAGCTTGTGGTAGATGAGGGTTCGGAGTAGAGTTTTGGTTTGGATGGTTGACAGTATCCAGGTTATACCAAACTCCGTTTATCTCCATGACTTGTGGAGGTTCCTCATAAATAGTTTGAGCGGAGGTTTCTTCAGTTTGATATGACAAGACTTGGTCTCCACCCCAATGGCACTGTTTCCCTACCCCTTGACCTTGAATGTAGTGAATTTGATTCATGGGAGTAGGGGGTAAAGTCATGGTAGGTATCTGAATCTTAGATACCATGTCAACTAATTCCTCCATTTGCTTAGGCAATTTAGCCAATCTCTCCATATCAAATGATTTATGGAGTTCGTCCACCTTCTTATAAGTCTGTTCGACCATAGTTAGCTTATCAGCTATTATTCCTATGTCAGTACTTTGATCGATCGTCAGATTATTCACCATCTTTTAGCTGACTATGTAGGCTCGGCTGGTGGTTTGTGCACGACTGGATTCAGCAAGTCTCTCGAACACCTTGTAGACGGTGTCCTTGTGGCATCCCATGTAGTTTCCTCCGTAGGATGCGCTTACTAACCCTTGGGTCTCAGGGTTCAGCCCACTAACAAGACTTTAAACTAGCATCATTTTACTTATCCCGTGTCCTGGGCATTTCTGGATTAGGTCTGTGAACTTTTACCAGGTTTCATGGAATGGTTCGCTCGAGTGTTGGGTGAAGCTCGTGAGCTTGATCCTCATCT
Source organism: Ottelia alismoides (assembly GCA_037367405.1). Lineage (NCBI taxonomy): Eukaryota > Viridiplantae > Streptophyta > Magnoliopsida > Alismatales > Hydrocharitaceae > Ottelia > Ottelia alismoides. Next base: position 335,476 of record JAZKJV010011622.1, read on the forward strand.
GATTGATTCTACTAACTGGTTAGAATTTCTTTAAGAACATAGTCTTGAAGGTGGCCCATGTAGTTACAACTTCCTCTAAATTCTTCAACTAGTAGGCCGCCTTATCAGTCAAGGCAAAGGGGACACCTCTCAGCCTTATGCAGTCCTGGCTAACCCTAGGGTGGCATAGGTTAGTGCAGACTAGCTCAAATTCACAGAGGAAGATGTATGGTTCTTCATGATTATTCCCTCCAAACTTAGGCAACAATGCATGGAAATGTGGTTTGTGTTCGAATGCATCCTCAGAGGGTACCGACCTCAACCAATTATAGTCTTCATCTAATTCAGGGAGGTACGTATCTTCCATAGCAGCCTTAGCACGTTGCATTTCTGCCATCTGGGCTCTAAGAAGTTCATTGTGTTGTTCGGCAACAGTAATTCTAGCCAAAAGTGCACGAATAGGGTCATTGTCGTTAACGTCCTTCTTTGGAGGCATCTCGTCTTCTTCTTCACCTTCAGATGCAAACAAATCTGAGTTAGGCCCGTGCTCGGAAGGTTCAGGGGCTCTGCCAAAGATGAAAATTTCTTTGACAGGAAGGGAGCAAGAGAGAGGGTTAGTCTGGGGTTGACTAATCCATATGGATATTGAGTGAACCATGGTTTAGAGAAAAGGGTTGTCACCATACCATGGGGTTTCGAGAAGAGAGTCACCTCGAAACCGAGGAGATGAGTTGCTTGAGGAGCTCGGAGATTTGTTCGTGAAGTCCGAATGAAGAACTCCACAAGAATCCATCGTACAAAGGAATTTCCCACAGAGCGCACAAATGTACAGAAGACTTGCTCAAAACAAACACAATTCAAAACTCGTCAATTTACCCACTCAACACTGGCGAAGGCACATTAAGGCTTGACCGCTTATCTTTTAAATTTTAATTTAATGACAAAATGATCTTTAAAAAGTTAAGCGGAGCTGTTAGGTGTCGAAATATTTCACAAAGACTGTTACGAGTTCACACAATTAGTTGCACCTAGTTTCAGCCAGTATAAGTGTAAGTACGGACCGTTTAAACAGCTACCCGTGTTACTTGAGGATGGAGCCTTCCACAGTGTCCTCTAAACTATCCACTACTAAGGGAAGTCATATCGTAAAGTGGCTAATTATTTTTAAAATCAGTAGTCTGAATGAAATTTTTCGATTTTTGGCTCTGCTCTAAGTGTGCGATCTTATCCTTACAAACAATGAGTGGGTTTCTCTCCACCAGACACAAGAGTTAATTTTATATCAATTTTATTTACAGTCGTCTTGATTAGCCGTTCCAGTTTTAGATTAAGATTATCACTAAATTTTATGTAAGCATAGAAATTCACGCCTAGCAAGCAGTCCCAATTCCTTTAATTCCTAAGTTGTAAAACTGAGGAGGGAGAATCGAAAAATCTAATGCAAGCGTAAATCAATGATGTGTGCTTAAGAAGAAGACTTACAGTGATCCCTCGAGTTCTTCATGTGGAATGCAATACAAGAAATTTTAAATTACACTAAATGATATTTACAGCTGAAAAACGCCCTAAGCGGATAGTTTTATTAGCGGGAAGAATTGATTTCAATGTGGCTAATGATGAACGATCTATAGTGTGTATAATTAGTGGAAGTGTGGCCTAAGAATTACGGACACAATCAAGAGTAAATAAATAAGCGTATATATGCCTCATTCCTACGCCACTCAAGTCGGGTCCCAACCACACAGAAGGGGTTGAAACAGACCCGATACACCACAGAGAAGTTCAGTCCAAATTATTACAAGGGTTCAAAGAGAGGGACCTTGAGAAAAATGCAAAAAAATAAACTATCTAAGCTCTCTCTCAGAAAAATAAAATTCGATCTTCTTTGCAGGTCTTTGAATAATATCCAAAAATCGCTCCGAGCTATCTGCAAAGAGAGACAATATGGTTAGTATATATAGCGAGAAGAAAATAATGTAAAATAAATACAGAAAATAAAATGCAAATAAAGAAAAAATGACACAAAAATTAGTCACAAAAATTGATTACAAAAATAATTTAAAATCCTAAAAATTCATCGTTCCCTGACAACGGCGCCATTTAATGAAAGTGAAGTCTGCCTCTTTAATAGTTGTAAAATGTAGTAGTATAGGAAACGAATTTCGATCAACAAAAACCACACACTTTGAATGTTGTGGAATATTTTTACTTGGCAAGTGTACCAAGGTCGAACACATGGAACAATGATTTTTAGTTGCATGGTTTTAAATTAAATTAAATAATTAAATAATTACTAAGTTAATTTCTGTGTCGGAAAGTAAAGAGAAAATATGTTGATGCAAATGAGATGCAATGCTAAGAAATATTAAACAGAGTGGACGAGTTCAGCACAAGATCTGTGATTAAGATTGTAATCCAAATAATGATAATCAATATCCTCAAATTTGATCTCATATCAATTAAATATCAAATCCAGAAATATTTCTCAAATTAACTCCAGAAGCAGACAAGAGCGTAAATATTTTTATGAATAATCTTGCAAATGATGGAGAATTTTTAGAAAATTGATCTCCAAATTTTCTAAGATTTATTCTTCTAATAATGATCATAATTAACAAGGGAATAAATCAATTATTTTTCCATAAATATGTCCCTGCAAAAATTAATTCTCAGATGGTAAGATCAACTATCAAAGAGAATTACTCAGATGAAATCTCCTTAATCGAGTCCCCTACATAAATTAAATCATCAGAGAAGGATCGTCAACAATCACAAGAGGATTGATCGATTTAAATTCCTCAACTGAGATCCTACAAATTATATCGTTAAATTTTTTCATAAAATAATGCGTAAAATGCCAAAAAAATCTACCTGCATATGTCAACAGAAATTCTTGAATAACAACCCCCAATAAAAAGTCTCAGATCTGTCCACAAATTATGCAAAGAGATAGAGCATGAAATAAGCTTCGAAATGACATATTATGTGTTAAAAACCGAGTTCGTATGAGAAAGATATACTAAATCGAATTGTCAGGGACTGAATAACAATAAAAATAATTATTTTAATTTCAAAGTATCCCCTAGAGGACTTATCTGCAAATAATGAAAGTCGGAGGAGTCTTCTTGTAAATTTCCCAAGGCATCACGTATACGTGATCTGGAGCGGCGGGGACCTGGATGTAAATTTCTGGACTTGCGGGGGCACGGATGCAATTTTCGCCCACGCGCGTGTCTTGCACGTGCGCTGCGAGGTTCGACGATTGGGCTAAGGCTCGGAGCCCCAAACCAGAGGCTCGGTGACGGGGTTGTGGCTCGATATTCCGAGCTGAGGTGGCGGACTGGAGAGGCTCAGTGGCCCCGAGCCTCGAGGCTAGGCTGAGGCTCGGGAGGGGGAGGCGTGGCGGGCCACCGACCATTGGATCAGGGGTTGGCCCTTGATTCTACGGTCACTGGAGGTCGATGGAAATAGGCGGGGGTCATGCATGGAGCTTGCGTAGCGGTGGCACTGGGCGGCGAAGTTGAGTGCGCAGCTGTAGGCTTGGAGCGCGGATGACAGTAGGCCTTTGCGGCGTCGGATGAAGGTGCTTGAGACCTCAGCCGACACACAGCCGAGAGGAAGCCAAGGCGGTGGAGGGGCATCACGTCGGTGCTCGATAGACCTGCAAGGTTAGTACGCTCGAAAACGTTGAACGGGAGCGGAGCTTCATGCAGAGCAGGGGATCGAAGCAGAGCTCCGACCTTTGTAAGGTCGGAGATGAAATCGAAGGAGATGAAGGTGCGAGGGAGCTTGACCGGAGTGGATCGCCTGGTAGGGATGGAAGGGATAAGAGACTGAGGTGTACCTGGGAGCACGATCTCACAGTGAACCGGAGCGAGCTGCGGTGGCGTGCTGCAACGAGGGCTACCCTCGGATCTCGCCGAGCTTGAAGGGGAGGGGTGCTGTCACCACCCTTGTCCGGAGACGTAGACCTTCGAGGCTTGGCGTTGGCAAATACCTTGAAGGTTATCGAGCGACGATGCTTTATAGGAGGAAGGGTGTAACGTCGAGGGATTTGGCAGTGGGTAACGACTACGGCGGAGTGAATGCCATCGGGGGTTACGCGAGGGGAGGCGGCGAGCGCAGATAACGGCTGGAGGGAGGAGATGTGTTGGCAACGGTTACCCGAGGGAGGGATGGTGCATAGAGGAAGGAGAAGAGATGAGTCACGTGACCTGCACGTGATCGGTGGTAGAGGGGTTGGGTCACGTGCTAAGCACGTGATCTGGAGAGAGTGGGTGTGGTATGGGATGCCACGTGGCATGCCCAGGAGCCGCCACGTATTACCCCAAAAATATTTCAAAAATAAAAGAGAGAAGAAAAAAAATAGAAGGAGACCTCGGATCGAAAAGTTTCCTTCACGAAAATTGTTCGTCTCATCGAGATCTACAACTTTCATAAAAGATCCAGGAGCAAAAGAGGTCATTTGTGCGAAGTGGTATTTTTGGTGGTTCTCCATGTGTATAGAAAACCAGCTTTTTAGGGTTTGTTATTTTTTTGGTGGTTTTAAAATAGGATTAAAATATAAAAAATATGATAAAATACAAGGAAATTAATTACACACTAATCTATTTTTTGGGATTTTAATAAATAAGAAAATAGGAAAATAAAATATAAGTATGAAAAACGAGAATTTTGTACAGACTCACAACAGACACTTGGACTCGGTCAGTTTCTTTGATTTCAGTCTTGATCTAGATTTGGATTTTTGTGTCGCTTAATAAAACTTTCATCAAAGAACACAAATGAAGCAGAAATAAAATTAAAAGGGTTAATTATGTACATAAAAACTTAGGTCAAAATGGCAAAAAGTTATAAAATGCGCAAAAGAGGCCAAAACCTAAATTTCACATATGAGCTATGAATTTTATGAAATTGGTCTTATTTTGAAGGTATTTGAAAATGGAGTACTTAAAAGTGAGTAGGCCAAAATCGGACATTGTATGAAGGAGATATGCATGTTTTAGTCCGTCAGATGTGAAATTAGACTTTGGGATCATTGACATTTATTTGAGTTAGTATTTTTTGTATTTTTTAATCTTGTTAGTAATATCTACATAATGGAGGTGGTTTGGGGTCAATTGGATTTAGGATGAATTAATTGCAAACTGTGGAAGTTAGCTGCTTTTTGGATCAATTTACACTTGGGATTTTTAATGCAATTATGCATGGTGAAATGCAAATATTATTTATAAATGTATGTATGCTAATGATGCTCTATTAATTATTAAATGCAAATGAATGATGGGAAACGGAGCCTAATTGATCAATTATAGCATGATGAATACGAGATTCATCAGTGCCTTGCTTATTCAAATTTTTCCTCGATGGGATTTTTTAACTTTTTGCCCGTCTAATTTTTTGGAGAATTTTTTTGATATATACAAAAGTACAGCATGTACATAAGGAGTTTTTCTTCTTGAACTAGTAGTCTATCCATCTTTTGAAGCTTTATTGCAACCCACAGCATCTCGTCGTTAGACGTCGACGTCACTAAACTAGATTGAGATGCACTACCCTCCCTAGAGAAGGATGGATGTTTCCACCGTGTGCTACTCCAAGCCAAAGGATTCTACCTCCTCACCACCTCATCAATGAAGAGCTACGTGCAAGGTGCTTGTCCAAGTTAGGTCACTATCTGAAAGAATCATGCGTGTATATGAAATATTCTAGTTAGACCAATCAAGATGACACGTAAACATAGTCTTGTGGACTCAAGGAATTAAGCCACTCAACCTGTAAAATCTTAACTCCGATTCCTATAAGGTTCCTCTGAAATTAAATAGATTAAGGTCAAATCAAATCCATACTCGAGTTTTATTCATAACTCGACTCAGAACCCACTAACTTTTCACTTCGCATATGCTAGATATGAAAATGAAGTGTAGATGACATGCAATATAGACGAATGAAGTGCAAGACATTTTTTTATGAATGCAAGGATGATATGCAAGTAGGGATGCAAACAGTTACAGAAATATCCGTATCTGATCCGTCACCGTATCCGTTTTATATAGATTTTGACATATGTATCCGTTTTGAAATGGATACGGACATGGATATCATTTTGATATCCGCAAACTTCTGTATCCGTATTCATATATCTGTTTTCGTATATAAATATAGTCATAGATTTATTTTTAACACTATATAACATAATTATATGCATTCTTTTATCCTATTTGCAAAATTTTTATGATACAAACACATTTAGTAAATTTATATCATGTGTTTTCCATCAAATTCATATATATTTAAGGTGATTCTATATAGTATTTCTAACATTACTCGCATGTGATCAATATCTATTTTACATCTATATCTGTTTTTTAAGGATATGGTAAGATTATTTTAATATCCATCAATATTCGTATCCGCATCTATATTCGTATTCAAAAATGGATAAGGATACAGTAATACCTATATATGTATCTGTATCCGTCCGTTTGCATCCATGTTAAGAAGCCTCTTTTTAAGCTTTTTTTGGTATACCTCCTATTTTACAACAAATTTTACAAAAGAGTTTTATAATAATTATACAAGTTTTATACAACTTATACAATATACATATTATACAAGTATACATGGACTTTACAAAAAAAATCAATTTTACCCACCCCGTAATTATTGAATAATATATACAAAAATACGCGAAAGTACGAGCTATGGGTAAAGTATTTATGTAATATATACAGTCCCCTATACTTAGCATGTGATATGTCCTTAAAGCACAAGAAGCGAGGAAAAGACATTGCTTGTGATAAGCGTAGGAGAGCAAAAATAACAAAAAGTATAGAATTCGAACTGCCCCCTATAATTAGGCTCTGGTCAGCCTAAGTGTAGAAGAAGAGAAAAAAATAAGGCAGACAAGGTCAAGAGGAAAAATGGACGAGTATATACACATGGCAGGCATCGGTCCTCCTATACTTAGGCTATGGTCAGCCTAAGTATAGGACAGGAGTGAGTGTGAGAACCGATGAGATCTTATGAATATACAAAGAATGGTGAAGAAAAGAAGGAGAGACTCGGATCACTCTCCCCCCTATACGTAGGATCTGGTCATCCTAAGTATAGCCATAAAATGAAACGAAATGGAGTCAGGACGAGTGATATGAATAACTGGTGAGGGAGGACAATAAAAGAAAGAAAATCTATAGAAGGAGGAGTGAGAATATACAAGGATCGAGAAGGTTTGTGACGAACCTTCTTGCGGGAGCGAGGAGGTGGGTAATATACATATGTGTCGCTGTCGAAATCATCCTCAGATGAATAATATTGAGGTGAAGGGATCGTCCAATGAGGATCGACACACGGCTGCTTGCTAAGATATGGTTTAAGAACAGTTGAACTGAGCTCACTCATATAAATCACCTCATCCAGACCCAATGAGGACTCCTCGTAAAATTCCTTCTCTGGTATGTTGAAGGAAACTTTCATAGTCGATTTTCTAAAACCTGAAGCATTGAGAGGGAAAGGAGAGTGACGCGCCTTGAGGGGTTCGGGGGGACGCCTCGAGGAATCAATTTTCGACTTCCTCTCACTGGATAACCGACTAAACGATGGAGAAACTGTGTTTTTGGGAATGGTCAATTTGGTCGCGGTTGTCTCCTTTGATGAAGGTCCGAGCTGTGGTGTGGTGTTGTCCATGGGTTCCTCATCAGATGAGTCACCATATAGATTGTAATATTCCTCAAGCGTTAACACATGACTTGAATATGTTCTAGTGATCTCAGTTGGCTTGGCATTGATTGCTTCATGTGCCGGATCATTGAAATGGTCTAAGACGACAGCCACCAGCTTCACGACCTCCTCGTAGGTGACACCAATGAGAGGCTTTATTAGATGGTGACGACGGACTACTACTTCCACAGGGCGAGATCCAAGGCGATCATCCAGCTTGCTGTCGAACTCCTTGAGTTTCTGTTGAGTTTTGATGCATCGTTCATAGGCTTCTTGAGGTGATGACCGGAGGGTCCTCCTCCACCACCAGGTGAATCAACACCCATCCACATCAGCGCCCATGACTCTACTTCCATCACATGCCTCACCTCAATGTTGCTTCGATCTACCCATCGTGCCACCACAAGTAGCCATCGCTCACCCCCGCGAAGCATCGTGCCTTGAGCCTACGTTGCCCATAGCAATATGGCCCCTTGGGGCTTAACCACCACCACAAACTTGAACCAATCACCCTCTAGGTCGAAGCCTCTCTGCAACATCTCCGTCGATTTCACCCTTGCCATCGCCACGATTGTTCACCTCGGAGTGCACTCTCGCCGCTCTTCCTGAGAAGGAGGATCAGCCTCTAGTTGCTCCTCCGCCCATCTGCATCGGGATCAACCTCTGTGTATCGCCTTTGACCACTACCCTCGCTGAGCTTGTTACCCATAACTATACTCCAGATCGCCAAGCAACCGCTCGCCAACGACCACCGAGCGCTCCGAACGAGCTGTGCCTCCCCAACCGCATCCTCACTGCGACACACCATGGTTGATAAACCGCCCTCACGTGTGGACATGCATCCCGACCTCTACCACCTTCAACGCTCCCGCGCGTCTTGGCCGCACAACCCCTCCAATCGCCACGCGCAGCCCTTGCCGACTGATAATCCTCAAAATCGGCCCTTTAATAATGTGTTTTTAGCACTTGGAAGCATCATCGTAGTCAGGCTAAAATGGGCTCATCAAAAGATCATCTCATTTGAATATATGTCAATAATAGATCAAAATGAGATGATCGTGAAATTTTTTACTTGGTAAGATACCAAGGTCGAACTCAGGGACACGAGCCTTTCTCTATTAATCGATTTTTTATCTATTTAAATAGGTGTTGAATTGAAGCATATAGGTCAAATTATGCAGACACGACACAACAATGCAATAACAATAAAGTAAACATGCATTTTTTATCAATTTTTATCATGCAAATAAATGGACATGCAAAGCGAATGATATGCCCAAAATGATAGTCACTTGAGCCATAAAAAAATTGCGAGTCAAACCGAGTTGAAACAAAGAAGCACTCTACATTTATAAAGCAAGTAGGCATGACAAACGAAGAAATCAGGACACTTAGATAATAAAATAATACACTACTGATCATAATGTCAAATCTAAAATTAAAGCATGCCATAATAAAGATGACGAGAAGAGCTTCAAAATGAAACTGAAATCAACTCGATTGAAGCTATGTAGCTCAAGATATGCATAAAAGAAGTCAGGGGCATAAGTGCAATAAAACATAAAAAAGATAACTACAAATAGGTCCCTGGGAGGGACTAAAATGTAAATATGAAAAGTACGAGGCCTTCCCTGTAAAATACCCACACGCACAGGGGTATTTTTGCAATTATTAAAACATGTGAGGGCATAATTGCAAATTACCCAAATGCACGTGGACTGCACGTGCTCCAGGGACCTATCTGCAAATTGGAGAAGATGGTGGGGCGTCTCTGCAAACTGCCCAGATACGCACGTGCCAGGCACGTGCGATCTAGGCTCGGAAGTCAGGTCAGGCTCGGCAGAGGCTCGGAGTCAGCTTCGGCTAGGCTCGGGAGGTTCGAGGCTCGATGCAGGCTTGTGGAGGTTCGGGAGCGTCCCAGCCTGGAGGCTCGGACGCTAGGCTCGGGGATGCTCTGGCTCTGACGCGTGGCCGGCTGGAGTCCATCCGATCGTGACGGTCGAGCGGCTGTTATGCGATCTTGGAGTGTCGACGTGGCGGCATAAGAACCGTTAGATCGTGTGGATCCAACGGTTGATGGAATCGATGGCGTGGCCTCCTCTGGGCCGTTGGATGATCACCGAGAAAGGATCATCCAACAGTCGTTGTTCCTTCTCCTCCGTCCGTAGCTGGCGGCGAGTTTGGAGCTCCGGTGAAGGAGCTCCTCCTCCGCCGCTCCATTCTGGGCACGGTGAACCTCCCCCGAGCTCAAGGAGAGATCGTCGATGAAGCTCGAAGCTCGGGGAAGGTCCAGGAGCTGCTGGCGTCGATCATCGGAGCTCTAAGGTCGATGGCGACTGTGACAAAATGTGCTCCGGCGAGGGTCCGACCGTTTCACGAGTTAGGCGACCTGCAATGTTAGTGCATAGCCGAAGCAAACAAGTGTGTTGTGCGTGCGACGTGAGGCGAGATGGGAGCTCATATGGGCGAAGGAAGAGGGAGCTCGAAGCTCCTCCGCCGTGGGTGGCAGAGGAGGTGGGTCGGAAGTGGTCAGGGGTGAAGAAACAGGGAGAATACGAGCGGAGGGAGTCGCGTGAAAGGGGGGAGCGGCGTGGAGCTATTGAGAGGGTTAATGGAGGTCGAAAGCTACGGGAGGAGACTAATTAAATCAAAGAAATTGACGAAAAAGACAAAGGAGGAAGAAGATAGCTTACCTGATCTGGAAGGTGGTCGGAGGCTTGGGCTGGGGCTCGAATCGAGCCCCGGGTCTTCGCTGGACACGACCAGCCATTCCGTGCAGCTCGGGCGGTCGCGATGCGCCGCAGCTCCGCCGTGAAGGTCGGAGGGTCTCACCGGGGGATGGAGTCATCTTCGCTCGATCTTCTTGCCTCCCCCTGTCACAGGGAGGCGGAGGAGGGCTGGGCCCCTCCTCGCGTAAAGGTGGACAGCGGGAAATGGAGGAGGCGGCGGGTTATTTGAAGGAGAGGAAGGCGGTTCCAGGTGATGGCAGGCGTGGGTTTCGAGGGTGTTATGGAGAGAGTGGACTCACGACGGAGATCGTGGGATGACTCGCGAGGTAGAGGGATGATGGGGGAAGACTAGGAGGTGGTCGGCGAAGGAAGAGGTGGTCGGAGGAGTCGGCGATAATGGGAAGGGGGAGAGGGTTTTGCGCGGTGGAGAACGTGGGCGAGTGGGCTGACCGAGGTAGACGACGAAGATCAGCCGTTGGATCTGGAGATCCAACGGCGTACGTTTAGGCGTGAAATGACGGTTACGATCAGATCAATGGCGAAGCGATCGAATGGCAAAGGTTGTGCCACGTGTCGGATCGAGAGTGAGGCGCTACCGGACGGTTGTGATGAAGTACGTGGCTCAATCTGAAGGTTGATATTTAAGTGATTATCGACGGTGGAGATCAAGACCCCGTATGCGTGATCGAATGGCTCAACAGGCGACACGTGGCGTGCTCTGCGTGAGGCGCGAACGGGCGGTTCTGATGAGAAGTAGACATCGATCGGAGGGCTGAGGAGCATCCAAGGAAGCAGCGGCCAAGATCGAAGGTTAAACAGCGGGATCGAGTGGCTCACAACATGCCACGTGGCGTAAGGAGGGATGAGCGCGGACGGATGGTGCGGATTGAAGGCGGGAGATGATCTGATGGCTAGAATTGAGGCGCGCGTGGAAAGAACACAGCCGTTGGATCAAGAGGTGATCTGAAGGCCAAGGAAGTGGGCGGATGAGACAAGAGAGGCGGGGCCACGTGGCGCCCCCATAATGGGCCACGTGGCCCAATCAGATTATTTCTTGGGTATTTTTGGTTTTTGAGGGTTATAAAGGCCGAATTTGAGAAAACTCAAAACATAAAAGTTGTAGATCTTGACGAGATCTACAAGTTTCATGTTGACCAAAACTGGAGAAGAGATCAAAGAAAGGCCCGAAATATTTTTGAGGGTATTTTTAAGGCTAAAAATACCACAGACTTTTGTTTTGCCATTTTTTGTGGTTTTTAATTTATTAGGGACTCTGATAATTACAGGATACTAACTGGGTTTTATTGCCAAAACTTTAAGCAAGGGGGTTAATTATAGAAAATAAAGATGATGAAATGGAGTTTCATCACCCCCCTATACTTAAACTATGCTCGTCCTCGAGCATCAAAAAGAATGACTAAGTTGGATTAACCCCCTTGTGCATGTGAATACAGGATCCAATCTGATCAAGTCGACTCGACTTTAGAGACCCAAAATTCTAGAGTTCAACCCAGCCTTAATCAAGAGGTATCCAATTCCTCTACTTCTCTAGACTCTCTCTGATGTACATATAAACTAAATGATATGAAGTTTAGTGTTGACTGCAATTCTGAGAGTAGAGTCAATTCGTCACCCAAAATCTTGGTCCGAGAAAATCTCCTAAGGACCCAATCCTCAGCACTAGGGAATAAATCAGATCTTGCATTCAGTCCTACGTCTCTTTAGTTGTCAGACTTAAAAAATATAGATGGCAGGCCAGTATTGGAGGGCATGGGATTGTGTCATTTCTTCTCTCCCTCTCATTGGAACAAGGATCCTCTCTAGTGCCATTTACGCAACACATTTTTTTGGTGTTGATCAGTGCGTCCGTCAAGAGAAGTTGGAGCCATCTGCACTTGTTTTCCTGGGAGTACACCGGGGTGTGTCTTTTTTGAGTACCTATCGTACCTTCTACACCCAGACTTGTAGCATTTACGATGCAGAGCCCTTTTTTGGTGCAAGCCCGACTACTGGTCCTAATAGCGGTGGTCCAAGTGGATACTTTGAAAAGTTTGGGAGCGCCCGCCTTTGGTGGAAGCTCTTTGTTATGTAACTTTGTGGAATGAGAGCTTTTCTTTGAATTTCATTGACTTGTATAATTTGTGGCTAGCTCCACTGCTTTTACCAAGAGTTGGCGCACATTGATCAACATTTTTTTATTTATTTCACACCCTGGCACTTAGGTCAATATCAAGAGATTATTATAAGAACCAAGTTCTCATACTGGCTAATATTGCTGACACTCAGGTTTCATGAAGCCTCCAAAGATTTTATCCCATCCTCGAGCATCATAAGATCAAATCCAAACTCGACTTCCTCATCCCAATCCCTCAGGTGAAAAATCAACTCATCTCATCAAAAACCGCAGTCGTGTATGTGATGTGTTGATCATATTCTTTTGTCTGAGACTAAGCATGGAATATAGCATGCAAATCTAGAAAACAAGGGAATGTGGATGATTAAGTCTATGACCCTGATGGCTAAGGCTGGTTAACCTAAAATCTCAAAGACCTCAAAAAGCTAAGTCTCCTTGATCATTTCAGATCCTGAGTGAAAGTGTAAGTGTAGAGGATTAATCCAACTTCTTCATTCAAAAAAAGACACTTTTTTTTGAACTTCAAGAGATATTAGAACTGCCTAAACTCAATTGAGCATCTGCAATTCAGCCAGTATGGATGTAAGTACAGGCCGAAGCCCGTTGCTTGAGGACGGGGCCTTACGCGATGCCCTCTAAACCATCCAATCTGCTAAGGGCGAACCCTCACTGAATGCGGCTTACTTAATTGGGCTTAGTAGTCACTAACGGCTCCTAAAGGGTTTTGCATTTTTCTCATTTTTATGGATTTTAATTTGAGAGTTAAAACACAAGTTAGACTCAACTTTCCTTGAAAAGACTTTCAAAACAATGTCGCGCAAATAAGAAGTTTTCAAAACATTTTCAAAAGAATTTTTCAAAATAAGGAAAAATCATTTTCGAAAATATTTTTATAAAAATAGCGTAACATAATATCGAAAAAGCCGTGAAATCATTTGAGTTCTCTTAGTCCAAAGAGTTTTACCTTAGCCAAAAAGTTTTAAATTTTCAAATTTTTCAGATTATAGCTAAAGTAAATATACGGTATATACGATATACCCCCCTATACTTAAACTTTGCTATGTCCTCATAGCACTAGATGTTACAAGTACATAGGTCCATTTAAGTATATAGGAATATACGGGAGCTAAGAGGGGCTCTCCCTATACTTAGGTTAGAAATAACCTAAGTATAAAGGCAAGAAAAGAAGAGTAGAGAAATCACAGGGACTCGGGTCCCCCCTATACTTAGGTTGAGATTAGCCTAAGTATACAGATGGGAATTGATGTTGGGAGGGACCCAAGGTGAACGAAGAAGAGGAATAGATCTACAAGTGAGCGGTTGAATCTTTGGAGATGAAATGGAGTGACTAAGGTTTTAGGGTGTGTATCGAAGCAAACATGGCTCAATCAATCAAGCAAACCCTTAATTTCACCAACTCACTCATGAAACCAACCAAGGTTGGTTTATTATCTTGTCGGTTTTATTGGTGATAAAACATTAGATATTTACACGAAGAGAATGTGAAGTGAAAATCAAGGCGTATGCGCGGGTGTTGCTCTCCCAAAACCAAAGTTTTACTCCATTTTATGTTTGACTTGCAATTAACAGTCCCAATTTTATTTTAGGTTATCACTGAATTATGGTTAGCACATAAATCAAGAAATCATCGTCTACCGTTCATTCCATTTTCCATTAATCCTAGGTGATCAAGCTAGGAAATGAAAGCCGAGAAAAACATGTATCCAAAAAAACCGCGATCTAGGCTAAGCGATAAAACATGCAGTGATTTGACAAAAACACATGAAAACTTGGGCTATTTTGAAAAACCAAAATCAATGTATGCAAGTCGAAAAAGCCGCACCTAATCATGCATCTATTAGCGGTGATAATTTTCATTTTAATTTGGCTAAGTGAGGCGATGTTACGTGCGTCTTTGTTTAATGTGTGTCCTACCTACGAGCAAACACGTAAAAGATAAAAAATGGAATATGCTCAAAGAGACGCGTGCCTGATCCTAAGTCGACACTCAAGTGGGGACGATCCCCATACAACCACATTCGTTCGATTACACACGCGAGTCTTCGATCGAAGACTGCTGTAAAAGACGAGTTTATTACAAGTTCATGCATGGAAATTAAAATGCAAGAAAAATTTTTTTTCTTTCTTCTCGATGTACTCCAAGCAGTTCATGCGGTTCCTCTCAACGGGAGACGCCAGCTCCTCGCCTCCTTGATCCATCAAGGGCCCTGCCACATAAGCAATGATTAGAGATCAATCGAAAAGAAAATTTTATAATGCAAAATAAATGAACAACAATGACCTATAAAAAAGATACACTAAAATAAACAAAAAATCCAAAAAATAAAAGAAATGAGCCGTGTCCCCGGCAACGGCGCCATTTGATAATCCTCAAAATCGGCCCTTTAATAATGTGTTTTTAGCACTTGGAATCATCATCGTAGTCGGGCAAAATGGGCTCATCAAAAGATCATCTCATTTGAATATATGTCAATAATAGATCAAAATGAGATGATCGTGAAATTTTTTACTTGGTAAGATACCAAGGTCGAACTCAGGGACACGAGCCTTTCTCTATTAATCGGATTTTTATCTATTTAAATAGGTGTTGAATTGAAGCATATAGGTCAAATTATGCAGACACGACACAACAATGCAATAACAATAAAGTAAACATGCATTTTTTTATCAATTTTTATCATGTGAATAAATGGACATGCAAAGCGAATGATATGCCCAAAATGATAGTCACTTGAGCCATAAAAAAATTGCGAGTCAAACCGAGTTGAAACAAAGAAGCAATCTACATTTATAAAGCAAGTAGGCATGACAAACGAAGAAATCAGGACACTTAGATAATAAAATAATACACTACTGATCATAGTGTCAAATCTAAAATTAAATCATGCCATAATAAAGATGACGAGAAGAGCTTCAAAATGAAACTGAAATCAACTCGATTGGAGTTATGTAGCTCAAGATATGCATAAAAGAAGCCAAGGGCATAAGTGCAATAAAACATAAAAAAGATAACTACAAATAGCTCCCTGGGAGGGACTAAAATGTAAATATGAAAAGTACGAGGCCTTCCCTATAAAATACCCACACGCACAGGGGTATTTTTGCAATTATTAAAACCCGCAAGGGCATAATTGCAACTTACCCAAATGCACGTGGATTGCACGTGCTCCAGGGACCTATCTGCAAATTGGAGAAGATGGCGGGGCGTCTCTGCAAACTGCCCAGATACGCACGTGCCAGGCACGTGCGATCTAGGCTCGGAAGTCAGGTCAGGCTCGGTAGAGGCTCGGAGTCAGCTTCGGCTAGGCTCGGGAGGTTCGAGGCTCGATGCAGGCTTGTAGAGGTTCGGGAGCGTCCCAGCCTGGAGGCTCGGACGCTAGGCTCGGGGATGCTCTGGCTCTGACGCGTGGCCGGCTGGAGTCCATCCGATCGTGACGGTCGAGCGGCTGCTATGCGATCTTGGAGTGTCGACGTGGCGGCATAAGAACCGTTAGATCGTGTGGATCCAACGGTTGATGGAATCGATGGCGTGGCCTCCTCTGGGCCGTTGGATGATCACCGAGAAAGGATCATCCAACAGTCGTTGTTCCTTCTCCTCCGTCCGTAGCTGGCGGCGAGTTTGGAGCTCCGGTGAAGGAGCTCCTCCTCCGCCGCTCCATTCTGGGCACGGTGAACCTCCCCCGAGCTCAAGGAGAGATCGTCGATGAAGCTCGAAGCTCGGGGAAGGTCCAGGAGCTGCTGGCGTCGATCATCGGAGCTCTAAGGTCGATGGCGACTGTGACAAAATGTGCTCCGGCGAGGGTCCGACCGTTTCACGAGTTAGGCGACCTGCAATGTTAGTGCATAGCCGAAGCAAACAAGTGTGTTGTGCGTGCGACGTGAGGTGAGATAAGAGCTCATATGGGTGAAGGAAGAGGGAGCTCGAAGCTCCTCCATCGTGGGTGGCGGAGGAGGTGGGTCGGAAGTGGTCAGGGGTGAAGAAACAGGGAGAATACGAGCGGAGGGAGTCGCGTGAAAGGGGGGAGCGGCGTGGAGCTATTGAGAGGGTTAATGGAGGTCGAAAGCTACAGGAGGCGACTAATTAAATCAAAGAAATTGACGAAAAAGACAAAGGAGGAAAAAGATAGCTTACCTGATCTGGAAGGTGGTCAGAGGCTTGGGCTGGAGCTCGAATCGAGCCGCGGGTCTTCGCTGGACACGGCCAGCCGCTCCGTGTAGCTCGGGCGGTCGTGTTGCGCCGCAGCTCCGCCATGAAGGTCGGAGGGTCTCACTGGGGGATGGAGTCGTCTTCGCTCGATCTTCTCGCCTCCCCCTGTCACAGGGAGGCGGAGGAGGGCCGGGCCCCTCCCCGCGTAAAGGTGGACAGCGGGAAATGGAGGAGGCGGCGGGTTATTTGAAGGAGAGGAAGGCGGTTCCAGGTGATGGCGGGCGTGGGTTTCGAGGGTGTTATGGAGAGAGTGGACTCACGACGAAGATCGTGGGATGACTCGCGAGGTAGAGGGATGATGGGGGAAGACCAGGAGGTGGTTGGCGAAGGAAGAGGTGGTCGGAGGAGTCGGCGATAATGGGAAGGGGGAGAGGGTTTCGCGCGGTGGAGAACGTGGGCGAGTGGGCTGACCGAGGTAGACGACGAAGATCAGCCGTTGGATCTGGAGATCCAACGGCGTACGTTTAGGCGCGA
Source organism: Ottelia alismoides (assembly GCA_037367405.1). Lineage (NCBI taxonomy): Eukaryota > Viridiplantae > Streptophyta > Magnoliopsida > Alismatales > Hydrocharitaceae > Ottelia > Ottelia alismoides. The sequence continues at coordinate 352,739 of JAZKJV010011622.1, forward strand.
AATGACGGTTACGATCAGATCAATGGCGAAGCGATCGAATGGCAAAGGTTGTGCCACGTGTCGGATCGAGAGAGAGGCGCTACCGGACGGTTGTGATGAAGTTCAAGGCTCGATCTGAAGGTTGTTATTTAAGTGATTGTCGATGGTGGAGATCAAGACCCCGTATGCGTGATCGAATGGCTCAACAAGCGACACGTGGCGTGCTCTGCGTGAGGCGCGAATGGGCGGTTCTGATGAGAAGTAGACATCGATCGGAGGGCTGAGGAGTGTCCAAGGAAGCAGCGGCCAAGGTCGAAGGTTAAATAGCGGGATCGAGTGGCTCACAACATGCCACGTGGCGTAAGGTGGGATGAGCGCGGACGGATGGTGCGGATTGAAGGCAGGAGATGATCTGATGGCTAGGGATTGAGGCGCGCGTGGAAAGAACACAGCCGTTGGATCAAGAGGTGATCCGACGGCCAAGGAAGTAGACGGATGAGACAAGAGAGGCGGGGCCACGTGGCGCCCCCAGAATGGGCCACGTGGCCCAATCAGATTATTTCTTTGGTATTTTTGGTTTTTGAGGGTTATAAAGGCCGAATTTGAGAAAACTCAAAACATGAAAGTTGTAGATCTTGACGAGATCTACAAGTTTCATGTTGACCAAAACTGGAGAAGAGATCAAAGAAAGGCCCGAAATATTTTTGAGGGTATTTTTAAGGCTAAAAATACCACAGACTTTTGTTTTGCTATTTTTTTGTGGTTTTTAATTTGTTAGGGACTCTGATAATTACAGGATACTAACTGGGTTTTATTGCCAAAACTTTAAGCAAGGGGGTTAATTATAGAAAATAAAGATGATGAAATGGAGTTTCATCACCGACCCCCACATACACGGCACTGCCAGATGCCTCGCGTGACCCGCCTACGCACACCTCCATGGTCATGCTCCTTCTCAGCCTGCATAGACTAGCAGCTCCTCACGTACGGCCGTCACTGAACATCCACGCCACCACGACGCTCCTCCAACACCGCCCATGTGTGGAGGCGCACCACCTGCCTCCGCCTCGAGCCCTCTTCAGCCCTACCCGTGGGTTTAACCCACGTTCTCCACGAAGAAGGTCTTCACCATATTTTCTATTTTTTATTTTGAGAAAGTTGTAGTTGGAGCACGTGAGTTTCCATATTTGCAAAAGTGCCCTTACATACATTTTATGTTGTTTAATTGTTTAATTTTGTATTGCACAGACATCCTTGCATTATCACTTTAATTTGTACCATATTTTGGTATCTTTTATTTAATTAAAAAATATCATGTTGTAGAGTATAAAATTCTCTATTTGTTAGCTATTTATTTTGTAATTTTGTGAGCATTAGGTAATCAAATTAAATTATTTTGGTGAAGATTTACATATATTACCCAATTCATGGTCTTAAATTCATACTTAATTAAAGATAGATCCAAATATTATGCAAAAATCAGAGATGATCCTTCTAGTTGTGCTTTAATTACTATCCAAATGTCATCAAAAATAGATGTGTCTTGCGCATAAAATAAATTATTGAGCAATTTCTATAATTGATTTTTAATTAAATCTACAAATAATATTTTTGTGAAATTTCAAATCTCCCGGATTGCCTATTAAAATATATTTTTGAGATAAATTTTAGTTCTAGATAATTTGATTTTGTGAATTTAGTAGTATTTAAATATTCACATTCATTTTTTTCCATTAAAAAATAATAAAAAAAACATATACTCTCAGAAAATTCCAAAAAAAATGTGTATACTCATTTCATCATGTTTAACTTTCTATAAAAATTTTCATTAATTTTGCATTCTGTTTTCACAAAAAAATGTATAAAATCCGTAAAAAGTTTGTATTTTTCATTGTTGTATTTTTAACTCAAAAATTCCAAAAAAATACATTTTGTATTCAAAATTAGATTATGTTTCTAGGAAATTACAATTTGACAAAATTGGATTAATTTCACATTAAACTTAATTTGGCTAAGTTTCTTGTTTTCTTAATAGCCTAATTCAACTACATATTTGCATTTGCATTTATATTGCATAAAAATTATATAGGAAAAATACCATTTGGAAAAATGTGCTCTAAGTGACCTAAATAGATCTTAGGTTATTCCTTTGCCTCCTTGAGTCGACCATGGAGCTTGCCCTGGTAAAATAGACACAAAACCGCACTTTAATTAACCCATTGATTATTAATTTGTGTGGTTAATTTTTGATTGACCCTGATTGCCTGACTACAACATAAATTCGATAAATTAACATAGGATGATTTACGGTCCGTCAAATGGCACCGTTGTCGAGGAATAAAGTGCACTTTTCATAGATAAAATAAAAAAACTAAAAAAAGGAAGAGGCACAAATCCTCTTCTTTCCTTCAATGATGGAAATCTAGACGGAGTTGAAGATGGCCATTACAGTGGCTGATGGCGGAGCGAACTGGGCCACACACAGTGGCGTCGTGCGGGAGGGGCTCAAGATGACAATGGTGGAGGGTGCATCGAATAGTGGTGCACGGTGCGTTGAGGCTGGTCGGGTGATGAATATGTGATTCATCACTCTAAAAGTCAAAAATTAAGCTTTGTTCCTGAGTAATTAGCTGCATTTCTCTATTTCTTTTGCATTATTCTCATTCATGCATTTATACCTAATATCTGCGTTTTAGCAAGCATTTATGCATGAAATAAGAAGCCAAATTCACTTGTAAATATCACATGTATATTACCATGTTTCCCCTATTTCTATTTTTTATCTAACTCATGTCACCTCTATAGCGTATATATTGCTAACAATAATTAAGGAAAGATATCAAAAAAATATTAACTCATAGTTGACCAATAAAACCCTAACCCTAGTTTGAGACTAAGAACCTTAAAATGTGAATATCTCTCTCGTGCATTATCATATGGACCCCTACTCACTTTTGAATTAATGTACGTTCAATTACCTTCAAAAAAGACCAAATTCATAAGAATCAGAGTTCGTATGTGAAACTTGGGTTTTGGGCCCCTATTATATATTGTACAAATGTCTCATTTATTTATTTTACATTTTTATTTTCTTAGATTAAGTTGTAAATACTTATTTAATATTTTCTTTAATTTTATTTTGATTTTTTAAGTTTTTTTAAAAAAATGCTAAAAAATATGTAAAAGATCAAAATACGGTATTTTATAACTATAAGATACCACCCAAAAATACTTTTTGTACAAATGATTTATTTTGGTTTTCGTTCCTTCACAGAAGGTGTAGATCTTGTCAAGACGAGCAACTTCCGTGTTAACCATTTTTTGATTTGACCCTTTTTATTATTTTTATTTTTTTATTTTTCTTCTGGTTTAATTTTTTATTTTTCTGGGAGCGGCACGTGGCAGCTCCTAGAGACACATCACGTGTCACCCTCATTTTTATTATTTATTTATATATTTTGGAAAGTTTATTTATTTATTTTATTTATTTATCTTTATTTATTATTTTAATTATTGTCTATTTTATTTTACATTGTTTATTTATTATTATTATTACAAGTATTATTATTATTTATCCTCATTGGATTTTGATTTTAATTATTTTTAGCCGCCACGTAGCCGCCCCTGCACACGCCACGAGGTGCTCCTTCTCTCCCCTTCCTCTCATGCATGCGCGCCTCCCGCTCCAGCACAACTGCCAGCCCCCGCCTCCTGCGATGCTCCTGCAACTGCTACTCATGACCCATCTCTCTCGTTTCCCCATCTCCTACACTCCCACGATCGTGTCCATCGCATGACCTGCAACTGCCTGCATCTTATGTTCCTGCTACGGCCTTGCAACCTTCAACCTCTTACAATCTGCAACTACCCCTCGATGCCTCACCCGCTGCAACCGCCTCCGATCAACTCGCCTGCAATCACCCACGATCTCCATCTTCATCGTCGACTACCTATAAAAGGGCCAGCTCCACCTCCTTGCAAATCCATCCGCCATTTTCCAGAAAGAAGGAGCAAGCTCCGACCTCCTCAAGTGACAGTTGAGGGGTTCCTCGTTTAGCGAAGACCCTCTGTCTTCCAGCAAGATCCAAAGCAGGACCTTCGTCCTCCTTTGCAACAGCCGCGCATCGCATCTATTTAGCTCGGCCTCAGCTGCGGCTTGAGCGAAGATCACGAGCGAACTCCTCGTTCGGTCGATTCCCAAGCACCTCTTCACTCCCATCACCCTCTAGCATCAGGTAAATCTCTTCAGCCTTCTTCTTTCTCCTCCTTCCTTTGTTTCATCCTCTGTTCTCTCCCTCGATTCACTCGCTCATCTTCCCGATCTTCTGATCTGATCCGATCGTTGTCATCACCACCTTTACGCTCCAACATCACTCCCTTCCGCTCACCTCTCCCTCGCTACTGGTCTAGTCCGCTCCATCTTCACCATCACGATCAGGTTGCTCAACCTCGCTGCGACCCACAGCTGTAATAATATCCACCACTTCACCATCGCCTCGTGCTTGCTCCATATTAGCCTCGAGCTCCTCAGTCGTAGCTGCTTCGCCATCAGTACGGAGCACCAAGCGGAACTCCAGCTCAGCTGACACACCTCAGGGGCACCGCTTGATCTCATCGCGCACTCTCTGTCGCACTTGGCATCGCCTATGTCACTCTCACTGATCCCCCTTCACCGCCATAGTTGATGCATCAACTTACTCTTCACCACCACAGCCAATGCAATGGCTTACCTTTCACCGCCCGCCACTCAGCCGGTCGTATGTCGACTGGCCGATCTCTTGCCATAATGCCAGCCCGCGAGCCGCACCACCTCCTCGCAGAGCAGACCAGCTCCTCCATTATCTCATACGACAATGCCTCCTTGGATCGCATACCCAACCGCCTTCATAGCTCGCACACCTGCTCCGGCTGGCCGCCATGGACCGAGTCGCTCCTTGTCATTGAGCGCCTCAGACGGAGAGCCCACGCACCAGCATCACATCCGCCGTCCACCGGCCATGCCCTCTCCTCAGATTGCGGGTCTGCTCCCTCAAGAAGTCCCCTTGTCATCATCTACTCCTCAAATGAAGAGCATGTGAGGGTGGGGAAAATTTGCATAGATACCCTCGAACTTGCAACCGTTAACGTATACATCCCTACCAGTGGAAGCCACGTGCGACACACGCGCTTCTTGGAAAAAACTGCTTAAGACCCCTTTAGGGTCCTGGTAATTACATCACTCACAATTTTTTCTTATTTTGTATTTTTTATTTTACATAAGGACCTTGTGTTTGGTCATTAATTTTAACCTTCATTTAGCATCTTTTTATCATTCTAAAAATTACATTTTATAGAATAATTATCACTTTATCTTGTGAGTATTTAATTAGAATTTTATGAGCTGCGATTTATTTATTATAATTAATTTGGTGAAAACTTAATTATATTAAATGTGTCGGCTAAGTCTGACAATGATCTGACTTCATGTGATCAAACTTATAAGGATCATGACATGGAATGATGGATGTTAGCAATAAAGTCTAAAGTAGACTTCATATACAAGTGTTGTATACGGACCCTCGAGGATGCACCTATAATGGTAAAATCTATTAGGTGTAAATGGATCTTCAAGAGAAAGAGGGAACCTGATGAGAAGGTAGAGACCTTGAAAGCACTACTCATATCCTCAAGATACACATCGAATAGAAGACATCGCTTGCGATGAGACTTTCTCTTCAGTGACCATGCTTGAATCTATCAGAATATTTCTAACTACATCTACACAACTTGACTATGACATCTTCATGATATGAGTCAAGATTGCATTCCTCTATGAATACTTCTTTGAGGATATTCATATGAAGTAACCTCAGGGCTTCATAGTTGAGGAAAGCAAGGTACGCAAGCTGAAGAATTCCATCTATGGGCTCAACTAAGCTTCTTGTAGTTGGAACACTGGATTTGATAAAATTATAAATGTTATGATTTTAGATAGAATCTTGATGAACCATGTGAAGCTTAGTGGGAATGCCATTGTATTCATCGTGCTAATTGTAGATGATTTCCTGATCATTTGGAATGATATAAGGATGATAATAAGTATTTTATAGACTGACTATCCCATACCTTGAGATATGATCTTAAGGATACCTCTTAATTCTTAGTTCTGAAGTTGTTCAGAAGCAAAGAAAAGAGGCCATTGGGACTGTCAAATTAGTGGTGCACCTTGGACATTTCCATTTTCTGGAAAATTCCAAGAAAGGATTTTTCCCCTTAAGATATGGTATTGACCTATCTAAGGGGATAACACCTCAAAAGTTGAGGATGTGAATGCTAAAACTACTTGTCCTTGTGCATCAGTTACGAGAAGTTGAGTGTATGCTAGATGTGTACAAAAGCCAGATGTCTACCATGTAGTGGGAGTAGTAAACTATTGCTGATCCTATTATGGAGATAAAATACTTAGTTGCAGTAATAACAATATCTACAAAGATGACAAGACTTAGAGATAGTGAGATCAAAGTCTTATCTTTAAGAAATTAAGACTTTATAGATAGAGATCTAAAAGGTCTTAACTCTGGATACCTAAGGAGATAGAGATCACCAGGAAAAAGGGTATTCTTATAAGGATAATGGAAATACTAGTTATATTGATTATTGAGTTGTATTATCAAGGACACTATAACTGACAACATTGAGTATTAGTTCCATAGGATGCAACATTCGCATTGGATGTGAGCACTGTTACAAGGAGATATGCAAGTGTTGTAAAAGGACTTGACATGTCTCTTGGGAACAAAGTGATTGATCAGCTTACCTAGCTATTTTTCTAAATATCCTATGATTGTCACGTGAGTATGGGTTTAGTAATTAGCCCATTAATGGCTCTTTGGGCTATTGGGAGATTGTTGGACATGCGAGCCCACGGTGAGCCATTATGCAATAATTGTTATTGCAAATATTATTCTATGATCTGAAATAAAGAATAACTAATTTGCATAATAGGTCCTTAGTATAATTAGGGTTATGTACCATGTCCATCTTAATGTTCATATAGTTGTTGATTCAATTATTGAATCATAGACGTCGGTGCTTGGATGAATATCTAAAGAGTTAGATTGAGGACTCATCAAGCACCATCAAATGATTATTAAGAGAGGATCTCCAGCCTGAGAAGGAGATGGCAATCCTTTCCTTGAAGGCTGATATCTGACCGACCTCTTGATGCGGGTCCTCTACATAGGAATAGAGATTCAGAGGTGTCAGATTTGTTAGGTCAAAGAGTTGACATAACGAGATCGAGATAACCAAAGTTCTGTGTCGTATGCTATCACGATATAGGCACGCATCCTCTGACCGGAGACAGATGTGTTACTATATGTCTGAGTATGTACATTTGGCAGACCAATAGGTTGATGACATGATCAAGGTCTATACACCGGCGCGTTGGTGTGCATACAAGGGCATATGAGTAATATGATTTCTCAAAGGGATCATACAGGTTCATTATTGAACTAGAAGACATCAGCTCACTGACGAACTGAAAATCTGGCCTCTTAATAGGTCGTTTTAGTGTGTTGTAGCTGGCCGGATCGGGTTCGTCAAAGAACCTTTTAATCAAGATAATCAATCAAATAAAAAGGTACATTTATAATATTTTTTACTTGGGCAAGTCCAAGGTCAAACTCAGGAACACGGGCCTCTCTCGTAATTATTTGAACTTTAATCAATTTAACTAAGTGTTGGATAAACGTAACTCGATGAAATGCACGAAGACAAGGCAAGATGCATTGAGTAAACATGAAAATATGCATTTTTATTAGCTTTTTATCATGCAAAGAAATACGAAGAAATGCATAAATATACCCTAATTATAAAAATACTTGAGCCATTTAATCACAAGTCGAACCAGAATCAAGTTCATGAAGCTACCTTCATTTATGTAAAAATAAGGCATGCTAAGCATTGAAATAAAGACACTGAGCTATGAAAATAATACATTGAAATTCATAGTGTCAAATCTGAAATACAAGCATGTCATCAAGAAGACAATGAAATGAGCTTCAAAATGCCACTGAAATCGACTCAATTGGAGTAAGGATGCTCAAGATATGCACGAGTGAAGTCAAGGTAAAAATGCAAGAAAACATGAAAGAAAAATAGCAAGCAGGTCCCTGGGAGCGATTAAAATGCAAATAAAACTAAGTTCGGGACCTTCCCTGTAAATAACCCACATGTGCGGGGGTGTTTTTTGCAATTATTAAAACTCGTGAGGGTATAAATGCAAAATACCCCAAGCGCACATTGTCTGCACGTGGGCTCTGGACCTGTCGGTAAAAGTAGAAACTTCCGAGTGCCTCCTTGCAATTTGCCCAGAGTGCACGTGACTTGCATGTACGCTCTAGGCTCGGATGATTCTGAGGATGGGGGGAGGCTCTGGCGATGACACGTGGCCGATCGAAGACCGTCTGATCATCGAGATCGGACGGTAGCTGAAAGCGATGAGCGATGAGCGATGAGCGATGTCGACGTGGCTGCTTATGCGCCTTTGGATGAGATTCAGGGAGGAGCATCCAACGGTAGCTACACCTTACTCCTCGGCTTCGACTAGTGGCGGAACCAGGACTCCAGTGGAGGTATCAGAGCTCTGTCGCTCATCTTTGGCATCGATGAAGCTCACCCGCTGCTCTTAAATGGTTGTCGATGAAGTTCAAGGTCTGGGCGAGCTGCGAAGATGCTTGGAGAAGCCCCTAGTTGCTCCGGTGATGGAGGCGGAGTTCACCAAGAGGACTCCAGCGAACACTCCGATCATTGAAGTTAGCGACCTGCATAGGTTAGTGCCTAGTCGAATCGTAGTGCGAGAGGGGTGGAAAGGACTGGGAGCCTCGACGAATGAAGAAGGAGGAGGCTCGGTGCTCCTCAGCCGTGGAAAGCGGAGGAGATGAGTCGGAGTGGCCGGAAGTTATGGGGAATTAGAAAAGATGAACGGAGGGGTGCACGTGGATGGTGAAGGTGTGGCGAAGCTTACGAAATAGTCAATGGGTCCGCTCCTGTTTACTTAGATTCAGATAAGACTGAAAAGGTCGAATTTGATTTGATTGCTTTTATTCGGGAATTCGGTCCTTTTGATGAGAAAGATGATCCAGTTGAGATTATAGAGAACAAACAAAGTTCGACTACTTCCACTGATGAGTTTGTTCCTTTTGGTTTTGACCTGGACGATACCTCGTAGGACGACTTCGAGTATACTTCTTCCGATGATGATGAGTTCGTCCCTTTTCACTTTGATATCAGCGAGACTCCCAAGGTCGGACCTAGCTGTACTTCTTCCACTCACCAGTCTGTGCCTTCACACCATAGGACCACCAAGGGCGAACCTAGCCATACTACTTCCATTGACCAGTTTGTCCCTTTCCGATTCGACTCCACTGAGGGCCTTCACTCTGTCGATCCTGATCGGCTTCCGTCCACTGTGGACCCTGATGTCGACCTGCACCATCCCAGATCCATTCCTCAGCAGTCCCGTAAGAAGGTTCGCTTTCTACCTTCTTGATCCCGTGTACATCCATCTCTGTTGTATATCCTCTTCTGTTTATCTCTGTCTATCTTCCGTTTTGCTCATCCACCCATCCTCGTGTTTTCCTTACCTAGGATGTACTTTGTCCTAAGTATATGGGGATGGACGAGCCGAGTGTTCATTCGTCGTTCTGTTTCAATACTCCTGTTATTGCCTATACTTAGGGCTTCTTTTACCCTAAGTATAGCGGGGGTGATGCGCACATCCTTCTCTATCTTCTTCCATCTTTTGATCTCTTTTCTTATTTTCTTCTTTTCTTCTTTTCCTCTTCTATCTTCTTCATCTATCAAAAAAGGTGTCGCCCCTTGTAGACAGTTTTCTATACTTAGGACGTACTTTGTCCTAAGTATAGGGGGGTGTGCACCCCAAGTTTCTCGATTCTTTGATCCTCTCCATTGTCTCCTCTTCTTGTCTATACTTAGGGATATCTTACCCTAAGTATAGGGGGAGACAATCTGAGTACGATCTATTCATTCCCACCCTTGACCCTCCCTGCGTTGTATACAGTCTGCTATACTTAGGATTATTTGATCCTAAGTATAGGGGGGACGGTCAACTACTCATTCATTTGTTCATTCATTTATTTATTCTTTAGATTTTCCTATACTCAGTACGAGTTATGTCTTCTCTTTTTCTCTCTGATCTATGAGGACATAGCTCAAGCTAAGTATAGGGGGGTCGTATATACTACGTATATACTTTAGCCATAACTCATACTTTCGTACTCTCTTAATAATATGGCTAATAATTCTTTAAAATTCATTAAAAACCTTAATAAAATGATGTGATTATTCCTCAAATTCTTTTTGTATATACTGATTAATAAATCAAATGGAAATTGTTTTTGCAAAATGTTTGAAAAATAGTTTGAAAATCTTCATAAAAAATCTTTTGAAAACTATTTTGAAAATGTTTTGTTACATGTTTTCAACCTTTGTAAAAATGTGTTGTTTTGAAAATTTTATTTTCTTTATGTGAAATAAAATGTTTGAAAAATGATTTGCAAATGGTTTGAAAAATGGTTGCAAAATATTTTGAAAAATCTATATATACTGTTTGAAAAACCTTTGCAAAATGATTTTTAATTGTGTGTACATGTTTGTAAAATTGTTTGTAAAAATTATTTTGGACTATAGTTTTCAAAATTGTTTGCAAAACCTGTGTCAAATAAGTTTGAGGAATACATACATCATACCTAAAATTCTTTGTTATAAATATATGTATAAATTTGACCACTTACCCTGTAAATTCTTAAAATCCACTTCTTGTATATATAAGAAGCACTCCCGTGTACATATCTTTCACCTAGTTTTCAGGCAAAATCTTTTTGTTTTCAAAAATCCCAAAAACATTTGCAAAATTAAAATCCAAAAACCCTTGAAAAATCTTTTTGAATAATACAAAAAAATGCATATGCATCATCATCATCATCTTTTCAAAAATCCATAAAAAGTTCAAAATCTTTGAAAATTGCATCACAAAAATATTTTATGCATTGCATAGCATTAGCATTTTTCGGATTGAGTTTGATAGTTGAACGAGTCTAAGTAAAATCCGGAAATTGGAGCTTGATTGGACCTTAAAATCTACCTAATAGCAGGAACCTTAGAGGAACTGGGTTTGAGGTACTTCAGGTCTAGTTGACTTAATTCTTTGAGGATCACGAGACTTGGTTCAATGGATTCTTGACTGCCTAAGTAGAGTATTTCGGAGCATACGCACGACTCTTGTTGATAATGACCTAACTTGGGCACCTGCACCTTTCACATAGCTCAACTCAGTTGGAGTGGTGAGGGGATTGGATTTGCCGGTATGAGACGCACACAAGTGGAAACATTTGTCCTCCTCTAGGGAGGGAAGTGCACCCCAACCCGTCCAGTGATGAGGAAGTCTAAAGACAGGAGAGTGTGGATTGCGATAAAGCTTCAAAAGAGGGATAGTCTACTGGCTCAAGAGGAAAAACTCCCTATGTAAATGCTGTTGTGAATAGTATTTCAAAAAAAAGAAAAAAAAAGAAAAAAAAGGAAGACAAGCCTGTACAAAAATAAAATGCCGGCCAAAGTATGTACATATGTAGTAAAGTCAATAAGCAAGCTTGAGTTCCAAAGTCAAATATGTGAGCCTGCAGCTGGATGACTTGACTACACTGGTCTTGCATCCCAGGATAGGTAGCTACACTGGCTACCGTCCATTCTTCTCTTCACCCCTCCTTTTGAGTCGGTTGCCACTTGAACTTAGAATGGAATACCCCGCTCCTCGAGGAAGGAGTTATTGGATTGGGGAATCATTGGGTTGTCATACTGGAGAAGTCAGTTTCTTTGTCATTTTAGTTGGGGAGAGCCACCATCACTTACATTGTACGAGTCAGATTCATAGTCGTAAGGGTTTGCGTATGAATTGAGATATTTCTGACCTGGCTATTGAGGAGACTTGAGCAGAGTTTTGGGATTCTCAGGGACTGTTGGATTTCAAATCTGGTTCTCATTAAGGTTCCGCCCGCACTAAAATTCCAAAGGTCCGACTTAAGCTCCAAACTTTGATTTTGTGAAGATAAGTTTGATAATTAAACTAAATCCAATTTCTTCTTTTGCTTTTCTTTGTTTTTCTTTTCTGCACTTATTGCATAAGTGTTTGCTAGGGACTAGCAAAGGCAAGTATAGGGGGATGGTGAATCTACGTTTCATCATCTTTATTCTATCATTTTGGCCTTAAAAACCCTAGTAAATGCATGTAAATAGGCTTAATTCATGCATTTTAGCATTCATGCATATGTGTGTAAATATTGTATAAAACGCGGTTTTTAAAGCCAAAATTATAGAATAAAGAAAAGAAAAGAAAAAGAATAAAATATTGTAAATATTTTATGACCCAAAACCCCGAGACCTGGGCATCTCGATGACTAGGTCGACAAGGAATAAAGTAGGGGGAGAGAAGGCCAAAATACAATAAAAATACCTTTTATTTCACTCATTCTTTATTCATTTTGGGACCTTTTTTTGGTTCCACTTTTAACACATCAAATAAAGAAACTTTGTACATGAAAGTTGTAGATAATTAAATAAAGAAAAATACAAAATTGATTTCACTCAAAAATAATGTACAGATAAAAAGTTATGGTTTGAATAAAAATCCATAATCCCAACTTCCCAGACCTGTATCTCCCAAATGAAAACTCCAAATGCATCAAACTCACCTTTAATTGTATATAATTAAAAATAAAATATTTAATAGCGGTGGTTTCGCATTTGGCGAAACTACGGTTTGAAAGTTGAGTTTTGGACCCCTGTTATATATGTGTACAGATTAAAATATTCATTTTATTATTTATTAATTATTTTTTTATAATTTTATATTTTTTATAATATTAAAATATTATTTATAATAAATATGTGTGTTAAAATCAGAATAAAAACCTAAAGAAAATACAAAATAAAAATACATGTATATAATACATAGGCATTATACCTATAAATATACCTACATAAACTATACTTTTATTAAATATACAAAACATTTCATAAAAATAAAATAAAAATATCTTTTAGTGTATAAAAATATTTTATAAATTTATAAAATACTAAACAAAAATAAATAAATTAAAAACACAAAATAAAAATAAAATAATAAAATATACTGGTAATATACCTATAAGGGCTATAAAAGGAAACTTATAAAACTATACCTCATAAAAATAAATAAAAATTACCATAAAATAATTTATAAAATTAAAAATATTTTATATTTAATAACCTAAAATTAATAAAATAGGTATCTATTTTTAATTGAATTACAAGATCTTTTTCCAGGCTTTTTCCTGGTTGGTCCACGTGGACCAACCAGGTGGGCTGGAGAGTTAACCTCGGGTCAACTCTCTGACCTCTGCCTGTAGCCCTGTCAGACTAGCTTTTCGCCTCGATTTCGATGAATTTTCGAGCCGCATCCTTACACCGTTTCATGATAATTTCTCCACGATTTTTTGTCCTCGAAGATCACTCTTATACGCCCATGCATCATTTCAGGGATTCGATCAAAGATCCGCCCGTGATCGCCCCTTGAACCTCACGCCAGAGACATTCTTTCAAAATCAAACCCGCCACTTCCTTCTCGCATGGAACCCTCTTTGACCACTTTCCTTCATCTCTTGGACGTGCTCTGGACCAGACTTGGTGACAGCAAGTCCTCCAGCCCTTCAGAGGGGAGGTTAGCGGCCGGGAGGCGCTCCATCACCCCCATCTCCGGCCCTTGGCCGTGAGGTCCATCTCGCGGTTTTTCCACCGCTAGAGGTTGTTTTCTTTTTGTTTTTCCTTGCTTATTGCGTAGCTATAACCTCTAGCTTCTATTTCGTGTATTTTTCTTCGTATTAAATCACATTAGTAGCTTAGTTCCCATCCTCGAACACCTTGTCGGAGCTCTTGAGCTCCTGTGATCACTTCCACCACTTCACGCCGCTATCTTCCACCAATAAGACATGGTATTGCATGTTTGTGTTGCTGCGTTTTTTTGTTCTTCACTTGCAGGTCCCAGGAGAGGCAACTGTGCCTCACTTTTTGCTCAAGAAAAGCCCCAGGTTCGCCGGAGCAACCTTGAGGTGCCGGAGGCCACCTGTTAGTTTTTGGCCCCATTTGAGGAACCTGGGGGCATCATCGTCGCTGCAGGAGGTCAGAGGACAATTTTGGAGCTTTTCTGGGCAGCAGAGGAGGGAGATCGGTCTTGCGGAAACTCGCAGCCCCGCGAGTTCTTCCAGTTCGTCGAATGGCCCTCGCCATCGTCGGATTTTGAAGGAGCTCCTAGTTCATACAGGAGCCATCAGATCAACTCGCACCTCAGCCGTGGATTCCACGCCGATCTTCTAATCTGGACTGCAGCTGCGCGAAGGGGTATCGGGCCCCGTTGGCTTGACGCGTGGCAAGTGGGAGCTACGCCGCCGTCGGATCCCACGCACTGAGCTGGGTATTTTACGCTCCCAACCCAGCTGTCTTTGTATTTATTATTTAAGTTTAAAACTTTCCTCTGCAGCTATTAAACTTTGGTGACATTTACTTATAGCCCCGCGGGTTTTGGATTATCCCATTTGTGCCCCTGCCAGGTCACGTGCCTCGTGCACGTGACGTTGGCAATTTTGCAGCACTATCCTTGGATTTCTAGATATGTTGGTTTAGTCTGTAAAAGTTTTTATTAAGTCATTAAGTTTTCTGGAAAATTGCTATTGTGCCCCTGGATTATTTGTATATTGACAAAAACACCCTTGGCCTGAGTGTATTTTCTTGCCGTTGTCTCTAATTTTTGCATGCATCTATAAAACCCCAAAAATCCCCAAAAACCACATTAAGTTTACGTTGCATTGCACATTCACGACATATTTTTATTTTCATATTTACTGCATTTTATTATTTTTAAAATTCAAAAACATGCATTTTCAGCACTGTTTGCATTATAAAATACATAAAAATTAATAATACATCTCAGAAAATTCCCAAAAAATTATATTTTGCATATTTTGGTGTGTTTTAATTTCAGACCAAAAATCATAAAAAAAATATAAAAGAAAACTCCTAAAATATAAAAACTATAAAAACCTTTATAAAAATATTAAAAATCCATAAAAATCCTAAAAAATTAATTTTTGTCTCTGAATTTTCCTTATTTTATTATCTTTTATAGAAAATTAATTTGGAGAATTTTGTTACTGTTTCCTATTTTATTTCTCCATTTTAGTTTCAGTTTTTTTAATTTATCCACTATTTTCAGTATTTTTGACTTTAAAAATACCAAAAAAATTAATAAAACTATAAAAAAAATCACAAAATAGTAGAAAATCATAAAAAGACCAAAAACACTTTATTTTCTAATTTTTCTTTGTTTTTACCTATTTTTATAAATACTCTATTCCTCTCTTTCTTATATTGTATATATATTCTATTATTGAAAAAGAAAATATAAAAAAATATAAAATATAAAAAGAAAATATGAAATCAGAAAATTTAAAAATCAAAATACAAAAATAGAAAATTAAAAATTAAAAAATTATTATAAAATAAAAAACCCACAAAAAATAGCATAGACAAACATTCACACTCACACACTTGTGCATTAACTTGCCTTGTTCTACCTGTCTGCTCCATGTGTTCGACCTCTACACATGCTTACACCTATACACATCTTTGTTGTAGAGTTATAATAAATTTTAACTCCGCACCGTTTTTCATTCCTTGATTTCTGTTGTGGGTTAATTGTTGTTCGAAGTTCGGATTCTCCTACGGGTCGCCTCAGCGACACTGTGATCCGGCCTTGTGTGGATTACTTTAGACCCGTGGAAAATCCACTTCAACAAATGGTGTCGTTGTCGGGGAGCAACAGCGCATAGTTCGGTTTTTGCTTTGTGATTGTGATTGGTTGTCTATTCTGCGGTTTTTCTTTTCGCTATTTTGTTTTTATTTTTATTGATATACATTGTTGAATTGTTCGATCACTCTCCTTGTTTGGATTTCTTGCGAGGTACGCGGATCGAGGGAGGAGCCCCTCTTGGAGCACCTTCGCACCCACGTGAGGCAGCTTTAGCCTAGCACAAAGAAGGACTTGGAGAACTTTGAAGACAAATTTTGAGCACTTTATTCTTTGTAAATTTATTTGTGTAATTTAAGTGAGTGAGAGACCCATATTATTGTAATAATACAGGTACCCCCGAACTTTGGACTCTTGAGCCTAATTTCCAAGTGATTGTTCACTTGGGGGCTCGTCGCGGCTTTTCTCGCGTTTTTCCTTCGCATTTTTATTTTGTTTTACGGTTTTGATTTTATTTCGTTTGTGTGATTGAGCCCCTAGTTTTAGGACTGCTTGCGATAGACTAAGGTCAAACACTTAATATCTTGCATGTACCTATAGCCGCATTTGGACTTAGTTCAAAACTTTAAACAGTCGTTCATCATCTTCGAGCCTACGTGTCGCGAGCTCACCCTGCCTAGCGCTTCTCCTGAACTCGATTTGTCGAGAGGAGGAGGGGTGAGCCTAGACCGGACTCTTGGATTGAGGATTGGTGATCGACTTGTGGTTCTTCACGATAATAGCAATTTCTGAAACTTAAGGCGATTTCATTGGCTTTGCATTTGCATATAGATAGGTTTCAATTCTATTGAGCATCCTTGCATGTAGAGTGTTGGAGGCAAGGTGAACATTTCTCTTTAGCATACATCATTGATTTGACGCTTGCATTGCTTTTCCGACTCTCCCTCTGATTTTGCCAACCTAGGTGCTTAAAGGAATTGACTCCTCGTTAGGCTCGTGCATTTGAATTAAAAATTCAAAAAAAGTGATAATCAATAAAATTGGGATTGCTAACATTACTTGACCCTAAAATCAACTAAAAAAGAAATTCTTGTATTGGGGTGAGTAATCCCCTCATTGTCTTCGCTTTTATTTGCTCGCGCACACACTAAGGTTAGTGCCCAAATCTCATTTTCGGCCCCCTAAGTGTTTGTGCAATATTTGACTTCTCGCCTAAATCTAAATCAGACAAGATAAAAAGACAGCATTTACGGTCTCTACCAAGTTGAGTAGGTGAATTGAGGGTTTGTCTTGTTTTCATTTTTGTTTGTGATTGTTTTGTGTGCATTCTATATCATCCATGCGCATTTGTGCCTTCTTCTCCACTCTCTTGACTTGACCATCATGTTCTCCCGATCATTTCCTTTAGTTTTCGAGATGGACCCCTAGAGCGTATTTTATCCAAACTTTGTGGATCCCTCGTTCACTCCAGTCGGTCCACCTCCCTTTTATCAGGAGGATCCTCCTCCTATTTTTTCTGATTTTTGTACATACCTGCCTCAGCCACAGCATCAGACCTCAGATTTCTACTCACATCCACCACCACCTTCGTATTTTCCACCTTCACATCCACCCGAGTCTGACCTGTTGGAGTCACCTCTCACGATGTCCACACTTGAGACCTTGACCCAGTTCATGGAGCAAATGAATTCGAGGATTGACAACCTCACTCGCATGAATAAGAGCCACATTGATACTTCACGATCTGATGATTTGGAATCATTTGAGGATCACCATGAGAGCTTGCAATCGCCCAAAATACAAAAAAATGAGAAAAGTTTAAAAATCCAAAAAGAGTTCGGGAGCCCCTTGATCGAGTCAGACTGTGAGGAGAGCATCCACTTGCCAGACCATTTAACCACATAATCTCTCACACCCTGTCCCACCTTTGACCTCGAGGATGCCGCTGTACAGACTGCTCTTGGCATGCCTCGTGTATATGCTGATTCCGACTTCCTCCCTTGTATGGAGGAGATCCAAAAATTCAAAAAAATGTTGACTAAACCCGAAATGGTGGCCACCATTCATGAGATTATCCGTGCCCCACTTCAACAGGCCATGACCAATTTATCTGCTCCTCTTCCCAAGAAGAGAAAGCAGAGGAGCAGATCTGAGCATCATATATTGACCATGGCCATTGCCCACGCCATCTCACATCATCCCATTCTTAGGAAAAAGAACACGGCCACACCATTCATTAGCTACACCATCTCTGACTATACTTGTGATCACACTCTCCTAGATGGCAGTGCTTCGATTAGCATCATACCCTTCTCGCTGGTACAGTCTCTTCTCTTAGGGCCTCTAAAAAAGACCAGGATGATCGTTCAGTTTGCTGATGGATCAATAAAGAGGCCGAGGGGTATCCTAGAAAACGTTGTCGTTTCGATTCAGGGCACGAGATACCATGTTGACTTTGTTGTCCTGCCCATGGAGACCTCCACAGGGGAGCACTCTCTGATCATCCTAGGATGACCATTCCTCACCTCTGCGAGTGTCGTTATTGACTATGGATCAGGAGAGATTCGCTTCCGTCCTGCTGATGAGAGCGAAGTGTCGATCACCGCATCCACCATTGACTAGAGACCTGCACCTGATGTGCCTTCACCTAATCTGGGTGACCCTAAGGCCTATGACTGTATGAGGATATCAGAGAGACTTTCTTTATGACCGATGATGAGACCCGAGAATTCCTCTCCAAGGAGGAAGGCTCGGAAAACATAGACCTTAGCATTTCTGCTTCCTGTGATTGGCGTTGTGTTGATGACATCCGCAGGATTTACACGATTGACACCATTGAGCGGAGGGCAGATTTAGAGACTACACAGGACGGACATGTTTTAACTACTTCCACTGATGGGTCCGCTCCTGTTCACTTAGATTCAGATAAGACTGGAAAGGCCGAATTTGATTTGATTGCTTTTATTCGTGAATTCGGGCCTTTTGATGAGAAAGATGATCTGGTTGAGATTATAGAGGACGAACAGAGTTCGACTACTTCCACTGATGAGTTTGTTCCTTTTGGTTTTGACCAGGACGACACCTCGCAGGATGACTTCGAGTATACTTCTTCCGATGATGATGAGTTCCTCCCTTTTCACTTTGATATCAGCGAGACTCCCAAGGCCGGACCTAGCCGTACTTCTTCCACTCACCAGTCTGTGCCTTCACACCATAGGACCACCAAGGGCAAACCTATCCATACTACTTCCATTGACCAGTTCACCCCTTTCTGATTCGACTCCACTGAGGGCCTTCACTCTGTCGACCCTGATCGGCTTCCGTCCACTGTGGACCCCGATGTCGACCTGCACCATACCAGATCCATTCCTCAACGATCCCGCAAGAAGGTTTGCTTTCTACCTTCTTGATCCCGTGTACATCCATCTCTGTTGTATATCCTCTTATGTTTATCTCTGTCTATCTTCCATTTTGCTCATCCACCCATCCTCGTGTTTGCCTTACCTAGGACGTACTTTGTCCTAAGTATAGGGGGGTGGACGAGCCGAGTGTTCATTCGTCGTTCCGTTTCATTACTCTTGTTGTTGCCTATACTTAGGGCTTCTTTTACCCTAAGTATAGGGGGAGTGATGCGTACATCCTTCTCTATCTTCTTCCATCTTTTGATCTCTATTCTTATTTTCTTCTTTTCTTCTTTTCCTCTTCTATCTTCTCCATCTATCAAAAAAGGTGTCGCCCCTTGTAGACAGTTTTCTATACTTAGGACGTACTTTGTCCTAAGTATAGGGGGTGTGCACCCCGAGTTTCTCGATTCTTTGATCCTCTCCATTGTCTCCTCTTCTTGTCTATACTTAGGGATATCTTACCCTAAGTATAGGGGGAGACAATCTAAGTACGATCTGTTCATTCCCACTCTTGACCCTCCCTGCGTTGTGTACAGTCTGCTATACTTAGGATTATTTGATCCTAAGTATAGGAGGGACGGTCAACTTCTCATTCGTTCGTTCATTCATTTATTTATTCTTTAGATTTTCCTATACTCAATACGAGTTATGTCTTCTCTTTTTCTCTCTGATCTATGAGGACATAGCTCAAGCTAAATATAGGGGGGTCGTATATACTACGTATATACTTCAGCCATAACTCGTACTTTCATACTCTCTTAATAACATGGCTAATAATTCTTTAAAATTCATTAAAAACCTTAATAAAATGATGTGATTATTCCTCAAATTCTTTTTGTATATAATGATTAATAAATCAGGTGGAAATGTTTTTTTGCAAAATGTTTGAAAAATAGTTTGAAAATCTTCGTGAAAAATCTTTTGAAAACTATTTTGAAAATGTTTTGTTACATGTTTCCAACCCTTTGTAAAAATATGTTGCTTCGAAAATTTTATTTTCTTTGTGTGAAATAAAATGTTTGAAAAATGATTTGCAAATGGTTTGAAAAATGGTTGCAAAAATATTTTGAAAAATCTATATATACTGTTCGAAAAACCTTTGCAAAATGATTTTCAAATATGTGTACATGTTTGTAAAAATGTTTGTAAAAAATATTTTGGACTATAGTTTTCAAAATTGTTTGCAAAACCTGTGTCAAATAAGTTTGAGGAATACATACATCATACCTAAAATTCTTTGTTATATCTATGTATAAATTTGACCACTTACCCTGTAAATTCTTAAAATCCACTTCTTGTATATATAAGAAGCACTCCCTTGTACATATCTTTCACCTAGTTTTCAGCCAAAATCTTTTTATTTTCAAAAATCCCAAAAACATTTGCAAAATTAAAATCCAAAAACACTTGAAAAATCTTTTTGAATAATACCAAAAGATGCATATGCATCATCATCATCATCTTTTCAAAAATCCATAAAAAGTTCAAAATCTTTGAAAATTGCATCACAAAAATATTTTATTCATTGCATAGCATTAGCATTTTTCGGATTGATTTTGATAGTTGAAGGAGTCTAAGTAAAATCCGGAGATTGGAGCTTGATTGGACCTTAAAATCTACCTAATAACAGGAACCTTATAGGAACTGGGTTTGAGGTACTTCAGGTCTAGTTAACTTAATTCTTTGAGGATCACGAGACTTGGTTCAATGGATTCTTGACTGCCTAAGTAGAGTATTTCGGAGCATACGCACGACTCTTGTTGATAATGACCTAACTTGGACACTTGCACCTTTTACATGGCTCAACTCAGTTGGAGTGGTGAGGGGATTGGATTTGCAGGTATGAGACGCACACAAGTGGAAACATTTGTCCTCCTCTAGGGAGGGAAGTGCACCCCAACCCGTCCAGTGATGAGGAATTCTAAAGACAGGAGAGTGTGGGTTGCGATAAAGCTTCAAAAGAGGGATAGTCTACTGGCTCAAGAGGAAAAACTCCCTATGTAAATGCTGTTGTGAATAGTATTTCAAAAAAAAGAAAAAAAAAAGAAAAAAAGGAAGACAGGCCTGTACAAAAATAAAATGCCTGCCAAAGTATGTACATATGTTGTAAAGTCAATAAGCAAGCTTGAGTTCCAAAGTCAAATATGTGAGCCTGCAGCTGGATGACTTGACTACACTTGTCTTGCATCCCAGGATAGGTAGCTACACTGGCTACCGTCCATTCTTCTCTTCACCCCTCCTCTTGAGCTGGTTGCCACTTGAACTTAGAAGGGAATACCCCGTTCCTCGAGGAATGAGTTATTGGATTGGGGAATCATTAGGTTGTCATACTGGAGAAGTCAGTTTCTTTATCATTTTAGTTGGGGAGAGCCACCATCACTTACACTATACGAGTTAGATTCATAGTCGTAAGGATTTGCGTATGAATTGAGGTATTTCTGACCTGGCTATTGAGGAGACTTGAGCAGAGTTTTGGGATTCTCAGGGACTGTTGGATTTCAAATCTGGTTCTCATTAATGTTCCGCCCGCACTAAAATTCCAAAGGTCCGACTTAAGCTCCAAAGTTTGATTTTGTGAAGACAAGTTTGATAATTAAACTAAATCCAATTTCTTCTTTTTCTTTTCTTTGTTTTTCTTTTCTGCACTTATTGCATAAGTGTTTGCTAGGGACTACAAAGGCAAGTATAGGGGGATGATGAATCTACGTTTCATCATCTTTATTCTATCATTTTGGCCTTAAAAACCCTAGTAAATACGTGTAAATAGGCTTAATTCATGCATTTTAGCATTCTTGCATATGTGTGTAAATATTGTATAAAACACGATTTTTAAAGCCAAAATTATAGAATAAAGAAAAGAAAAGAAAAAGAATAAAATATTATAAATATTGTATGACCCGAAACCCCGAGACCTAGGCATCTCGATGACTAGGTCGACAAGGAATAAAGTAGGGGGAGATAAGGGCAAAAATACAATAAAAATACCTTTTAATTCACTCATTCTTTATTCATTTTGGGACCTTTTTTTGGTTCCACTTTTTACACATCAAATAAAGAAACTTTGTACATGAAAGTTGTAGATAATTAAATAAAGAAAAATACAAAAAAATCAACTTAAAAAAATATACTAATAAAAGTTATGGTCTGAATAAAAATCCAGAATCCCAACTTCCCAGACCTGTATCACCCAAATGAAAACTCCAAATGCATCAAACTCACCTTTAATTGTATATAATTAAAAATAAGCTATTTAATGGCGGTGGTTTCGCATTTGGCGGAGCTACGGTTTGAAAGTTGAGTTTTGGACCCCTGTTGTATATGTGTATAGATTAAAATATTCATTTTATTATTTATTAATTATTTTTATAATTTTATAAATATTATTTATAATAAATATGTGTTAAAATCAGAATAAAAACCTAAAGAAAATACAAATAAAAATACATGTATATTATACATAGGTATTGTACCTATAAATATACCTACATAAATTATACTTTTATTAAATATACAAAATATTTCATAAAAATAAAATAAAAATATTTTTTAGTGTATAAAAATATTTTATAAATTTATAAAATACTAAACAAAAATAAATAAATTAAAAACACAAAATAAAAATAAAATAATAAAATATACAGGTAATATACCTATAAGGGCTTAAAAGGTAACTTATAAAACTATACCTCATAAAAATAAATAAAAATTACCATAAAATAATTTATAAAATTACAAATATTTTTTTAATAACCTAAAATTAATAAAATAGTTATCTATTTTTAATTGAATTTACAATATCTTTTTCCAGGTTTTTCCTGGTTGGTCCACGTGGACCAACCAGGTGGGCTGGAGAGTTGACCTCGGGTCAACTCTCTGACCCCTGCCTGTAGCCCTGTCAGACTAGCTTTTCGCCTCTATTTTGACGAATTTTCGAGCAGCATCCTTACACCGTTTCATGGTGATTTCTTCACTATTTTTTGTCCTCGAAGATCACTCTTACACGCCCATGCATCATTTCGGGGATTCGATCAATGATCCGCCCGTGATCGCTCCTTGAACCTCGCGCTAGAGCCATTCTTTCAAAACCAAACTCGCCACTTCCTTCTTGCCTGGAACCATCTTTGACCACTTTCCTTCATCTCTTGGACATGCTCTGGACCGGACTTGGTGACAGCAAGTCCTCCAGCCCTTCGGAGGGGAGGTTAGTGGCCGGGAGGCGCTCCATCACCCCCATCTCCGGCCCTTGGCCGTTAGGTCCATCTCACGGGTTTTCCACCGTTAGAGGTTGTTTTCTTTTTGTTTTTCCTTGCTTATTGCGTAGCTGTAACCTCTAGCTTCTATTTCGTGTATTTTTCTTTGTATTAAATCGCATTAGTAGCTTAGTTCCCATCCTCGAACACCTTGCCGGAGCTCTTGAGCTCCGGCGATCACTTCCACCACTTCACGCCGCTATCTTCCACCAATAAGACCTGGTCTTGCATGTTTGTGCTGCTGCATTTTTTTGTTCTTCACTTGCAGGTCCCAGGAGATGCAAATGTGCCTCACTTTTTGCTCAAGAAAAGCCCCAGGTTCGCCGGAGCAACCTTGAGGTGCCGGAGGCCACCTGTTAGTTTCTGGCCCCATTTGAGGAACCTGGGGGCATCGTCGTCGCTGCAGGAGGTTAGGGGACAATTTTGGAGCTTTTCTGGGCAGCGGAGGAGGGAGATCGGTCCTGGGGAAACTCGCAACCCTGCGAGTTCTTCCAGTTCGTCGAAGGGCCCTCACCGCCGTTAGATTTTGAAGGAGCTCCCAGTTCGTACAGGAGCCATCAGATCAACTCGCACCTCAGCTGTGGATTCCACGCCGATCTTCCAATCTGGACCGTAGCTGCACGAAGGGGTATCGGGCCCCGTTGGCTTGACGCGTGGTAAGTGGGAGCCGCGCCGCCGTCGGATCCCACGCACTAAGCTGGGTATTTTGTGCTCCCAACCCGGCTATCTTTGTATTTATTATTTAAGTTTAAAACTTTCCTCTGCAGCTATTAAACTTTGGTGACATTTACGTATAGCCCCCCGGTTTTTGGATTATCCCTTTTGTGCCCCTACCAGGTCATGTGCCTCGTGCACGTGACGTTGGCAATTTTGCAGCACTATCCTTGGATTTCTAGATATTTTGGTTTAGTCTATAAAAGTTTTTATTAAGTCATTAAGTTTTCTGGAAAATTGCTATTGTGCCCCCGGATTATTTGTATATTGACAAAAACACCCCTGACCTGAGTGTATTTTCTTGCCGTTGTCTCTAATTTTTGCATGCATCTATAAAACCCCAAAAATCCCCAAAAATCACATTAAGTTCCTGTTGCATTGCACATTCACGGCATATTTTTATTTTTCATATTTATTGCATTTTATTATTTTTAAAAATTCAAAAACATGCATTTTCAGCACTGTTTGCATTATAAAATACATAAAAATTATTAAAACATCTCAGAAAATTCCCAAAAAATTATATTTTGCATATTTTAGTGTGTTTTAATTTCAGACTAAAAATCAACAAAAATATAAAAGAAAACTCCTAAAAATATAAAAACTCTAAAAACCCTTTATAAAAATATTAAAAATCCATAAAAAATCCTAAAAATCTAATGTTTATCTCTGAATTTTCCTTGTTTTATTATCTTTTATAGAAAAATTAATTTGGAGAACTTTTGTTACTGTTTCCTATTTTATTTCTCCATTTTAGTTTCAACTTTTTTAATTTATCCACTATTTTCAATATTTTTGACTTTAAAAATACCAAAAAAATTAAGAAAACTGTAAAAAAATCACAAAAACGGTAGCAAATTATAAAAAGACCAAAAACACTTTATTTTCTGATTTTTCTTTATTTTTACCTATTTTTATAAATACTCTATTCCTCTCTTTCTTATATTGTATATATATTCTATTATTGAAAAAAATATAAAAAAATATAAAATATAAAAAGAAAATATAAAATTAGAAAATTTAAAAATCAAAATACAAAAATACAAAATTAAAAGTTAAAAAATTATTATAAAATAAAAAACCCACAAGAAAATAGCATAGACAAACATTCACACTCACACACTTGTGCATTAACTTTCCTCGTTCTACCTGTCTGCTCCCTGTGTTCGACCTCTACACATACTTACACCTATACACATCTTTGTTGTAGAATTATAATAAATTTTAACTCCGCACCGTTTTTCATTCCTTGATTTCTGTTGTGGGTTAATTGTTGTTCGAAGTTCGGATTCTCCTGCAGGTCGCCTCAGCGACACTGTGATCCAGACTTGTGTGGATTACTTTAGACCCATGGAAAATCCTCTTCAAAAGACGCGCAATGAAGCGGGCCCCGTGGCGCAACCAAAAGGGGCCACGTGGCGCAACCAGAAGGCGCCATGTGGCCTAATTAGTTTATTGTGACAAAGAATTGAAGGAATTAAGGGGAAAATGATCGAATTTTGAAAAACTCAAAACATGAAAGTTGTAGATCTCGATGAGATCTACAAGTTTCATGTTGACCAAAAACGGAGATATGAGGTCAAACAAAGGTAGAAAATATTTTTGAGGGCGTTTTTAAGGATAAAAACACCACGAATTTTAGTTTTGCCATTTTTTTATGTTTTTAATTTATTTAATAACTTTGATATTTACAGGGATTTGTCTGGTTCTTATTGGCACTTAGTCCAAGTTAGGGGGTTAATTTTTGTGAATTAGAAGCATGAAACATGGTTTCATCAACCCCCTATACTTAAACTATGCTCGACCCCGAGCATCAAAGAAAATGAATGAGATGGATTAACCCCCTTGTGCATGTGCATACAGGATCTGATCTCTTTAATCCACTCACCTTTAGAGATCCAAAAACTTAGATCTCAACTCAGCCTTAATCAAGAGGCATCCAATTCCTCTAGTTATCCGGACTCTCTCTGATGTACATATAAACTAAAGATATGACATTTAGTGTTGACTGCGTTCACGAGAGTAGAGTCAAAACGTCACCTAAGGTCCTGGTCCAAAAAATTCTCCTAAGGACCCAATCCTCAAACACTAGGGAATAAATCATATCTTGCGTCCAATCCACCGTCTCTTTAGTTGTCAGACTTAGAAGTGTATATGGCAGGCCAGGTGATGGAGGGATTTAGGAATGTGTCATTTCTTCTCTCCCTCTAATTGGAACAAGGATTCTCTCTAGTGCCTTATTACGCAACACATTTTTTGGTGTTGATCAGTGCGTCCGTCAAGAGAAGTTGGAGCCGTCTGCACTTGTTTTCATGGGAATACACCAGGGTGTGTCTTTTTTGAGTACCTATCATACCTTCTACACCCAGAATTGTAGCATTTATGATGCAGAGCTCTTTTTTGGTGCAAGCCCGACTCCTGATCCTAATAGCGGTGGTCCAAGTGGACACTTTGAAAATGATTGGGAGTGCTCGCCTTTGGTGGAAGCTCTTTGATATTTGACTTTGTGGAATGAGAGCTTTTCTTTGACATTTCATTACTTTGTAGTATTTTTGGCTAGCTCCACTACTGTTACCAAAAGTTGGTGCACACTGATCAACATTTTTGTTTATTTCACACCCTGGCACTTAGGTCAATGACAAGAGATTAGTATAAGAACCAAGTTCTCATACTGGCTAGAAATGCTGACACTCAGGTTTCATGAAGCCTTCAAAGATTTTATCCCATCCTCGAGCATCATTAGATCAAGTCTAGACTCGAATCTCTCATCCCAGTTCCTAGAGTGAAAAGTCAACTCATCTCATCGAAATTACAGTCGTGCATGTGATGTGCTGATCATATTCTTATATTCAGAGACTAAGCATGCAGTACGCAAATCTAGAAACCTAGGGAAATGTGGATAATTAAGTCTAAGACCCTGATGGCTAAGGCTGGTTAACCTAAAATCTCAAGACCTCATAAACCAAGTTTCCTTGAACATTTCTGATACAGGGTGGAAGTGTTGAGGATTTAATCCAACTCCTTCATTCAAAACACTTTTTTTCTTTTTCTTTTTTTTCTTTTTTTTGTCAGACTTTAAAAGACAAAAATGTCTACCTAAACTCAAATGAGTAGATGCCTCTACATTCAGCCAGTATAGGTGTAAGTACAGGCCTGAGCCTGTTGCTTGAGGACGGAGCCTTATGCGATGTCCTCTAAACCACCTACTCTGCTAAGAGTGAACCCTCACTGAACGCGGCTACTTATTTGAGCTTAGTAGTCACTATTGACTTTTAAAGGATTTTTTTTGAATTTTTTTCAATTTTTAGGTTAGAACACAGGTTAAGCTCAACTTTCCTTGAAATCAAAAAGAAATTTCAATACCATGTAACACAAATAAAGATTTTCCAAAACATTTCCAAAAGATTTTCCAAAACAAGAAAAACTCATTTTAAAAATCATTTTCAAAAATATTTTTCTATAAAAATAGTGTAGCATAATATAGAAATCCTTGAAAATAATTTTGTCCACTTGGTTCAAAGTATTTTACTTTAGCCAAAAAGTTTTGAATTTTTCAAATTTTTCAAAATATAGCTAAAGTACATATACTGTATATACGGTATACCCCCCTATACTTAAACTTTGCTATGTCCTCGTAGCACTAGATGATACAAGTCCATAGGTCCATTTAAATATAGAAAAATATACAGGAACTAAGGAGGGCTCCCCCTATACTTAGGCTAGAAATAACCTAAGTATTGAGGCAAGGAAAGATGAGTATAAAAAATCACGGGGACTCGGGTCCCCCTTATACTTAGGCTGAGAGTAACCTAAGTATAAAGATTGAGAGTTGATGCTGGGAGAGACCCGAGGTGAACGAAGAAGTCGGATGGATATACAAATGAACGGATGAATCTTCTGAGATAAATGGAGTATCTAGTGTCTAAGGGAGGGTTTCGGAACATTCATGGCTCAAACAAGCATGCAATACACTTTGATTTCACCAACGCATGCATGAAACCAACAAATGTTGGTTGATTATCTTGTCAGTTTTGTTGGTGATTAAAACATTCTATTTGACGCGAAAAAATGTCAAGTAGAACAAACTATGTAAATACGGGTGTTGCTCTCCCAAAACAAGATTTCACTCCATTTTTAGGTTGACTTGCTAGTACCCGGCTGAAAGTAGGTCCAACTCGTCGTAAGAACCGGTCCGTACTTACTCCTATACTTGCGTGCACCGTATAACTAACGCCTCATTGAAATCGTATTCTAATCGGTTCTTTTGACATCGAAGATGACCGATTGGGAGGATATTTATTCGGACTTTACGAATCTCTCGTTGAACCCTCCAAGAAGTATTTCTTCAATGGTCCAGACATAACTTGGACCAACCTGGACTCATGATCCCCTTGAGCCCAGGATCACGCACTCTCGGGATGGTTACTCTCAAACCATTCCCTTCCTCTCTTCCCACCTCACCGAGGAAGACCTTTGCCTCGGTGAGAATATCTTGATTCATAAATCCTCTTCTAATCAAGAACACCTTGCTGATTCAGGACTTAAAGACGACACTAGAAAAATGCCTCCAAAGAAGAAAGAAGAGGAAGAAGAGAACCATGAAGACCCGTTGAGAATGGTACTTGCCAGATTAGCTGCATCAGAGCAACAACACGCACTACTCCGAGCTCAGTTAGGACAACTAAATGTTGGGATCGAACCACCTATGGATGCGGCGTATAACCCCGGACAATACCAAATTCGGAACTATTTGAGTCCGGCAGAACCCACCGTTGATTTTGAGTTGAAGCCGCACTTTCTAAACCTGCTGCCACACTTTGATGGGTATGCTTCTGAGGAGCCATATGCATTCCTAAGGGACTTTGAGCTCATCTGTGCTAACCTCAAACATCATAATGTTAGCCATGATTATATTAGGCTCAAAGCCCTTCCATTTGCCTTGAGTGGCAAAGCTGACTATTGGGTAAAGAATTTGGGAGTTATAGTCACCACTTATGCCCAGTTCAAGGACCTGTTTCTGAAGAAGTTCTACCCATTGAGTAGAACTAATATGATGAGGACGCGCATTACGAGTTTTTCCTAGTTACCCCATGAAGCCTTTTGTGATGCTTGGGAAAGATTCAAGGACACCCTGCAGAAGTGTCCCTGTCACAATTTAGATTATAATATCCTGGTCCAGTCACAAGAATCTCATGTTCAGATTTAGGAGATGTTGAATAGTATACCTGACCAAAGTGTTGCTGAGAACTAGAACGGTTCAGGCTATTGGGGTTAGCCTGAACTTGTGCTGGGATTGAGTGAAAAGTCAACTCATCTCATCGAAACTGCAGTCGTGCATATGATGTGCTGATCATATTCTTATATTCAGAGACTAAGCATGCAGTACGCAAATCTAGAAACCTAGGGAAATGTGGATAATTAAGTCTAAGACCCTGATGGCTAAGGTTGGTTAACCTAAAATCTCAAGACCTCATAAACCAAGTTTCCTCGAACATTTCTGATACAGGGTGGAAGTGTTGAGGATTTAATCCAACTCCTTCATTCAAAACACTTTTTTTCTTTTTCTTTCTTTTTCTTTTTTTTATCAGACTTTAAAAGACAAAAATGTCTGCCTAAACTCAAATGAGTAGATGCCTCTACATTCAGCCAGTATAGGTGTAAGTACAGGCCTGAGCCCGTTGCTTGAGGACGGAGCCTTATGCGATGTCCTCTAAACCACCTACTCTGCTAAGGGTGAACCCTCACTGAACGCGGCTACTTATTTGAGCTTAGTAGTCACTATTGACTTTTAAAGGATTTTTTTTGAATTTTTTTTCAATTTTTAGGTTAGAACACAGGTTAAGCTCAACTTTCCTTGAAATCAAAAAGAAATTTCAATACCATGTAACACAAATAAAGATTTTCCAAAACATTTCCAAAAGATTTTCCAAAACAAGAAAAACTCATTTTAAAAATCATTTTCAAAAATAATTTTCTATAAAAATAGTGTAGCATAATATAGAAATCCTTGAAAATAATTTTGTCCACTTAGTTCAAAGTATTTTACTTTAGCCAAAAAGTTTTGAATTTTTCAAATTTTTCAAAATATAGCTAAAGTACATATACTGTATATACGGTATACCCCCCTATACTTAAACTTTGCTATGTCCTCGTAGCACTAGATGATACAAGTCCATAGGTCCATTTAAATATAGAAAAATATACAGGAACTAAGGAGGGCTCCCCCTATACTTAGGCTAGAAATAACCTAAGTATTGAGGCAAGGAAAGATGAGTATAAAAAATCACGGGGACTCGGGTCCCCCTTATACTTAGGCTGAGAGTAACCTAAGTATAAAGATTGAGAGTTGATGCTGGGAGAGACCCGAGGTGAACGAAGAAGTCGGATGGATATACAAATGAACGGATGAATCTTCTGAGATAAATGGAGTATCTAGTGTCTAAGGGAGGGTTTCGGAACATTCATGGCTCAAACAAGCATGCAATACACTTTGATTTCACCAACTCATGCATGAAACCAACAAATGTTGGTTGATTATCTTGTCAGTTTTGTTGGTGATTAAAACATTCTATTTGACGCGAAAAAATGTCAAGTAGAACAAACTATGTAAATACGGGTGTTGCTCTCCCAAAACAAGATTTCACTCCATTTTTAGGTTGACTTGCTAGTACCCGGCTGAAAGTAGGTCCAACTCGTCGTAAGAACCGGTCCGTACTTACTCCTATACTTGCGTGCACCGTATAACTAACGCCTCATTGAAATCGTATTCTAATCGGTTCTTTTGACATCGAAGATGACCGATTGGGAGGATATTTATTCGGACTTTACGAATCTCTCGTTGAACCCTCCAAGAAGTATTTCTTCAATGGTCCAGACATAACTTGGACCAACCTGGACTCATGATCCCCTTGAGCCCAGGATCACGCACTCTCGGGATGGTTACTCTCAAACCATTCCCTTCCTCTCTTCCCACCTCACCGAGGAAGACCTTTGCCTCGGTGAGAATATCTTGATTCATAAATCCTCTTCTAATCAAGAACACCTTGCTGATTCAGGACTTAAAGACGACACTAGAAAAATGCCTCCAAAGAAGAAAGAAGAGGAAGAAGAGAACCATGAAGACCCGTTGAGAATGGTACTTGCCAGATTAGCTGCATCAGAGCAACAACACGCACTACTCCGAGCTCAGTTAGGACAACTAAATGTTGGGATCAAACCACCTATGGATGCGGCGTATAACCCCGGACAATACCAAATTCGGAACTATTTGAGTCCGGCAGAACCCACCGTTGATTTTGAGTTGAAGCCGCACTTTCTAAACCTGCTGCCACACTTTGATGGGTATGCTTCTGAGGAGCCATATGCATTCCTAAGGGACTTTGAGCTCATCTGTGCTAACCTCAAACATCATAATGTTAGCCATGATTATATTAGGCTCAAAGCCCTTCCATTTGCCTTGAGTGGCAAAGCTGACTATTGGGTAAAGAATTTGGGAGTTATAGTCACCACTTATGCCCAGTTCAAGGACCTGTTTCTGAAGAAGTTCTACCCATTGAGTAGAACTAATATGATGAGGGCGCGCATTACGAGTTTTTCCTAGTTACCCCATGAAGCCTTTTGTGATGCTTGGGAAAGATTCAAGGACACCCTGCAGAAGTGTCCCTGTCACAATTTAGATTATAATATCTTGGTCCAGTCACAAGAATCTCATGTTCAGATTTAGGAGATGTTGAATAGTATACCTGACCAAAGTGTTGCTGAGAACTAGAACGGTTCAGGCTATTGGGGTTAGCCTGAACTTGTGCTGGGATTGAGTGAAAAGTCAACTCATCTCATTGAAACTGCAGTCGTGCATATGATGTGCTGATCATATTCTTATATTCAGAGACTAAGCATGCAGTACGCAAATCTAGAAACCTAGGGAAATGTGGATAATTAAGTCTAAGACCCTGATGGCTAAGGTTGGTTAACCTAAAATCTCAAGACCTCATAAACCAAGTTTCCTCGAACATTTCTGATACAGGGTGGAAGTGTTGAGGATTTAATCCAACTCCTTCATTCAAAACACTTTTTTTCTTTTTCTTTCTTTTTCTTTTTTTTATCAGACTTTAAAAGACAAAAATGTCTGCCTAAACTCAAATGAGTAGATGCCTCTACATTCAGCCAGTATAGGTGTAAGTACAGGCCTGAGCCCGTTGCTTGAGGACGGAGCCTTATGCGATGTCCTCTAAACCACCTACTCTGCTAAGGGTGAACCCTCACTGAACGCGGCTACTTATTTGAGCTTAGTAGTCACTATTGACTTTTAAAGGATTTTTTTTGAATTTTTTTTCAATTTTTAGGTTAGAACACAGGTTAAGCTCAACTTTCCTTGAAATCAAAAAGAAATTTCAATACCATGTAACACAAATAAAGATTTTCCAAAACATTTCCAAAAGATTTTCCAAAACAAGAAAAATTCATTTTAAAAATCATTTTCAAAAATAATTTTCTATAAAAATAGTGTAGCATAATATAGAAATCCTTGAAAATAATTTTGTCCACTTAGTTCAAAGTATTTTACTTTAGCCAAAAAGTTTTGAATTTTTCAAATTTTTCAAAATATAGCTAAAGTACATATACTGTATATACGGTATACCCCCCTATACTTAAACTTTGCTATGTCCTCGTAGCACTAGATGATACAAGTCCAAAGGTCCATTTAAATATAGAAAAATATACAGGAACTAAGGAGGGCTCCCCCTATACTTAGGCTAGAAATAACCTAAGTATTGAGGCAAGGAAAGATGAGTATAAAAAATCACGGGGACTCGGGTCCCCCTTATACTTAGGCTGAGAGTAACCTAAGTATAAAGATTGAGAGTTGATGTTGGGAGAGACCCGAGGTGAACGAAGAAGTCGGATGGATATACAAATGAACGGATGAATCTTCTGAGATAAATGGAGTATCTAGTGTCAATGGGAGGGTTTCGGAACATTCATGGCTCAAAGAAGCATGCAATACACTTTGATTTCACCAACTCACGCATGAAACCAACAAATGTTGGTTGATTATCTTGTCTGTTTTGTTGGTGATTAAAACATTCTATTTTACGCGAAAAAATGTCAAGTAGAACAAACTATGTAAATACGGGTGTTGCTCTCCCAAAACAAGATTTCACTCCATTTTTAGGTTGACTTGCTAGTACCCGGCTGAAAGTAGGTCCAACTCGTCGTAAGAACCGGTCCGTACTTACTCCTATACTTGCGTGCACCGTATAACTAACGCCTCATTGAAATCGTATTCTAATCGGTTCTTTTGACATCGAAGATGACCGATTGGGAGGATATTTATTCGGACTTTACGAATCTCTCGTTGAACCCTCCAAGAAGTATTTCTTCAATGGTCCAGACATAACTTGGACCAACCAGGACTCATGATCCCCTTGAGCCCAGGATCACGCACTCTTGGGATGGTTACTCTCAAACCATTCCCTTCCTCTCTTCCCACCTCACCGAGGAAGACCTTTGCCTCAGTGAGAATATCTTGATTCATAAATCCTCTTCTAATCAAGAACACCTTGCTGATTCAGGACTTAAAGACGATACTAGAAAAATGCCTCCAAAGAAGAAAGAAGAGGAAGAAGAGAACCAGAAGACCCGTTGAGAATGGTACTTGCCAGATTAGCTGCATCATAGCAGCAACACGCACTACTCCGAGCTCAGTTAGGACAACTAAATGTTGGGATCGAACCACCTATGGATGCGGCGTATAACCCCGGACAATACCAAATTCGGAACTATTTGAGTCCGGCGGAACCCACCGTTGATTTTGAGTTGAAGCCGCACTTTCTAAACCTGCTGCCTCACTTTGATGGGTATGCTTCTGAGGAGCCATATGCATTCCTAAGGGACTTTGAGCTCATCTGTGCTAACCTCAAACATCATAATGTTAGCCATGATTATATTAGGCTCAAAGCCCTTCCATTTGCCTTGAGTGGCAAAGCTGACTATTGGGTAAAGAATTTGAGAGTTATAGTCACCACTTATGCCCAGTTCAAGGACCTGTTTCTGAAGAAGTTCTACCCATTGAGTAGAACTAATATGATGAGGACGCGCATTACGAGTTTTTCCTAGTTACCCCATGAAGCCTTTTGTGATGCTTGGGAAAGATTCAAGGACACCCTGCAGAAGTGTCCCTGTCACAATTTAGATTATAATATCTTGGTCCAGTCACAAGAATCTCATGTTCAGATATAGGAGATGTTGAATAGTATACCTGACCAAAGTGTTGCTGAGAACTAGATCGGTTCAGGCTATTGGGGTTAGCCTGAACTTGTGCTGGGAATGACTGGACCAAGATATTATAATCTAAATTGTGACAGGGACACTTCTACAGGATGTCCTTGAATCTTTCCCAATCATCACAAAAGGCTTCATGGGGTAACTAGGAAAAACTCGTAATGCGCGTCCTCATCATATTAGTTCTACTCAATGGGTAGAACTTCTTCAGAAACAGGTCCTTGAACTGGGCATAAGTGGTGACTATAACTCCCAAATTCTTTACCCAATAGTCAGCTTTGCCACTCAAGGCAAATGGAAGGGCTTTGAGCCTAATATAATCATGGCTAACATTATGATGTTTGAGGTTAGCACATATGAGCTCAAAGTCCCTTAGGAATGCATATGGCTCCTCAGAAGCATACCCATCAAAGTGTGGCAGCAGGTTTAGAAAGTGCGGCTTCAACTCAAAATCAACGGTGGGTTCTGCCGGACTCAAATAGTTCCGAATTTGGTATTGTCCGGGGTTATACGCCGCATCCATAGGTGGTTCGATCCCAACATTTAGTTGTCCTAACTGAGCTCGGAGTAGTGCGTGTTGCTGCTCTGATGCAGCTAATCTGGCAAGTACCATTCTCAACGGGTCTTCATGGTTCTCTTCTTCCTCTTCTTTCTTCTTTGGAGGCATTTTTCTAGTATCGTCTTTAAGTCCTGAATCAGCAAGGTGTTCTTGATTAGAAGAGGATTTATGAATCAAGATATTCTCACCGAGGCAAAGGTCTTCCTCGGTGAGGTGGGAAGAGAGGAAGGAAATGGTTTGAGAGTAACCATCCCGAGAGTGCGTGATCCTGGGCTCAAGGGGATCATGAGTCCAGGTTGGTCCAAGTTATGTCTGGACTATTGAAGAAATGCTTCTTGGAGGGTTCAACGAGAGATTCATAAAGTCCGAATAAATATCCTCCCAATCGGTCATCTTCGATGTCAAAAGAACCGATTAGAATACGATTTCAATGAGGCGTTAGTTCTACGGTGCACGCAAGTATAGGAGTAAGTACGGACCGGTTCTTACGACGAGTTGGACCTACTTTCAGCCCGACAAGGCTAGTACCAGGCAGGGCAGCAAGGCCCTCAATTTTAGTAGATACCCCAGCATTAGCAGCAATAGAGGTAGTACCCTGGCTAGCACGGCCCGTCTTCCCAATCTTCTTCTCATTCTTTTCCACTCCCTTCTTCGTCCGGTCCCATGGACTCACAGTTTCAGCAGATAGTCGACATACTTTGTTCCTACCAAAATGAAATTCATGACTTATGAATGGATGTCAACCGCCTGTCCAGATGGAGAGATGAGCAATCTGCACCCTCTACCTCTATCTCAACCCAAATTCAGGCTAACCTTAACGGCCTGAACCGTTCTAGTTCTCAGTTGCACCTTAGTCAAGTATACTATTCAACATCTCTTAGATATGAACATGAGATTCTTTCGTGTGACAAATCTAACCACATGTCACTTAGAAGCAAAAGGACCATGACCGTACCTGACTGGGCGAGGGACACGAGGAGGGGCCTCTTTGGAGCTCTACCTGAGGAGTCTTCAGAGAACGAGGAGGAGAAGCATCATATTCAGGGGCCCCATCAGCATCATCCGAGGATCTTGTTTCCGAGAGCCAAGAAGAGAAGGAGAGTACAATTGTAGCATCAACAGCATGGATATATCTTGGATTTTATGGAGGACCTTGCACCTCCGGTTATGGCAGATACCACTACAGCTTCCTTTCCTCAACCTATAGCACATAGTTTTGATTTTGATCCAATGTTGCATAAAAAATATTCATGTATGAAGAACTTTGTTTTTGTTAATTCAAAGAATGATCTTTCAGTTCATGATTCAGATTCTTCATCTTCTATTTCCCTTGCTTCCATCCCTTTCCCTTCTGCTCTTACGGGAGGAAAGCGCATCAGAAAGATTCAGAAAGATGACCCTGATATGGCATGATTTTGTAAAGAAAATATCACGGTCAAGGTGCCATTTGATGAGTATGTGGCTAATCATCCTGCATTCCAGAAATACCTTAAGGTGAGTTGCACATCTACTGGGGTTAGCAGGAAGAAACCAAACCAATATGTGAAGACTCATGTCTTGTCAGTAGCCACAGCTTATTGTCTCAAGAATCAGCAACTACCAAGGAAAAAGAGAGATATGGGAGTGATCGTTCGCTAGATACGATGATTAATTTGGGCACGTTATAGTACGTGTACTTAGCGAATCAGTCAGAACCGAGAGAAGATCTCTGTGAAGAGTGTTTCGGCTTTAATTTATATCACGGGCAAGTCCGGGGTCGAATACAGGGAGGCAAAGGAACAACTTTAGGTTAATTCGAAAATTAAGATCTAGATTTTCAGCGCGGATTTTTTTTAATTTTTTTAATGCAGAAACAAATGCAAATGCGGATGAATCAAGATAATAAGAAAACACACAACTAGGCCAAATTAATTTTAATGTTAAATCAGTTCAATTCGGCCAAATTATATTTTTCCTAAGATCTTAATCCAATGATGCATGCAAAATATATTTTTTTCGAATTTTAGGGGTTAAAATGCAACAATTAAGAATGCACATTTTTATGGTTTTTTTTTGCAATTTATCACACAAACAGTAAGAAAAAAATCATGAAAAAATCACTGGAATACAATAACTTTTTGGAATTTTTTGACAAAATATGATTTTTTTATGAATTTTTTTAGTAAAAACAGAGTGACTGTGAGTAATTAAATCCTAATAAATCCACAATGTCAAATTAGCCAGAGAGCGAATTATCTCAAATAGATATTTACATATAGAATCCAGGAGACTTGAAATTTTGTGAAAATGATGTATATGGATTTAATTAAAAATCAATTACTAAAATCACTCTACAATTTATTTCAGGCACATGACAACTCTATTTTGGATGAAATTTGGAAAGTAATTCAATCACATTTCAAGGCATCATGTCTAATTTTTCAAGAATTTTTAAAGCAATCGTGAGTTAGATATAAATTTATAAGCTCAAAATGGGTAAAATATGCAATATTTCAGTTAACTATTTTTATTTAATTATCCAAAGACCATAAAAATATAAATAAATATCCACATGGTAGAGAACTAGTTGCTCAACATCAAGACATTTTTATTGAATAAAATGAGGCCACACGAATGTCCAAATTAAGATGTGAATATAGGGTTGTCTTTGCAACTTCAGAAAACAATATTTACAACAAAGTATGTACAGGGACTGACTTGTAATTATAAAAATATCAAAGGAAAAGTATGCATTTTTTAAAAAATAAAAAAAGAAGAAAATGACCTTCTTCGGCAGAACCCGAAAGGGAACGGTAGAGGCGGGGGGTCGGCACGCGCGGCACCGCGCGCGGAGGAGCTGTGGCACGGCAGAAGGTGGCTGCAGTGGGCGGCGCGGCTTCAGCCGCTGAAGAGGAATGAGGGGGCCACCGTGCGCGGCTGGGCTAGAGGTGGAGCTGGCGGAGGGGGGGGAGGCGGGGCGTGGTTGAGCCGATGCTGCTGCTCCTGTGTTTTTTAATTATTTTTTTATTTTTTTTATTTTTTTGTTTTACGGATGCTACTGTTTTTTTATTTTAATTTTTTTATATTTTTTAAAAACAAGGAATGCAAATAATAAAAAGAAAAGTGTAGTGGTGGTAATATGATAAAATAGAACAAATGGAGGATGATGGGTGGTGATATGATATGATAAAAAATACAAAAAATAACAAGATGATAAAATAAGAAGAAAAATACCTACGATAAACACGGGCGCCTATGAAGTGCTCACGAGAGCACGGTCTTCGCTCAAATTGCCGGCGAGCGATGAGCTCGAGCAGCGCACAGATGCGGCTGCGATGTTGGCCAAGAAGTCAACGGATCTCACCGGAGAGAGGGTTGTCGTCGCTCGACCGTGGTTGCGTCGCCGTCACCGATTCAACTCTGGAAACTAGGTCTCCTCACATAAAGATGGATCAAAGGCAAAAATGAGGACAATGAGATGTATATAAAGAGAGAACATGAGAAGTTATTAAAGTGGTGGAGTTGAATGGGAGGTTGTATTATTGATGGAGTGGAATGGGAGGTTTTAAAAAATGATGGAATAATGGAGTTGAATTGGTGGTTATTGTAGAGAATGAAGATTAAAATAATAAATAAATAAATAAAGTATGCTACTTTAAAAGAGAAAATAAAATAAAGAGAAGAAAAAGAGTGGGGAATTTACAAAAGAATACACAACATGTACATTTTTTGTTTGCTTTTCTAATTTATATTTTTTTTATCTTTTTAATAAGGGATATTTACAACAGAAAAATACAGTAAAATACTAGAATCAAAATACAATGCAACAATGATTTTTTGGATTTTTAATGATTAAGAAAGATAAAATAAAAAATAAGGAAAGATTGAATATATACAAATATACAATGTAC
This sequence comes from Ottelia alismoides, assembly GCA_037367405.1. Lineage (NCBI taxonomy): Eukaryota > Viridiplantae > Streptophyta > Magnoliopsida > Alismatales > Hydrocharitaceae > Ottelia > Ottelia alismoides. The sequence continues at coordinate 391,654 of JAZKJV010011622.1, forward strand.
ATCTAGGTCTCAAAACCCAACTTTTGCAAATGAGTTAATGAAACTACTTCCCTTGGATAGATAATTTTCTAACTTGAACTTTAAAAGTGAGTTTGGTGAATTTGGAGTTCATACGGAGCGGAAATTTGGCCGGGAAGTTGGATTTTACGGCTTTTGTCTTTGGGATCTAAGAGCATTTATTTGAGGTAAAATTTGTTTTTATTTTGTATTTTTACATACATTTTTATAAGCGAGTTAGAGAAAGAATTAGCCAAAAAGGAGTTGAAATAAAATTATTAAAAATACATGAAGTTTTGGGCTATTTACAGGTGCAAAAATCCTTTAATTTGCGGCTTTTCATTATTAATTTATGTTGTACAATATAATATACAATAATTAGTGGGTTTTATTTACAAGAGTCATTTTGTTAATTTATTGATTTTTGGGACATTTATTTCAGATTTTACTCAGAGATTTTGCTAAGATCAAGATATTGAGATGATGAATCGTGGATTCATCATCCCCCGATACTTAAACTTTGCTAGTCCTCGAGCAAATAAAGAATGAATAAGTTGGAATATCCACTGACTGTGCATGTGAATACAAGACTTGATCCATTCAAGAACTCTTAGTTTTAGAGATCCTAAAATTCTAAGATGAACCATGCTCTAGTAAAAAGGTATCCAATTTTCCTAATCATCAGACTCTCTTTGTATACATATATAGTAGGGATATGACTTAAGTGTTGACCGCAATTACAAGAGTAGGTCGCAATGTCACCCAAGGTTCCAGTCCAAGAGACTCTCTTAAGAACCCAATCCTCAACACTAGGGAATAAATCATTTCTTGCATCCAATCCACCGTCTCTTTAGTTGTCAGACTTAAAAGTGTAGATGGAAGGCCAGTTGATGGAGGGCATAGGATTGTGTCATTTCTTCTCTCCCTCTCATTGTAACAAGGATCCTCTCGAGTGCCTTATAAACTTAACGCATTTTTTTGTTGTTGATCAGTGTGTCCGTCAAGAAAAGTTGGAGTCTTCTACACTTGTTTTCTTGGGAGTACACCGGGGTGTGCCTTTTTTGAGTACCTATCGTACCTTCTACACCCAGACTTGTAGAATTTACGATGCAGAGCCCTTTTTGGGTGCAAGCCCGACTCCTGGTCCTAATAGCGGTGGTCCAAGTGGACACTTTGAAATGGTTGGGAGCGCTCGCCTTTGGTGGAAGCTCTTTGGTATTTGACTTTGTGGAATGAGAGTTTTTCTTTGACATTTCATTACTTTGTAATATTTTTGGCTAGCTCCACTGCTTTTACCAAGAGTTGGTGCACATTGATCAACATTTTTTATTTTATCACACCCTGGCACATAGGTAAATGTCAAGAGATAGTACAAGAACCATGTTCTCATGCTGGCTAAAGATGCTGACACTCATGTTTCATGAAGCCTTCATTGATTTTATCTCATCCTCGAGCATCATCAAATCAAGTCCAAACTCAAATCCCTCATCCCAGTTCCTCAAGTGAAATTTCAACTCATCTCATCATAAATGCAGTCGTGTATGTGAGGTGCTGATCATATTCTTAAGGTAGAGACTAAGCATGCAATATAGCACACAAATCTTTCAAACTAGGGAAGTGTGAATAATTAAGTTTAGGACCCTAATGACTAAGGCTGGTTAACTCAAAGTCTCAAGACCTCATAAACCAAGTGTTCTTGATCATCACAAGTCTTGTGTGAAAGTGTAAGTGTCAGGGATTAAACCAACTTATTAGTTAGTTTTTTTTATTTTTCAGAGGTTTTTAAAAAAAATAAGAGAAAAGAAGAAGGTTTTTTTCTTTAGAAAAAGTTTTGCTTTTTTTAAGAGTTTTTTTGAAAAAGATAGGTAAATAAGAAAGGACATTTTTTTGAAAAAGTTTTTTTTAAGCAAATAAGGGGGAAAATCAATTTTTTTGAAAAAAATTTTAAGAGATTTTTTTTGAAAAAGTTTTTTACCCACCCCATAATTATTGTATAATATATACAAAAATACGTGAAAGTGCGAGCTATGGGTAAAGTATATATGTAATATATATACACGCCCCCCCTATACTTAGCATGTGCTATGTCCTCATAGCACAAGAAGCAAGAAAAAGACATAGCTCGTGCTAAGCGTAGGACAACTAAATTCATAAAAAGTATAGAAGTCGATCTGCCCTCCTATACTTAGGCTCTTGTCATCCTAAGTGTAGAAGAAGAGAAAAAAATGGGGCGGTCAAGGTCAAGAGGTGAAATGGATGAGTATATACACATGGCGGGTATCGGTCCCCCCTATACTTAGGCTTTGATCAGCCTAAGTATAAGACAAGAGTAAGTGTGAGAACTGATGTGATCTGGAGAATATACAGAGTAGGGATAATATACATGAGTGGATAAATCTTATAAGCTGCTGAATTTGATACTGCATCTTCATGAAGAGTAATATGATGTATCTGCTCTGTGCTCACTCTACATGAAGTTGATGACCACGACTTGGACTAACTGCTCTTTCGAATCTATAAAATGCTTCAATAGTTGTCCATTCACCACATGAGATTGTGCACCATCAATGAGATCAGCTATCTCTACACTTCCATTCTCGTGCACTTTCGTAATAACAAAGGGACCCGTCCATTTAGATTTGAGTTTCCCATGGAACATCTTCAACCTGTCATTGAACAACCATACCTTTTGTCCAAGGACAAAGTCTTTGCACCTAATGTGCTGATCATGCCATCTCTTCACTTTGTCCTTATAAATCAAACTGTTGTCATATGCCCTATTTCGGATTTCCACGAGCTCGTTCAAGTTCAAGTCTCGACAAAGCTTCCCTAGGTGACAACATCAATTAATCTGCTTAATTGCCCATTCAGATTTGTGAATCAGCTTTGCGGGCAAATGGCATGGCTTGCCATAGATCATTATAACTGGTGAAGTACCCAATGGTGTCTTGTAAGCTGTCCTATAGGCTCATAGAACTTGGTCCAAGAGCCGGGACCAGTTCTTCCTATTGGGACGAACCAACTTCTGCAAAATACTCTTCACCTCTCTGTTCGAAACCTCTGCCATGCCGTTGGACTGTGGGTGGTAAGGACTAGTAACTCTATGCTCAAATCTATAGTCCTTAGCTAAAGATCTCATATCTCAGTTCACAAAGCGGCTACCTCCATCAGATATCAGAACTTTTGGCACCCCGAACCTAGCAATAATATGGTCTCTCACAAACTTACAGACAGTCTTGATGTCGGCGGTTCGGGTTGGGATAGCCTCCACCCACCTAGATAAATAATCAGTCGCCAACAATATGTACTCATGTCCTTGGCTGTTGGGAAAGGGACCCATAAAATCTATGCCCCATGCATCAAAAATATCACAAATAATCACCGGCTGCATGGGAATCTCATCTCTCTGTCCAACTGTCCCTCCCATCCTTTGACAGATCGAGCACGACTGTACAAAATCAATAGCATCTCTAAATAAGGTCGGTCAATACAATCCACATTGAAGTACTTTGTGAGTGGTTCTCTTCCCCAAATGGTGTCCTCCAGCCTCAAGTGAATGACAATATGTGAGGACACTCTGGTACTCCTCCTGAGGAATACACCTTCTCCAAACACAATCCGGCCTTTCGAAGAAAAGAAAAGGATCGTCCCATTGGTATCTCCTCAAATCCGACTTCAGTCGGTCAATGTTGCTCCTAGTCCAACCATGGGGAACCTTCTTGGAGACAAGATAGTTCACCATGTTGGCATACCACAGGAGTGAGTCAATAATACAAATTGACTCGTATGGGAAGGTCTCTCTAATCCGCTCATAATCAGGAGAATCTTTAAGTTCAATCCGAGAAAGGTGATCAGCCACAACATTCTTCACTCCAGGTTTATCTTTTATCTCCAAATCAAATTCCTGGAGTAGTAAAATCCACCTAAGAAGATGTGCCTTCGCGTCCTTCTTTTCCATTAAATATCGAATGGCTGTGTAATCAGTGTAGATTGTCACCTTAGAGCCCAAAATATATGGTCTGAACTTCTCGAGGGCCCATACTACAACGAGCATTTCCTTTTCAGTCATTGTATAATTCTTCTGTGTAGGATCTAATACTTTGCTCGCGTAGTGGATCGCAAACGGGATCCCCTCTCGCGTTGTCTTAACACAGCTCCTATAGCGAAATCTGAAGCGTCAGTCATGATCTCAAAGGGGAGAGACCAGTCAGGAGTTTGTAGGATAGGCGAGGCACAAATCTTCCTCTTCAAGAGCTCAAAGGCCTCCAGACACCTGTGATCTACAACGAACTCTGTGTCTTTCCCTAAGAGATCAGGCAGTGGGCGGGCGATCTTAGAAAAAACATGAATAAATCTCCTATAGAATCCAACATGCCCTAAGAATGACCGCACTGACTTGACGTTGTTAGGTGGATCGAGTTTCTTGATCACCTCCACCTTGGTAGGGTCAACCTCCATTCCCCTTTTGGAGATGACATGCCCCAACACGATACCCTCTGTCACCATAAAGTGACTCTTCTGCCAGGAGAGTACCAGATTCACCTCTCTACACCTCGTGAGGACTCGGTCCAAGTGTGCTAAACATGTATCAAAAGAATCACCATGGACGGAGAAGTCATCCATAAACACTTCTAGGAAATCTCCCATCATCTCGACAAATATGGCTATCATGCACCGCTGAAACGTGCCCGAGGCATTGCAGAGCCCGAATGGCATGCGCTTGAAAGCATAAGTTTCGAATGGACATGTGAATGTGGTCTTTTCTTGGTCCTCGGGGGCTATGGCCACCTGATTGTAGCCTGAGTACCCGTCAAGAAAACATTAGAACTCTTTCCCTGTGAGTCTCTCCAAGATCTGATCAATAAAAGACAAGGAAAAGTAGTCTTTCTTAGTCGCAGCATTCAGGCTCCTGTAGTCGACAAAGACACGCCACGGCGTGGGTACTCGTGTCGCGATCTCTACCCCCTCCTCGTTGGAGACCATCTGAATTCTCGACTTCTTCGGGACAACATGAAGCGGGGCCACCCTCTTGGAGTCAGAAATAGGGTATATAAACCCTGCTTTGCACCATTTCTCAATCTCTTTCTTCACCACTTCCCATAGATTGGGGTTAAGTCTCCTCTGAAACTCACGTGAAGGTATCACATTATCCTCAGTAAAAATGTGGTGCGAGCAGAGAGCAAGGTCGATCCCCACGAGATCCGACACTATCCAGCCTATTGCTTTGCGATTCCTCTCTAAGACCTTTAACAACCTAGACTCTTGTTCTAAAGTCAAGTCTGAGCTAATGATAACATGATATCTATCTTTGGGTCCCGCAAGAAAGGCATACTTGAGTTTAGGAGGTAGTGATTTCAGCTCTGGCAATGTGGTGTCATCAAGTAAATCTGGCTAAACTGAATCTGAATCTGGCTTTGTGCTGCATAAAGGTGGGCTCAACTGTGTAGGACTCTCCACCAAATCAGAAGTATCGGGAGTCAGATCATCAAAAATATACAAACAATTGGAAAAAGCCACATCTGACTCGTCCTTGTCATCTATGTCCCGTGATTGTTCCAAAGGGGATGGAACTGATAGATCTAGATGGATCTCTACGTCATCACAGGAATAGGTGGATGCATCTATAACAAGATCAGACAACACTTGGCAAACTGCATCATGCACTATGTCCTCTCCAGATGAAAGGGTCTCGCTCTGTCCTGAAGGAATCTGTCCCCAAATCCCAACTGTGCTAATCAATCTGCAATCTGCCTCTGAAGATGTGTACTCTGTGCTACTCTCTGAATCGGGTCGCTGACACTTGGTTTGCTTCATCTCAAGGTTCACCTCTCCGCCTGGAGAACGAAACTTCATCATTCCCGTACCATAATCAAAAGCTGTGCCAGCGGTCCTAAGGAAGGGCCGCTCGAGAATGATTTGAGATTCTCTCCATTGATTGGGGGTCTCCATGTCCAAGATTGTGAAGTCAACCTAATAGTTCTGCCCCTCAATCTAGATAACTACATTCTTCACTTCTCCCTTAGGTCTCTTCAATGACCGGTCTGCAAATTGGAGTAAAGCTCTGGATTTGCGAAGTGGTCCCAACTCCAATTTCTGATATAAGGCTAAGGGAAGTAAGTTGATCGAAGAACCGTTATCCAAGAGTGTGCATGCAAATGCAATATCGTCAATACGACTCTCCACATAGTGAGCACCCATGTCTCTCTTTTTCCTTGGTAATGTCTAATTCTTGAGACAATAGATTGTGGCTACTGACAAGACGTGTGTCTTTATATTTTGGTTCTCTTTCTTCCTGCTAACCCTAGTAGGTGTGCATCTCACCTTAAGGTATTTTTGGAATGCAGGATGGTTAGCCACATACTCATCAAATGGCACCTTTACAGTGATATTTTCTTTACAAAATCGTACCATATCAGGGTCATCTTTCTGAATATTTTTTATGTGCTTTCCTATTGTAAGAGTACGGGGGAAAGGGATTGAAGCTAGAGAAACAGAGGATGAAGAATCTGAATCATGAACTAAAAGATCATTCTGGGAATTAACGGAAACAGAGTTCTTCATACATGATTCTTTTTGATGCAACATGGGATCGAAATTAAAACTATCTACTACAGGTTGTGGAATAGAAGCTGGAGTGGTATCTGCCACAACCGGAGATGCAAGGTCCTCCGTAGACTCAGAAGAATATCCATGCTGTCGATGCTGCATACGCGCTCTCCTCCTCCTCTCGGCTCCCTGAGTAAAAATCCTCGAATGGTGTTGATGGGGCTCCGAAATATGCTACCTCTTCTCCTCGTACTCTAAAGACTCCTCAGGTAGAGCTCCAAAGATAACCCTCCTCATGTCCCTCGCCCGGTCAGGTACGGTCACGGTCCTTCGCTCCTGAGTGACATGTGATTAGCCTCGTCACAAGAATCTCATGTTCAGATATAGGAGATGTTGAATAGTATACCTGACCAAAGTGTTGCTGAGAACGAGATCGGTTCAGGCTATTGGGGTTAGCCTGAACTTGTGCTGGGATTGAGTGAAAAGTCAACTCATCTCATCGAAACTGCAGTCGTGCATATGATGTGCTGATCATATTCTTATATTCAGAGACTAAGCATGCAGTACGCAAATCTAGAAACCTAGGGAAATGTGGATAATTAAGTCTAAGACCCTGATGGCTAAGGCTGGTTAACCTAAAATCTCAAGACCTCATAAACCAAGTTTCCTTGAACATTTCTGATACAGGGTGGAAGTGTTGAGGATTTAATCCAACTCCTTCATTCAAAACACTTTTTTTCTTTTTCTTTCTTTTTCTTTTTTTTGTCAGACTTTAAAAGACAAAAATGTCTGCCTAAACTCAAATGAGTAGATGCCTCTACATTCAGCCAGTATAGGTGTAAGTACAGGCCTGAGCCCGTTGCTTGAGGACGGAGCCTTATGCGATGTCCTCTAAACCACCTACTCTGTTAAGGGTGAACCCTCACTGAACGCGGCTACTTATTTGACCTTAGTAGTCACTATTGACTTTTAAAGGATTTTTTTTGAATTTTTTTTCAATTTTTAGGTTAGAACACTGGTTAAGCTCAACTTTCCTTGAAATCAAAAAGAAATTTCAATACCATGTAACACAAATAAAGATTTTCCAAAACATTTCCAAAAGATTTTCCAAAACAAGAAAAACTCATTTTAAAAATCATTTTCAAAAATATTTTTCTATAAAAATAGTGTAGCATAATATAGAAATCCTTGAAAATAATTTTGTCCACTTAGTTCAAAGTATTTTACTTTAGCCAAAAAGTTTTGAATTTTTCAAATTTTTCAAAATATAGCTAAAGTACATATATTGTATATACGGTATACCCCCCTATACTTAAACTTTGCTATGTCCTCGTAGCACTAGATGATACAAGTCCATAGGTCCATTTAAATATAGAAAAATATACAGGAACTAAGGAGGGCTCCCCCTATACTTAGGCTAGAAATAACCTAAGTATTGAGGCAAGGAAAGATGAGTATAAAAAATCACGGGGACTCGGGTCCCCCTTATACTTAGGCTGAGAGTAACCTAAGTATAAAGATTGAGAGTTGATGCTGGGAGAGACCCGAGGTGAACGAAGAAGTCGGATGGATATACAAATGAACGGATGAATCTTCTGAGATAAATGGAGTATCTAGTGTCTAAGGGAGGGTTTCGGAACATTCATGGCTCAAACAAGCATGCAATACATTTGATTTCACCAACTCACGCATGAAACCAACAAATGTTGGTTGATTATCTTGTCAGTTTTATTGGTGATTAAAACATTCTATTTTACGCGAAAAAATGTCAAGTAGAACAAACTATGTAAATACGGGTGTTGCTCTCCCAAAACAAGATTTCACTCCATTTTTAGGTTGACTTGCTACTACCCGGCTGAAAGTAGGTCCAACTCGTCGTAAGAACCGGTCCGTACTTACTCCTATACTTGCGTGCACCGTATAACTAACGCCTCATTGAAATCGTATTCTAATCGGTTCTTTTGACATCGAAGATGACCGATTGGGAGGATATTTATTCGGACTTTATGAATCTCTCGTTGAACCCTCCAAGAAGTATTTCTCCAATGGTCCAGACATAACTTGGACCAACCTGGACTCATGATCCCCTTGAGCCCAGGATCACGCACTCTCGGGATGGTTACTCTCAAACCATTCCCTTCCTCTCTTCCCACCTCACCGAGGAAGACCTTTTCCTCGGTGAGAATATCTTGATTCATAAATCCTCTTCTAATCAAGAACACCTTGCTGATTCAGGACTTAAAGACGATACTAGAAAAATGCCTCCAAAGAAGAAAGAAGAGGAAGAAGAGAACCATGAAGACCCGTTGAGAATGGTACTTGCCAGATTAGCTGCATCAGAGCAGCAACACGCACTACTCCGAGCTCAGTTAGGACAACTAAATGTTGGGATCGAATCACCTATGGATGCGGCGTATAACCCCGGACAATACCAAATTCGGAACTATTTGAGTCTGGCGGAACCCACCGTTGATTTTGAGTTGAAGCCGCACTTTCTAAACCTGCCGCCACACTTTGATGGGTATGCTTCTGAGGAGCCATATGCATTCCTAAGGGACTTTGAGCTCATCTGTGCTAACCTCAAACATCATAATGTTAGCCATGATTATATTAGGCTCAAAGCCCTTCCATTTGCCTTGAGTGGCAAAGCTGACTATTGGGTAAAGAATTTGGGAGTTATAGTCACCACTTATGCCCAGTTCAAGGACCTGTTTCTGAAGAAGTTCTACCCATTGAGTAGAACTAATATGATGAGGACACGCATTACGAGTTTTTCCTAGTTACCCCATGAAGCCTTTTGTGATGCTTGGGAAAGATTCAAGGACACCCTGCAGAAGTGTCCCTGTCACAATTTAGATTATAATATCTTGGTCCAGTCAGAAGAATCTCATGTTCCGATATAGGAGATGTTGAATAGTATACCTGACCAAAGTGTTGCTGAGAACTAGATCGGTTCAGGCTATTGGGGTTAGCATGAACTTGTGCTGGGAATGACTGGACCAAGATATTATAATCTAAATTGTGACAGGGACACTTCTGCAGGGTGTCCTTGAATCTTTCCCAAGCATCACAAAAGGCTTCATGGGGTAACTAGGAAAAACTCGTAATGCGCGTCCTCATCATATTAGTTCTACTCAATGGGTAGAACTTCTTCAGAAACAGGTCCTTGAATTGGGCATAAGTTGTGACTATAACTCCCAAATTCTTTACCCAATAGTCAGCTTTGCCACTCAAGGCAAATGGAAGGGCTTTGAGCCTAATATAGCATGGCTAACATTATGATGTTTGAGGTTAGCACAGATGAGCTCAAAGTCCCTTAGGAATGCATATGGCTCCTCAGAAGCATACCCATCAAAGTGTGGCAGCAGGTTTAGAAAGTGCGGCTTCAACTCAAAATCAACGGTGGGTTCTGCCGGACTCAAATAGTTCCGAATTTGGTATTGTCCGGGGTTATGCGCCGCATCCATAGGTGGTTCGATCCCAACATTTAGTTGTCCTAACTGAGCTCGGAGTAGTGTGTGTTGCTGCTCTGATGCAGCTAATCTGGCAAGTACCATTCTCAACGGGTCTTCATGGTTCTCTTCTTCCTCTTCTTTCTTCTTTGGAGGCATTTTTCTAGTATCGTCTTTAAGTCCTGAATCAGCAAGGTGTTCTTGATTAGAAGAGGATTTATGAATCAAGATATTCTCACCGAGGCAAAGGTCTTCCTCGGTGAGGTGGGAAGAGAGGAAGGAAATGGTTTGAGAGTAACCATCCCGAGAGTGTGTGATCCTGGGCTCAAGGGGATCATGAGTCCAGGTTGGTCCAAGTTATGTCGGGACCATTGAAGAAATACTTCTTGTAGGGTTCAACGAGAGATTCGTAAAGTCCGAATAAATATCCTCCCAATCGGTCATCTTCGATGTCAAAAGAACCGATTAGAATACGATTTCAATGAGGCGTTAGTTCTACGGTGCACGCAAGTATAGGAGTAAGTACGGACCGGTTCTTACGACGAGTTGGACCTACTTTCAGTCGGACCTACTTTCAGCCCGACAAGGCTAGTACCAGGCAGGCCAGCAGGGCCCTCAATTTTAGTAGATACCTCAGCATTAGCAGCAATAGAGGTAGTACCCTGGCTAGCACGGCCCGGCTTCCCAATCTTCTTCTCATTCTTTTCCACTCCCTTCTTCGTCTGGTCCCATGGACTCACAGTTTCAGCAGATAGTCGACATACTTTGTTCCTACCAAAATGAAATTCATGACTTATGAATGGATGTCAACCGCCTGTCCAGATGGAGAGATGAGCAATCTGCACCCTCTACCTCTATCTCAACCCAAATTCAGGCTAACCTTAACGGCCTGAACCGTTCTGGTTCTCAGTTGCACCTTAGTCAAGTATACTATTCAACATCTCTTAGATATGAACATGAGATTCTTTCGTGTGACAAATCTAACCACATGTCACTTAGAAGAAAAAGGACCATGACCGTACCTGACTGGGCGAGGGACACGAGGAGGGGCTTCTTTGGAGCTCTACCTGAGGAGTCTTCAGAGGACGAGGAGGAGAAGCATCATATTCAGGGGCCCCATCAGCATCATCCGAGGATCTTGTTTCCGAGAGCCAAGAAGAGAAGGAGAGTACAATTGTAGCATCAACAGCATGGATATATCTTGGATTTTATGGAGGACCTTGCACCTCCGGTTATGGCAGATACCACTACAGCTTCCTTTCCTCAACCTATAGCACATAGTTTTGATTTTGATCCAATGTTGCATAAAAAATATTCATGTATGAAGAACTTTGTTTTTGTTAATTCAAAGAATGATCTTTCAGTTCATGATTCAGATTCTTCATCTTCTATTTCCCTTGCTTCCATCCCTTTCCCTCATGCTCTTACAGGAGGAAAGCGCATCAGAAAGATTCAGAAAGATGACCATGATATGGCATGGTTTTGTAAAGAAAATATCACGGTCAAGGTGCCATTTGATGAGTATGTGGCTAATCATCCTGCATTCCAGAAATACCTTAAGGTGAGATGCACATCTACTGGGGTTAGCAGGAAGAAACCAAACCAATATGTGAAGACTCATGTCTTGTCAGTAGCCACAGCTTATTGTCTCAAGAATCAGCAACTACCAAGGAAAAAGAGAGATATGGGAGTGATCGTTCGCTAGATACGATGATTAATTTGGGCACGTTATAGTACGTGTACTTAGCGAATCAGTCAGAACCGAGAGAAGATCTCTGTGAAGGGTGTTTCGGCTTTAATTTATATCCTGGGCAAGTCCGGGGTCGAACACAGGGAGGCAAAGGAACAACTTTAGGTTAATTCGAAAATTAAGATCTAGATTTTCAGCGTGGATTTTTTTTTTAATTTTTTTAATGCAGAAACAAATGCAAATGCGGATGAATCAAGATAATAAGAAAACACACAACTAGGCCAAATTAATTTTAATGTTAAATCAGTTCAATTCGGCCAAATTATATTTTTCCTAAGATCTTAATCCAATGATGCATGCAAAATATATTTTTTTCGAATTTTAGGGGTTAAAATGCAACAATTAAGAATGCACATTTTTATGGTTTTTTTTGCAATTTATCACACAAACAGTAAGAAAAATCATGAAAAAATCACTGGAATACAATAACTTTTGGAATTTTTTGACAAAATATGAATTTTTTATGAATTTTTTTAGTAAAAACAGAGTGACTGTGAGTAATTAAATCCTAATAAATCCACAATGTCAAATTAGCTAGAGAGTGAATTATCTCAAATAGATATTTACATATAGAATCCAGAAGACTTGAAATTTTGTGAAAATGATGTATATGGATTTAATTAAAAATCAATTACTAAAATCACTCTACAATTTATTTCAGGAACATGACAAATCTATTTTGGATGAAATTTGGAAAGTAATTCAATCACATTTCAAGGCATCATGTCTAATTTTTCAAGAATTTTTAAAGCAACCGTGAGTTAGATATAAATTTATAAGCTCAAAATGGGTAAAATATGCAATATTTCAGTTAATATTTTTATTTAATTATCCAAAGACCATAAAAATATAAATAAATATCCACATGGTAGAGAACTAGTTGCTCAACATCAAGACATTTTTATTGAATAAAATGAGGCCACACAAATGTCCAAATTAAGATGTGAATATAGGGTTGTCTTTGCAAATTCAGAAAATAATATTTACAACAAAGTATGTACAGGGACTGACTTGTAATTATAAAAATATCAAAGGAAAAGTATGCATTTTTTACAAAATAAAAAAAGAAGAAAATGACCTTCTTCGGCAGATTCCGAAAGGGAATGGTAGAGGCGGGGGGTCGGCACGCGCGGCACCGCGCGCGGAGGAGCTGTGGCACGGCAGAAGGTGGCTGCAGTGGGCGGCGCGGCTTCAGCCGCTGAAGAGGAACGAGGGGGCCACCGTGCGCGGCTGGGCTAGAGGTGGAGCTGGCGGAGAGGGGGGGAGGCGGGGCGTGGTTGAGCCGATGTTGCTGCTCCTGTGTTTTTTAATTATTTTTTGATTTTTTTTATTTTTTTTTTACGGATGCTACTGTTTTTTTTATTTTAATTTTTTATTTTTTTTAAAAAACAAGGAATGCAAATAATAAAAAGAAAAGTGTAGTGGTGGTAATATGATAAAATAGAACAAATGGAGGATGATGGGTGGTGATATGATATGATAAAAAATACAAAAAAAACAAGATGATAAAATAAGAAGAAAAATACCTACGATGAACACGGGCGCCTATGAAGTGCTCACGAGAGCACGGTCTTCGCTCAAATCGCCGGCGAGCGATGAGCTCGAGCAGCGCACGGATGCGGCTGCGATGTTGGCCAAGAAGTCAACGGATCTCACTGGAGAGAGGGTTGTCGTCGCTCGACCGTGGTTGCGTCACTGTCACCGATTCAACTCTGGAAACTAGGCTCTCCTCACATAAATATGGATCAAAGACAAAAATGAGGAGAATGAGATGAATATAAAGAGAGAACATGAGAAGTTATTAAAGTGGTGGAGTTGAATGGGAGGTTGTATTATTGATGGAGTGGAATGGGAGGTTTTAAAAAATGATGGAATAATGGAGTTGAATTGGTGGTTATTGTAGAGAATGAAGATTAAAATAATAAATAAATAAATAAAGTATGCTACTTTAAAAGAGAAAATAAAATAAAGAGAAGAAAAAGAGTGGGGAATTTACAAAAGAATACACAACATGTACATTTTTTGTTTGCTTTTCTAATTTATATTTTTTTTATCTTTTTAATAAGGGATATTTACAACAAAAAAATACAGTAAAATACTAGAATCAAAATACAATGCAACAATGATTTTTTGGATTTTTAATGATTAAGAAAGATAAAATAAAAAATAAGGAAAGATTGAATATATACAAATATACAATGTACATCTAGGTCTCAAAACCCAACTTTTGCAAATGAGTTAATGAAACTACTTCCCTTGGATAGATAATTTTCTAACTTGAACTTTAAAAGTGAGTTTGGTGAATTTGGAGTTCATACGGAGCGGAAATTTGGCCGGGAAGTTGGATTTTACGGCTTTTGTCTTTGGGATCTAAGAGCATTTATTTGAGGTAAAATTTGTTTTTATTTTGTATTTTTACATACATTTTTATAAGCGAGTTAGAGAAAGAATTAGCCAAAAAGGAGTTGAAATAAAATTATTAAAAATACATGAAGTTTTGGGCTATTTACAGGTGCAAAAATCCTTTAATTTACGGCTTTTCATTATTAATTTATGTTGTACAATATAATATACAATAATTAGTGGGTTTTATTTACAAGAGTTATTTTGTTAATCTATTGATTTTTGGGACATTTATTTCAGATTTTACTCGGAGATTTTGCTAAGATCAAGATATTGAGATGATGAATCGTGGATTCATCATCCCCCTATACTTAAACTTTGCTAGTCCTCGAGCAAATAAAGAATGAATAAGTTGGAATATCCTCTGACTGTGCATGTGAATACAAGACTTGATCCGTTCAAGAACTCTTAGTTTTAGAGATCCTAAAATTCTAAGACGAACCATGCTCTAGTAAAAAGGTATCCAATTTTCCTAATCATCAGACTCTCTTTGTATACATATATAGTAGGGATATGACTTAAGTGTTGACCGTAATTACAAGAGTAGGTCGCAATGTCACCCAAGGTTCCCGTCCAAGAGACTCTCTTAAGAACCCGATCCTCAACACTAGGGAATAAATCATTTCTTGCATCCAATCCACCGTCTCTTTAGTTGTCAGACTTAAAAGTGTAGATGGAAGGCCAGTTGATGGAGGGCATAGGATTGTGTCATTTCTTCTCTCCCTCTCATTGGAACAAGGATCCTCTCGAGTGCCTTATAAACTCAACGCATTTTTTTGTTGTTGATCAGTGTGTCCGTCAAGAAAAGTTGGAGTCTTCTACACTTGTTTTCTTGGGAGTACACCGGGGTGTGCCTTTTTTGAGTACCTATCGTACCTTCTACACCCAGACTTGTAGCATTTACGATGCAGAGCCCTTTTTGGGTGCAAGCCCGACTCCTGGTCCTAATAGCGGTGGTCCAAGTGGACACTTTGAAATGGTTGGGAGCGCTCGCCTTTGGTGGAAGCTCTTTGGTATTTGACTTTGTGGAATGAGAGTTTTTCTTTGACATTTCATTACTTTGTAATATTTTTGGCTAGCTCCACTGCTTTTACCAAGAGTTGGAGCACATTGATCAACATTTTTTATTTTATCACACCCTGGCACATAGGTAAATGTCAAGAGATAGTACAAGAACCATGTTCTCATACTGGCTAAAGATGCTGACACTCATGTTTCATGAAGCCTTCATTGATTTTATCCCATCCTCGAGCATCATCAAATCAAGTCCAAACTCAAATCCCTCATCCCAGTTCCTCAAGTGAAATTTCAACTCATCTCATCATAAATGCAGTCGTGTATGTGAGGTGCTGATCATATTCTTAAGGTAGAGACTAAGCATGCAATATAGCACACAAATCTTTCAAACTAGGGAAGTGTGAATAATTAAGTTTAGGACCCTAATGACTAAGGCTGGTTAACTCAAAGTCTCAAGACCTCATTAACCAAGTGTTCTTGATCATCACAAGTCTTGTGTGAAAGTGTAAGTGTCAGGGATTAAACCAACTTATTAGTTAGTTTTTTTTATTTTTCAGAGGTTTTTAAAAAAAATAAGAGAAAAGAAGAAGGTTTTTTTCTTTAGAAAAAGTTTTGCTTTTTTTAAGAGTTTTTTTGAAAAAGATAGGTAAATAAGAAAGGACATTTTTTTTGAAAAAGTTTTTTTTAAGCAAATAAGGGGGAAAATCAATTTTTTTGAAAAAAAAATTAAGAGATTTTTTTTGAAAAAGTTTTTTACCGACCCCATAATTATTGTATAATATATACAAAAATACGTGAAAGTGCGAGCTATGGGTAAAGTATATATGTAATATATATACACGCCCCCCCTATACTTAGCATGTGCTATGTCCTCATAGTACAAGAAGCAAGAAAAGACATAGCTCGTGCTAAGCGTAGGACAACTAAATTCATAAAAAGTATAGAAGTCGATCTGCCCCCCTATACTTAGGCTCTTGTCATCCTAAGTGTAGAAGAAGAGAAAAAAATGGGGCGGTCAAGGTCAAGAGGTGAAATGGATGAGTATATACACATGGCGGGTATCGGTCCCCCCTATACTAAGGCTTTGATCAGCCTAAGTATAAGACAAGAGTAAGTGTGAGAACTGATGTGATCTGGAGAATATACAGAGTAGGGATAATATACATGAGTGGATAAATCTTATAAGCTGCTGAATTTGATACTGCATCTTCATGAAGAGTAATATGATGTATCTGCTCTGTGCTCACTCTACATGAAGTTGATGACCACGACTTGGACTAACTGCTCTTTCGAATCTATAAAATGCTTCAATAGTTGTCCATTCACCACATGAGATTGTGCACCATCAATGAGATCAACTATCTCTACACTTCCATTCTCGTGCACTTTCGTAATAACAAAGGGACCCGTCCATTTAGATTTGAGCTTCCCATGGAACATCTTCAACCTGTCATTGAACAACCATACCTTTTGTCCAAGGACAAAGTCTTTGCACCTAATGTGCTGATCATGCCATCTCTTCACTTTGTCCTTATAAATCAAACTGTTGTCATATGCCCTATTTCGGATTTCCACGAGCTCGTTCAAGTTCAAGTCTCGACAAAGCTTCCCTAGGTGACAACATCAATTAATATGCTTAATTGCCCATTCAGATTTGTGAATCAGCTCTGCGGGCAAATGGCATGGCTTGCCATAGATCATTATAACTGGTGAAGTACCCAATGGTGTCTTGTAAGCTGTCCTATAGGCTCATAGAACTTGGTCCAAGAGCCGGGACCAGTTCTTCCTATTGGGACGAACCAACTTCTGCAAAATACTCTTCACCTCTCTGTTCGAAACCTCTGCCATGCCGTTGGACTGTGGGTGGTAAGGACTAGTAACTCTATGCTCAAATCTATAGTCCTTAGCTAAAGATCTCATATCTCGGTTCACAAAGCGGCTACCTCCATCAGATATCAGAACTTTTGGCACCCCGAACCTAGCAATAATATGGTCTCTCACAAACTTACAGACAGTCTTGATGTCGGCGGTTCGGGTTGGGATAGCCTCCACCCACCTAGATAAATAATCAGTCGCCAACAATATGTACTCATGTCCTTGGCTGTTGGGAAAGGGACCCATAAAATCTATGCCCCATGCATCAAAAATATCACAAATAATCACCGGCTGCATGGGAATCTCATCTCTCTGTCCAACTGTCCCTCCCATCCTTTGACAGATCGAGCACGACCGTACAAAATCAATAGCATCTCTAAATAAGGTCGGTCAATACAATCCACATTGAAGTACTTTGTGAGTGGTTCTCTTCCCCAAATGGTGTCCTCCAGCCTCAAGTGAATGACAATATGTGAGGACACTCTGGTACTCCTCCTGAGGAATACACCTTCTCCAAACACAATCCGGCCTTTCGAAGAAAAGAAAAGGATCGTCCCATTGGTATCTCCTCAAATCCGACTTCAGTCGGTCAATGTTGCTCCTAGTCCAACCATGGGGAACCTTCTTGGAGACAAGATAGTTCACCATGTTGGCATACCACAGGAGTGAGTCAATAATACAAATTGACTCGTATGGGAAGGTCTCTCTATTCCGCTCATAATCAGGAGAATCTTTAAGTTCAATCTGAGAAAGGTGATCAGCCACAACATTCTTCACTCCAGGTTTATCTTTTATCTCCAAATCAAATTCCTGGAGTAGTAAAATCCACCTAAGAAGATGTGCCTTCGCGTCCTTCTTTTCCATTAAATATCGAATGGCTGTGTAATCAGTGTAGATTGACACCTTAGAGCCCAAAATATATGGTCTGAACTTCTCGAGGGCCCATACTACAGCGAGCATTTCCTTTTCAGTCATTGTATAATTCTTCTGTGTAGGATCTAATACTTTGCTCGCGTAGTGGACCGCAAACGGGATCCCCTCTCGCGTTGTCTTAACACAGCTCCTATAGCAAAATCTGAAGCGTCAGTCATGATCTCAAAGGGGAGAGACCAGTCAGGAGCTTGTAGGATAGGCGAGGCACAAATCTTCCTCTTCAAGAGCTCAAAGGCCTCCAGACACCTGTGATCTACAACGAACTCTGTGTCTTTCCCTAAGAGATCAGGCAGTGGGCGGGCGATCTTAGAAAAAACATGAATAAATCTCCTATAGAATCCAACATGCCCTAAGAATGACCGCACTGACTTAACGTTGTTAGGTGGATCGAGTTTCTTGATCACCTTGGTAGGGTCAACCTCCATTCCCCTTTTGGAGATGACATGCCCCAACTCGATACCCTCTGTCACCATAAAGTGACTCTTCTGCCAGGAGAGTACCAGATTCACCTCTCTACACCTCGTGAGGACTCGGTCCAAGTGTGCTAAACATGTATCAAAAGAATCACCATGGACGGAGAAGTCATCCATAAACACTTCTAGGAAATCTCCCACCATCTTCACAAATATGGCTATCATGCACCGCTGAAACGTGCTCGAGGCATTGCAGAGCCCGAATGGCATGCGCTTGAAAGCATAAGTGTCGAATGGACATGTGAATGTGGTCTTTTCTTGGTCCTCGGGGGCTATGGCCACATGATTGTAGCCTGAGTACCCGTCAAGAAAACATTAGAACTCTTTCCCTGCGAGTCTCTCCAAGATCTGATCAATAAAAGACAAGGAAAAGTAGTCTTTCTTAGTCGCAGCATTCAAGCTCCTGTAGTCGACAAAGACACGCCACGGCGTGGGTACTCATGTCGCGATCTCTACCCCCTCCTCGTTGGAGACCATCTGAATTCTCGACTTCTTCGGGACAACATGAAGCGGGGCCACCCTCTTGGAGTCAGAAATAGGGTATATAAACCCTGCTTTGCACCATTTCTCAATCTCTTTCTTCACCACTACCCGTAGATTGGGGTTAAGTCTCCTCTGAAACTCACGGGAAGGTATCACATTATCCTCAGTAAAAATGTGGTGCGAGCAGAGAGCAAGGTTGATCCCCACGAGATCCGACACTGTCCAGCCTATTGCTTTGCGATTCCTCTCTAAGACCTTTAACAACCTAGACTCTTGTTCTAAAGTCAAGTCTGAGCTAATGATAACATGATATCTATCTTTGGGTCCCGCAAGAAAGGCATACTTGAGTTTAGGAGGTAGTGATTTCAGCTCTGGCAGTGTGGTGTCATCAAGTAAATCTGGCTAAACTGAATCTGAATCTGGCTTTGTGCTGCATAAAGGTGGGCTCAACTGTGTAGGACTCTTCACCAAATCAGAAGTATCGGGAGTCAGATCATCAAAAATATACAAACAATTGGAAAAAGCCACATCTGACTCGTCCTTGTCATCTATGTCCCGTGATTGTTCCAAAGGGGATGGAACTGATAGATCTAGATGGATCTCTACGTCATCACAGGAATAGGTGGATGCATCTATAACAAGATCAGACAACACTTGGCAAACTGCATCATGCACTATGTCCTCTCCAGATGAAAGGGTCTCGCTCTGTCCTGAAGGAATCTGTCCCCAAATCCCAACTGTGCTAATCAATCTGCAATCTGCCTCTGAAGATGTGTACTCTGTGCTACTCTCTGAATCGGGTCGCTGACACTTGGTTTGCTTCATCTCAAGGTTCACCTCTCCGCCTGGAGAACGAAACTTCATCATTCCCGTACCATAATCAAAAGCTGCGCCAGCGGTCCTAAGGAAGGGCCGCTCGAGAATGATTTGAGATTCTCTCCATTGATTGGGGGTCTCCATGTCCAAGATTGTGAAGTCAACCTAATAGTTCTGCCCCTCAATCTAGATAACTACATTCTTCACTTCTCCCTTAGGTCTCTTCAATGACCGGTCTGCAAATTGGAGTAAAGCTCTGGATTTGCGAAGTGGTCCCAACTCCAATTTCTGATATAAGGCTAAGGGAAGTAAGTTGATCGAAGAACCGTTATCCAAGAGTGTGCGTGCAAATGCAATATCGTCAATACGACTCTCCACATAGTGAGCACCCATGTCTCTCTTTTTCCTTGGTAATGTCTAATTCTTGAGACAATAGATTGTGGCTACTGACAAGACGTGTGTCTTTATATTTTGGTTCTCTTTCTTCCTGCTAACCCTAGTAGGTGTGCATCTCACCTTAAGGTATTTTTGGAATGCAGGATGGTTAGCCACATACTCATCAAATGGCACCTTTACAGTGATATTTTCTTTACAAAATCGTGCCATATCAGGGTCATCTTTCTGAATATTTTTTATGTGCTTTCCTACCGTAAGAGTACGGGGGAAAGGGATTGAAGCTAGAGAAACAGAGGATGAAGAATCTGAATCATGAACTAAAAGATCATTCTGGGAATTAACGGAAACAGAGTTCTTCATACATGATTCTTTTTGATGCAACATGGGATCGAAATTAAAACTATCTACTACAGGTTGTGGAATAGAAGCTGGAGTGGTATCTGCCACAACTGGAGATGCAAGGTCCTCCGTAGCCTCAGAAGAATATCCATGCTGTCGATGCTGCATACGCGCTCTCCTCCTCCTCTCGGCTCCCTGAGTAAAAATCCTCGAATGGTGTTGATGGGGCTCCGAAATATGCTACCTCTTCTCCTCGTCCTCTGAAGACTCCTCAGGTAGAGCTCCAAAGATGACCCTCCTCATGTCCCTCGCCCGGTCAGGTACGGTCACGGTCCTTCGCTCCTGAGTGACATGTGATTAGCCTCGTCACAAGAATCTCATGTTCAGATATAGGAGATGTTGAATAGTATACCTGACCAAGGTGTTGCTGAGAACTAGATCGGTTCAGGCTATTGGGGTTAGCCTGAACTTGTGTTGGGATTGAGGTAGAGGGTGTTGTCTGCTCGTCTCGCCATCTGGACAAGCAGTTGACATCCACTCGTAAGTCATGAATTTTGTTCCTATAGGAACGGAGCTCGTTGAGTATATGTTGTTGAATATCCATGGAACTAGACAAAGAAGGAAGTGGATAAGACTGGGAAGAAGAACGAGAAGACTGGCCCTGCTGGCCAGGGTACTGCATCTGCTGCTGCTGGGGTATCTGTTGAGATTGTGGGCCCTGTTGGCCCACCTGGTAATGGCCCCATCGGCCATACTGCTGGTACTACTGCCGTTGCTGCTAGGGTGGCTGGTATCTAGGGCTCTGCTGTTAAGGAGGTGGTGTGGAGGTGAATGCGGTGTTGTGAAAGGTCGGGGGACGCTGGTAGGTCTGTCGGTCTCACGTACTTCCCTGCCTGGCAAGGGTCCTGAGTATACCATACTCCATTCACCTCCCAAACCGGTGGAGGCTCCTCCTGAACTATCTCTTCTAATGGAGGTGGCTGCTGGAAAGAGTGGGCGTAGGATTGGTCCTACTCCCACAGCCGGGGTTGTCCTGATACTAACTGCTCCTGAATATGGTGAACTCAGAAAACGGGAGCAGCGGGTGCAGTCACGGCGGGTATCCTTATCTTAGATACCTTCTCAGTCAACTCCCCCATCTATTTTGGAAGTTTGGAGACGCTCCGGTCTAACTCATCAATCCTCCTGTCAATCTTCTCGACTACAGTAATCTTGTCTACAAGGAGTCCCATGCTAGGGATCACGTCCTGAGAGAGATCGACTACAGTTGATTTTCCCCCTCTAAATGAAAGTGAACTGGGGGACGATGTATAGGCCCTGCTGGCCATTTGTGAGCGGCTAGTTTCAACCATCTGCTCGAATACCTTCCAGACGATATCCGCTCCTCGTGATGTATAGCTGCCTCCACAGGCAGTGCTCACTAAACCCTGCATCTCAGGGTTGAGACCAGTAAAGAATGACTGGACCAAGATATTATAATCTAAATTGTGACAGGGACACTTCTGCAGGGTGTCCTTGAATCTTTCCCAAGCATCACAAAAGGCTTCATGGGGTAACTAGGAAAAACTCGTAATGCGCGTCCTCATCATATTAGTTCTACTCAATGGGTAGAACTTCTTCAGAAACAGGTCCTTGAACTGGGCATAAGTGGTCACTATAACTCCCAAATTCTTTACCCAATAGTCAGCTTTTCCACTCAAGGCAAATGGAAGGGCTTTGAGCCTAATATAATCATGGCTAACATTATGATGTTTGAGGTTAGCACAGATGAGCTCAAAGTCCCTTAGGAATGCATATGGCTCCTCAGAAGCATACCCATCAAAGTGTGGCAGCAGGTTTAGAAAGTGCGGCTTCAACTCAAAATCAACGGTGGGTTCTGCCGGACTCAAATAGTTCCGAATTTGGTATTGTCCGGGGTTATACACCGCATCCATAGGTGGTTCGATCCCAACATTTAGTTGTCCTAACTGAGCTCGGAGTAGTGCGTGTTGTTGCTCTGATGCAGCTAATCTGGCAAGTACCATTCTCAACGGGTCTTCATGGTTCTCTTCTTCCTCTTCTTTCTTCTTTGGAGGCATTTTTCTAGTATCGTCTTTAAGTCCTGAATCAGCAAGGTGTTCTTGATTAGAAGAGGATTTATGAATCAAGATATTCTCACCGAGGCAAAGGTCTTCCTCGGTGAGGTGGGAAGAGAGGAAGGGAATGGTTTGAGAGTAACCATCCCGAGAGTGCGTGATCCTGGGCTCAAGGGGATCATGAGTCCAGGTTGGTCCAAGTTATGTCTGGACCATTGAAGAAATACTTCTTGGAGGGTTCAACGAGAGATTCGTAAAGTCCGAATAAATATCCTCCCAATCGATCATCTTCGATGTCAAAAGAACCGATTAGAATACGATTTCAATGAGGCGTTAGTTCTACGGTGCACGCAAGTATAGGAGTAAGTACGGCCCGGTTCTTACGACGAGTTGGAACTACTTTCAGCCGGTATAGGAGTAAGTACGGACCGTATAAATACGGCTACCCGTTCCTTGAGGACTAACGCGTCCTCTAAACCTCCCACTCTGCTAAGGAAATCCGGACCGTTTACCGGCTACCCGTAGATCCTCACTGAAAAGTAGCTAATCGCCTAAAAAGAAAGAACCAGTAGTAAGTAAGAAATCCAGACTTGGCTCTATCCTAGGGTCGTCTCTCTCTCAGTTGCAAGTAAAACAAACAATGAGGGCTTTATGCACCCGAGAACATGGGTTCTTTTTATTCCAATTTTTTAATCGACCTGCTCAATTCAGTCTAAATTTTAGAGTTAGGTTCTCACTTGAAAATTATTCTGAACACAGAAAGACGTCTACCGTTCAGTCCCAATTTCCTTTTTGACCTTAAGTTGTAAAACAAGAGGGGAATCAGAAATCAGAATACAAACGTGAAACTATGATGCATTCTCAGAAGAAGGTATACTTACAGTGAATCCCAGCACTTTTCATGCGTTATGCAGAATTGAATTTGTAAATTTTACACTAAATGCATGCAGATCGAGGAAACCACACCTAAACAGTATACTATTAGCGGGGAAGAATTGATTGAATTTGAGCTAAGTAGTACATGTCTATGTGTGTCTCATTATGAATCTTATAAGATAAGTAAATCTTCTAAGATATGTGTGGCCTAAATTACGATGGGAACAAACAAATTTGATTCTATACTACCGTGTGCCTAATCCTTAAATTCGCCACTCAAGTCGAGCCCCGCCCTCACCGGAGAGTGAAACAGATCTCGACACACCACAAAATAATGTCCAAGTCTCTTTACACGTACGAGCTCTCAAACAAGAGCCCTTATAAAGAAGCAAACTACCTAAATTATTACAACAAAATAATTACAAAAATTTACAAAAATTCTCTCAAAGATAAATTGATTATCCTCGCTCTTCAGCAGTCGTCGCACGTCACGTCCGTCGACCTCCGATGTACTCCAAGTATACAGGATCATCGCAAGGAAAAGAAAATTTATATTAGAGAGATAAAAACAAAATATATACAAAAATATGAAGAGAAATAGGGAAAATGGATTAATTACAAGTGGCTCGGGGGTCAGACTACACGAGTAAGTGAAAATCTAAGTCCAATTTTCTAAATTAATCCTTGAGCTGTTTGCCTCCCCGGCAACGGCGCCATCTGATCGTTCGCTAGATACAATGATTAATTTGGGCACGTTGTAGTATGTGTACTTAGCGAATCAGTCAGAATAGAGAGAAGATCTCCGTGAAGAGTGTCTCGGCTTTAATTTATATCCCGGGCAAGTCTGGGGTCGAACACAGGGAGGCAAAGGAACAACTTTAGGTTAATTCAAAAATTAAAATCTAGATTTTCAGTGCCGATTTTTTTTAATTTTTTTAATGCAGAAACAAATGCAAATGCAAATGTGGATGAATCAAGACAATAAGAAAACACACAACTAGGCCAAATTAATTTTAATGTCAAATTAGTTCAATTCAGCCAAATTATATTTTTCCTAAGATCTTAATCCAGTGATGCATGCAAAACATATTTTTTCAAAATTTAGGGGTTAAAATGCAATAATTAAAAATGCACACTTTTATGAGTTTTTTTGCAATTCATCACACAAACAGTAAGAAAAAAATCATGAAAAATTACTGGAATGAAATTATGATGCAAGGATGCTACAGTAATTTTTTTGCAATTTTTTGACAAAATATGGATTTTTTTATGAAACTTTTAGTGAAGACAGAGTGACTTTGAGTAATTAAATACTAATAAATCCACAATGTCAATTTAGACAGAGAGCGAATTATCTCAAATAGATATTTACATATAGAATCCAAGAGACTTGAAATTTTTTGAAAAGGATGTATGAGGATTTAAGTAAAAATCAATTACTAAAATCACTCTACAATTTATTTCAGGCAAAAGACAACTCTATTTTGGATGAAAGTTGATAGTAGTTCAATCATATTTCAAGACATCATGTCTAATTTTTCACGATGTTTTAAGTAGCCGTGAGTTAGATATGAATTTATAAGCTCAAATTGGGTAAAATATGCAATATTTCAGTTAACTAGTTTTATTTAATTACCTAAAGACCATAAAAATATAAATAAATATCCACGTGGTAGAGAACTAGTTGCTCAACATCAAGACATTTTTTATTGAATAAAATGATGCTATACAAATTTCCAAAGTAAGATGCGAATATAGGGTTGTCTTTGCAAATTCAGAAAACAATATTTACAACAAAGTATGTACAAGGACTGACTTGTAATTATAAAAACATCAAAGGAAAAGTATGTAATTTTTACAAAATAAAAAAAGAAAATGACCTTCTTCTTCGGCGGAACCCAAAAGGGAACGGCAGAGGCGGGGGTTGGCGCGCGCGACGCCGCGCGCGGAGGAGCGGCAGTGCGGTGGAAGGCGGCCGCGGTGGGCGGTGCGGCTTCAGCCGCTGGAGAGGAACGAGGGGGCCGCCATGCGCGGCTGGGCTGGAGGTGGAGTTGGCGGAGAGGGGGGGTAGGCGACGGGCGGCTGAGCCACTGCTGCTCCTCCCGTGTTTTTATTTTTTATTTTTTTGATTTTTTTTGATTTTTTTGTTTTACTGATGCTGCTGTGTTTTTTTTTATTTTAATTTTTTTTTAATTTTTTAAAAATAGGGAATACAAATAATAAAAAGAAAAGTGTGATGATGATAATATGATGAAATAGAACAAATGGAGGATGATGGGTGGTGATATGATGTTGATAAAAAATGCAAAAAATAACAAGATGATAAAATGAGAAGAAAAATTACCTGCGATGAACGCGTACGCCTATGAAGTGCTCACTAGAGCACGGTCTTTGCTCGAATCGTCGGCGAGCGATGAGCTCGAGCAGCGTACGGATGTGGTTGCGATGTTGGCCAAGAAGGCAACGGATCTCACCGGAGAGTGGGTTGCCGTCCCTCGACCGTGGTTGCATCGCTGTCACCGATTCAACTCTGAGAACTAGGATCTCCTCACATAAAGATAGATCAAAGGCAAAAATGGAGAGAATGGGATGTATATAAAGAGAGAACATGAGAAGTTATTAAAGTGGTGGAGTTGAATGGGAGGTTGTATTATTAATGGAGTGGAATGGAAAGTTGTTAAAAAATGGTGGAATAATGGAGTTGAATTGGTGGTTATTGTCGAGAATGGAGAATAAAATAATAAATAAATAAATAAAGTAGGCTACTTTAAAAGAGAAAATAAAATAAAGAGAAGAAAAGGAGTGGGGAATTTACAAAAGAAGACATACAACATATACATTTTTTGTTTGCTTTTCTAATTTATATTTTTTTATCTTTTTAATAAGGGATATTTAAAACAAAAAAACAAACTAAAATATTAGAATCAAAATACAATGCAACAATGATTTTTTTTGGATTTTTAGTGATTAAGAAAGATAAAATAAAAATGAGGAAAGATTGAATATATACAAAATATACAATGTACATCTAGGTCCCAAAACCCAACTTTTGCAAATGAGCTCCGATTTTAATGAAACCACTTTCCTTGGATAGATAATTTTCTAACTTGAACTTTAAAAGTGAGTTTGGTGAATTTGGAATTCATACGGAGCGGGAATTTGGCTGGGAAGTTGGACTTTACGGCTTTTTATCTTTGGGATATATGAGCATTTATTTGAGGTAAAATTTGTTTTGTATTTTTGTATTTTTGTATACATTTTTATAAACAAGTTAGAGAAAGAATTAGCCAAAAAGGAATTGAAATAAAATTATTAAAAATACAGGAAGTTTTGGGCTATTTACAGGTGAAAAACTCCTTTAATTTTGCGGTTTTTCATTGTTAATTTATTTTGTACAATATAATATACAATAATTAGTGTGTTTTATTTACAAGAGTCATTTTATTAATTTATTGATTTTAGAGGCATTTAATTCAGATTTTACTCGGAGATTTTGCTAAGATCAAGATATTGAGATGATGAATCGTGGATTCATCAGGGTGCTCACTATGCGGAGAGTCGTATCGACGACATTGAATTTGCACGGACTCTCTTAGATAATGGTTCTTCAATCACTTACTTCCCTTAGAATTATATCAGAATTCGGAGTTGGAACCATTTCGTAGATCTAGAGCCTTACTCCAATTCATAGATCGTTCAATGAAAAGACCTAAGGAGAAGTGAAGAACGTCGTTATCTCGATTGACTATAAGGTTGACTTCATAGTCTTAGACATGGAGACACCCAATTATTGGAGAGAATCTCATATCATTCTCGGGCGACCATTCCTTAGGACCACAAGCTCAACTTTTGACTATGGTATGGGAATGATGAAGTTCTGTTCTTCAAGCGGAGAGGTGAACCTTGAGATGAAGCAGAAAAATAGCAGCGACCCGGTTTAGAGAGTAGTGCAGAGTACTCATCTTCAAAGACAAATTGCATAATGATTAGAATCATTGGGATTTGGAGACAGGTTCCTTCATGACAAAGTGAATCCCTTTCATCTGGAAATGACATAGTGCATGATGCAGTTTGCCAAGGGTTGCCTGATCTTGTGAGAGATTCATATACCTATTCCCATGATGATGTAGAGATCCATCAGGATCTATCAGTTCCATCCCCTTCAAAACAATCATGGGACATAGATGATGAGTCAGTCGTGGCTTTGGCAGAATTACCGTTTTTGTTTGGCAATCTGACTCACGATACTACTGTGTTGGTGGCGAGTACCTGATGAAACCGTGTTTCATGCTTTTAATTCGCTGAAATTAACCCCCTATCTTAGACTAGGTGTCAATAAAAACCAGAAAATCCTTGTAATTATCAGAGTCATTGAATAAATTAAAAATACAAAAAATGGCATAATTAAAATACGTGGTATTTTTTGCCTTAAAAATACCCTGAAAAATATTTTCTGCCTTTATTTGACCTCATCTCCGTTTTTGATCAACATGAAACTTGTAGATCTCACTGAGATCTACAATTTTCATGTTTTGGATTTTTCCAAATTCGGTCATCTATCTCCTCATAAATCAACTTCTTTGTCGCAATTAATCTGATTGGGCCACATGGCTCTTTCTGGTTGAGCCACGTGGCCGCATCTCCTCGCCACGCAGCCTTATTTCTCTGTCGTTTGATGCTTCTTCCTCTCTCATGATCACTGCCGTCCATTCCCGCTGTGATCTCCACCATCCGATCAAAGCACGGACCTCATCTCAGCCGTCCAAGAGCGCCCTCACCACGGCAAGACACGTGGTGGCATCTGCACCCCTCAATCGCCTCCAGCCGCTCCATTCCGCTGCTCCATCCACCGCCCGATCTATCCAATGATCACATCACGGGCGTCCACTTCCGCCTCTTTCTCATGGTGCCACGTGGCGATCCATACGTCCCTTGATCAAGCCGCCCGAGACATAATCCCAGCCGCTTGTTAGCACCCTTCTTTCAGCCGTTGGATCTCAAGATCCAACGGCCAAAGCACCGTCGTCTACCTCAGACCCCCTCTCTCTCCCACGTTCACCAGCTCGTGGACCACCGTCCCCCTTCCATTTCTCCCCGACTCCACGTCTACTATCTATACGTCTCAAAACCTCCATGACGACACCCGATCATCCACGAACCTCGTGAGCGGCCACTTTCTCCACGATCCCCCTCCGCTCGTTCCATATCTCCCACGCAATTCACGACCCTCACCTGAAACCACCACCTTCACCCCTTCAAATATTCCATCTCCTCCGCATGTCACGATGTCCACCTTTACGTGGGGAGTCGTCTAGCAAGCCTCCGCCCCCTGGTGACAGCGAGGGGGCAGCAAGGAGCGCAACGACGACGATCTCCTCCGGTGTTGACCTCTGTCCATGGTAGGCCAGGACCGCGGTGGCTCCGCCCCACCTAGCTGCCTCCAGTGTCTGAGGAGGTCCAGCGGTGACCAGATCGTCCACCCCAACATTCGAGCCCAAGCTCCGCTCCGCCCGACCTCAGGTAAGCTCTCTGATCTTCTTCGCATTTTTTTTCTTCTTTTCTTGGAATTAATTAGGCTTCTCCGTGTACCATCGTCCTCCATTGATCACACCTATAGCTCTGCCTCGTCTCCATTACCCACACGCTCACCTTCGACCATCCTCCCTACCCTCCATAGCCCCAGATCACATCGACCCAACTCCTCCGAGCTCGCCGGAGAAGATTGACCGGCCATCGCCTTCTCCATCCCCCTCACGGCCGACCATCTCACGCACTTTACACCCCCCTTGCACGAAGCTTCGGCTATCAAATTAACACCTGCAGGTACTCAATCGCTAATAGTCGGAATCATTGTCGGAGCTTTCTTGACGAACTCTTCTTCTGACAGCTGGGCGTCGACGGCCTCTTCCAGACTTTGCCACAGTGTGCCCAAGCTTCCAGCTTCATTGACGAATGTTAAGGAAGCTTCGGGGAGCTCCACTACGTCCGAGCAAGAGCGGGAGCTTGGGTTCCTTTGCCAGAGTTTTTGTTCCGTCGCCCATTCCAGCCGAGGAGGAAGAAGCAGTTGTTGGATGCTTCCCCCCGGAGCTCATCCAACGGCTCAGAAGAAGCCACGTCGCCATCTTGCGCAGCCTACAGGTATCGTAGGATCCTCATGATCTGACAGTCTTCGATGGTCCACGTGTCAGCTCCAGAGCTTCTCCGAGCCTCAGCACCAGACTAGCAGGCTCGGGTGCCCTGAACCTATACCGAGCCTCCCCAGAGCTTCGAGCCTCACCGAGCCTCATCCGAGCCCAAGCCTGGAGGTTCGTACCTTCCGAGCCTAGCCGAAGCTTGTCCCAAGCCTCCTCCGAGCCTGGATGTTCACCGATCCTGAAGACCACGTGCCATGCACGTGCGATTTGGGCAAATTTGCAGGGAGGCCCACCAGATTCTTCAAAATTGCAGGCAGGTCTAGACCATGTGCAGAACACGTGCTACTAGGGGTATTTTTTCATTTATACCCTCGCGGGTTTTAATAATTGCAAAAATACCCTCTACGTGTGGGTTATTTACAGGGAAGGTCCTGAAATTTCTTTTAATTGCATTTTAGTCCCTCCCAGAGACCTGTTTATTATTTATCTTTCATATTTTTCTTACAGTTATGCCCTTGTCTTCTTTTATGCATATCTTGAGCATCGTAAATCTGTTTCAATCGATTTCAGTTTCATTTCAAAGCTTGCTTGATGAACTTTTTATTTGCATTTTCATTTGTTGTTTTGGACGCTGTGATTTTGATGTATTATTGTAATAGCCAATTGTCTATTATTGCTTATGATAATGCCTTGCTTAATTTATCCATCAAGTATGTTAATTGAATTAAACCTGAAATTAACTCATTTTTTAATTGCTCATCATTTTATTCTTATTTAGGGCTTATTTGCATTGCATTTAATTGCAACTATTTGCATGATTAAAAATAAAAAAATGTATGTTTCATGATTACATAATGCATATTGTCATGTCTTCATGCATCCATTGACCTACTATTCTCTAATCCAACACTTAATAAAATTAATAAGATTCTAAATAGGACAAGAGAGGCTCGTGTCCCTGAGTACGACCTTGGGCTTGCCCAAGCAAAATATAAATTTAACCATTTGATTCTATTGACATATCCAATTAGATGGTTTTTGACGGACCGAATCCAGCCCGACTACAATAACCGCTGAGTGTTAATTCCACACTATTAAAGGGCTGGTTGCGACCCGTTAAATGGCATCGTTGCCGGAGACACGGCTCATCTTTTGTTTTGTTTGGATTTTTATTTATTTAATTAAGTGTTTCTTTTACGTAGAACAAGTTGTCCATTTATCTTGCATTATATTTTTTTTCTTTTCAATTGATATCTACCTCTGCTTTTGTGACAGGGCCCTTGATGTTCAAGGAGGCGAGGAGCATGTGCTTCCCTGCTGCGAGGAGCCGCAAAAGCATTCTTGGAGCAAGTCGAAAAGAAAGAAAAAAGATGTTATTTTGCGTATCATTTCATCTCTTGTAATAATCATCTTTACAACGATCTTCGATCGAAGACTGGCGCTTGTAAATGAACGAAGATATGTGGTTGTGTGGGGATCGTCTCCACTTGAGTGTCGATCTAGGACCAGGCATGCGTTTATGTACTTGTTCGTAGGTAGGACACACTTCTAATATAGACGCACATAGCATCGCTTCACTTAGCCAAATTTAAAAGATATTCTTCCCCGCTAATAGAAGCATGTTAGGTGCGGTTTTTAATCGATTTGCATACATATGATTTTGGTTTTCAAAACAGTCTAAGTTTTCACGAATTTTTGCTAAGGCACTGCATTTTTGTCGCTTAGCCTAGATCATGGTTTTTATCGATTACTTGGTTTTCTCGATTTGCCCTCCTAGCTTGATCACCTAGGTTAATGGAAAATGGGAATGAGCGGTAGACGATGATTGCTTGGTTTATGTGCTCACATTAATTCAGTGATAACCTTAAGCAAAACAATTGGGACTCTTAATTGCAAGTCTACCTAAAATGGAGTAAAATTTTGGTTTTGGGAGAGCAATACCCTCGTTTACGTAGTTGGTTTTACTTAACATTTTTCTGCGTAAAAATAGGATGTTTTAATCATCGATAAAATTGACAAGATAATTAACCAACATCTGTTGGTTTCATGTGTGAGTTGGTGAAATAAAGAGGTGTTGCATGCTTGTTTGAGCCATGGATTTTCCGACACCCTCCCCAGAGTCTTAGATACTCCATTGATCTCCGAAGATTCATCCACTCACTTATATATCCATCCGTCTTCTTCGTTCATCTCGGGTCTCTCCCCGCTTCAAATCTCAATCTTTATACTTAGGCTATTCTCAGCCTAAGTATAGGGGGGCCCGAGTCCCTGTGATTTTCTCTACTCATCTTTCCTTACCTCAATACTTTGGTTATTTCTAACTTAAGTATAGGGGGAGCCCTCCTTAGTTCCCCTATATTTTTCTATATTTAAATGGATCTATAGACTTTTATCATCTAGTGTTATGAGGACATAGCAAATTTTAAGTATGGGGGGTATATCGTATATACAGTACGTGTACTTTAGCTAAAATCTGAAAATTTTGAAAAAAAATTAAAACTTTTTGGCTAAAGTAAAATCCTTTGAACTAAGTGGACCAAATAATTTTCAAGGCTTTCTCTATTATGTTACACTATTTTTATAGAAAAATATTTTTGAAAATGATTTGAAAATTGAGTTTATCTTGTTTTGAAAAATATTTTGAAAATGTTTTGAAAATCTTTATTTGTGTGACTTGATATTGAAAGTTCTTTTTGCTTTCAAGGGAAGTTGAGTTTAACCTGGGTTCTAACCTCTATTAAAATTCCATAAAAATGAGAAAAATTCAAAATCCTTTAAGAGTCAATAGTGGCTACTAAGCCCAAATAAGTAGTCTGTTCAGTGAGGGTTCGCCCTTAGCAGAGTGGGTGGTTTAGAGGACATCGCGTAAGGCCCCGTCCTCAAGCAATGGGCTCCGGCTTGTACTTACACCCATACTGGCTGAATGTAGATGCATCTACTTAATTGAGTTTAGGCAGACATAATGTGTCTTGAAGTTAAAAAAATTGAAGGAGTTGGATTAAATCCTCTAATTTCACACTTCCACCCAGGATCTGAAATGTTTAAGAAAGCTTGATTTATGAGGTCTTGAGATTTTAGGTTAACCAGCCTTAACCATCAGGATCTTAGACTTAATCATCCATATTTCCCTAGGTTTCTAGATTTGTATGCTATATTGCATGCTTAGTCTTTGACCATAAGAATATGATCAGCACATCACATACACGATTGCAGGTTCGATGAGATGAGTTGACTCTTCACTTGAGGGATTGGGTTGAGGGACTCGAGTCTGGACTTGATCTAATGATGCTCGAGGATGGGATAAAATCTTTGAAGGCTTCATGAAACCTGAGTGTCAACAACTTTAGCCAGCATGAGAACTTGGTTCTTATACTAATCTTTTGACATTGACCTAAGTGCCAGGGTGTGAAATAAATAAAAATGTTGATCAGTGTGCGCCAACTCTTAATAAAAGCAGTGGAGCTAGACAAAAATACTACAAATCAATGACATGTCAAAGAAAAGCTCTCATTCCACTAAGTCAAATATCAAAGAGCTTCCACCAAAGGCGAGCGCTCCCAACCATTTCAAAGTGTCCACTTGGACCACCGCTATTAGGACCAGGAGTCGGGCTTACACCAAAGAAGGGCTCTGCATCGTAAATGCTACAAGTCTGGGTGTAGAAGGTATGATAGGTACTCAAAAGAGACACACCCCGGTGTATTACCAGGAAAACAAGTGCATACGGCTCCAACTTCTCTTGACGGACGCATTGATTAACACCAAAAAAATATGTTGCGTAATAAGGCACTAGAGAGAATCCTTGTTCCAATGAGAGGGAGAGAAGAAATGACATAATCCTATACTCTCCATCACTAGACTTCCATCTACACTTTCAAGTCTGGCAACTAAAGAGACGGTGGACTGGACGCAAGATTTTATTTATTCCCTAGTGTTGAGGATTGGGGCCTTAGGAGAATTTCTTGGACCAAGAACTTGGGTGACTTTTGACTCGACTCTCGTGAACGTAGTCAACACTAAATATCATACCCTTAGTCTATATGTATATCAGAGAGAGTCTGGATAGCTAGAGGAATCGGGTGCCTCTTGATTAAGGCTGAGTTGAGTTCTAAGATTTTGGATCTCTAAATTTAAGAAGAGTTGAATAGATCGGATCCTGTATGCACATGCACAAGGGGGTTAATCCGGTTTATTCATTTTCTTTGATGCTCGGGACGAGCATAGTTTAAGTATAGGGGGTTGATGAAATCGTGTTTCATGCTTTTAATTCACTGAAATTAACCCCCTATCTTAGACTATGCGTCAATTAAAGTCAGAAAATCCTTGTAATTATCAGAGTCATTGAATTTATTAAAAACACAAAAAATGGCATAATTAAAATCAATGGTGTTTTTAGCCTTAAAAATGCCCTCAAAAATATTTTCTACCTTTATTTGACCCTGTCTCAGTTTTTTATCAACATAAAACTTGTAGATATCATCGAGATCTACAACTTTCATGTTTTGAGTTTTTCCAAATTCAGCCATCTATCCCCTCATAAATCAATTTCTTCGTCGCAATAATCTGATTGGGCCACTTGGCTCTTTCTGGTTGAGCCACGTGGCCGCATCTCCTCGTGCCACGTGATCTGATTTCTCTGCCGTCTGATGCTTCTTCCTCTCTCATGATCACTGCCATCCATTCCCGTTGTGATCTCCGCCATCCGATCAAAGCACGAACCTCATCTCAACCGTCCCAGAGTGCCCTCACCACGGCATGACATGTGGCGGCATCTGCACCCCTCTATCGCCTCCAGCCACTCCATCTCAGCCTCTCCATTCTGTTGCTCCATCCACCGCCTGATCTATCCAATGATCACATCATGGCCATCCACTTCCGCCTCTTTCTCCTGGCGCCATGTGGCGATCCATACGACCCTTGATCAAGCCGCCCGAGACCTAATCCCAGCTGCTTGTTAGTGCCCTTCTTTCAACCGTTGGATCTTGAGATCCAACGGCCAAAGCATTGTCTTCTACCTCGGACCCCCTCTCTCTTCCACGTTCACCAGCTCGTAGACCACCTTCCCCCTTCCATTTCTCCCCGAGTCCATGTCCTCCATATCCACGTCTCAACACCTCCACGACGTTGCACGATCATCCATGACCCTCGCGAGCGGCCACTTCCTCCACGATCCCCGTCCGCTCGTTCCATATCACCCACGCAATTCACGACCCTCACATGAAACCACCACCATCGCCCCTTCAAATATTCCATCTCCTCCGCATGTCATGATGTCCACCTTTACGCGGGGAGCCATCCAGCAAGCCTCCGCCCCACGGTGACAGCGAGGGGGTGGCAAGGAGCGCAAGGAAGGCAATCTCCTCCGGTGTTGACCCCTGGCCATGGAAGGCCAGGAGTGCGGTGGCTCCTCCACACCTAGCTGCCTCCAGTGGCTGAGGAGGTCTAGCGATGACTAGATCATCCACCTCGGCATTCGAGCCCAAGCTCCGCTCCGCCCGACCTCAGGTAAGCTCTCTGATCTTCTTTGCATTTTTTTACTTCTTTTCTCGGAATTAATTAGGCTTCTCTGCATACCATCGTCCTCCATTGATCACTCCTACAGCTCCGCCTCATCTCCATCATCCACGCGCTCACCTCTGACCGTCCTCCCTACCCTCCATAGCCCAGATCACATCCGACCCAACTCCTCTGGGCTCGCTGGAGAAGATTGACCGGCCACCGCTTTCTTCATCCCCCTTACAGTCGACCATCTCACGCACTTCACACCCCCCCTCGCACGAAGCTTCGGCTATCAAATTAACACATGAAGGTACTCAATCGCCAATAGTCGGAATCATTGTCGGAGCTTCCTTGACGAACTCCGCTTCCGACAGCTGGGTATCGACGGCCTCTTCTAGACCTTGCTGCAGCGTGCCCAAGCTTCCAGCTTCATCGACGAACGTTAAGGAAGCTCCGGGGAGCTCCACTGCGTCCGAGAAAGAGCGGTAGAGCTTGGGTTCCTTCGTCGGAGTCATGGTTCTGCCGCCCATTGCAACCGAGGAGGAAGAAGCAGCAGTCGTTGGATGCTTCCCCCCGAAGCTCATCCAACGGCTCAGAAGAAGCCACGTCGCCCTCTCGCGCAGCCTACAGGTACCGTAGGATCCTCGCGATCTGACGGTCTTCGATGGTCCACATGTCAGCTCCCAAGCTTCTCTGAGCCTCAGCACCAAACCAGCAGGCTCGGGTGCCCCGAACCTATCCCGAGCCTCCCTAGAGCTTCGAGCCTCACCGAGCCTGGAGGTTCGTACCTTCCAAGCCTAGCCGAAGCTACCCCAAGCCTCCTCCGAGCCTGGATGTTCACCGAGTCTGAAGACCACGTGCCACGTACGTGCGATTTGGGCAAATTTGCAGGGAGGCCCACCGGATTCTTCAAAATTGCAGACAGGTCTAGACCATGTGTAGAACACGTGCTACTAAGGGTATTTTGCATTTATACCCTCGCGGGTTTTAATAATTGCAAAAATACCCTTATGCGTGTGGGTTATTTATAGGGAAGGTCTTGAACTTTCTTTTAATTGCATTTTAGTCCCTCCCAAGGACATGTTTGTTATTTATCTTTCATGTTTTCTTACATTTATGTCCTTGTTTTCTTTTATGCATATCTTGAGCATCGTACCTCTGTTTCAGTCGATTTTAGTTTCATTTCAAAGCTTGCTTGATGAACTTTTTAATGGCATATTCATTTCTTGTTTTGGACACTGTGATTTTAATGTATTATTGTAATAGCCAAGTGTCTATTATTGCTTATGCTAATGCCTTGCTTAATTTATCCATCAAGTTTGTTACTTGAATTAAACCCGAAATTAACTCATTTTTTTAATTTCTCATCATTTTATTCTGATTTAGGGCATATTTGCATTGCATTTAATTGCATCTATTTGCATGATTAAAAATTAAAAGTGCATGTTTCATGATTACACAATGCATATTGTACTGTCTTCATGCATCCATTGACCTACTATTCTCTAATCCAACACTTAATAAAATTAATAAGATTCTAAATAGGAGGAGAGAGGCTCGTGTCCCTAAGTTCGGCCTTGGGCTTGCCCAAGCAAAATATAAATTTAACCATTTGATTCTATTGACATATTCAATTAGATGGTTTTTAAGAACCGAATCCAGCCCGACTGCAATGACCGTTGAGTGTTAATTCCACTCTATTAAAGGGCTGGATTTGCGGCCCGTCAGTACCACACAATTTAGCCCACCTCCATGCAGCATGCAACCAGATTCGGATTCAGTTCAGCCAAATCTGCTTAATGATACCACATCGTCAAAACTGAAATCACTGCCTTTTACACTGAAGTACACCTTTATTAAGGGACCCAAAGAGAGATAACATGTTTTCATTAGCTCTGACTTGACTTTAGAATGGGAGTCTAGGTTGTTAGAAGTCTTAGAGAGGAACCACAAAGCAATAGGCTGGACAATGTCGGATATCGTGGGGATCAACCCCGCTCTCTGCCCGCACCACATTTTTACTGAGGATAATGTGAGACCTTCCCATGACCTCCAGAGGAGACTTAACCCCAATCTATGGGAAGTAGTGAAGAATGAGAATGAGAAATGGTTGAAAGCAGGGTTTATATACCATATTTCTGAATCCAAGTGGGTAGCAATGCTTCATGTTGTCCCGAAGAAGAAAAGAATTTAGATGGTCATCAATAAGGAGGGGGTAGAGATCGTGACATGAGTACCCACGTCGTGGCGCATCTATGTTGACTACAATCACCTGAATGTCGCGTCCAAGAAAGACTACTTTCCCTTGCCATTCATCGATCAGATCTTAGAGAGACTCGTAGGGAAAGAGTTCTTCTGTTTTCTTGACGAGCACTCAGGCTACAACAAGGTAGCTATAGCCCCAGAGGACCAGGAAAAGACCACATTTACATATCCATTCGGCACTTACACGTTCAGGTGCATGCCATTCGGGATCTACAATGCCCCAGGCACTTTTCAGATGCGCATGATCGCCGTATTTGTCGAGATGGTGGGAGATTTCTTGGAAGTATTCATGGATGACTTCTCGGTGTACGATGATTCCTTTCATACATGTTTAACGCACTTGGATCGAGTCCTCAGGCAGTGTAGGGAGGTGAATCCCGTACTCTCTTGGGAAAAGAGCCACTTTATGGTGACGGAGGGTTTTGTGTTGGGGCATGCCATCTCCAAAACGGGAATGGAGGTTTACCATGCCAAGGTGGAGGTGATCAAGAAAATTGATCCACCTACCAATGTGAAGTCAGTAAGGTCATTTCGAGGGCATGTTGGATTCTACAGAAGATTCATTCAAGATTTTTCGAAGATTGCCCACCCACTGATTGAGCTCTTAGAGAAAGACACAGACTTTGTTGCAGATCACATGTGTCTAAAGGCTTTTGAGCTCTTTGAAGATGAAGATTTGTGCCTCGCCTGTCCTACAAACTCCTGATTGGTCTCTCCCCTTTGAGATCATGACCGACACTTCAGATTTCACTGTAGGAGTTGTGTTAAGACAACAGCGAGAGGGGATCTCATTTGCGATCCACTACACGAGCAAAGTATTAGATCCTACACAGAAGAACTACACCATGACTGAAAAGGAAGTGCTCGTTGTAGTATGGGCCCTCGAGAAGTTTAGGTCGCATATTTGGGCTCTAAGGTGACAATCTACACTGAACACACAACCATTCAATACATAATGGAAAAGAAGGACGCAAAGGCTCGTCTTCTTATGTGGATTTTGCTCCTCTAGGAGTTTGAGTTGGAGATAAAAGATAAACCTAGAGTGAAGAATGTTGTTGATGATCACCTTTCTCGGATTGAACTGAAGGATTCTCTTGATTTTGAGCGTATTAGAGAGATCTTCCTAGACGAGTCAATTTGTGTTATTGACGCACTCATGTGATATGCCAACATGGTGAACTTTCTTGACTCCAATCAAGTTCCCCAAGGTTGGACTAGGAGCAGTATCGACCGACTAAAGTCAGATTCGAGGAGATACCACTAGGACGATTCGTTCCTTTTCTTTGAAGGGTCGGATTGTGTATTGGAGAAGGTGTATTCCTCAGGAGGAATACCAGAGCGTTCTCATGTATTGTCATTCTCTTGAGGTTGGATGACACCATTAGGGAAAGAGAACCACTCAAAAGGTACTCCAATGCGGATTGTATTGGTTGACCCTGTTTAGAGATGTTATTGATTTTGTACAATCATGCCCAATTTTTCATAGGATGGGAGGGATTGTTACACAGAAAGATGAGATGTCCATGCAACCGGTGATCATTTGTGATGTTTTTGATGCATGGGGCATAGATTGTATGGGTCCCTTTCCCAACAGCTAAGGACACGAGTACATCTTGTTGGCAGTTGACTATTTGTCTAGGTGGGTGGAGGTTATCCCACCCCGAACCGTAGATAACAAGACCATCTGTAAGTTTGTGAGAGATCATATTATTTCCAGGTTTGGGGTGCTAAAAGTTTTGATATCAGATGTGGGTAGCCACTTCATGAACCGAGATATGAGATCTTTAGCTAAGGACTACGGATTTGATCACAGAGTTACTGGTCCTTACCACCCACGGTCTAATGGTATGGCAGAGGTTTCGAATAGAGATGTGAAGAGTATTTTGCAGAAGTTGGTTCATCCTGATAGGAAGAACTGGTCCCAACTCTTGGACCAAGTTATGTGGGCCTATAGGACTTACAAGACACCATTGGGCACTTCACCATTCAGAATGATCTATGGCAAGCCATGCCATCTGCCCGTAGACATGATTCACAAATTCGAATGGGCAATTACGAAGATTAATTGGAGTTGTCACCTAGGGAAGATTTGTCGAGACTTGAACTTCAATGAGCTCGTGGAAATCCGAAACAGGGCATATGACAACAGTTTGATTTATAAGGACAAAGTGAAGAGATGGCATGATCAGCACATTAGGTGCAAAGACTTTGTCCCTGGGAAAAAGATATGGTTGTTTAATGCCACGTTAAAGATGTTCCATGGAAAGCTCAAATCTAAGTGGGTGGGTCTCTTTGTTGTTAAGAAAGTGCACGGGAATGGAAGTGTAGAGATAGATGATCTCTCATATGGTGCACAATCCCATGTGGTGAATGGACAACTATTGAAGCATTTACTAGATTCTAAGGAGCAGGTAATCCAAATCGAGGTCATCAACTTCATGCAAAACGAGCACAGAGCAGATACATCACATTACTCTTTATGAAGATGCAGCATCAAGATTTAGCAGCTTGGAAGATTCATTCACTCTTGTACACTCTCCCTCTATATTGTATAGTCTCATTCACCATTCTCTATATATTATATAGATCTTGTCAGTTCTCACACTTACTACTGTCCTATACTTAAGTTCACCAGAGCCTAAGTATAGGGGAGACTGATGCCCGCCATGTGTATATACTCATCCATTTCTCCTCTTAATCTCATCCGCCCTATTTTTTCTCTTCTTCTACACTTAGGATGACCAGAGCCTAAGTATAGGGGGGAGGGTCGAATTCTATACTTTTTTAATTTCAACTCTCCTACGCTTAGCACGAGCTATGTCTTTTCCTTGCTTATCATTCTGTAGGGACATATCACG
Source organism: Ottelia alismoides (assembly GCA_037367405.1). Classification (NCBI taxonomy): domain Eukaryota; kingdom Viridiplantae; phylum Streptophyta; class Magnoliopsida; order Alismatales; family Hydrocharitaceae; genus Ottelia; species Ottelia alismoides. The sequence goes on from JAZKJV010011622.1 coordinate 431,841, forward strand.
TGCTATGCATAGGAGGCCTGTATATTACATATATACTTTACCCATAGCTCGTACTTTCATGTATTTATATATATATATTGCAATAATTAAGGGGTGGGTAAAATTGTAGAAAAAACTTTTTGTAAAATACATGTATACTTGTATAGTATGTATATTGTACATAATTCGTATAATAATTTTGTAAAATTCTTGTAAATAATACTTTTGTAAAATTTGATGTAAAATAGGAGGTATACCAAAAAAATAATTAATTAAAACTTTTGAAATTATAGTAATGCGAGGCTTCTTATTTACTCTTGCATATCATCATTGCGTTCATCCAAAAAAATATCTTGCACTTCATTCATATGCATTGAATGTCATCTACATTTCATTTACATATCTTGCATATGTGAAGTGAAAAGTTATTGGGTTCTGAACCAAGTTATGAATAGAATCAAGGATGGATTTGATTTGACCTTAATCTACCTAATTTCAGAGGAACCTTATAGGATCTGGAGTTAAGATTTTTCAGGTCGAGCGACTTAATTCTTGGACTCCACAAGACTATGTTCACATGTCATCTTGATTGGTCTAAGTAGAATATTTCATACACACACGATACTTTTAGACATTAAACTAACTTGGACAAGCACCATGCACGTAGATCTTCATTGATGAGGTGGTGAGGAGGTAGAATCCTTTGGCTTGGAGTAGCACACAGGTGGAAACATCCGTCCTCCTTTAGGGTGGGCAGTGCATCTCAACCTAGTCTAGTGGCGTCGACATCTAACGACGAGATGATGTGGGTTGCAATAAAGCTTCAAAAGAGGGATAGTCTAGTGGCTCAAGAAGAAAAAAACTCCTCATGTACATGATGCACCTTGTATACAAGAAAAGCCAAAGAAAAAGAACCAAAAAATAGAACATGCCTGATTGAAAATAAAATACCTGTTGGAGTGTGTATATTTGCAAGGCATATGCTTCGAATTCTCATAACATGGAAGCCTGCAGCTGGAGACTTGGCTACACTGGTCAAACTCCACGGATATGTGACTACACTGGTCACAATCCATTCTCTTCTCTACCCCCTCTTCTTGAGCTGGTTGCACTTCAACTTAGAAGGGAATACCCTGCTCCTCGAGGAAAGAGTTTCTAGATCGGGAAATTAGAGTTACCTTGTTAGACGAGGTTGTTTCTTTGTCATCTCTGATGTGGAGTTATATTTCACTTACACAGTACAAGTAAGATTCATGGTCATCAAAATTTGCGTATGAGGATCTCTTATGACCTGACTATTGAGGCGACTTGAATAGAGACTTATTGAACTTAAATGTTGTTAGGTCCGAAATTCAATTCCCAACAAGGTTCTGCCCATTATCAATCCAAAGGTCGAGTCGAGCTCCATTTTCACCTTTTGTTCATGACCTTGGTATGGAACCTAAAATCATTTCACTCTTTACATTTCATTTTAGTTGCTCAGGGACGAGCAAGGTTTAAGTATGAGGGGTTGATGAATATGTGATTCATCACTCTAAAATTCGAAAATAAGGTTTCGTTCCCAGGTAATTAGCTGTATTTCTCTATTTATTTTGCATTATTCTCATTCATGCATTTAGAATCAGTGTTTGTATTTTAGCATGCATTTATGCATTAAATAAGAAGCCAAATTCACTTGTAAATATCACTTGTATATTTATCCTATTTTTATTTATTTTTATCTAACTCAGAATTTAATAAAATCAACTTTATAGTATATATATTACTAAACTAATAGAGGAAAAATATAAAAAAAATACTAACTCGTAAAATTGACCAATAAAACCCTAACCCTAGTTTGAGACTAATAACCTTAAACATGAACATATCTCTCATGCAGTCCCATATGGACCTCTACCCACTTTTGAATTAATGTATGTTCAATTACCTTCAAAACAAGATTAAATTCAAAATAATCGAAGTTCATATGTGAAACTTGGGTTTTGGGCCCCTGTTGCATATTATACATATGTCCCATTTATTTATTTATTTTATCTTTTTATTTTCTTAGATTAAAATGTAAATATTTGTTTTATATTTTCTCTAATTTTATTTTGATTTTTATCTTTTTTTTAAATGCCAAAAAAACTGTAAAAGATCAAAATCGTATTTTATTCATATAAGATATCACCCAAAAATACTTTTTATAGAGATGATTTATTTTGATTTTCGATCCTTCACAGAAGTTGTAGATCTTGTCAAGATGAGTAACTTTCGTGTTGACCACTTTTAGATTTGACATCTTTTGTTATTTCTTTTATATTTTTCTTTTAATTTAATTTTCGATTTTTCTGGGAGAGACACGTGGTGATTCCAAGAGCCACCATGTGTCACCCCCATTTATTATTTATTTATTTATTTTTGTAAATCTACCTATTTAATTTATTTTATTTTTAATTATCTTTATTTATTATTTTAATTATTTTATTTTATTTTATTTTATTTTAGTTATTAGTATTATTATTATTTATCTTTAATTTAATTTGATTTTAATTTCAATTCTTTTTTTAGCCGCTAGCGCTACCCCTTCCCCCTTTCTCTCACATTTGCATGCCTCTCGCTCTAGCGCAACCGTCGGCCCCCGCCTCATACGGAGCTCCTGCAATTGGCGCTCATGACCTATCTCTCTCGTTTCCCCATCTTCTACACTCCTATGACTGTGTCCATCGCGTGACCTGCAACTGCTCGCGTCTTCCGCATCCGCTGTGACCTCGCAACCTTCACCCCCCCTAGATCTGCAGCTACGCCTCGACGCCTCACCCGTTGCAACCCTGTCCGGTCAACTCGCCAGCAATCACCCACGATCTTCGTCGCTAACCTCCTATAAAAGGGTCCGCTCCGCCTCCGTGCGAATACATCTGCAATTTTCCAGAAAGAATGAGCGACCTCCAACCTCCTCAGGTGACAGTTGAGGGGTTCCTCATTGAGCGAAGACCCTCTGTCTCCTGGCAAGTTCCAAAGCAGGACCTTCATCCTCCTTTGCAACAATCACACATCATAGCTCTTTAGCTCATCCTCAACTACGTGCATGTGGCTTGAGTGAAGATCACGACCGAGCTCCTCATTCGGTCGATTCCCAAGCACCTCTTCACCCCAATTACCATCCCATATCAGGTAAATATCTTTGACCTTCTCCTTCCACATCCTTCCTTTACTTCATCCTCTGTTCTCTCCCTCGATTCACTCGCTCGTCTTCTCGCACCACCATTCTGATCGCCATCATCGCCACCTTTACGCTCCACCATCACTCCCTTCCGCTTGACTCGCCCTCGCTACCGGCTGAGCATGCTTTATATTCACCATCACGATCAGGTTGCCCAGCCTCGTTGTGATCCACGACGGTGTCAACCTCCACCACTTTGTCTTCACCTCGTGCTCTCTCCATCCCAACCTCGATCTCCTCAGCTGTAGTAGCTTTGCCATCATTACGGAGCACCCCCGCCGACCTCCAGCTCGGTCGGTGCACCTCAGGGGCATCGCTCGAGCTCATTGCCCACTCTCCGTCGCACCTGTGATCAGCTATCAGCCGCTCTCATCGATCCCCTTCACAGCCACAACCGACTCAGCGGCTTACCAATCACCACCACAACCGACGTAGCGGCTTACCATTCACCGCCCGCCACTTGATCGGTCGTGTGTTGACTAGCCAAGCTCTTGCCACGATGCCAGCTTATGAGCACCACCACCTCCTCGTAGAGAGGACCAGATCCTCTGCTATCTAGTGCGACAATGCCTCCTCGGACATCGTGTCCAACCGCATGCTTTGGTTGTCTGCCACAGACCGATTCACTCCTCATCACTGAGTGCCTCTGTTGGAGAGCCCATGCACCAGCATCGCCTGTCGGCCACGCCCTCCCCTCAGGATGCAAGTCTTCTCCCTCAAGCAGTTGCCTCGTCATCATCTCCTCCTCACGTGTTAAGCACGTGAGGGCGGGGAAAATTTGCATTGATGCCCCAAACTTGCAACCGTTCACACATACATCCCTACCAGCTGAAGCCACGTACGATGCATGTACTTCTTGGAAAAAACAGCTTGAGACCCCTCGAAGGACCAGGTAATTGCATCACTCGTAATTTTTCTTATTTTGACTTTTTTTATTTTGCATCCATGTGTTTGGACCTTAATTTGAACCTTCATTTAACATCTTTTTATCATTCTAAAAATTGTATTGTTTAGAACAATTACTTCCTTGTATTGTGAGCATTTAATTAAATTTTTATGAGCTCTGATTTATTTAATATAATTAATTTGGTGAAAGCTCGTATAGTTTACCCATTTTATGCTCTCAAATAACAATTAAAATATTCATTGGTCTAAAACTTCTAGAAAATTCACTACACATAGACCTAATTGTGTTCTACAGTATGTCAAAAAAAAATCACCATATTTGCAAGCATATCAAGTCACAATAAATCATTGAGTGAAATCTGTAAATGATTTTTAATTAAACCTATACATAATATTTTTGCAAAATTTTAACTCTCCTGGATTGCTTATTAAATTATCATATTGAGATAAATCGCTCTCTGGATAAATTGTTCTCGTGGATGTATTAGAAATTAAATACTTACAGTCACTTCGGTTAGCTTCTAAAATTCATAAAAAAAATCATATAGTGTCAGAAAAATTCCAAAAAATATTATTGTAGCTTTATTTCATTATGTTTCACTTCCACTAAAAATTCATAATATTTAGACATCATTTGAATGAAAACTGCATTCTAGTCCACAAACTTTGCCAAATTTACATTTAATCCATTAAATTGCATTTAAAAATATCAAAAAATATTCACTGAAAACCTAACCTCTATATCGCCTAATAATGAACCTAAGGAGACAGTTGCCTCCCTGACTTCGACCTTGGGCTTGCCGAACTAAAAAATTTGACCGCTCATTTTAATTGGATAATTCATTAATTAGTGGTTTTCGATTAATCTGGATTGCCTGCCTGAAATTTAATTCCACCAAATTATTTAGATCATATGTGGGTTCATCATCGGGGAAGCAAGATGGGTAGATCAAAGCGGCATTGAGGTGAGGCACGTGGTGGAGGTAGAGTCATGGGAGTTGCGAAAGGCCCAACTGATGAGTAAGGTGGGGTGACGCTCCGTGCATGCATGGGGAAAGAGCAATTGCTCCGATCGGATTGGACCGGAGGTGACAGGGTTGTTGAGAGGTAGGATAGAAAGGTGACGGGGTAACGAAGATGAGGCGAAGGACGAAGGTCGGAGGAAAACACGATGTCGGAGGTCATGGTTTGAATCAAAGCAAAAGAAGAAGAAATTGGGGGGAAAAGTGAACATAGCAGATGACAAAAAGCATAAGGAGAGATCGATCAAGAAGAAGAGAGAACGAAGAGGAAAAGGAGCAAAAAGAAGGAAAAAGGAAAGAAAATTATACATGGGATTATGCCTGAAGTAGGAGGAGCATAGGTTACCTCTGGTTATCGCCTCAAAGTAGCTGAGGCACACGGCCACGAAGCTTGAGCAGCAAGCTCGGAGCTCGCTGCGGCAGGAGGATGTATCTCTTGGATCATGCCGGCGGGGTCATCGCTCAAAGATGGAGGTATGTCCCTATCACCAGGAGACCTCCCTAAGCTCTCTCTCTATTTTACGTTGAAGCACGAAGTGGTGAATACAGTTGCACGATGGGCGGTAATGCCCCTTTTATGGGCGGTTGGAGGAGGGTTTTAGGTCGTGCACAAGATGGGGGCAGGAAGTTGGGCGAGGTAGGCTGAGGCAGTTGGCGACCAAGGAGATGGACGTGGGTTGCGTGAGTCATGGGCGAGAAAGAGGGAGTGGTGGCATGCGCAAGGGTTGTGGGCGGCGAAGACGGAGGCGGTTGCGGGTACTGCGACGCAAGAGGTCATGGGAGAGATAAGAGAGAGAAGTGGGCGAGGGGTGCTGAGTGGGTGGTTGCATAAGCTATGGGTTGCACGAGGAGAAGTCATGGGATGGCGGTGGCGAAAGCCACGGGTGGTGCGCAGAGGGGGGTGCTGCCGCAGCACCACGCGAAGCGGGAAAGAGGAGAAGGGGAGGGGGCCACATGGTGTGCGGGAGCGTGGTCATGTGACCAAAATAATAAAAACTAAAATAAAATGAAAAATTAAAACATAATAATAATTAAGATAAATAAAATAAAATAAATAATAATAAATATAAATAAAATAAAATACTGAAAATAATTAATAAATAATATAAATAAATAAATAATAGGAAATAAAAAATAAAAATGAGGATGACACGTGGCAGCTCTAGAAGCTGCCACATGTCGCTTCCAAGAAAATTCAAAAAATTAAATGTAAAGAAAAATAAAAAAAGAAATAACAATAAGGGTCAAATAAAAAATGGTCAACATAAAAGTTGCCCGTCTCTACTAGATATACAAGTTTTGTGAAGGGTCAAAAATCAAAATAATCCATCTGTACAAAGTATTTTTGAGGGTATCTTATAGATATAAAATAACGAATTTGTGTCTTTTGTAATTTTTTTCATCATTTTAATAAGATAAAAATCAAATAAAATCAGAAAAAATATGAAATAAATATTTACAACTAAATCTATTTTTTCTAGATTTTAAATAATTAATAAAATAAAAAGATAAAATAAATAAATGGGACATATGCACAATATATAATAGGGTCCCAAAATCTAAATTTCACATATGAACTCCGATTCTTTTGAATTTGTCTTGTTTTGAAGTAATTGAACGTACATTAATTTAAAAGTAAGTAGGTCCTAGGAGACTGTATGAGAGAGATATTCACGTTTTAAGGCTCTTAGTCTCAAACTAGAGTTTGGGTTTTATTGGCCAATTTTACAAGTTAGTAATTTTTGATATTTTCTTTATTAGTGGTAGTAATATATACAATATTGAGTTGATTTTATTCAATTCTAAGCTAGTGGAAAATAGACAAAAATAAGGAAAGTATTGTGAATATACATGTGATAATTACAAGTGAATTTGTCTTCTTATTTGATGCAAACATGCATGCTAAAATGCAGACATTAATTCTAAATAAATGAATGAGAATAATGCATAATAAATGGATAAATGCAGCTAATTACTCAGGAACAAAACTCTATTTTCTACTTTTAGAGTGATGAATCAAAGATTCGTCAACGACGACAATGCATAGCGAAGATGACGGCGGTGCACTGAGTGGTAGGAGGTAGTTGTCTATTCTTGGTAATTTACTCATGTTCTTAGTAATTTTTTATTCATTCATTGATTGCGTTTCAGGTTATTTTACATTGCTTTTATTTTTCACATTGATTTTAATTTTTCTTTTCATTTTGATTCCATCTCGATCCAATATTCGATCATCCTCGATTAGAGATCTTGCTTCTCCTCTGTATCGATTACACATCATATATATATGCATATGATTTTAAGTTATATTCTTTTTAATTGCATCAATGACATAGCATGAAGTTTTTTGTGTTCTGTTATTTTGTTTACATTGTTTTAACAATACAATACACGCAATTACAATACATAGGATCATTTTACATTTCCTCATCTCATTTTGCAATGTCATGATATATTTTACATTTAAACGACTTCTGCACTACTAGTTCAAACATATACCGGGTATTTTTACATTACCTGTGTTCATAAGCGAAGAAACCGACCATTCTAGTAACACGCTCCCATTGGTTCCTCATCTAGCCACTCTTTTCTTGAAGAGGGGGTATTTCTTCTAAGTTCAGATCGTGTTGTGTCCACAATCGAATAGGAGAAAGAAGGTAGAAAAATGAGAAGAGAATTAGAGTGCGACCAGTGTAGTCACATCTATTTGTGAAGCTCAGCTAATGTAGCCAAGTCTCCACTAAGATGTGCAGGCTTTTGCAAGCTTAGACCATTGTGATCATATTTGTATTAGGTGTTTGGTTTCTTTTTGGTAGAATTTGTATTGTATACTTCGACTTATATACTTATATTATTGTCACTCTCTTATGCTTAGCACGAGCTATGTTTCTTCCTCACTTTTGGTGCTCTAAGGACATAACACGTGCTAAGTATAAGGGTGTGTGTATATATTACATATATACTTTACCCATGTATCGTACTTTCATGTATTATATATATATAATATTCAGTACATACCGAATGGGTAAAATTGGTAAAAATTAATAATAATTTAAAATACATTGTATGCATGCGGTAAAATATGTATAATTGGTAAAATATGTATAATATTGTATAAATTTGTGTAAATAATACCCTCCTTGTAAAATTATTGTAAGATGTATATATATTACATATATACTTTACCCATAGCTTGTACTTTCACGTATTTTATGTATATGATATTCGATAAATATAGGATGGGTAAAATTGGTAAAAAGATTAATTTAAAATACATTTGTATACATGTTGTAAAATATGCATAATCTTGTATAAACTTGTGTAAATAATACTCTCTTTGTAAAATTATTGTAAAAAGAGAAGTATAACAAAAGAAAGAAAGAAAGAAAGAAAAGTTACCAGATAAAAATGACTTCTTATTCAGTCTTGCATAAATCATCATCCATTCAAAAAGTTGCACTTCATTCACATGAATTTCATTTCATATGCAATACATTTGCATATCATGCACATGCAAAGTGGAAATTCAGTGGGTTCCGAACGGAGGTATGAGTAAAAATCGAGAGTGGACTTGACTTGACCTTAATCTACCTAAGTTTTAGAGGAATTTCATTGAGAAGTAGGATTTTAGAAACTTCAGGTCATGGACTTATTTCTCTAAGTTCACAAGATATTGTATAGACTTTGACTCTTAGTGTCTAACCTGGTCACCTCATTCTGAGTAGATTCTTATATAAGGAACTAATATGTACTCTACAACGCACGTTTAGTTTAACTCAGATAAGGTGTTGAAAGCCTGTGTGTCTTTTTCTTCAGTATTTTGGACATTTAATGATCGGAGTATCATGTTGAAATAAAGCTCGGATGGGTGGTGGGCTACTAGCACAATTCTTTCTAAGACCCCAAAACATGGGCAAAATAAAATATTCTATATCCGTCGGGGTACAAAAGATCAATGCAGAGAAACCACAAATCCTACAAAAAGAAGCCGATATCAAAAAGAACAATATTTGACCACAATGGTCCAAGCTTCAGATAGCCAGCAGATCTGTTGGAGATTTGGCTACATCAGTCAAGCTTCACAGGAGAGTTGACTACACTGGTCAATCCCTACTTCTTCTAGACTTCTCCCCCACTTGTTGTGAACTGGCACATTCTTGAACTTAGATGGAAAAACCCGACTCCCAGAGGACGAGCTACTAGAGGAGGAGATTGCATGGTAGTTCGATATCTTGGATGGGAAGAGCTAACACTCTTTAGACACCAGAGACAATTATTCAGTGTTCATGTGGGATGCTTTGGGAGGGGGTCGATCTAAGATGACTTCTGAGTTGAGCCCAGATAATGACTTGTATAACTTGGAGATTGTTGTTCTCAAAACCCTAATTCTCATGATGAGTTCCTCCGCATTATTAATGCAAAGGTCGAGTCGAGCTCCATTTTCGCCTTTTGTTCATGACTTTGGTAAGGGATCCAATCTCATTTTACTTATGCATTTCATTTTAGTTACTCGAGGACGAGCAAGGTTTAAGTATATGGGGTTGATGAATCTTTGATTCATCACTCTAAATTTTGAAAATAGATCTTCGTTACCAAGTCATCACTTGCATTTATGCATTTAAATTACATTTTTATCATTCGTGCATATGTAAACGAGATTCATATTTTAGCATGCATAATCATATCAAATAAGAAGCCCAAAAAGCTTGTATATTATCACATGTATATTACCATAATCTCCCCTATATTTAATTATTTTTTACTAACTCCAAATAAAGTAAAATTAACTTTATTGTGTACATATTTCTAACCTTAATAAAGAAAAATACCAAAAAATACTAACTTGTATAAGTGCTCAATAAACCCAAACCCTAGTTTAAAGATAAAAAAGGTGTAAATGTCAATATCTCTCTCATGCAGTCTCTATGTAGCCCTACTCACTTCTGAATTAATATACATTCTGTTATCTACAAAACAAGATCAAATTCAAAAGAATCATGGTTCATACGTGAAATTAGATTTTGGGACCTCATTGTTTATTGTATGTCTTATCTAATTTAATCCTACTATTTTATGTACAAAAATAACTCTTTTATTTATTATTTTTCAATTATTTTCTTTGATTTATGTTTTAATAAAATGTACAAAAATCTAAATTAAAATTGAAGTAAAAATCAAAGAAAATAAATTACTCTAAGTCTGTATATATAGTCTGTATATATGTCTTTTTTATTTTATTTCTTTATTTTATTAATTATTAAAATATCAGAAAAGTATTAATATATACAAAGATATTTTATATTTTATTTTGAATTTTATCTTATTTTAAAAAGTACAAAAAATAAAAAAAATCAAAAATTGCAGCTTTCTATGTACATAGAAGACCCCCCATAATAAGTTTTGTACATATGATTTCTTTTGGTTTTGCTCCATTAAAGTTGTAGATCTCATCAAGATGAACAATTTATATGAAGACTACTTTTTGATTTGACTTTGTTTTCTATTTTTTATTGAATTTTCTTTTGATTTCTTTTATGAATTTTATGGGAGCGACATGTGGCAACTCCTGGAGCTGCCATGCATCGCCCCTCTTTACCGTATATATTTCCTTTTTTATTTTTTGTTTATTTTATTTTATTCTTTTCCCTCACTATGTGGACCCTCCTGGAGCCACCACATGGCACCATCCTTGCTCTTCGATTATATGGAGGATTAGACAGTGGAGACTTCGTCTCCCACCTCCGATCCCTACGCTCGTTGCGCCCCATCATTCGCTTTTTGCGGCGGTGACCAAACCACCCACGATAGGAAATCCCCTTCGCTAACCACCTCTACGCCTCTCGCACCCATCTCTCCCTCTTCGCCCACTTCATATGACCAACCACTTCCTTTCCGATCATCCGCCACATTCGCTAAACCCTAAGTGGCCTCCCATAAAAATGCCTCACTGACCACCTTTCTCAGCTTCCACCATTTTCAAAAGAAGAGGAGCAAGCTGCCTTCGGGCTTTAGGTGACAATTGTAGCTCTGACAAGGTTGATTGGTGACCTCCTCCAAGTTCTTCTTATGTGCGATCTGGTGACCTCTCGTCGTTGTAGCCCTGCTCCTGTGGCTGCTAAGCTTCGAGCTTCTTTCACCGAGATCTTGAGTTGATGACCGGAGTGGAGCGTAACTCCTCCATCCCCCGAGCGTAACTCCAGTTAAAGATCACTTCCCCTTATTCTTTCTTCTTCTTCTTCTATTCCTTCCTCTTTTACTTCTTCCTCAAATCCATCTACTTCACATCTTCTTCTATACACACCTGATCCCAAGACGACTCTGACCAACCACAACCCCACTTCTCTCTCCACGCTTGCTGATCTACCTACTCAAAAGTCAAAACCTTCCACTGACATACTTTCGATACGCCATCGAACAAGGAAGCCCCATTTCCACCTTCTTCTTCTTCTTCTTCTTCGCAACTTCACTTTCCGGTTGAGCCATCCAGAACTCAAGCCCTCGATCACTCCTACACGCGATCTGGAGTGTAAAGTGTTACAGATCCAGCTTCTCATTCAGAAGAGAGTATCACCTCTTCTTTTCCATTGCCCCGCCATGCCTTCGTAGACCTCCACCCCCAACAACAGACCAAGGGTGTTCTTCACAACTCCAGGTGGTTCACCCATCAGAGTACCAATTGCAAGCCCCCGAGCGTGTGTCTCCTGGAGCTCCGCGTACCAAAACCCTCTTCATCGATCGATACCTCCACTGTGAGTCACCTTCACTAAATATAAGGAGAGAGTTCCAGTAAATGGTTATTCAGAGCTCCACTCCATATCGAACGATCAGATGCCCGCCACGTCTCCTTACCCGTACCTCTCTCCGAGCCCAGTGCCTCGGCTGCATCGAAGCCACTCCATTGTGAAATGTGGGGGCTCGGAGCACGGGCCAAATGCCAGACCTCCATGCGCATGCACCCCACACATATTGGTGGGCATTTTACGCTATACGCCCCAGCCTTCTTAGAAATTATAAGCACATACCCGTCTTCCCCTAAATTGCGCCAAAGTTCCAGCACTTGGAGATCACGTGTAGCATACACGTAGACCGAGCAATTTGTAACGAAGCCCTCACATCTCTCCAGAATCTCATAGGACCCCTACCGACCAGCTCGCATGTCGCGCATTGTGCACATGTAAATATTGCATACATACCCTTCTGAGTATTTGTAGTATCATTTTAGCCCTCGTGCATTTTTTTAAGTTTTATTTTAATTCTATTTTGCTTTTAGGCCCCTCACTTTGTGTATTCATTTGAATCATCATTTCACATCATATTTTTATTCCAAAAAATGCACATTGTAGAACATTTAATTATTTATTATTATGGATGTTTTATGTAATTTTGTGAGCATTGTTTGATTTATGATATTTATTATGCTGAAAATTATCACATTTTCCCCTGTATGAGTTAAAAATTCATATTAAATCACCTATTGCTCCTAAAATTCTGAAAATTAGCATTTTATATAATTAATTATGTTCTAATATGTGCCAAAAAATTAAGTCATTTTCACATATAATTAGGTTAAAATAAATTCATGTCTTTTGGCTTATTTTATCATATAACTATAAATCTTTGAAAAACATTACGTATTTCATTCAATAATATAAAAAATCAAAAAGCATGTCAAATTCATATAAAAGTCAAGAAAATTAACAAAAAAACATAAAAAGTAGCGTATTTCATAAACGAATAGTTACCTCCCAAGGTAAAATGCTCAAATTGAAAATAATAAATTTTTAGTATTTAAGGTATTTTAGAACCTAATTTTGAGCATGCAATTTTTTTGAAATAGTATTCAAGTTTAAATTCTCTTTTATTTATAAATCATAAAATTCATAAAAAATATTTTAAGATAATTAAAATCCGGTTTCCAAGTTGCATTTCTTTATATTTATGCATGTTTTAACCTTAAACATTTTTTACGTGACCATTTTTCAAAATTACATTATTTTAAATTTAAATTCAAAACAAAATAATAAAAAAGGAGCTGGATTCTCCTATTACTTGTGTGTACATTGTCCTATATTTAAAATTGCCTCCTCGAAATCAACATTATGCCTTGCCACATAAAACGTACATGTTCTACACCGACTACAACTTTGTTTAGTCAGTTGCTTTTCTATCGATACTATAGCTGAATGAAGTAGATAAGAAATTATTAAGTTCATGTCAGAGAAACATGAAATATTTATCAAATGTTTTGCTAAATCAATGTAAGTTCATCGGGTAACCTAAAAACTTTAGCACAATGATATGTGCATTCAACAATAATAAATTCTAAGGAAATAATTTCCATACTGGTTTCTGATATTCATAATGAATATAAGAGATATATCAGGGTTACCTCTTGAAGCGTGAGTTTGTAGTAAAAGAAACCCCCTGAATCAAGTTTGATTTGCATAGTCTCTCTCATGGGTGCAGAGATAAATCGCCTTGCTTCCCGCGAACCCAGACGTCGACATGGAAACAAGAAGAGACATGTGAGAGATGGAGCCTCTCAAGACTCTTCTCTTTCTCAAAGGTACAAATTATAAGATGACTAATCTCTCCAAGAAATTGTATTGCAAAAGTGAGAGCATTGCTCTCCTTTTATACTTAAAACACACGTCCCATGTGTATATTGTAGTCCCTTGGATGCTCAATCAAGGGCTTAGAGCAAGTCCTAATTCAATAAGGATCATCTCCTTTTATCTCTAATTAATAGTAGTTAATTAAGAACAAAACAAGCAACAATTTTTTAGTCCTAAACCAAATTAGACTCAATAACATGGAGACATGTATACATCTCATGTACACGCACCATCTTTGCCTAAAATAGGCAAAGTTATTGTATTTTTTATTTATCAATAATTAACTTGATAATCATATTATAAATATTGGAAAAATCATGGAAATAATCCTTAAAACATATGATTCATATTCACAAGCACAAAATTAATTGTAAAACTAATTTTCATCTACAAAATTAATGTGAATCTAATCCAAACAATTTCATGTCTTGGAATATTATGCAAATAATATTTACATAAAAATAAGTGTATGAATCATATCCATGCAAATGTTAATTATCGTGAATCATTGTTCACATTAATTAATGAATTATATTTGTGAATGTTATTCATAAAATCACCCTTATGACTTAAATGCAATAATAACTATTATTATTACAATATCGACATCAAAAAGTATAAGTTCTAATCCAATTAGGACTCATGGGATACATATGTGAATAGTTGGAGATAATATCGAGGAGATCATATTATCCATGTATAGTATGACATGAACCCAACAACTTTTCTCTGCCTTCATATTGCTCGTTTCTTTTCATGGCTTGAAATCTGAATATGAATCTTATTTCAGGGTTTATACAATTTTCTGCAAAAATCCACCACCGTTGAATGTTGAGCTTGAGCTGTAACACTTTATACTCACAACGAGCTCAATGAAACACATAACATTCTCCATGAGATGGAGGAAGTGTCAGTGAGTTGAATCTAGCTTACTTGACCATTTTTAATCATAGTCCAAACCATTAGGAGCTAAGAAATGAGCTCAAGGAGCTCGTATGTTTTCATTTCCATGACCATTTATGTTTCCAACATTTGGATATTGTAAATGGAATTAGAATTGGAAATTGAATTCAAATGAATTGTGATTTAATTCAATTGATTCACAAATCATCTTGCTAAATGGAGTCACTAAAATCCATCATGTTTCATCACTCCCACACAATGGAAGTGCCATGGTAGATGATCTATTACGATAGTTTTAACCATGAGCATTTCCAATACTCGTTCATCCTTCACATTGGACGACATTGATACATTTGAAGTTCAAACCCTGGTTTGACCGTCTTCTTCAGAATATATCAATAGATTTCTCATTTGATAATCGTGCGACAATATCAATCATATACTTTCCAAAAGCATATATTAATATCTCGAATTTATGTATTATTTTGTAAATAAGACGGCAACACACGCATTTCATTTTGACTCATGAGTGAGCTCTGTCTCCCAGTTCATCAACTATGAACTTGCATGATTACTTCAAGAGATCATACGTCTCATACAACTTCATATGCACACCAACACATCGGCATATGAACCTTGGCTAGGTCACCAACATATTGGTCTACCAACTATGCACACTATGGTATATAGATGCATATCTGTCTCATGTCAAAGGATGTGTGCCTGATCGTGATAATTATGATTCAGGTCTATGTTTATCTTGAACTCATCAACTCAACTCTTTGACTTGATTATTCCAACGCTTCCGAATCTCCATTCCTATGTAGAGGACCAGCATTAAGAATATGGTTGTAAATAAGTCTTTAGAGAAAGATTGCCATCTCTTTCTCAGAGTGGAGATTTGCCATCTCTTTCTCAGAGCAGAGATCTATATTGAATATCACATGTTTGAAGTCAGTTGTGTCCTTCAGCTGCATAGTATTCAATGTGACCATGGTACATTACCTAATTGTACAAAGGAACCTTAATATTATGTGCATTCTCAATTATTCATTTCAGACAGACATGGTAAAATAATAGATTTTATTGCATTAATGGGTCGCCAAGGACTTACTAGTCCAACAATAACAATATACTGATTTTATCCAATTCTAAAAAATACTTTTCAGAAGGGTGCTGCCCAAAGAGTAAGTAAATGAATATGAAACTGGAAACACACATCTAATAATAAACGACGTTGACAATTCGTGACAAATTGTGTACAACATGACTCGATCACTTGCCTTTCCATGTTGTATCGAGAATGATTCATTTTTTGTTTTCGAATGCTAAATTCTACAAGATGATCGATCTTACTTAGAGTCCACAAGAATAAGTTGTTTTTACACTTCATCTTTTTCTGTTAATTTTATGATATTTTAAATTACTCGTGGCTTTTTGACTGTACAAACGTTACCCTCCATCTCTTTTTGCAAAAACATCATCATTGTTCGTTGTAGTAGCTTTGTGTCGAAATGTGTTTGAATGGAGATGAAAGAAATGTAGTGCTTTACTCCATGATAAATTAAAAGAAAATGGAGGAATTTAAAAGAGAGTAGGAGATCAAAGTTTACCCCTAAGTCATTTCTTCCACTTCTCAAATTGAAATTTCAAGAATTAGTTAATGGAAATAATTAGTCCCTACACACACACACACTTATTTCACTCCCACTTTGTTACCATTTCTCTCAATCTTCAACATTGAAAATACACATCCTTTACTTGATAACACAATCACACATAAGATTTTACATTTTTCCTCCCTCTTCTTCAAGCCAGTGTAAAATCTCCCCACTTTTCTTTTCGTTGCCTTCCTTTGCTCATTTCTAGTCCCTTAGGTCAACCACATGAATCATGAAGACACGATCCTCATATAATTCTACACTTTTCATTAGATCACCGATAAAAATCAAAATATAACATGAACAATTATATGCATGCAAGAAAGTAGATGGAGCATAGTGAATCTTCTTCGATAAAGTTTGAAGCATGAGTTTCTATATATTCTTAGAAAAACCTAAAAAGGAAGATGACTACAGGTCCAAAATAATTAACATTCCATAAAAGTAAAAAAGAGACGCAATTCTTATACTTGTACTCGAGAAAATATTGCAATTTTATTTTATTAATACCTATGTACATTGTTTTTTTATCTCTCCATATTTTTCAACGAGGATGCCTCATTTTCACACCATAATCATGATATACTTCAAAATTTATACACAAACATCTCTACCTCTGCTAGAATTTAATGGAGAGGGTGGATTTGTAATAAATTTATTTAGAAAGTTACAGGAACGAAGTATAAATATAAAACAGAGTAAATGAAAAAAGTAGCTGAACTATACGTTCGATTTCAATATCATATCGAAACTTTAAATGATCACAATATGATACCTGAACTTTACAATTTACCTCAATATGGTCCTTGACTATTGAAATTTAATTGATCATTTCGTCTTTTTAATCTTAAATTTCAATAGTCAAGGACCAATGTTCAGTTACAATGTTGTAACTTTTTAGGGTTCATTTGATTGCAGGCTTGGGCAGGGTTGGGCTGGGTGAATAGTAAACTGTGAGAACGGGGTACCCTTGTGAATAGTACCCCAACTAGGGGTGTAAACGAGCCGAACCTAAGCGAACCAACCCAGACTCGATTTGGTTCGTTTAGTATACTTTAAGGCTCGGGTTCGGTTTAGCTCGATAAAATAAAAATCGTATTCAGGTTTGGCTCGGCTCGGGTAAGGTTCGCGAAGGCTCGGTTCGGCTCGTTAAAGGCTCATTTTAGAATAAACAATGATAATGCTAAATATATATGTATTTTTGCATTGGTTAATGTTTTTTTGATAAAAAAACTTCAACAGTGCATGTTATATACCATTTCCTTATATTTATATGGATGGATATACAAGCCAACTTAAAAAAAATACCTCATTTCAACCTCTAAAATACATATAAACCAATGACATCAAGCTTGACCATAAGTATACAACCATTCCAAACTGAAAATTCAAGGCTAAGAAGAAACATTCTAAAAAAATTATACACACATTTAAATGCCAAAAAAAAAACAAGATGGGTTACCGTAAGTTTATAACTGTTGTCATGTGTTAAAGTAGAATGATCTAAACAACAAGCATACATGATACACAGCCTGATCATCTCTTATTTCAACCAATTCATCATTAGTCTCACCATTATCCATCTCATTTCTTTCTAATATTACTTGTTCAATAGACTATTGGGAGGATTGTTTAGAAGCCATTTTCTAAAAATAAATAATATAAATAAGAGATTATTACAGTGCTAAACAATATCCAATATACACAACATGTATTGGGAAACAAAGTCAATGTGAAACCTAATCTTTGTTCGGTTGTATCAATACCTTATCATCATCATCCATATTATAAAAAGTGGCACACCAGACAAGAGACATGATAATATATATCATCATTACTTATTAGGACATTCTTTAGCATTCATTCAAATTCATGATATTATATAGTAAAAAAACACATCTTATAGAACACGTCCTATTAAATAAGATGAGGTGGGAATGTTATGACCTTTTTTTAGAGAAAAAATACCCCCACTATCCATTTTATCTTGCAAGAAATGCCCCCACACATATCTGAGTCCATTCCTAGTGCATCATCTTTCTACACACTCCTACCTTTCTTTAACAAATTGAAACCTACTTAGATTTAAGGATTCTACATGTATGTCTCGCGGTATGCATGTGACCAACGATGTGCGGGCCGACGGCGTGCATGAGAGAGGGTCGATGGCGTGCGGGCGAGATGTACCTGTTCGTGTCACTGCGTGAGGGCGAGATGGGAGGGGGGCGATGGACAGTGTGGGGGCGAGACGTCGAGAGCCGAGGGGGGAGGGGGTGTCCGGCAACATCCGGACGAGAGGGGAGGGCGACGACCGGCATGCGTCGCTCGAGAGGTGAGGGATCACTCGCAAGTCGCAACAGGGGGTGGGGATGGGCGGCGCTGTGCACGCACACAAGAGGGGAGATGAGGGCAAGATGGGAGGCGGCCCGGGCGGGACTCGGGAGGGTAACGAGGGTTTGTTATGTGGAAAGTGGAAACAAAATTAAGAAATAGGGATGGGTTGGGAAAAATTAAGAGAGCCCTCACGTTTTGAGATAAATTTTTTATATGTACAATATATATGTGTGTGGAAAATTTAAGAGAAAGCCCTCACTTTTAAGAGAATATATTTTTCTTTATATGTACAATATATATATGTATATATTTTTATGTATGTATGTATCAGTGTATATAATCGAGCTTTTAACGAACCGAACCTGAGCGAACTTATGTTTTTGAGGTTCGGTTCGTTTATTTAATCGAGCCCAAACTCGTGTTCATGTTCGGTTCGTTTAATTTCGAATCGAATCTGAATCGAACTTTTAGCGAACCGAATCTAAGCGAATGTCAAACCTGAGAATTTTTTGACAACCCTAACCCCAACCCAACCCAATCCAACCCAACCCTGCAACCAAACGAATTCTTAAAGTCATGTTTATAGCTTATTTTTTTTGTATTTTACTCTGCGGAAAAAGACGGAGGGTGCGCACAACTGAAATCTTCCTGACCGTGATCTCCTTGTCGAGGAAAATTCGTCCCAAGGGTAAGTTTCTAAACTTATTACTCATGTGCGGTCACGATTATTTTTTTTGTTATGTACCGTAGGTAAGCCGCCTCTTCAAAAAGCGGCTTTGATTTTAGCCAAAGCCGCCTCTTGAAGAGGCGGCTCTCACTGATACGTAACATAAAAACTCTAGGGGGAAAGCCGCCTCTTCAGGCGGCTTTGGTTTTAGCCAAAGCTGCCCTTTGAAGAGACGGCTCTCACTGATATATAACGCATAAAAACATTAAGGACAAAGCTGTCTCTTGAAGAAATAGCTTACCTACGGTACATAATAAAAAAAATAATCGTGACCGTCCAGGAGTAATAAGTTTAGAAACTTACCTCGATATATAATAAAAAAAATAATCGTGACCTTCCAGGAGTAATAAGTTTAGAAACTTACTTCTCTTCCAGGAGTAATAAGTTTAGAAACTTACCTCTCGAACGAATTTTCCTCTCTCCTTGTCCGTCGAGAAACAATTGTAAACCCCTTCACCACGCTGCCTTCACTCCCAACACGCGAGGCCACTTCTCTCCCTCCCTCCCCCCACCCCCCCCTCTCTCTCCTTCTCAAGAGCGCTGCCGCCTTTGTCCCATTGGAGATGTTGGCCCCTCTTCCGCGCCTCACCAATGGCCTCAGGGATCACTTCGACGTCGACGAGGCCTACTTACGCCGCAAATCACTCCTCCAATCCCTCAGGTCCCGCAGGTGATCGCTCCCCTCTCATCGCTCCCGTCCTCTGCCTTATTTCGCGTGAATCACGACGCGCACCCGCTTCAAACGACGTGCAATGTTCTAAAATTTGGATTCCGATTTGATTCTTCTGTTTTTAGGTCTCGCGATGATCACGAGCTGGCGAAGGCGATCGTCCGCCGCTGGGACGAAGGTGAGGATTGCTTCGGTTGTTTCGGTGTGGCGATTTATCGATTTTGATAATTTGGTGTTGCTTGGATGCGACGATGGCGGCTACTGTCGGGTAGGAGGGTAGGCTATGCGATGCGTTCATGCCTTCGAAGTAACCGTGTTTAGACATCTTGAATTGTTGATTTGAATCATATCGACTCTATTGAGCTGTTACGGTCAGTGTCAAAATTCCAAGTCCGGGTAGCCAGTGGAAGCATTAAAAAATATCACCTCGAATCTAAGGTGTTATTTGCAAATATCAAATCCGTAGTTCACCATCACAACTAAGGTCATAAAAGAAATCACTTTTATTATACTTCTATACAAGTCACAACTGATTATAGTGTATTACATTTAACTAGAAACGAAAATAATTTGAACTACCACAAATAATGAGATATTTAGTTTCTGCTTTTGCGCTTAACCGGCTTCTCCCGCATTAGTCTTCAGGTGTATCTATGGTAGGACAAATCATAAGAGTGAGAAAATGTTTGTAAGCAAAATAGCTTAGTATAGTATAAACAAACAGATAACTTGATACAAATTTAAAGAATAACAACAAAATAATATCCATCGCTTATCAGAGTTTCACGGGCTTTTAACAACTATATCTTCATATTGCAATCATGGGATTTTTAGCCCATATACCCAGAATCTTTGTAAATTACCTTCTCAACCTTGTAAATATTGTTATTATCCTCTTAACACCGTAAAGTTACTCCGTCTTACACCACGAGCCCTGTCGTTAATTTTACTTTTACTTGAGTCAAAATCTTGAGTTAATCTAACCATAGGAGAATTTGATGGTGGATCTTCCACCTCCTCATCTCCTTTCTCCTCCTCTTCTTCCTCTTTATTTCCTTGCATGGTTATTGGTTGGCCCCTGCTGCCAGCCTCATTGCTCTGTTGGCCCCCAGAACTTGAGAGCAATCACCGCCACAATCTCCTTCAGTGCCCCCTTTTGCTGTAGCCACCATGTTGCTCTTTGAACTCCCAACCACCACAGTTGGATTATCACCTGAGGATTGGTGAAGAAGGTTGGATTCACTTGAGATGAGGCATTCACAACACACATTTTCCTTCGGGGACTTTTCAGGCAACCTGATTGCATGAACGCACACAATCGGGATTGTCGGTAGGCCAACAGACCCGACGAAAGAAGAGGCGACTATGTCCATCGAATGACCCTTATGATATAACGGGCATCCAGGTCCGCTGAGGCCTTGTTATAAAAACCGGTATCAAGCGAAGAGCCCGCCAAGAGAATCAGGCTTCTTGAGTTCGACAAACTGAAGTCCATCGGTGTTGCCGTAATTGGATTCCTAATCGGGTATGACCTGAACCCGATCTTGAAGCGATTGCGGTTGATCCGCGTTGCACCAACACTAAGAAAGATTCAGAGGCATTAGGTTTAATTGCTAAAAAGGCAGTAGGAAATCCTTTACCTTCTCGAGATTTATCACCTTCCGCCATTCAATAGCGGCAATTCCGCTCCTCCGTTATCTTCTCCGACAACCACCGTTGTCAAGACCGCTCCGCTGCCTTTACCAGAGCCGCCACCACCACTAAAGCTCCCTCTGGCAGCTTCTTCCTCCAGGAGAACCAACCAAACGTGAATAGTTCTCCGCCCAAGTTTCAACTCTGCTAGAAGGGGCGAAGGGGGTTTCTCCCCCCAAACTAAGATCTCTACATGGGAACCCTCACCCACCCTCAGTCCTGTGCATAACACCTGCTCCACATCCCTTGCATGGACTAGGGCCTGCTGAAGGCACTCAAGAGTCCGCTATCAGAGTTGAACACCCGCCACTTTCATCCTCCAAGATGGAACCGTGTAGTCGTAGGCACCGTCCAAGAATCGTGGCCTCCGCCACTTCACAAGGCCCCTTAACTTCGGGGGAACACAATTTTCCAATGCCCGAACACCTCTCGTGTACCTTCGTTATACAACTCCCAAATACAAAGGAGCCCTCATGGCACACAGATCGAATTGAGTTTGATATCCGCCTCCTTCGCCATCCCCAACCTATCCCGAAACCTTTTGAGATCCTACACATTCCCCTCTCCCACGACCGCTCCATCCAATGGACGCTCGAGCTCCATTACTTTCGACTGCAGCAACTCAACAACCTCCTTATCTGATAGGAAGCCACAAAGTTCCTTTTCCATGGGTCTTTCAACAACTGTCTTCTTTCTCGACCACGATCCCCTTCCACGGCAATCTGATCTTCGACGACCCGACTTGCCACAACGAAAACAAAGCTTCTCTATTGCTGAACAAGACTCAGATGGTCGGGAGCCCCACATCTGTAGCACCAGATCTTCTCCCCCTCCCTGTCCTTGGGGTTGCAGAGCTTCTGGCGTAGCGCGCTCCATGGACCCTCCCCAACCAACTCCTCCGTGGAGACACCATTCAAACCCCCAACCTCTCCAGCCTCTCGAGCGATGGAACCCTCACGAATATTGATGGCCATTAGAGCTCCTCCCCTCCTGACCGGAATCGTCCATGACTCCTCCTTCTCCTCCTTCCAATTCCATGCTATCCATCAAAGCATCCATGGCTCCTCCCTTTCCTCCTCCTTACCTTGCACTCTCAATTATCGACTCAAAAACTTATGTGGGAGTTTATAGAGTCATTCTATTTATTTTACAATTAGTATCACCATTTGATTATGTATTTAGCTTAGCTATGGCTGGTCCTAAGCAGAGGTAAATTGAAAAGGGTTGCGTTTAGGGTGGAGCATTGGGCCGGGCCGGCCCTGACCCGACCCTGACCCGACCCGCAAAAGCCCGGGCCCGGCCCGAACCCAATGTACAAATGGGCCGGGCCTGGGTCCTCATTTTTCAAAAATATTATACTTGGGCCGGGCCCGAACCCGAAGTACAAGTGGGCCGGGCCCGGGCCCTCATATTTCAAAATATCATATTAGAACTAAATAAGGGGATACAGATTTATAGTCATAATACATCCAATGTTTCCTTCATACATCAATAGTAATATTATATTGTAACAATACATCCAATATTCATGTGTTATGGACGAATTATATCCATAGCAATAAATTGGAATCAAAGTGAAACTTCATGGAATCAAAATAAGTGCGGGTTGAGCCCGGCCCGAGCCCGAGCCCGACCCGAACCCGAACCCGAACACGCGGGCCTTGGGCCGGTCCCGGGTCCTCAGTTTGCTGAAAAAAGCGGGCCTTGACCCGGCCCAAGGCCCACGGAAAATTGATGGGCTCGGGCCGGGCTTTCCCGGATTGGGCCGGGTCGAGCCCAATGCTCCACCCTAGTTGCGTTAGGTAGTTGACAGTCGGCATAAAACAACCAGACACAAATTCTTAAATAGTATTTTTTTTAAAATACTATTTAGGAACTTGTCTCAAGGTAGTTAGGTCTTTTCAACATGGATTTAAGCAAACATTTATATTTTGTTGGGGTGTTCCCTACTTGCGACGTGTTGCATTGATCGAATGCCATGAAAATTTGCAAGGACTGCTACATCGTTGCTCGGATGTATTTCGAAATTTGCAAGGGTTCTCGCCTGAGGAACACATGCGAGTAAATAAGTTAGTTCCATTGCATCATCGCTCGGATGCAGTCCAAAATTTACAAGGGTTCTCGCGTGATGGCTGCATGCGAGTAAAGAAGTTAGTCCAAAAGAGGTTGCAAAATAAGTTAAGGATAGATAGTTGGAACATTGGCACTTTGAATGGCAAAATGATGGAGATAGTAGATACGATGGAAAGAAGGGAAATTCAGGTACTATATCTCCAAGAGACAAAATGGGTTGGATAAAAAGCAAGAGATATCGAGAAGACATGCTTTAAGTTATGGTATTCAGGTAAATAGAGGGGATAGAATTGGTGTTGGGTTGGTTGTTCATAAGGATTTGAAGCATAAAGTAGTTGAGGTGCAAAGATTGGTGATTGGATTATTTTGCTAAAATTGGTGCTGGAAGAAGTTGTGAATATAATACCAGTTTATGTGTCACAAGTTGGTTTAGATGAAAGGATTAAACAAGCTTTTGGGAGAATTTGGATAAGATTTTGCAATGAATCCAACAAAGAGAGATTGCTTAGGTGGAGATCTAAATAGACATGTAGGAAAGGATGCTTCATGGTATGCTAGTGTTCATGGAGGTCATGTCTTCGAGGATAGAAATGAAGAGGGAAAAGTCATCCTGGATTTTATAACGGTGTATGACCTTTTCATAACAAACACTCTCTTCAAGAAGAAGGAGAAGCATTTAATTACTTATAAGAGTGGTCCGACTAAAACACATATATATTACTTTGCGATGAGGAGAAGAGCCTGCAAAGTAATTCGAGGAGAGATCTTAACATCTCAACATCGTTTGCTAGTCATGGATGTGGAAAATAAATGGTTGGCAAAGAAGAGGGTAGTTCCCAAGATTATTAGAACTAAACGTTGGAATCTTTGGGAGGCTTGGTGGTGTAGTGAAGGGGTGCAAGAGAATTTTAGAATTAAAAGAGCTCGCTTTAAAGCTATATATAAGGATAGAAGAGAAGAAACTATCACAAACTATAAAATAACGAAGAAGGAAGCAAAGAATGCTGTAAGTGAATCCAAGTCGAAAGTCTATGAAGTTTTTTTTTTACAAAAAAGCTTGACTTGAAGGAGGGCCAATAGGATATATTCAGATTGGTCAAAGCAAGAGAAAGAAAAGCCAAAGGTCTTTCTCAAGTGAGATGCATCAAGGATGAGGAATGATATGCGCTTGTTACTCAAAAGGATATGAAGACTAGATGGAAGCAGTATTTCCTTAAGCTTTTCATAGGGGAAAGGAATAAAGAGTTTACTTTGGGAGATCTTGTTGGTAGTGAATGTTACCTGACTGAAGTGTGTAAGCTATAGACTGATACATAGGAAGGAAGTAGAGCATGCTTTAAAGGTCATGAAACCTGGGAAAGAGGTATGACCTGATGATATTCCTATAGAAGTTTGGAGAGTTTTAGGTAAACATGGTTTGACTTGGTTCACAAATTTATTCAATGTTAGTTGGCGAAGTAAGAAAATGCTTGAAGAATGGAGGAGAAGCATTGTTGTGCCTCTTTATAAGAATAAACGAGACACTCAAAATTGTTCGAATTATAGAGGTATCAAACTGATGAGTCATA
Source organism: Ottelia alismoides (assembly GCA_037367405.1). Taxonomy (NCBI): domain Eukaryota; kingdom Viridiplantae; phylum Streptophyta; class Magnoliopsida; order Alismatales; family Hydrocharitaceae; genus Ottelia; species Ottelia alismoides. The sequence goes on from JAZKJV010011622.1 coordinate 457,193, forward strand.
CTATGAGAATTTGGGAACGTGTGATGGGAAGAAGGTTGAGGCAAATTTACGAAGTAACTGAAAATCAATTTGGATTTATGCCAGGTCGCTCAACTATTGAAGCTATCCTCTTGTTAAGGAGAACAATGGAGATTTATAGAGCTAAAAAGAAGAACCTCCATTGATTTTTATTGATTTGGAGAAGGCTAATGATTCAACCCTAAGGGAGATCTTTTAGAGAGTTTTGGAGAAGATACAAGTACCTGTCCTATACATTAACCTTATAAAGGATATGTATGATGTTGCTTCATCTTGTGTAAGGATCCAGTCTGGGAAGACTGACTATTTTAACATCGACATCGGTCTGCATCAATGTTCAGCTTTGAGTCCATTTCTTTTTACTTTGATTATGGAGGAGTTGATTAATCACATCCAAGATGATATACCTTGGTGTATGTCATGGCCTCAAATTTCATCGAAATTCGGTCGAATTTCTGTCGAATATCGATATCCAGTCGAAATCGAAATTCGACCGAAATGACCGAAATATGGGGGTCCTAGTACAAAATGACCGAAATGATCGAAATTTCGACCGAAATTTGACCGAAATTCCATCGAAATTCTGTTTTGGTCGTCACCGAAATGGTGACCGAAACCGACATTTAAGGCCTTGGTGTATGTTGTTCGCCGATGATATTGTGTTGATTGATGAGACAAGAGATGGAGTAAATGAGAAGTTAGAGGTTTGGAGACATGCCTTAGAGACTAAAGGATTTCGTATAAGTAGGGCTAAGATTAAATATATGTAGTGTACATTTGATAGAAACAACGGTGAAGCACTCGAGGTGATAATTGGAGATGATACCATTCGTAAGAAAGATTCTTTCAGATACTTGAAATCTATTTTGCAGCAGGATGGAGAAATTGATGGAGATGTTACTCATATAATAAATACAAGTTGATTGAAGTGGAGAGGAGCCTTTACTGTTCTTTGTGATAGGAAAATTCCTTTGAAAGGTAAAGGAAAGCATTACAAAGTAGCCGTGAGACCTGCTATGCTCTATGGATCAGAATGCTGGCTTGTGAACCATAAACATGTGCAAAGAATGACAATAGCAGAAATGAAAACGCTAAGGTAGATCTGTGGTCATGCACGAATAGATTGGATTCAGGAATGATGCGATCATAAGGAAAGTTGGTATAGCTTCAATAGAGGATAAGATGAGAGAATCGCTTAAGATGATTTGATCATTTGCAAAGGAGGTCGGATGATGTACTGATTATAATATGCGAGATTTGGGATGTTGAGCTGGCTAAGAGAGGCGAGGAAGACCAAAGAAGTGTTGGAATGCGATTATATGAAGGGATCTTAGTTATTTGGATTTAAACATGAGAATGACCTAAAATAGATCTGAATGGAGGCAAAAAATCCATGTAACCGGTCCTACTTAAGTTCGGGAAAAAACCTTTGTTGTTGCTGTATTTGATCATGTATTTGATTAATGGATTAATTACCCTTAATCTGGTTATGTAAGCCAACATGGGTAATGCCCGTATTGGCCTTAATCTATAGTGAACAATTGCAACTGGGTTTCCAAATCGATTTGCCTAAGTGTCTACGAGTAGTCTGTTGTGGTTGATGGAGATCTAATATTTGTTATCTAGGACTGTCTATGTACGAATTTTGAAGGTTGTATAAGTACAGTTTTTGAATATTATTATCCTCTTATTTACCAGGTTACTTCTCCTGACGAGCTTCATAATTGGACATTAATGTCTGTGTACTTGTTTCTCCATAACCTTTCAAAAAAATTGCTTGTTTATTTTTTTTGATTCTCTTGCCTTTTTTATATTCGGGATTTCTGTTGCTTTGAGAGTCTCTTAATGCAGCCTCAAGCGAAGTTCACCAAACATATAAACAGTTTCTTGGAGCTATAGTAGAGCTGGTGAATGGTGAAGTGGTCGAGGAAGAATTTCAAGTTATGGCTAAAAGCATATACCATCTGTTCAGCAGCATTGAAACGGATTCGTATTTGAATAAAAAGATTCTAGAAAAGAAGTAAGTGATGGTCATGTTGAACATTCATGTGTATATATGCATTTCTCATGGGTTGGTAGAAACCGCATCACATAGATGGCTACATATTTTCCATCATTTATCTGGATAAAAAGACTACCACATTCTGTCTTTCTGATCATCCATGTATATACATATTGTGGATGGTTCCTGTAATTTTGCCTTTATTTTGTTATACGAGTTGCCATTTGAGAAATCCAAGTATGCAATACTATGGATTATCAAATGGGTAAACAACTCTGCCATTAAGGTGAGCATGTTTTTCTTCTTATCTGGAAATAACAATTAGACAGCTACTTAAAACATCCTTTTAGTTTCCATTGATGTGTAATTATTTTTTTATTTGAGTTGATCACTATACATTTTCTGTTGCACCTTATTATCAATGCAAATTTCTTATTTTCACATGAGTTATTTTCACATGAGCAAGGCAAAACCCAACAATTTTCATGCCACTTTTTTAAAATTCAGATTTCTACACTACACCCACCGTAAACTTTGTCAATTATATATCAACCGATGGGTATAAGAGGGATGGGATTTCCATTCCACTATTACAATACGCTAACGACATCGTTTTGTTTATGGGAGCGGATGAAGAGAAGATTCGGCGGACATCTTTGATTATGGACATCTTTGGAGAAATTTCAAGGCTTCATATCAAAAGGAAAAAGTTGGTTGTTGTCCCATTTGGCTTATCGGAACAAGAGGCACAAACGGCATCGGTTCTGTTGGGATGCCCCATGGGCACTCTGCTGATCAGTTATCTGGGTCTTCCTTTGTTGGCATGGCAGCCCAAGAAGAGGGACTGGGAGGCATTGTTGGAGAGGTTGAAAACACACTAGCAGGGTGGAAGGCTAGGATGCTGTCGAGGGGTGGGAAGTTGATCCTGTTGAAACATGTTCTTTCAGGCAATCCCAAATCTTCTATTGTTCTACGCGGTCGCTGCCTGCGGGGGTGCTTGCAAGAATTGAGGTATTGATGCGCAATTTTTTTGGTTAGATGGGAGGTAGAATAGGAGGGGGGTTCACTTGGTGGACTGGAAAAGGGTGACAACGATGAAGAAGAAAGGAGGGTTAGGGGTGATACGGCTTCGTGAAATGAACAAGGTTTTCGTGGCAAAATGGATTGTGCGCTTATGGGGGAGATCGGAGGAATATTATCTTATGAATATTAGGAAGAGATCAGGGTTATCTCTTGAAGCGCGAGTCTCTAAAGCAAGAAATCTCCTGAATGAAGTCTCATATGATGACTCACCTCTCGTAGGCGCGATGATGAGTCAACATTGCTTACCACGAACTTTGATATCTTCTTCTTCTTAAAGTTGTCCACCAAGGATGGGACCAAGATTTCAAGCTTCTAATTTCGTCTAACGAAATCGAGTCCTCTTACATGTACGTGAAGCGCGATGAAGAAGACCGTCTTCTCTCTCGTAGGGCCACATGTATGAAGAGAAGTTAGAGGCTTGATGGTGGATGTGTAGGGCTGTAGAGAGAGAGCTTTGTACATGTATTTGAGAGTCTCCAATTCTCCAGAATTCTCTCTCAAAGATCATGGCAACTCAGGTTCTCAAAAAGGCAAAGGCTTTCATGTATTCTGTTGAGATATTTATATCTCCTTTTTTTTTGAAGCCAAGAAAAGGGGGATACACTCAATGATGTTCACCCCAATATATTAAAAGGAAAGAAGGTCAGGGATACAAGCAAGAAATAAAAAATAGCGACCAAGCGTAGGAGGCGAGGAGCCTCCAGATCTGGGCGCCAAGGTACAAAATAAAAAGAAAAGAACCACACTAAACACGATTCCATTCAGCCACCAAAGCCCTCGCGCGACAGAGCACGTTCTCCAGATAAAACCGCTGCGCAGAGAAAATGGCTTCGTTGCGACTAAGCCATATCGACCATAAACAAGCCACCGGTGCTAATAATCGCCTTCTATCCATAAGCCTATTCAAGAAGAGGGAGTCACAGAAGGTCTCCACATCGCAAGCATGCACCCAAGCCACGAGGGGGTCATCCCAAAGCCCCCAGACCAAAGGGCAGAGAAAGAGGATATGGTCCAGGGATTCCACATTTGAATCACAGAGGCCGCAGATATTGGAAACCGAGGGCAACAACCTTAAACAACGATCGCGCGTCAAAAGCCTCTTTTTGCGGACGAGCCATAAGAAGAAGACAATACGCAAGGGCAGGCCCAAGCTCCAGAAGAAGCCACAGTCTCTCACCAGGGAATCTGATCTATCAGGCAAAGAATCAAGCAATGATGCATAGGCCTTCCAAGTCGAGAAGCCACCATCCCTCCAAATCCAGTGATCCAAGCCCACAGAGGGAGAATCCGCATGAGCAAGGACGTCCGGCAGAGCAAGAAAATCCAAGAACCTCTGATCCGAGAAGTTCCCCAGAAAGCGAGGAGACCAAGACGCATTCACCCAGCAGCAAGCGACGGAGGCATCTTTATTTTCCGCCAAAGCAAAGAGACGAGGGAACCGGACAGAAAGCGGCCCCCCCCAACCAGCAGTCGTTCCAAAAGGAGAAATCACGGCCGTTCCCTAGGATAGGTTTAAAGGCCGCTCTGTTCTTCAAAAATACCTCCTGAATACCACGCCAGAACGGAGAGCGCGCACACACAACCCCTGAATCGCCCTCGCCAGCCCACACCCTCACATGAAGCTCCCTCAAGATCTCAATAAAGAAGCTTTCATCTCTTCCCCACACCCTGCTTGCCCACTTAAGGAAGAACGCATCATTCATCAACCTCTGAGGCGCCTAACCCCCAAACCACCAGCCCGCTTCTCCCTCACCACCTCCTCCCAAGCGACCAGGTGAATCCCTCGCCCTCCGTTACCCGACTTCCCCCATAAGAACCTCTTGAAGCAAGACTCAAGTCTCTTGCAAACCCCAGCAGGCAGACCTCGAGTCGACAAAAAGTGAACTGGAATGGCGGCAAGGACCGATCGAAGAAGAATCAATCTACCTCCTTTTGATAGGAGCGCCGCGCGCTAACCTGCCAATCTCGCCTCAACCTTCTCCACCACCAAACTCCAATCCTTAAGTCTTGGCCTCCCAACCACCAAGGGAAGGCCCAGGTAATCAAGTGGAAGGCTGCCCAAAGCAGAGCCCAGAGTGTTCGCAAAATCCATCGCCATCGTCTCCGAGAGGCCAAAAGGAGTAACCATAGATTTGTTACCATTAATGCGCAACCCCGATAATCCGCTAAAGAGGTCTAAAGTCACCGACATGGCCGCAACTTCCGTATCACCCCCTTCAATAAAGCACAAAGTGTTATCCACAAATTGAATTAGCGGCACGGAAATGGGCCCCTTTGAGAAGCCCCTGGAGAGGCCCGCAGCAACAACCCGATCCACCATACGAGCCAAGACATCCGAAGCAAGGACGAAAAGAAGGGGGGCCAGAGGGCATCCCTGGCGTAGCCCCCGACGCGGTTGAAAACACCCCTCTTCCAAGCCGCCGTTGAGCAATAGAGAAAAAGAGACAGTAGTCACGCAGCGCCGCATCCAAGAAATCCACATCTCCGGGAAGCCACGTCTCCTGAGGACCGACCACAGGAAAGCCCAATCAATGCTATCATACGCTTTAGCGAAATCAATTTTCCAAAGCACCCCTTGGCGCCCGAGGCTTTCCAATCCGCCACCAGTTCCGACGCAACAACAATACAGTCTGATATTTGTCTCCCCTTAATGAAAGCCGCCTGAACGGGAGAGACAAGCGAGTCTAGCACTTTAGAGAGTCTCCTAGCCAGCACTTTAGCCACAATTAAATAGATGGCGTTTGAAATCGAGATGGGGCGATAGTCCCCAATGTCCTCCGCCGCATCCTTCTTTGGAATCAAAAGCAATAAAGCTCTATTCAGCCTATCAAAACCCGCATTTCCTCCACAGAACTCCACTATCACCTCAAAGACTTCATTACCCACCAAGTCCCAAAAATCTCTGAAGAAGGCCACCGAGAAGCCATCAGGCCCCGGGGAAGCATCAAGATTAAGATCCCACACAACCTCTTTAGTCTCCAACAACGAAATTGGCCTAATAAGCATGGCACAGTCCTCCTCGGAAACTTTGGGAACCCCCCCAGCCATTTCCAGCAGCGCGTGGAACGAGCCGACATGACACCCCTGAAATGCTCCATAATGGCGGATCCCATAGCATTATCCCCAACGAATCGCTCCCCATTAACAGAAATAGCGCGTATAGTATTAGTTCGTTTCCTCCCACTAGCAACCCTGTGGAAATAAGCCGTGTTAGCATCACCATCTTTGAGCCACTTGAGCCTGGAGTGCTGATGCCACTCAATAGCTCTCTTCTTGTCCTCCTCCGCCACCTTCTTAAGCGTAGAGGATCGCTCCTCGAGCTCGTTCACACTGAGATTCCGCTCATTCTCCACAGAATCAAGCCTCGAAATAGTCTCCTCCGCCTCCTTTCTAAGAGACACTCGCTCCAGCCGCGTCTCCCGTTTATAGCGTGCCAATCTTTTCCGCAAGGAATCAAGCTTCTGACTAAGTCTTGCAGCCGCAGACCCCTCGACAGAAGAGGAGACCCACTGGTCGTTCACCACAACCCTAAAGGAAGGCTCAAGGAGCCATCAACGTTCGTATCTAAAGAGGCCCTTCAGAGAGAGATTCTCACCAGAATCCCATAAGATTGGCGAATGGTCGGAGAAAGCCCTGGGTCTAGAAGAGACCGAGCAGGAAGGGAATCTTTCCATCAAAGCACCCGAAGCGAAGAAGCGATCAAGCCGGGATCGAGAAGTGCCGCTCCTCCATGTATATCTTATATCGGATGCCACCAAGTTCTCCAAGGCCAAAGAGTCCACAGTCTCCTTAAAAGACAAAGATCCCGGGTCACGGCCGCCCCTAGCCCGGGGGCGATCAGCAGAGTGGATAGTGACATTGAAATCTCCCCCAATGATCCACGGGAGGTCCACAAATGCACGCCCCGCATCACGCATGTCCTCCCACAATTCATCTCTTCTGATATGACAGCAGGGCCCATAGACACAGGAGACAGCAATAGGAGAGGCCAAGTCACTTCTAACCAGCACCACAGAAAGCATATGCCGCCCCACAATGGAGGATTCAAGCGTAAAGACAACCGATTTCCATGCGATGAAGAGGCCCCCTGCCGCTCCCACCGCATCCAAAGCCGAAAAGCCATTCAGAGCCCTCGCACCAAAGGAACGCCAAAGAGCATCATCCAGCCCTCGCAATTTCGACTCCTGGATCAAGGCGACATCACAACCCCACTCTGACAATCGGGCACCCAGAGCCTTTCTCTTCACGTCGTCCCCCAGCCCCCTTACGTTCCAAGAAAGAAGTTTCATTAAGAAAAGTGTCGGCTCCCTCCAGAATGCGCAAGGCCAGCTGCCTCCGCCACAGAGTCTCTCAACGACGCACAAGTAAGAATAGGCGCGAATCCCGAACGAGATCTGCTCCTCCTTCGATATCTTTTCCCCGATCGCTTATCAGATCGAGATCCCTGGTCAACAACACGGTCCGCACCCAAGTCGCCCAACACCGGGCTGGGCAAAGCGAGAATGGGCGAGCCCACATCATCGTTGGAATAAGGCCCCAGGATGGAGAGCGAAGTAGACCCCAGCATTAAAGGCATAGCATTGTCGCAAAGGAGGCCCGAGCCCCGAATCGAGGGAAGGACAAAGGGAGAGTCATGTAGCACCACCGCAACATTATCCAGCCCAGAGATGGGCCCAAAAGAATCCCGGGTGGTGTCCGGATCCGAATCCGCGGAGAGGAAAGAAGAATCCCCCTCGGACCAAGACCCGAAGCACCCCGATCCGCCAGCAAGCGCAGAAGAAAGACCCGTCCGTGCGCCCAAAAACGACGCGCATGCATTCGAGCCAGGGGGGCGACGCTTCGCAAGCGCCCCCATGCAACGCCAGCTGGCCACCGGGAGATGAGGCGCCAACGGTAGCCGGAGAGGCTAACGTCGCAATCGAGGGAAGCGCCGGCCCAGCCACCGTTTGCAGCTGATCAAGGGGCTGCAAGAAAGATATCTCCACCGGGAACGAGAAACGACCAACCGAGAAGGTCTCGAAGATCACCTTGCCCAAGACGTCTTGAAACGAACTTCTGCCACATTCCAGAAGGACCCGGGTTGACTTCCAATCTGAGCCTGGCCTGTAGCCATCACCCACAATCGCCAGCAGCTCCCCCCAACGGCGAAGGAGACTGCCCAAAGCGTGCACCTTGCGAGAGAGGAATGGAATCCCTCGCACCTCAACAACACAAATTTCCACATCGACGCATGCACCATCATCGTAGCGCAAAGGTCTCCAAGAGATGTCCTCAAAGAAATCACTTGCCAGTAATCTTTGACGTTGATCCATCGATAAACCCCGAACACAACATCTTGAGTTGTCCAGAACAACCATGTCGCCATCGAACATGGGTCCGAGGAAACCATGCAAACGCAAGTCCACGATACTCCAATCAATTCCTCTACGTAAGGCTAACCCCACGACAACTCCATCACACCCACCCCCCTTCACGAGGTGTCCATGCATCGAAACACCGGGCGATATCACCCGCCCCCTTCTAAGAGAAACAACTTCCACTCCGCCGCTCCCACCCTCCTTCTTTAGGTTGACAGAGGAATGCCGAATCCCCAGCAGGGTCCTCCACAAGAGGGTTCCTCGAAAGAGCGGGGGTCTTGGAGTCACGAACCACCTGCGCGAAAGAGCGCGAGCCAGTCCCCCCCCAGGGATCCCGTTGAAAGAAGCAGAATGCATCATATCCTCCCTCCCAGCCGCCGGGGAGGCCTTGTGCACCAAAGGAACCATACGGGTAGCCCCGAACCAACGGGCATGCATCATATTTATATCTCCTTATCTTTATTTTATATTTGTTTATTTCTTCTGTCCACTTTATGTAATTTTTCCTTAGAGCTTTTCTCTTATATAAGAAAACTCTAGGGTTACGAAGAATACAGATGTTCATTTCACGCTTTTCCACATGGTATCAGAGCGATGGTCCTAGATCACATATGCCCTAGAAACCCCACCCCACCTAAACCCTCGTGCATCCAGCCGCTGCTGCCGGCCATTCTTGCGCAGCCGCGCAACAGAAGGGTGACACCCCCGCGCAATTGATCGCCACCGACAACGTTCTTTGGCTGCCGTACAGTAGAACAAAAGCAACAACTGCCGTTGCCGTCGCTAGACCAGTTGCAACCATCCAAGCCGCTGCCGCTGGTACTCTGCGGTGGAGCCCTAAGGCCGCCTCTACTCTTGCAGCTCGTGTTGCCTTCTGCGAGCTCCGTCTCCTGTTAGGTATGCCCTTGGATTTCTAAGGTGTGATTTGATAATCTAAAATCACCCTAGTTACCCAAAAGGGACTTCCAAAGGATGGAAGAGATTGTGGTACGAGTCTACACCTACAACCATCTTCTCATATGTCAGTGTAGACACATGTATTATAGTTTGCAGACCCAAACTTGGAGATTATTATCATCATGCCAGACAATAAAGCATTTGTTTCATCTCTGGGTGACCTCAAAGGTTTAGCACCCATCGTCAAGATGGATGGAATGAACTATGAACTATGGGCCATGCAGTTCATGAACCTAATGCCGTGTAATGGTAAGAAGCACATCCTCATGAAGGAGGAGCCAAGTGACAAGACTGGGGTTAATGCCTCATGGAAGGCAAACGACGCATATGCACGTGCGTGGCTATCTGGAATTGTGTCAATGAAGATAGCCAATAATATACAGAGTCAGCCTACTGCAATGGTTATGTGGGACATTCTCGTCGCTACGTACTCTCCGACGAAAAATGAGTCGAAGATACTGCAACTTCAGTACGATATCTTCACGTCGAAGCAAAATGGTCGTCCTCTCCATATCCTTTAGACTTCTCTAAGGGGTATGGTTGAGAAGCTCCATGGTTTCATTCCCTTGACTGCCACACCAGAGCAACTCATTGCATACAGAGATTCGGTGATGAACAGAGTTTTTCTAGCAGTTCTTGATCTGAGTGTGACACTGCTCGTGCACAGATCTTGACTGATGCCACCATACCTCCAATGGAGGAGGCATATCGCAGATTAAGTAGGCTCTCTATATCTCCTGGTGGTATTCAGCAGTCTCAGACCTCTTCAGCAATGGTTGCATCTCGTGATGGGGGAGCCGTATGCAATACCATGGTAGAGGTAACCATGGTAGGGGAGAGGGTAGTCAACACCATCAGCCGTGCACCTACTGCTGTAGGCCAGGCCACTTTGAGGAGATATGCCGCTCTAAACATGGGTTTCCTGCTTCAGCATGTGTTGCAGAGCAGACTCAACAGGTTGGTAGTCCATCACCTGCATCTGATCAGAGATTCGGTGAGTTTGTAGTGCGGCTCAGAGAGATTATATGCCTGCTCCTGGGTCAACCAACTCTCCTTTAGGATCCGCAGAGCTAGCTGCCTCAGCATCATCATCCACGTCAGGTATAGTATATGCTCTTACTAGCTGTTACATGACAGATTTGTCAGAATGGATTATGGATTCAAGAGCATCCCATCATCTTTGGAGTGACAGAGGACAATTTAGTACATACAGTCCGACTCAGTCAGGGAGATCGATAGTAATAGCAGATGGGACACACTCTCCCATCACTGGTCTGGGGGAGGTGCAGTTATCTTCTGTAATGCGATTTTCAGAATGTTCTTTATGCTCGTGAATTTTCTATGAATTTACCGTCCATTAGTCAAATCATCAAGGATTTACATTGTCGTGCCATATTTAACCCATCTGCTCTTGTGTTTCTGGACATTCTTACAGGCAGGGTGATTGGATCTGGTAGTGAGCAAGGAGAGAGCTATAGATTGGTACAATATCCATATGCTGGTGCTTCTTCTCTTCACACTGGATCCGTTTCTCCCTATGTGTGACATCTTAGATTCGGTCATCTTCCTCTGCAGAAGATGTGTCACGTACTTCCACAGATTTTTCCTCGCTCTACCTTTCAGTGCGAGGCCTGCCAGCTTGGCAAGCATCATCGGTCTACCTTTCAGAGTCATCAGGGTCGAAGTAGTCATATTCTTTTTGAGTTAATTCATCTTGATATTTGGGGTCCAAGTCGTGTCCCAGACCATCAAGGGCATAGTTTTTATCTTGTTGCTGTGGATGGTTTTTCAAGATTGTCGTAGGTCTTTCTCCTTTAAAACAAGTATGATGTTGGTCCTTTTATTCATTATTTATTAATGAGATAAGGGATTGTTTCTCTACAAATGTCAAGTACATTCGTTCGAATAATGCATTAGAATTTTGCAGTATTAAACTCTCTCAATTTCTTAGAACTATGGTATTGTTCGTAAGACTTCTTGTGCTTATGTCTCAACAGAATGGGGTGTCTGAACGAAAACATCGCCACTTTTTAGATGTTACCATGACCCTCTTGATCCAGAGTCGTGCTCCTCATTCTTACTGGGGCGATGCGGTTCTAATTGCTTGCTACCTGATGAATCGTATGCCCTCATCGGTTCTGGGGGAGAAGATCCCGTTCTCGATTGCGTTTTCTGAGACAAATCTTTTCTCTCTTACGCCTCGTTTTTTCCATGGAAGGCCGTATCCCGATATATCGGCGATATATCATCGATATATCGATATCGACACGATATCGATATCGAAATCGATATATCGATATATCCGATTTCAGGCATTTTCTTCAGAAAGATTCCTAGATATAGCGATATATCGGCGATATATCGGCGATATATCACCGATATATCGATATCGACACGATATCGAAACGATATCGATATCGATATGTCCTTCCATGGTTTTTTCGGATCAGTTGCTTTTGTTCATCAGACATCTCTAGGTCTTGACAAGCTCTCTCCTAGAGCTGTCAAGTGTGTTTTTGTAGGGTATTCTAGTACCCAAAAGGGATACCATTGCTTTGACCCTGTTCGACGAAAGTATTATGTTAATGCGGATGTCACCTTCTTCGGGTCTATTATGTATTTCTCTCCTACATGTGATAATCTCATTCCTTCGGAGGATGGAGAAGAGGTATACATGCCTCTACCTCCGATTTCGTCTACTCCAGGCTCCACTTCCTCACCACCATCGACACCATTACCACCACCTCCTCCACCACCTGGCACACCCAGTTTCTTTCCGCAAGTTTACCAACACATACCTCATGCTCATGTGCCTCCTCCATCATCCAACACGTCCCAAGTATGTTCTGAGCATTTGAGTTCAACTGATGGCACTGGTGATTTGCGTGTATAGCTTGATGTGCAGGAGACCTGAGATGTTCCAGGCTCAGCTACTGAGGAAGCTGAGGATCTTGATGTGCCTATTGCCTTATGGAAGAAGATGCGTACATGCACTATGTATCCACTTGCTTCCCATGTCTCTCTGGCACGACTCTCAGGTTTGTCGTGGGTCTGTCGGCCGTGGAGATACCACGGTCATATCAGGAGGCAATGCTGAGTAGTTAGTGGTGTCTGGCTATGGAGGAGGAGATCGCAAAGTTGCAGTCTTGTGGTACTTGGAGTATTGTACATGCTCCCCTTGGTGCATCTGTTGTTGGCAGCAAACGGGTGTTTACGGTGAAACCCCATGCAGATGGTACTGTGGATAGGTATAAGGCCATACTAGTTGCTTGCGGGTTCACCCAAACTTTTTTTGAAGCCAAAAAAGGGGGAGACACTCGTAGGTGTTCACCCCATTGATATACTAAAAACTAAAAAAGGCAAAAATAAATACAAGAAGCGCTCTTAGGCTAGCCATGAGCGCAACTGACCAAACGCACCGGTACAAACGTTCTCCTTGTAGAATCTAAGACCCGAAAACAACACCCCGTTCCTAGCAAGCCAAATAGACCAAACTAAAACAAGTGGTCGTAGAAGCTCCTCTCTCGGCCGATGCTTGGCCGTGACCAAGCTCCTGAAATAACCATCTACGCCATCCTTACCCGCCCAGCTTAGGCCAGGATCGTCCCAAACAAGAGTCACAGAAGGGCAAGCGAAGAATATATGCTCCAAAGTCTCAATCCCCCCACCGCACAACAGACATCTGTCAGATACCGTGCCAAGCAATCTGGCACAACGGTCACACATCATGAGCCTCTTTCTCTTGAAAAGCCAAAAGAAAAACCCGATCCTAGCCGGCAGCCTCAGTCCCCAAAGGAAGTTGCAGTCTCTAGCCAGCTCCGTCGAGACAGAGGGTGGGGGCCTGCAGATCACCGAGTAGGCCCTCTTCACGGAGAAAGAGCCCCCACGCCAGACCCAGTGATCCCGCCCCACGGAGGGGCCCGCTGCCCCCCCCCCCCCAGCATGTCTAGCAGCCGCAGGAACTCCTCCATACGCTGATCGGAGAAGTTCGAACGGAAAGCCGGCATCCAATTGCCGTCCACCCAGCAAGATGCCACCCGAGTGCTGGGCTGTATGCCCTAGCGGAGGAGAAGCTTTGCTCGGTGGCGGAGTGCTGGGCTGATGGGACCTGGTGCCCAACCTTAACTTCTCCGATCAGAGATTTGATGAATTCTTGGACCTGCTTGACGCCGTGAGGGAGGTGGGTGCTCCTTGCGGGGGAAGGGATCATTGGTGCTGGAAGGAGGGGCCGTTCTCGATTAAAGGAGCCTATGGGGCCATCTCCAGGCCACCGCCGGCTAACTCGGAGCTGCTGATCAGGGATTGTGCAACTATTTGGGCTCTCAGACTTCCTGAGAGAATTGGGTTCTTCCTGTAGTTACTCAGGAGGAAGAGGCCGATGACGCGAGATCGGTGTGCCAGGCTCATTGGCATCATTTCGGACAGGTGCCTAATTGTAATGATGCGATTGAATATGTGGAGCATCTCTTTTTCTCTTGCCCCGTGGTCTCTCAGATATGGCAGGAGGCTGCTGTAGCTTGGTGCCACTTCGACGACTTTCAGGCCTTTTGGAATTCGATCTACACAAATATGACTAGACTAAGGAGGGAGCGACTTTATCCCATGGCTATCCTCTGGGCGGTCTGGCGCGAAAGGAATGACTTACTGTTCTCGGGTCAAAGATTTTATAAGGAGAACGTGGGGAAATCTCTTTACGTTTTCTTTTTAATATATTGTGGTGAACACCGTCGAGTGTATCCCCCTTTTTGAGCGTAAAAAAAAAGGAGAATGTGGGGGTGTTTGCAAAACGCATGGTAGAAGACTGGATGTTGTAGTGTTCCTGTAATGCCGGTGCGTGATATGTTTTTCTCCCTTGTTGTTACTTTTGTTATTTTGGAATAAATTTTGATGGGGCGGACACCATCGAGTGTTTCCCCCTACCTTTCAGACTTCAAAAAAAAAGATGCCACTCGAGCGTCTTGGTCAGCCGCCAATGCAAAAAGACGAGGGAAGCGTAAGGACAACACATCCTCACCTGTCCAGTCGTCCCTCCAGAAGGCGAAGCGTCGCCCATCCCCCAGCGCTGGCCTGAACAAAGTTCGGAAATTGGGAGAGAAAGACTGAATAGCTCTCTAGAAGGGCGAGGGTTCACCCAAACTTATGGGGTGGATTATCAGGATACATTCTCTCCAGTTGCTCGTCATTCTACCTACAGATTTCATTGCTGTTGCTGTAGTACGTGACTGACCGCTATTTCAATTAGATGTCAAAAATGCATTCTTGTATGGTGACCTGCATGAGGAAGTCTACATGCATCAACCACCAAGATTTGCTGCTGAGGGGGGTCCCATATGTTGTGCAGACTTCACAAGGCCATTTATGACCGTAAGCAGAGTGTGAGGGCTTGGTTTCATAAGCTCTTAGAATTGATTGAACAACAAGGGTTTGCCAGATTTATTGCAGACCACTCTCTTTTTGTTAGGAGCATCGATGAGGTACCGTTGCTATTCTGGTCTATGTAGATTACATTATTATTACATGCAATGATGAACATGACATTCATGAGGCTAAAAATTTCTTGGAAAACAATTTGTGATCAAGGACCTTGGTAATCTTCGTTACTTTCTTGGTCTAGAATTTGCAAGAAATTCGGCGTGGTATGGTAATGACGCAAAGGAGATATGCCACTGACCTTCTATCTGAGACGGGCATGACAAGATGTAGACCTGCCACTACTCCAATGGATCCTAATGCTAGACTCTATGATGATGATTCTGAGGAGGTGAATAAGAGGCGATACATAGAGCTAGTAAGGAAGCTGTTGTATGTCACTATCATCAGGACTGATATATCATTTGCTGTAAGTAGAGTCGGCCAGTTTATGGAGCAACCCGGGTAGGTTCATATGGATGCAATTAACATGATCTTGAGATATCTGAAGTCTTTTCCAGGTGCAAGACCTTTATTCAGAAGAAATACACCTCTCACAGTTACTGGATGTGCTGATGCAGACTATGCTGGGTGCCCCAAGGACGTGAAGTCCACGTCAGGATTCACTGTGTTTGTAGGTAGCTCGCTAGTATCATGGAAGAGTAAGAAGCATACAATTGTGGCTAGATCTAGCGCTGAACCTGAATATAGAGCCATGCCTAAGGGAGCACGGAAATGATGTGGGTCAAGTCTGTCTTGACTGATCTAACTATTGTGGTGCTTCTTCTTATGCATCTCTAATGTGATAACCAAGCCGCTTTATTCATAGCTAATAATCCAGCCTTCCATGAAAGAACAAAGAACATTGAAGTGGATTGCCATTACACCCGTGATCTAATTCAGAAGGGACTTATTTCCACCTCTCACGTTGCTTCAGACGACCAAGATTGTAGATATGTTTACCAAATCTCTTGCTAGATGTCCTTTTCACCATTGCTGTTCCAAGCTGAGCATGATTGACATTTGACATGTATGCCCCAGCTTAAGGGGGAGTGTTGAGATATTTATATCTCCTTATCTTTATTTTGTATTTACTTATTTCTTCTGTCCACTTTATGTAATCTTTCCGTAGGGCTTTTCTCCTATATAAGAGAGCTCTAAGGCTACAAAGAATATAACTTTTCATTTCACGCCTTTCCACATATTGAGAGTCTTCAACTCTTTGACTTGACTATTTCGACACCTCCGAAGCAAAATTCCTATGCAGAGGACCTGCATCTAGAAGTCGGTCGGAGATCGGTCTTTAGAGAAAGATTACCATCTCTTTCTCATGCTGGAGATCTTTATTGAATATCATATGTTTATATTAGTTGCATCTTTCCAACTGTAATGTATTTGGTATGGTCACGATACATAAGCCTAATTGTACAAAGGGACCTTAATATTAAGTGCATTTACAAACATTCATTTCAGATGGACCTGGTAAAACAATAACTTTTATTGCATTAATGAGTCGCCATGAGCTTACAGGTCCAACAGAAGGGGGGGTGACATTTGAAGGATTTTTTGCAAATTTTTATTGTGTGTGGGGGGTGTTGGGGGAGGTGATTGCGAAAAAATAACTTAATTTTTATAGGATTTTATTTGCAAAGTTTTGATCCATACCGTCTAACTTAATGGTTTATGTAGAGATATATTATTCACTTATGTACTTTTCTTATATTTTTGTTTTCTGTTAAACTCTTTATGTATTTTACCCACAGGCTGCTCTCCTATATAAGAGAGCCTAGAGCGGATGGAATAAACAAGTTTTCTCATTTTCCCAACATGGTATCAGAGCGACGGTCCTAGACCGGAGTTCTCGAGCCAAAACCCTAACCCTAGCCTTCACCCTCCAGCCCTCCACGCGCGCCCGCGCCGCCGTGCGCACGCCTGCGTCGCGTGCGCACGCCTGCGCCACCCGCACACGCTTGCGCCGCCTGCGCCGCCCGCGCACGCCTGCGCCGCCTGCGCTTGTGCCTCCTCCTGTGCGCAGCCTCCGGTGCCTGTGCGTAGGAACAACCACGCGCTACATCTCAGTGCGTCGGTGCACCGTCATCTGAATCGCAACACTCGCGCGTCTTCTGTGCGTTGCACTCACGCATCTGCGCGCTAGTGCACACACTGCGTGATCCTCTACGCGCACACCTGCTCGCGTGCGCCTGTGCATCCCCGTGACGTGATCCAGCTCGCGCATCTGCGCGCGCGCGTATGTGCGTGATCTCCGTGCGCGTGCAGTCCTAGACTAGCGCGCGCGCGACGTGCAACTCCAGTCCTTTCTGCGCACGCGTTTACAGATTGATGGGTTTGGTTGCTTGCGTCTACACATGCAACTAAACCCGTTAATGTCGGTGTAGACAAAATCATCTATTCAGTCTTCTCCCCTAGTCTTCCTATATCATAATGTCAGAAAGCAAGGCAGATATTTCTTCTACAGGCGCCTTCAGAGGTCCAGCGCCTATTGTGAAGATGGATGGCTCAAACTATGAGCTGTGGGCCATGCAGTTCATGAGCATGATCAAGTCAACCGGTAAGAAGCACATTCTTACTGAGGAAGAGCCTGCTGAGAAGACAGAGGTTAATGCCTCTTGGGAGGCAGATGATGCATATGCCAAAGTCTAGCTTTCCGGAACATTAGCAATTGAGATTGCTAATGATATTCTCCATCATCCCACTGCCAAAGCAATGTGGGACATTC
This sequence comes from Ottelia alismoides, assembly GCA_037367405.1. NCBI lineage: Eukaryota > Viridiplantae > Streptophyta > Magnoliopsida > Alismatales > Hydrocharitaceae > Ottelia > Ottelia alismoides. The sequence goes on from JAZKJV010011622.1 coordinate 474,756, forward strand.
TGGCTGCTACCTACTCACAGGCAAAGAATGAGACGAAGATTTTGCAACTTCAGCATGACATTTTTATAATCAACCAGAATGGACGGCCTCTCCACTCACTGTATACGTCTTTACGTGGAATGTTTGAGAAGCTTTATAGCTTCATGCCTCTGACAGCCACTCCAGAGCAACAGAAGACATATCGGAATGCCACTATGGTGGGTGTTTTCCTTGGTGCCCTTGATCCAGAATACGAGGCAGCACGTTCCCAGATCTTGGCGGATTCTACTATTCCTCCTATGGAGGAATCTTTTCATAGGCTGAGCCGTATCACTGTTCCTTCGTAGCGGATGAGGAGGTCTCGGAGCTCCGTTTTCTTATGGGCAACCGCTTCAAGAAACAGGGCGTCGGATTCATCGGAGTTGATCTTGGATCCAGACCTTGTGAATTTGTTTGACCCACATCTGAAGGTAGCAGTGGACCCGAACACTGCTACTGGTGGAGACTCGAGTCACATGCTGAATGGAATTACACTAGGTGCTTTTGAAGGCCTACCTAGCTGGGGATTGGTGTAGGTCAGATGGAGGTATTCGCTGGGCCGCAAATTTTAACGTCAATGTCCATTACTGATAACTTCCAAGCCTCTGAATCTAATCCCTCATTGACCGAGAGTTGGGCACAAGAGAGCCAAAATGGAGCGGAGCGAATGCTGCATATAGGAGAGGGGTGAGAGCTCCATGGTAAAGAACATGAGACCCCGTAATAAGCTCATGGCTCGCTCTTGAAGCCGACATCGATCGGGGTAACCATCATTCAGATTGTGCACAACAAGGTACAAGAGATCTGAATCTCGTTGGCTATGACACTGAGAACACATGGAGAAGTGGAGACTTCTCGCCTAAGTCATGGTTTTTCAGACCCTATGGCGGATGACTGTTGGGTGAGGGCTCTTTCACACGTCACCCTTAAAGGACCATGAAGTGATTCATGCCGAGGATGAAGCGACACACAAATATTGTGTCCGGTATCTCGCGGAAGATTGTGGTTGGAGACCCTGCAGTCCACAATGGAGGGACAGACGCAAGACAAACACTTCATAAATGATGAGAGCTGCAAGAGACTGTCAGCTTGTCTGGGTGTGATCCTGCCCACAGGGTCTAACCTGGTTAGCAAATGAATATTTTCACATGGAATGTTCGGGGAATGGGTCTCTTGGAAAAAAGAAGGGCAGTTAGGGAGATTTTAGTGGATTTCAGGGTTGATATTTCTCTGCTTAAGGAAACCAAAATTGTAAATTGTACAGTAGTTCGATACCATTTGGAATGAAATCAGTGGGTCATGACTGTCTGCCTTTGGTGCTGTGGCTTCTGAGGGGCATATATTGGTTGGAATGTTGATAAGCGGAGGGATTGGAGATTTGTGGGAGACACCCCATCTCAATGCGTGCACATACTCTCGCAGCTTTGGGAGGAACTTCGTCGGGCCAGGATTGTTGGAGGACTTTAACGTCACACTACACTTAGGGCCCGTTTGGTTGATGGGGTGGGGTTGGTCGGGTCGTTCCGCATTTGGTTGATGGGTTGCCCGGGTTGGGGCCTTGTTTGCGTGGGTTGAGACTCTTTGGCTAGAGATATAATTTTGTGTCAGTTATAGACTAGCCTGTTCCATTCATAGATGGAATTTCATTCTATTGATCCATATTTCCTTCAACTTTCCAGTCTTTAGTTCAGGAGGCTAACTGAACTTTTGTATTTGTTGTTGAACATACATATTCTTCCCTTTAGCCACATTGATTAGACTGCCATTGTCTTTGGTAAATTTTAATTGACACCTGCAAAACATGAATATTTCCTCTTTTGACGGGGCTTTGTGTGAGTTATTTAGGCTTGTTTTTTGCATCTAATGATTTTTCTTACCCTGATTGTGTAAAAGCTGAGGCCGCAGGAATGGCTAATTTCAACCCATAATCATTGTTCTCAAATACCTCACTTTTGAGAAAGGGGTGGATTCAATACTATTCCGTAGTTTGGAATGTAAGTTGCCATTGCTTTGACCGCCGAGTTGGTGTTCAATTTCCGTAATTAGAAATGGGTATAATAGGTGCTTGGAGTCGGAGCATGTGGAATAATTTTTGGTACAATCTTAAAACAGTGTGAATGACAGTGTCAGAATTGTGAATTTATAATATGAAGCATTATTTTATGAGAATACTGAATCTCGAAAAAGCAATTTGTAATCTTGTCAATTATTGATTGGTTCCAACTGTATTTTTTGCAGTCGCACAATGAATGATATGAAAATACCTTGATTTATATTATTAAGTGCATATTTTTTAGCTATAAATTATGTTCTTTACCATTATTTCTACATTGGCGACATCATTTAATTGCATTACTCGAAAAGATATTCATTCTGTCGATTCAAAGAAGTAATAATTTTTAGATTAGCATGCCACTGGGAGGAAACACTTTTCTTAGTTTATTTAATTATTTTCTACAGGGGAAGTGCTTATTTAGTGATCATATCCTTCTGTGCGGAAATTGTGTTAGGAAATGTGCATGAAATTGGACACTACGATAACGACAAAGATGTTTGAAGTCCTATGCTGACCAAACTTCAACATAGAACCCGGTGCTGCATGAATGAAGCATCAAAATTTTCCCAATTAGATTGTGGCAAAATGCCATATGGTCCTTCGAAGATCTATTGACCCCCCCCCCCCCCCCCCCCACCCACCCACACCCACACAACTTTTATGCATGGGAGCTTCTTACCTATTTGCACTGAACAATCTGCTGCTGTAGTATATCAATTCTTTGTCAGTGCACATTTTTCGCCTTTTCTTTTCTCAAGAAGCTTCTTCCCACTTGGGAGACAGGAATCCTTGTAGCTGATACTGCTGACTGTTGGAAAATGACTAGTCTTGCCTGAGGATTCACACATTGTGAACTTTACATTTTAAAGGGAAAATCTCCTGAACTACTTAACGAGGAGACAATGAAAAAATTAGGGGCTTTACCCGCATGTCAATATAGGATTAGTCGCATATTTTTTCTTCATTTTGTACCACATTTAGTTTGAAAATGTTGTATTCTACTTGTTTTCATGCATTTGCCTTCTCCAGATATCGCAAAGGTGGACGTTTTCTTGTATAAATTGCATATACTTCTAACCAATAATATTTGAACTGAGTTGCTTCTTGTGGTTTTGGCCTATGCCTAGGGCTGAAGTGAGCAAGCTAGTTGGTTACTCTATTCAGGACTCAAATTTGCATAGGGTAGCTTCTTTAGCCATGAGGCTCTCTGCCTTGCAGTCTGGTGAACGAGATGATGGAATCCTGGACGGAAAAAACATGGATACCTTTGATGAAAGTTTAAATGAATTTGGTTCTGACCTTATTTTCAAAGTTCCAGAAAGATTTACTGTAAATATGCCATTAGAGAATGGGGTCTTCTTGGAACAAAATGCATTCGCCGCTGTTCCATCATATGACAAGATTGATCAATCTTTGTCTTCAAGTTATTATAGTTTGAGCAATGGAACAGTAAATTTGAGATGGTTAAATGATATATGCAATCAAATAGTGAAGGATGGTAATGCTTTATTGTCTGGAGATGAACTGGCTTTGGCTGTTTGCAGAGTGCTCGACTCAAATAAAGCAGGCGATGAGGTAGAATTCTCCCTGTGTATGTGTGTCTAGGCTATGACAATTGGTGAATTGTGTCGATTCCTGATTATTTGATGTACTCTCTTTTCTTACTGCTGGTTTTTTTATTGTTAAGATTGCTGGTGATTTATTGGATCTTGTTGGAGATGGCGCCTTTGAAACTGTTCAGGAACTTTTATCAGTAAGTTGTCGGATCACTGTTATTTTTTTTGAGGAAAAAGAGGGTGGTATCCCAAACTAGGACCCACCACAAAACCTTAAAATTGAACTTTAAATAAAAAAGAGAAAAAGAGGTAACAATGCATTACAAGTTCCAAGATGCACACAACGCTTTACAGTGATCAACAACATTGTCGGTATAACAAGATGCACACAACGCTTTACAATTTAATCATGTTTTATGAATAATAAAAAATACTTGTAAGGTATAGTCCGGACAACCTAAGTGGAATCTTGAATCTGGTTTTTGCTTTACGAGGATGTAAATCATTACCCTGCTATTGGCTTATGAATTCTGGTGACACTCCAGAATTCTAGTATTCCATATTTTTACTAAAACACTACAAATTTATTCAATATTTGATTGAGTGGATATTGTTATGTTGAACTTATCAACAACAACAAAGCCTTTTCCCACATTAAGTAGGGTTGGCTACATGGATTCTTTGCCTCCATTCAGATCTATCTTTGGTCGTTTTCGGGTTTAGATCCAAAAAACTAAGATCCCTTCGGATAGTCTCATTCCAACACTTCTTGGGCCTTATTCACCCTCTCTTAGTTGGCTCAGCATCCCACAGCTCACATCTCCTAACTGTTGCATCTGCCGACCTCCTTTGTAATGGCCAACCACCTTAAGCGGTTTTCTCGCATCTTATCCTTGATCGGAGCTACAACAACTTTCCTTTTGATTGCGTCATTCCGAATCCGATCTTTATGTGTATGTCCACACATCCACCTTAGCATTTTCATTTCTGCTACTGCCATTCTCTACACATGTCTATGATTCACTGGTCAACATTCAGATCTATAGAGCATATAAGGTCGTACAGCTGCTTTCTTGAACTTGATGAGTATATAAATTTTATCTTGTGATATGGTTCCGCCTAATTTTCGAAATTCAACCACTACTATATGCTATAAATTTAATTAAGATTTGCCGAAGTATTGACAACCATTACAAAGCTTGTATTGTTAGTGCCCTGTGTTTAGTTCTTAATGGAAACAACTGCATATGAATTTGATTGCGTCTATCTGCCAATAAGATTCTCGTTATATTTTTAAGGAACTTTTGCACAGATAATTTTATAGATCTTTAAAATTACTGATAAAATCTGGCAAAAGTTTAATTACTCATCAATCTTGAGAAAGTTGCTGTCTTACGTGGATCTCTCTGTTTGTGTGATCTCACTATTTTTATAATCTTGTAAATCTTATGCACTATGTCATTTGTGGATCATATCCTTATCAAGGAGTGACTAGATTACTTGATATACGGCATTTCTTTATTTAAAAGGGCAGGTGGGTCGGTGAAGCTTCTGCTACATGCAAGGCCTGGAGCAGAGCCATGCCACTTTTTGGATTCACTTTCTGGGGGAAAACAAAGTCTTGGCTTCCCTATGTCTCCTTGTTTATTGCATCTTGTCCATCTACTCCAAGTGATTATTTGATACCATTGAAACTCTATTGCTTGCCCTGTTTCTGATTCACTGTCTCCTATCCAGAACCCTGTACGCTTCTTGGCGACGTGGCCCATGTCATTTCCTAGCCCAACCGCTTCTCACATTGATGCAAGTACTGTCTTAGGTTATTATTGTTTGGCCCTGATTGTTGTAATGAGGGAGCCACAGGAGTAGAGTTGCAATTTTAGGAATCTGTATGCTGGAGCCTCAAGAACCTATCTCTTGCATGATTTCTGTTATAGCAGCGAAACCACAGTAATTGTAGAAGGACCAAAGCTTGCAATACTGTCATTGACAATAATAAGGTTAATTTGAGGGTCTTATGTTGGACCATGCTTGTTTGCAATGTGGGTAAATTACCACTAATATTAGGTGGTGAGGAAAGAGGCCCTACGAATGTGTAGTTGGTCGAGAAAATGCTTGGGACAGGATGATATTAGGTAGAGGTTCTTGGGAAGAGCACTTGTGGAGGCTTAGATAATTGGGAGGGAGGGGGGGGTGGAGATGGAAGTAATGGATTTCTAAAAGTGTAGAGTATATTCATGTTTATGTACTTCTTTCCTATTTTTCTGTTCTCTTGTCTATCTTAGGTAATTTACCCATAGGTCTCTCATCTATATAAGAGAGACTAGGGTTCAAGGAATAAACAACGATTCACTTTTTCCCAACATGGTATCAGAGCGACGGTCCTAGGCCGGAGCTCTCGTACCCTAACCCTAACCACACCCTCCACCCTCTCCCTCCTCTTCTTCGTCGGGTGCCGCCGTCGTTGCCCTCTCTCTTGCTTGGGCTCCGTCGCCGCCACCCTTTCTCTCTCTACCTCGGGGCCTGCCGCCCGTCGGCCCATCCAGTTTCTCCAACAAACGTCACTCTCTTGTCACCATGGCAAGCCGTCGCCAGCGACCAGTCGTGGGCTCCGAGCCCTTCTGTCTGTGCATCGACTTCCATCGCGGATTGATGGATTTAATTGCATAAGTCTACATATGCATTCAAATCCTCATGTCTGTGTAGACACTCATCTACTGGTCTACAAAACTTTAAGTTTTTCTTCATCCATCAATATATCAGATAACAAAGTCGATGTTCCCGCTACATGCGCTTTCAGAGGTCCAACGCTGAATGTTAAGATGGTCGGGACGAACTATGAGCTCTGGGCTATGTAGTTCATGAGCCTTATGAAGTCTACGGGTAGGAAACGTATTCTTACCGAAGAGGAGTTGACTGAGAAAACTAGGGTTAACGCCTCATGGGATGCGGATGATGCATATGCCAAGGTTTGGCTTTTAGGTAAATTGGCGATAAAGATCTCCAATGATGTGCTACATCAACCCACATCCTCACAACCACCTATTCGCAGGCGAGGAATGAGACTAAAATTCTGCAACTCCAGCATGATATTTTTACTATTAAGTAGAACGATTGCCCTCTTCATTCGTTATATACATCCTTGCGTGGGATGTTCGAGAAGCTCCTTTCATGCCCCTCACATCCACTCCTGAACAACAGAAGACTTGTAGGAATGCCACGATGGTTGGTATCTTCTTGGAAGCACTTGATCTTGAGTATGAGGCTGCTCATTCCCAGATTCTTGCATATGCCACTATTCCTCTCATGGAGGAAGCTTTTCACAAGCTCAGTAGGATCATAGTCCCATCTACTGCTACCAGTCAGACCTCTTCAACGATGGCTGTCTCCCGAGGTCGAGGAGGCTCTTCTCTATTTCGTGGGCATCGACCTCGTGGCAGAGGAGGTCGTATTCGTCATCCATGTACATATTGCCATCATTCTGGACATATAGAGGACACATGCTATTCCGAGCATGGATTTCCTGCTTCTGCCCGAGTAGCTGAGCAAGTTTATAGATCGGCCGCCTCTTCAGATCAGAGATTTGATGAACTTGTAGCTCGATTGAGGGACATTATTCCTCCTGCCAATCTCATTGCTTCTTCATCGGTCGTGGGAAGTCACTCGGATGTGTTTTCTTCGACATCTCCTAGTACCTCATGTAGTACATATGCTCTTACCAGTCGTAGTGGATCTGATGTTTTTTTTGAGCGGAACGAGGGTGTAGTCCCAAGATTGGAACCCGCCACAAATTTATTCAACTAAAAAAACTGATTACAAAAAGATACAACTGAGGTTACATGCGAATAGATCTACATGTTATGCCACAAAGACACCAATGCGCTGTAATGCCCCAACACCCTCTCGCAGAGAAACGAGCACTCTTGAAAAATTTTCTCAGTTCTAGCACACCAAATGGCCCATAGAAACGCAAACGGGCCGGTCGCGTCATCCTGAGAATTCCCACAAGCTGCTTTAACTAAACTCCAGAAGGACGAGCTGTCCACCGAGTGAAGCCAAAGAACTGTTGCCCACTCCCAAACCGTGACCAAGGTACGTCAACCCAAAAAAAGGTGCTCGGAGTCCTTCTGCTCAAGGCCACATCCGTTGTAAAGAATCTCATCGGTGCCTAGCAGCCTTGCCTTGCGCACATTCGAGAGTAGCCTCCCACGTCTCGCCAACCTCAAGAAGATCTTAATCCGCATAGGAACCCTGCTAACCTATATAATTATGAAGTCTGGAGGGGCCTCCTCCTGAGAAGCCCCCCGCGTCCTGTCAAAAAATCGATAGCCTTCTTAATTGAGAAAATCCCCTTCTTCCATTCGTAGTGGTCCCTGCCCTCGCTAGGGCCATCAACATCTGCCAGATCCCCCAACAGAGCCATGAACTCATTGCATCTCTGGTTCGACAGAGCAGAAGCGAATCTAGGGCACCAAGATCCCGCTGACCAAAATTGATGTACCGCAGCTTCCCTGTCCCCCGTAATGGCGAAGAGACGTGGGTACTTCTCCCTGAGAGGACCCATCTCCAACCAATCATCCTTCCATAACGCAAATCCGTGTCCATCGCCCATAACCAGTCTCACTAAAACACCCAGCTCCGGCAAGACTGCAGATATCCCCCTCCAAAGCGCCGACGGCTGCCTGCACGCCTCAGCTCTCCACGAACCATTGACCCCATAGATGTTCCAATATTACCTTGCAAATCATGTCATCTGACTTCCCTCAGATTCTAAGCACCCACTTCGCCAGCAAAGCCTTAGTCATGAGCTTTAGAGTCCAAACTGCAGACCCCCAGGCCTCCCTCCCTCTTCGTTATCGTCACCTTGTCCCGGCCCCCAGGTGAATACCTCAACCTCTTGCCTCTCGTCCGACCAAAAGAAATGCTTCATCAACCCCTCTAGTCTTTGCTGCACTCCCACATGCATCAAACGCGCGGTGAAGAAGAAAATATGTATAATGGAAAGAGCGTGCTTTAGGAGGACTATCTTTCCCCCCTTAGAGAGCGTTCTGGCCTTCCATCTCACCACCTTACTCTATATCCTGTTAATCACCACCTTCCAGTCGCCACCCGCAATCGACCAGCAACCGATGGGAGTCCCAAATATGTTATTGGAAGGGACCCCTCCGGACAACGCAACACACGTCAAAGAACCCGAGCGTCCTCCTGCGTGACTCCAAAAGAGATGACTTTGGACTTGTCTCTATTCAACTTCAGGCCAGATACCTCCCCAAAGATACCCATAATATATGAGGCATGCCTCGCATGCCCAGGGCCCCCATCCATGAACAGAACCATGTCACTGCGTATTGCAGGATGGGGATGGAAGTGCCGCCTCTCAAGTACCCCGCATAGAATCCGTCAGCCGTTGCCAATCTCATCATCACCGCCAATGCATCGGCCACAATCACAAAAAGAAGTGGTGCCAACGGACACCCCTGCCGTTCCCCCTGCTTTGGCTGGGAAGAAACCCTCTGGTCTGCCATTCACAAGCACCGAGTACGACATCGTCGTGATTTGCCGCTTCATCCAACCGATCCATCTGTTCGGGAAGCCTCTCTTCTACAACGAGACCAAAGGAAGTTCCCATCAACGCAGTCGTAGGCCTTAGAGAAATCCACCTTCCACACAACCCCTTTTGCTTCTCCCTCTTTCAACCCAACACCAACTCCGAAGCTAGCACCCAAGAGTCCGCCATTTGCCTGCCAGGCACAATGGTTGTCTGCTCAGGCCAAGGCCCTAAATGTCAGTTTCGGTCACCATTTAGGTGACCGACCGAAACGGAATTTCGATGGAATTTCGGTCGAAATTCGACGAAAATTTCGGTTATTTTTTGTACTAGGGCCCTCATATTTCGGTCATTTCGGCCATTTCGGACGAATTTCGATTTGGACATGATATCGATATTCGACAGAAATTCGACCGAATTTCGCTGACATTTGAGGCCATGGCTCAGGCATGATGATCTCCCTTAGGACACTCCTCAAGCGGTTAGCTAGGACCTTGACAACCATCAGGTAGATTACATTGGACTATACGATACGATAGGCCTAAAATCCTCCACACGAAAGGCCGCCTCCCACTTAGGCAGCAAAAAAAGGAGCACCTTGTTCAGGCGCTCAAAGCTCCGGTCGCCCTCCTCAAACTCCCGCAGGACCGCAAGCACCTCCTCCTTTACGCACTCCCAGAACTCTTTGAAGAAGCAAACCAAGAAGCCAGCTGGACTCGGGGCCCCCATCCGTATTCTGCTGCCAAAGAGCCCGCTTAGCCTCCTCTGTGATAAGCACCACCGGGCCCTCAGACTCCTGAGAGGAGATGCACCCCACCCCCCGCCCACGCCAACCCCAGCCCGTCCCACTCTGCTTCCTGGATAAAGCGATGAAGTATGACATGAGTTGCCGACCAATCTCCACGTCACTTAATGCCTGCATGCCTCCAACCTCAATGGTCCTAATAAAATTCTGACGCCTTCTTCCACTTGCCAGATAATTAAAAAAGCACGTATTGCTATCCCCTTCCCTCAGTCATTTCTGCCTCGATCTCTGCCTCCACTCGCCTTCTTTTTGTATTCCAAGCGCACTTGATTTAGACAAGCACATCTCTCTTCAACCTCATGATCCAACAGCTCCCTCGTGTCCTCCACTGCATCAAGGCGAGAGATGGTCTCCTGCGCTGCTACCCTCACACTCTGCCTCTGCTCTTGGGTGCACCTCTTGAACTCAATCAAATGCTTACGTAGCAATCCGAACTTCTGAGCCAGAACAGCCGGACAGACCCCTCAAGCTGCGTGCTCCGCCAGAATTCCACCACCATGTTGCGGAAACCCTCCTTCAACAACCAGGAACACTCAAATATGAAGTAAGACCACGGTCTCACATCCTCCCCAGAGGACCACATGATCGGGATGTGATTAGAATGAGCCCAATATAACTACCTCACGTCTGCCAGCGGGAACCGTCGCCTCCTGAAAAACCAAGAACCGATCAATCCGCGATCTTGACCTAACATTTCTCCAAGTGTAGCAGCAACCACTGGCATCCAAAATTTGTAAACTCACCTCAGCAATGAACCGAACTAGCTCCGCCAAACCCGCATTCGCACCCCCGCGCAGTCGAGGCCTGTCCTCCAGGTGCGGGGTCACATTGAGGTCCCCCCAATAAGCCAGACCTCCTCCGGGTACCTTTCTCAGAGCATTCTCAAGTCGCCAGTTAGCTCAACCATCGCTGGGCCAGTCTGAGGCCCATACACATTCGTCACCAAAAGTCGGACCCCGTCTGCTTTCCGCTGCAAGAGGACCGAGAGAAAGTGCCTCCCCTGTTTCGCCCCCTCCACAAGATCGAAATTGTCCTTGCTCCAACCCACCGCCACTCCACCCGAGCCCCCCAAAGCGTCTAGAGCCCTCCATTCGCTCAGGCGAGAACCTCCCAGCGAACCTCATATGTCATCAAAACTTTGGGAGATTTTAGTTTCTTGCAACAACATGACATCCGCCATCGCCTCTGCACATAGGTCTCGGATCTTCATTCTCTTCTCCCTCCCCGCACCCCTGACATTCCACGAGAGGATCTTAAGTAACATGGGCATTACTCGAAGGCGACACCACACCCAAGCAGCTCAGCAGGGCTTTCCCTGCCTCCAACCCCAGTTGACCCCCGCTACTCCCTACCGAGGGCTCGATGTCTACCGCACCCTCTTCCGCTCCCACTGAATCCTTCTTGCATCCCAACGGGTCTTCCTCTCCCGAGGTTGACCCCCCGATCCATCCGCGCGATTCAGAGCATCGTACATCGTCATTCTCCATCTCCTTCTGCCCTCACTGGAGTAAAGACGCATGTATCTCTTCCCAAACCTCCCTGAGGGTGACGACCGCAACGAGAGGTTCCTTCTAGACCTCGAAGAATCCCTAACCAGAGCATTTGATGTTATAGAATGGATTATGGACTCCGGTGCTACACATCACTTGTGTGATGACAGAGGTCAACTTACAACGTACAAACAGGTTCCTCCAGGACGTACTTTGGTTATAGAAGATGTGACTCATTCCTCGATCACTGGACAGGGGGAGATTAGCTTGACACCTTCTATGCGTCGTCAGAATGTGTTGCATGCGCCTGACTTCTCTATGAACTTGCTATCTATTAGTCAGATTACGAAGGATCTACATTGTCGAGTTATTTTTGACCCATGTTCTCTTGTATTTCAGGACATCTTTACGAGCAAGGTGATTGGTTGTGGCTGTGAGCAGGACGATCTTTATTGCTTGGTTCGAACACCTTATGCTGGCATTTCCTCTTATTCTGCTGGTTCCGTCTCACCCTTTACATGGCACCTACGCTTTGGTCATATCCCACTCCAGAAGATATATCGCGTTCTACCTCAGATTTCTCCTCACTTGTCCTTTCAGTGTAAGGCATGTCAGTTGGGAAAGCAACATCGGTCTGCCTTCCCTACTCATCAGAGTCGGAGCAATAGCTCCATTTTTGAGTTATTTCATATCATTTTTTTGGATCCAAGTCGTATTCCCGATCATCAGGGATACATGTTTTATCTTGTCTGTCATTGGTCTTTTTATTAAAGAATAAATTTGAAGCTGGAGATGTTATCAAAAACTTTATCAATGAAGCGCATATTGTGTTTTCCTTCTCTGTGAAATTTGTGAGAACTGGTAATGCTCTTTCCAATTATTTTTAACTCAGGGTATTTTTCATCAAATATCGTGTGCCTATACTTCCCAGCAAAACGATGCTATAGAGAGGAAGCATCGTCATTTACTTGCTGTTACCCGAACTCTTCTCATTGAGAGTCATGCTCCACATTCCTTTTGGGGTGATGTTGTTCTTACGGCATGCTATCTTGTAGATCGCATGCCCTCGTCTGTCTTTGGTGAGAAAATTCCCTTTTCACCTGTGTTTCCCGAGAAAGAATTGTTCTCTCTTACTTGTGTTTTTGGCTTGCTCGCCTTTATTCACCAGTTATCTCCAGGTCTTGACAAGCTCTCTCATGGAGTAGTCAAGTGTCTTTGTTGGGTACTCCAGGACACAAAAAGGGTATAGATGCTACGATCCACTACGCTGAAAATATTATGTTAGCGCTCATGTCACCTTTTTCGTGTCGGTGATGTACTTGTCCTACAGGGGATCGGTTGACTTCGTCAGACTCCGATGATGAAATCTACATGCCACCACCACCATCATCACCACCTTCACCACCTCCTTCACCACCATTATGACCACCATCACCACCTTCACCTCCTCCTATGACCTCAGCTCTCATTGTCCCTGTCCTATTGTTGCCGCATTACTATACACGCTTGCCTGCTTCTGCTCATGGTCACAGCTCGTCATCTAGCACGTATCATGTATGTTCTGAATACATAGTTCTTAACAATGGGTCTGATGATTTGCTTGAGCAGGGTACTTTATAGGGGACATGCATACAGGTTGATGATCTTGTTTTAAATATTGCGCTTTGGAAACAGAAGCGTAGCTGTGCTTCATATCCTTTAGTATCCGTGGTTTCCTTTGCTCGCTTGATTGAGGAATTCTGGAAATTTGCAGTTGCATTGTTTGTCATGGAAATTCCACGGAATTATCAGGAGGCTTTGAAGGATAGTCGGAGGCCACTAGCTATGGAAGAAGAGATGGTTGCCTTATAGTCACGTGGTACCTGGTGCTTGGTTCCTGCTCCTGATGGATCATCTGTTGTCAGTTGCAAGTGTGTCTTTACTGTTAAACACCGTGCAGATGGGAGTTTGGATCGGTATAAAGCCAGACTAGTTGCTCGTGGCTTTACTCAGACATATGGAGTGGATTATCTAGACACATTCTTCCCAGTGGCTTGTCATTCTACTCTACGTATTCTTCTTTTTGTTGTTGTGGTATGTGACTGGCCTCTCTTTCAGCTTGATGTTAAAAATGTTTTTTGTACGGAGATCTACATGAAGAAGTCTACATGCAATGACCTCCTGCGTTTGCTGCTGAGGGGGAGTATCTGCAGGTTTACAGACTTCGTAAGACAATATATGGCCTTAAATAAAGTCCAAGGGCATGGTTTCAGAAGCTCTCGATTTTAATTGAGAAGCATGGATTTCAGAGGTCGAATGCGGATCATTCATTGTTTGTATAGAGAACACCTAGAGGTACAATGGCTATTATGGTGTACGTTGACGACATATTTGTTATAGGTGATGACATGTAGGGGATAAAAAGAGCTAAGGAATTTCTGTGCTGATAGTTTGTTACCAAGGATCTTGGCACGTTACGATACTTCTTTGGATTAAATCTTGCCATAAATCAGCAGGGTCTTATAATGACCCAACGGAAGTATGTGATAGATATGTTGGTTGAGACAGGAATGATTGGATGTCGACCTGCTACCACTCCTATGGACCCTAGTATGAGGTTATTTGATGATGATACAGAGGAGGTGGACATGAGAAAATACATAGAAATAGCGAGGAAGCTTCTTTATGTTACTATAACCAGGCCGGATATCTCATTTGCAGTTAGCCGGGTGATTCAATTCATGGATCTACCCAGACAGGTACACATGGATGCTATATATATGATTTTGAGGTACCTAAAGTCTTCTCCAGGTGCAGGATTATTATTTACAAAAGGGACTACACTTACGGTGTCTGCATGTGCTGATGCCGATGCAGGATGTCCAAAGGATAGAAAGTCCACTTCGGGCTTTGTGATTTTTTTTGGTAGCTCTCTTGTTTCCTGGAAGAGTAAGAAGCAAATTGTGGTTGCCAGGTCCAACGCTGAGTTTGAATATAGGGCTATGGCACAAGCTAGTACAAAAATGATGTGGATTCGAGCAATACTAGCATATTTACATATAGATGTACCTATTTCTATGCAGCTACAATGTGATAAACATGCCGCCTTGTTCATTGCAAATAATCCTGAATTTCATGAGAGAACCAAGCATATTGAAGTGGACTGCCACTATACAAGGGATATGATTCGGAAAGGTTATCTCTACCTCTCATGTTAGTTCTGGGGATCAAACTGCAGATATCTTCACTAAGCTCAGAGAGTCTTTTCAGAAATGCTCATCCAAGCTGAGCATGATTGACATCTACACTCCATCTTTAGGGGGAGTTTGGAGTTATATTTATGTTTCTGTACTTCTTTCCTATTTTTCTGCTCTCTTGTCTATCTTATGTAATGTACCCATAGGCCTCTCCTCTATACAAGAGAGCCTAGAATTCAAGGAATAAACAACGATTCACTTTTTCCCAACAAAAAGCTGCACCATTTTAAATCTAAAAATACCATGCTACATTTTTTTGTTAAAAATAAGTTTCTTTTTGAACCCGAGGACATCCAATATCGAGAGGAATGGTGATTTTAAGGCCCCATTGTGTGAATATGGAGCTATTCATCTTTAAAGCTCAGATCATTATCTCGATGAATTCTGATGAAATAGTCATTAAAATATTTTTTCTAGTTAAATTTGATGGAAGTTGTGAGCTTTCTTGATTCTGATATGAGGTGTTATATTGTAATCTAAACCCTAGAGGTACTCTAATCTTTTAAGTGGAGAGCTGTCTCTCATTGTAACCATGACCTTAGGTGTCCAACTATACAAGTAATGCTAAGCTTCCCATAGTGATACAACTCATTTACTTCAATTTGGTATCATTGCAACCAACCCCAACCCTCCCCCCACCACTCACAAAGCCTCTAACCTTCAACACTTCCATAGTGCCAGCACTCCAGCGGTGCCCCCAACACAACCACCCATATTGCACCGTCACAACCCCTCTCGGTGGAGAGCTACCCAACAAATCATCTGCACCTTCGTCTTCCCCCGAAGAGCCCCCTGGCTTGGCCTCCCACCTCCTATCCACTAGTCACACCTCTCATCCCAACAACCCACCTAGCTCGTGCATCTCACCCCAACAACCCACCCTTCACCTAGAGCGCCTGTTACTTCTCCTCCTTTCATGGTCGATGAGTTAAATTCTTCTCGTTCGGTCCTATTTCTACGTAAAATTCTTTCAACCGCAACCAAATGTTGTCCATAGCTACCAACCATCCTCTAGCATTCGGTTAACCACCACGAGCCTTATTCAGAATTTCTTTGGACCCCACAAGCCCTACAACATGTACTCAAGCGTTCCTTTGGCCTCGACGATCCTTATTTTAGCATTCAAGTCCAGACAGGTTGCATTTGTTACAATTTGGACATCGTTAGAATGTTATTCACTTTTTTAATCATGGCTAGACACATCAAGAAATGATCTAATATATATCGTCAAATTTATTGCTCTACAAGCATGCCTAGCAACATAAACAGAGATGTCAGAATCAGAAGTGACATCTCATAGATATGAGGGTGGGAGTGCATGCATACCCTCAATTGGCTTGATCCCCAAATTGGACGAAATTAATTATCCTAAATTGTTGAGGATGTTCTTGATGATCGTACGAGTATTCAATAACGTACATATATTGCTTGAGCCAGAGCCCACAACAAAGACATGCTCACACCTCCTGGGACAATAACAATTGGGATGGTGAGCTCATGGATCATGGCCAACAAATTTAACATAATTATAGATAGTCTATTCTATTATGTTGAGATAATTGTATCTCTTTATCTTTATTTATATTTTTCAATTTCTCCGTCTTCTTTATGTAATTTCTCCTTAGAGCTTTTCTCCTATATAAGAGAGCTCTAGGGCTACGAGGAATACAACCTTTTCATTTCACAACTTTCCACATGGTATCAGAGTGACGGTCCTATACCAGCCTGTGCCCTAGAGCCCTACCCCAACCAAAATCCCTAGCGCGCACCCGCGGAGCCGCGCTTCCTGCGCGTGCGGCCACCTGCGCACACGCACAACTGAGTCTTGCGATTAGCCCTGCCACCCAGCCACACTTCCTGCTCCGTACAACCTAGCCGCGATGTACGACCCCGCTGCCCAGACGGGTCTCCCGCGCTGTGCGGTCTTGACGCTTAGCTCTCCAGCCGTGCTTCTCGTGCTGTGCGGCCCATCTGTACCGTACGGCCCGCCGTGCCATCCTGCGTATGCCACCTGTCCCACGCAGTGCCAATGCGGTCTCGTTCTTTGATTTCTTGGGTGTGAAGTGATTATCTGAAACACCCTAGTTACCCAAAGACGTCTCCAAAGAATGGAAGAGGTTGTGGTATGAGTCTACACCCACAACTGTCTTCCCGTCTGTCAGTGTAGGGGCAAGTTCTTCTTGTTGATAACCTAATCTTGGAGATAGTTGTCATTATGTCCGACAACAAGGCTGACATTCCATCCATGGGTGCCTTCAAAGGTCCAACACCCATAGTCAAGACGGATGGGACAAACTATGAGCTGTGGACTATGCAGTTCATGAGTTTGATGCAATGCAATGGCAATAAGCACATCCTCACAATAGAGGAGCCAAGTAACAAGACTGGGATAAATGTCTCATGGAAGACAGATGTTGCTTATGCACGTGTGTGGCTATCTGGGACTGTGTCACCAGAGATAACCAATGATATTTTGAGTCAGTCTACTGTAAAGGCTATATGGGACATTCTCGTCGTTACATACTCTTCGGTGAAGAATGAGTCGAAGATACTGCAACTCCAGCATGATATCTTCACGTCGAAGCATAACGGTCGCCCCCTTCATATCCTCTACACATCTTTGAGGGGTATGTTTGAGAAGTTACATGGTTACATTCCCTTGACTGCTACACCAGAGCAGCTCAAGGCATAGAGAGACTCTGTGATGACTGGGGTCTTTCTAGCAACTCTTGATCCTGAGTATGACGCTGCTCGAGCCCGGATTCTTACTGATGCTACCATACCTCCAATGGAGGAGGCATATCACAGATTGAGTAGGCTATCTATATCCTCCAGTGGTACCTTGCAGTCCCAGACATCTTCAGCTATGGCTGCATCACGTGGTAGGGGGGTACCCTAGTCGTGGCAGAGGAGGGGGTGGTCGAACTCGTTAACCATGCTCCTATTGCCACAAGTCAGACCATTTTGAGGAAACCTGCTATTCTAAGCATGGATTTCCTACTTCCGCTCGGGTTGCAGAACATATCCAACTGGTTAGGAGCCCATCACCTGTTGCTGATCAGAGATTTGACGAACTTGTGGCACGACTCAGGGAGATCATGCCTACTCCTGGGTCAACCAGCTCTCATTCAAGATCCTCAGAGGTAGGTGCCTCATCATCAGCATCAACATCATATACAACATATGCCTTTACTAGTTGTTACAAGGCAGTTCTCTGAATGGATCATGGATTCAGGAGTATCTCATCATCTCTGTGGTGACAGAGGTCCGTTTAGTGAATTCCGTCAGACTCAGCCTGGACGATCTATTGTGATTGCAGATGGGACACACTCTCCAATCACTGGTTAGGGGGAGGTGCAATTGACTCCTGCAACGCGACTTCCGAATGTTCTTTACGCTTCTGGATTTTCTATGAATTTACTATCAATTAGTGAAATCACTAAGGATTTACATTGTCGTGCCATATTTGATCCATATGCTCTTGTGTTTCAGGATATTCTCACGGGTAGGGTGATTGGTTCTGGCCGTGAGCAAAGGGGTCTCTACAGACTGAGACTGGTGCAATCTTCGTATGCTGGTATCTCTTCTCTTCGCACTAGGTATGTTTCTCCCTACATATGACATCTTCGATTCAGTCATCTTCCTCTGCAAAAGCTGTGTCACGTTCTTCCACAGATTTCTCCTCACTCTACCTTTCAGTGCGAGGCCTGTCAGCTTGGGAAGCATCATCGGTCCACTTACCAGAGTCGTCAGTGTCATAGTAGTCATAGTCTGTTTGAGTTAATTCATTTTGATATTTGGGGTCCAAGTCATGTCTCAGATCATCAGGGATACATGTTTTATCTTGTTGCAGTTGATGAGTTTTCAAGATTGTCTTGGGCTTTTCTTCTTTAGAACAAGTCTGATGCTAGTCCTGTTATTTAGTCTTTTATTAATGAAATAAGGAATATTTTTTCTGCAAAAGTCAAGTTTATACGTTCATATAATGCTCTTGAATTCTACAGTACTCAGCTTTCCCAATTCTTTAAGTCCCTTGGTATTGTACATCAGACATCTTGTGCGTATACTTCCCAACAAAATGGGGCGGCTGGACGAAAATATCACCATATTTTGGATGTTACCGGGGCTCTTTCGATTCAGAGTCGTGCTCCTCATTCGTACTGGGGGGATTCGGTTCTAACTGCTTGTTACCTGGTAAATCGTATGCCGTCTTCTGTTCTGGGGGAGAAGATTCTGTTCTTGATTGCGTTTCCCGAAACAGATCTTTTCTCTCTTACGCCTCATGTTTTCAGTTATGTGGCTTTTGTTCATCAGATGTCTCCTGGTCTTGACAAGCTCTCTCCCAGAGCTGTCAAATGTGTGTTTGTTGGGTATTCCACGACCCAAAAGGGATACCGTTGTTTCGATCCTGTTTGACGAAGGTACTTGAGTCCATTATGTTTCTTTCTCCTACAAGTGATAAGCTCATTTCTTCAGAAGATGGAGAGGAGGTCTATATGCCTCTACCTCTGTTCTCCACTACACCATCATCGTCACCATCACCGCCGCCACCACCGCCTCCGCAGCAGCCTACTTTCTTACCACAGGTTTACCAACGTC
Source organism: Ottelia alismoides (assembly GCA_037367405.1). Classification (NCBI taxonomy): domain Eukaryota; kingdom Viridiplantae; phylum Streptophyta; class Magnoliopsida; order Alismatales; family Hydrocharitaceae; genus Ottelia; species Ottelia alismoides. The sequence continues at coordinate 494,064 of JAZKJV010011622.1, forward strand.
GACCCCGTGCTCATGTGCCTCCTCCATCATCCAGCATGCCCAAGGTATGTTCTGATAATATGAGTTCTTCTAATGGCACTGGTGATTTGCATGTGCAGCTTGAGGTGCAGGATGTCTTAGATGATACACTTTCTGCGAGTACTGAGGATCTAGATGTACCTATTGCTCTACGGAGGCAGAGGCGAGCATGTACTATACATCCTCTAGCTTCTCATGTTTCCTTGAAGCATCTGTCCGAGATTTTCAGAGGTTTGTTGTGGGACTGTCTACTGTGAAGATACCACGATCCTATCAGGAGGCATTGTAGAGTAGTACGTGGCATCTGGCCATGGAAGAGGAGATGACAACTTTACTGTCTCCTAGTATGTGGGGTGTTGGACATGCTCCTTCGGGTTTTACAGTACTTACTACAGACAGGGCGTGTCCTAGTCTGTAGTAGGGACCCGAAGGAGCATGCACAACACCCCACATACTAGGGCGCCACGAGCAACCACTTGTTTTACAGTACTTACTACAGACAGGGCGTGTCCAATGTACCTTATGTAAAGAGATAAGATATACTGAGATTGTCTGCTACCTCAAACATGGTTTTCCGTCTCCTACTACTTGTGCCGTCACTACTAGCAGCGACGGCCATCCTGTGATAGTCTTGAAAAGGGTTTTTGAGGGATTTTGAGGATTTGATGCATCGTTTGAGCATTCTCAACACTGGAGACACTTGATGTGCACATCAAGGCTATCATTCGAAGATCGATGTTGTTATGCACACATGTACCCATGTGGACTTTGCTATTTTTTTTTACAAAAACATATTGGTTGATTGATACATGCACCTCCACTCACCTCTGTAGAGAAATGTCTCTTCTACGTTAATTGAAACAAGTTCATCCACTATAAATTACCCAAGTTGCAGGCAACATGTTTTCCCCAATTCAGGGAATTGAGGATGCATCTTACCTCCAACATCGGGCGCAACAATGTTTTATTTGTTCATGAACGTATCAACCTACTATATATTGGTCAGATTCGCAAGGAATTTAGTTGTCGAGCTATTTTTTGATCCAAAAGAGGAGGAAACACCCAGAGGTATCCGTCCCATATATATTAATAAGATATGATAAAATATTTACAACTACCAGGTCTCGAGAAGAGATTAGCAAAAAGAGTTACATTGTCAACATAGAACCTTTCCGACCGAAAAATCGCCCTGGTGTGCGACATCCAAATCGCCCAAATGGTGACAATAGGGCGCAAGAGCTCCTCCATGGGCCTGAATTGGTTGGCTATTATCGGGTTCCAAAAATCTGTATGGGAGGAGATATCACTCCAATGAACTTTCGTTGCGACCCAAACATCACAGATGCAGATGCGATGGTAGAATAGGTGATCCATGTCCTTATTGCCGCTCGATCCGCTCCCGCATAGGGAGAAAGCAATGTCGTCCCCATGCACTAGCACTACTCTTCTGACCTTGGTTAGAATCCGCTCCCACATGTGATTCTGTGAAGCCATAGGAAAATCTTCAGCTTGAGAAGGACCTTTAGTGTCCAGGCCAGATTGCAGTCACGCTACAGGATATCCGGATCAAAAGGCATGTTAGAGGATAACACCTTATAGGCCTTATTCACATTGAAACAGCCATCTCTCCATACCCAATGATCACGACCCATAGATGGACTAGAGCAACCCCGAATCATCTCGAACATGCACACAAACTCATCAAAATGTTGCTCCGAAAGAGGAGATGAAAAGCACGTCATCTACTACCCGTCATCCCAGGCCTCCCTGACCTGTAGCTTATGGTTCTTCGCCAACGAGTACATGTGAGGGAAAGTCTCTTGTAGCGGTCCATTGCTACAAGAGACACATCTAACAACCATTCAAATCCATTTTCAAAAAGCAGAGGCAAGGTGAGGGGAGGAATCCACCACCGTAGGCTACATCCGAATGCTATAAATATCTCTAATGAGTATGCAGGGAAGGTCCTCCCCTCCACAAACGAGCAACCCTTTTCAACAGAAGTGCATTGTCCATCTCCTCCAGTATAAGAACTCCAAGGCTCTCTTGACCCTTGACGAGGTAGCCATTTCCTAGTTCACCAAGTGTATCCATTTCGATTGTCCGTTATTTGTTCCCCAGAAGAAGTGACCCCATGCAAGCTTCCACGCGCTTGCGAATACAAACAAACAGAATCTGAGCGGAGATAAAAAATGGGTATGGCAGCAAGAACCACTTTCAGTAGCGCTAGTCGCCCCAATGGGAGAGACACAAGGCCTTCCAGCCCGCTAGCCTGCGCTCAAGCTTCTCGATCACTAGAGTCTAGTCCGTTTGCATCAACCTGCCACACATTAGTGGAAGGCCAAGGTACGTCAGCGGTAAAGACCCACACGGGGTGTCGATGACCCCAACGCACTCCTTAATCTCCATATCAAAGAGCCCACAAGGCACAAATGTAGACTTCGCTCTATCCACAACCAACCTGGTGAGCTCCCCAACACATCCAACATGACGCTCATAGTTCTGATCTTCGCGTATCACCACTTTGATAAAAAAGATGTTATCGTCTGCGTACTGCAGAAGGGGAATGGAGATATCCCCTCTAGTAAAGATCGTGGTTCTGCCCCTTTGAACCACCTGCGTAGTCATAGTGGCAAGCACATCCGTAGCAAGAACAAAAAGTAGGGGAGCTATGTGCTATGAGGCACCCCTGACGAATGCTTCTCTGTGGCTTGAAAAAAACCAACCCCCGGATGCCCATTCGCCGAAATCGAGAAGGAAGAGGTAGTGACACATCTCTTCATCCAAAAGATCCAAGTATGTAGGAACCTGCGCTTAGCCAGTTTCGACCAGAGGAACTACCAATCAATGCAATCATATACTTTTAAGAAATCAACTTTCTACAAAAACCCCTTCGCCATCGGTCCCGACTTTCCCCCGCCACTCCCAATCAATGGCACGCTGCCAACCTGCACCCCCTCTGAAAGCATCTTCCCACTCCCGCTCCCAAAGGGGGACTCCTCCCTCAATGCCGACCACTGCAAGTCCTTATCTTGATCCAACACCTCCACAACGGCTCTTCTCCACCTCCTCCTGCTCTCAGCAGAGGAGAAGCGCCAATATCTTTTCCCTAATCTCCCATGGGAAGACGACCGCACCACAAAATCCCATCCGGACTTCTCAAACCACTTTCCCAAATGGGACTCCACCACATTCGCATTGAGAGGCCTATCCCGATGCTCATGCGTCTCCTCCACCACGATGTCCTCCGCTCCCTCCCCCCGTCGTCGCTTCCACTTCTGGCCATCCAACTCGTGGACTCATACCTGGAGCGCCCTGTGAGCGTCCCTGGTAGCCCCATCCGACCTGATCCACACTGCGAGGACTGCTCCAGCGCCATGGAGACCCCTCTATAATCCGAAATCGGATTCGCCCTCTCATTTCTGAGCCCAGGTCATCCCCATTCTCCCGCTCGCGAGTCTCATCCGTATCAGTAGCTCGATCACAAAGCCCGGGTCCTGGGTTCCCTACCTTCTCCCTCCTCAACACCTCCTCCATCATGCCGCCCTCCCCCATGCTCTCCACCTCAGTCACACACTCCTCCAGCTCCACCCGGAATGATGCATGATCAATCCTCATGAATACTTCCCGGGGTAGCACCGCCACCCTCGCAACGGACTCCACCTTCACATGGCCTCCTCCCCCTTATAAAGGCCCGAACACAATACAGAGATCACCGTTCCGTAGTCACGAAGTACTGCCGCCAGCGAAGTCACATCTCGCGCCCGCTAGGGCACGTCCTTCAGCCTCAGGATCTAATAAAACCACTCGTGTGAGGTGCCCGCGGAGCGAAGGGTGCCTCCATCTGAGTAGTAGACCATTCGGTACCCTTTGAAGCATTGTGGACACCTCCCCCGCAGATAAACCACGAGCAAACACCGTGTCTTCTTGCAACTGCACCACATCTCCCCCAAATGCCGGACCCATCCGCTGCCCAATGTCTGCCATAGCCGTCTGCAGACAATCCGTCGAACCAAACCCATCTCCCACTAAGACGCCCTCCAGTGGGTCCACAACCCGCGGGGAACGCTGTGCGGTCATCCTCCCACGGTCGGAACCCCCCTCGTCGAAACCGCCGACAGTCCCCATGCTCCACCCGACCAGCGCCACCGAACGGGGCAGTTTAATCTCCGATGGCCCACTCATCCGCAACCAAAGCATACAATCACGTTCCTGCAAACCGTAGCCATGTGGCCCCTATCTCCGCACTTAAAGCACCGTCGAGAGACTCCCTGTGATATGGGCCACGTCTCCTGTTGTTGGCGGGACGGGACCCATTTTCGCGGCCGACCCATAGGGCCAGCCCGAACTGGAGAGAGCCCCCCCTCCCCTTCTGTGAGACCTCTCGCCAGCCCACACCATCCTTCCCCTGCGGGTCACCAACCAGCACCGACTCCCAAACCCCAGGCGGCTGCTCCGGGCCACCCCTCTGCGCCCCCCTTCAAGCAGCCCCAGCATTACCTTCTCCTGCGACCCCACAACTAGTTCTCCACCTCCACTCCGCTCGCGGTCCCCCAGACACACCCCTCCCTACCGCAGTCCTCCATCTTGCTCTGCCTGAAGCTGAGCCCCACACGTCTGCAGAGCCCCGCACCTCTCATGAGCCCCGCATCTCTCCTAGGCCCTGCGCTCCTCCTGCGCAACCGTGACTCGCCGCCAAACCTTCATCGTCTGCCCGAAGTCGCCCAGAAAGGAGAGCCCTATAGCTTCCCCTCGCGTAGCCTTCCAAACGAAACGACCGAGCTCACCCTGAGAGGAGAGACCCAGAATCGCCCCCCGCGTCGCCTCTCGAGCGAAGTGACATCCTCCCCTAGGGGTGTGTGTTAAAAATCGAGTTTCCGTTGATAAGACTGACAAAGAAGTTGTGGTGAGACAATTCTTTATTCAGGATAGCAACAGATCTGGGAAGCCACATTTTGACGTAGCCTCACAGAGAAATTGCCGGTCAACGTAATTATAAGCTGTTGAGAATTCAATCTTCAACACGAGACTGTGAACACCCCTGCACTTCCAGTCGCCTACAGTCTATGAGTCCATAACTATAAATCTATGAGTCCATAACTATACTGTCCATCATCAGGAAGTCATGGATAAAAGTAGTCTGGACTTCATCAACATGGTTGTTGAGAATATTTCGCAACCGATGAGCCACCATCTTTGTCACCACTAGATAAACTACATTAGAAAGAGCAATCAGTCGGAAATCCTCCATTCTCTCCTATACATCCTTCGTTGGGAGAAGGAGAATAAGTTCATACTTCAGCCGATCAAAACCATGGTTTGCCAGTTGTAAACTCCTCCATCTTAATGTTAATGCTAACCAAGGACAAAAACTTCTTAAAAAAGAAAATCAGAAACCGATCAGGACCTGACGCCCCGTCTACATTTTGTTTCCACACCGCTGTCTGAACCTCAACGAGAGAGAAATCCTTAATGAGATCAATCCCCTGCACATCCAACAATGTAGAACCCCCTTCCCTTGCCATCTCTAACCACCATGAGGACCTCGACGGCTCATTTTGTGGGAAAAATTCACCATTGCTTGCCCCACCTCCTTGTCCCCCTCAAACCGCTCACTCCCCACAAGCACCGAATGAATGAAATTGCGCTGCCCCCTTGCCGATGGTGATTGAATGGAAGAACTTGGTGTTGGGATCAGCTTCCCCGACCCAACGCTTCCAAGACCTCTGCCGCTATTCAACCTCCCGCTCTGTTTTCTTTTTGGATGATTCTCTGAAAGCTGGTCCTCTCAGCAAGTTCGTAGTGCACGGGATCTCGGGTGTCCGCCCACCCAATCCAACATTTCCAACCCCAACTTAGCCATCTCGCAACGAACTTCCCACACCACACTGATCTCCTTGTAAGCACGCATCTTTACCTCAGACCTGTCTAACTTATGGCCATGGTTTTGCGTTTTGCAATCCTTGTGTAATTTATGCCTTGGAGTATGCCTATGATTTGCTGAATTGAATGTTAGTTACATGAGTTCTGTTCAAACTATGCCAACATATTATTGGTGCCATGTTACTTGTACATAATAGATAGGTGTTAATTGAGACTACTTCTTGCAGCATCGTAAGGAGCTTGTTGATGCAATCCACCGGGGTTTATTTGTACTAAAATCCGAAAGAACATCATCGACCAACCAGTCACGCATGCCTAGCTATGGTACTCAGGTAAAATATTTTGTGATTATTGTTCTATCAATACCTTTATTATGAAAGGGTAATTATATAGATTGTTTCTTTAGGTCACCATACAGATGGAATCTGAACGTCAAGTTGATAAACTTCGACGCAAAGAAGAAAGACGACATAAACGTGGCACTGAAACTGAAAATGAGTTTCCTGCTGAAAATTTTATGTCATTGCTGCATGCTAGTGAGAGAAAGCAACCATTTGATGATCTGATTGGGACCGGTCAGGGGCCTAGTTCATTGATGGTCACTGCCCTTCCTCAAGGAACTGTGAGATCGGTCCAGAAAGGGTATGAAGAAGTCAAAATTCCTGCCACTCCAACAGCACCAATGAGACCCAACGAAAAGCTGGTATTGTTTATATCTTCTTCTCTAATATTTTCATGTATACTTAAATTTGATTTCACTAATTATCTACTGTGTTTACATTCTTTGCACCATATCTAAGAACGTAATTTAGTGGAATTTTAATAGGAAAATGAGGTCGCATTATTTAACCAGGTTTACAATGTGCATAGGTGCCTTAGTCTGGGAAAGATATCATAGAAATTCCTCCGAGTCTCCTAAACTGGAAGTGTTTGCATACGATGTTTTCAATATCGAGCCTTTCATCTTTGTAAATAACCATGTTCACCTGATTCCAACAATGTTGAGCCTTTCATCCTTGTCAATAACACTGTTCATCTGATTCCAAGGTTAACCAAGCACTGCAAAAGATCATCCTGCTGCTCCCATGTGCCAATCATTGACATTTCTAAGATGTTCCCTGGAGGAGTTTGCCATGTTTACTGAGAATTGATCCATACATCAACATGCTTCTGTGTGAACCCCTCAGGATCCGGGTACCCGTTTACGACAAAATTCGCAATAATTCATTCACATTGATCGCAGAAGTTGTAGAAAAGTAGGGAAAATTTTTCGCGCGGCTAATTATCCACATGACATTCACATTCACAACATAACCACAAAGTAAAAGAGATACAATTGGCACCAAAATTCTTTTTTCATTAATATTCATATTCATTTACAACTTGTACAAGCATATTCCATATTACAACATATATCCCAAGTGATACAAAAGAGATAACATATACATCCCCAACTAGACAAAAACTGAGACAAAGTACTTCATACCGTCTAGTATAAACTCTGTCTCCAGGAAGCATGTATATACTGAGCGGCTACTGAACTGCAGGCTGTTTGCCTGCCAAACATGTTAGGAAAGAAGAGGCGTCAGCCATTGCTGGTACCTCCGAAAAACTTTTAAAAATAACTAGACATTTAATATGTGCAAAAGCAGGCAAGTAGAAAGGTAGTATCAGTAAAATTTACATCTACTTGCGTAAGTAAAAAGGGGTTTGTTTGTAATGCGTTTCTAATGATTTTCCCCAGAACCCGGCATTTCCCATATGTAACATATTTATATAGCAGTTGCGTAATCATGAGTGTATGAGCGTAAATGCATATATCATTTTCTTCAGAGATCATGTTGGTAAGTGAAAAATGGAAAAGTTGAGATTGTAGAGATCTATTTATTTAATTTCTTGGGTAGAGAGAATGGTCTTTTGATCATATTTTCTCAAATTCTTAACTTCAATGTTTCAGATATAGCTCCAGATGTTGTAGATGTAGATATGGATGATCTAGATATAGAATCGCCAAGTCTGTTTGGCGAAGTAACTCAAGCGGTGAAGAAGCCTACAAATGGCTCTTCCGTCTCGCCCTCTAATTGGAAGCGCGGTCCAATAGAGGGATAGGTCTACTCCCCAACTACGCCACTGAGACGGGTGAGAGAGACTCCCTAGAAAAGTCGCTCTAGAAATCTGCCTGACTAGTATAGGCGAACGAGCTCGTACGTAAAAACTGAAAACCAAGGATCCCCCGCCTGGGTATCCTAAAAGACAGGGTCAGCGGAACTGGTCTAAAGTCAGGATCCCAACGAGGCGTAAAAACACTGCGAGCTCGCGTAAAAACCGTGTAAAAGACTGGGATCCTAGACCCGCGCACTTGGCGGCCGCTGCCCAAACTGGGCTTCCTATTCTCCCGCCCAGTTGAGGGTCACCGCGCCCTCGCACGGTCAGGTGTAAAATTCACCATGACCGGCATGATCAATATCATAGTTGTTTGATTATCACTTTCTTGGTTTCTCATCTTCTCTCATTCTTTGATATGGTCTTCTGTACAGATCTTAGGCCTTTTGTTTGACAATAGTGATTCAAACTTTTATGAATTCTACCCAATTGATTGACCACGAGATTTTCAATAGCTATATTGATATAGGTGTTTTATAGATCTAAGTATTCGTCACCATCTTATCTTTAGTGATAATTAAACGACTATACTAAAGGATCAAGTTAATTGAAGATTGATATTCACAATGATCTCATAACATCATTTCTTGATTTCCTAAAAGTATAGATATATATAGTCTCTTTAATAAGGTCTATCTTAACTAGGTTGTCAATGATTAATTTAAAACCTACAATTGGGTTTTAATTTAAAATCATATTAGAAGGTTGAAGTTCATTTATATTGAATGTAAAAGATCCTTAAATTGCATTTGTAGTACTTATCAAAAGGCTTCAGTGATACACTATCTTAATCAGATACTCAGTAATTAATCATGATATTGGGAGTTATTTATTATTCTTTTTCTATGTTTCAATATATATATATATATATATATATATTAAAGCCATGAACTCAACGGCTAGTTGGTGTTTTAGAACTTGGATGTTAAAATAAATTGCCATTTTATTAAGCTGAAATGAGTAGGTGGGTCGTATAGGTCAGCCAGCGAATATACAGATAAGCACTGACTAAACTGAAGCTACTGGAATTTTTCTAGACCTTGGAAGTGTATTCAAAAAAATAAATTTCCGATACATGCACTAAATGCTGGCATTATTTTCTTTAATTATTATTATTATTTTGCACCCAAACCTTATTAGTTAACTTTACACTATCTCGTTATAATATATATAATTTACAGAATGATTTATTTAAAAAAATATTTCAATGATCACTTAAAGTAAGAAAGACATCCAGGTCCCTTGAAATGACTTTGTAACTTTATTTCAACTTGTTGCAACATATGTTTCACCCCACAAGTACAACAAATTCTAGAATCATGTGAAGAAATGAGGATGCATGCCCGTTTTGTCAAAGAGATTACAGACTATTGACAAGTTTATCAGACATTATGCTTAGTTTATTTTTTCAATGGAGACACTCTGGTTTATTTCCATAATGAAAATGTTAGAATTTGCTAGATATGCATGAAATATCTTTATAAGAAGTAATGATTAAAAAAAATACTTTAAATAGGGAAGACAAAAAATGCAGAATTACGGCATACATTTTTTTTAATCTTTACAGAGAGTTGAATGCTCTTAATTGATTTCATTCATTTTTTTTTCAATTACCTTACAGCCATTGTTACAGTATGTTATAGTAACTGTAAATGCCAAATTAGTAAAAAAAACTTTAAATTAATTTCCAATAAATATATTCATTCATCAGGCAGGCCCCTTTTTTTTTAATTTATCTTGTATATCTTACAACTAAATGCTGACAAGTGATTGCAGTCTACATTATTGTGAGGATTCCAGGGAACAAAACAAGAGAAGAAACAATAATGATTAGGTTGTCCAGCATTTGGAAAGACTTAAAAAAAAATATGCCCCCCCAACATATCAATTGCTATCTATAAATCTTGAACCAAACAACATATTACTCAAGAAAAGAGTACTAATTCTTGGATCAAAAGGGGAAGAATTGACATGCAAGGCAGCAAGTAGATGGGTATGGAAGTGTACCTTTTTCTTTAGATCTCCAAATAGAGATCACAAGCATGCAGTAGCTGGATATTGGAGCAGAGAAGCAGCAACCACCTTGTTGGATAGCCTCCTGCTGTTGCTGGAAATTCCAGCAAATGCTTGCATCAAAGGAGGGAATTTTTTTGAAAGAGGAAAGGAGTTTATCGGTTGGAACTGCAGAAGGTTTTTGGGCAAAAGAAAAGAAGAAATGGGGGAGAAATAGAGGATATGGCTAGGGCTTATATAGAGAAAAGAAGGGTAAAAAAAGTTGACAAGTGGTGATGGCTTACAAGCCATGTGGGGAAGTTAAAAATAATATGCCAACTGTGATTAGTTGCTGATCTGGAATTTCTGAAAAAAATTTATATTTTTTTTATATACTTATGACAACGTCTGTACAGTTGTAGTAATTATATTTGTGTTTATATATAAATATATTTTCAATTGTTTAGGATGCTAAAAATGTCCGTATGCGCTCCTCGTGTGTCGGATTTTGGCGCGAAATATCTTGTTTCAATCGTCTTAGAACGACGATCGATTTGAGTACAATGTTCATATACTTTTGATCGGGTTTTGAATACCCGAAATTTTCGGATATGGTTTTTGTTTAGGATTAATTTTTGTAATTTAAAATATCATATGACCTCCGATTGACGAACGGTCGATTCCGTTGGTCTCGTGTCGTCAAATCGGATCTAATGACGGTCTCGATTCGTTTCGCGGTTTCCGAATTTGCGTCGCGGCTTTTTCACGGCGCGCGTTACGGTGTGACCGATTTTCGGTCGATTTCGCCCGAACGACTTTTGATTCATGATCAATTGGTCGTTTTAGGTTGTTTAGTATTGACCGACAACGTTTTTGGGTTCATTAGACCCAAAATCGGACGAGTTCGGGTTTGATTGGAAAGCAGATGCTACAAATATAAAACCTCAAAGGGAGTCTCGTCCTCGAGACTCGAGTTAAGGCTATTCGGTGTCTTGTTTGGATCTAATATGGTTATAAAAACCTCAAAGGGTTTTGAATTCATAAAAACCTCAAAGAGAAAACAAGCCATATATTTATAATGTGTCTAATTACAAAAGCTTGTTTTGACGATTACATCAGAATAGCTGCGGATATCGTGCCCGCATGTCGGCTTCAGTCTCCCATGTCGCTTCCTTGACGCCGTGTCGGTGCCACAAAACCTTGACCAATGAAATCTCCTTGCTGCGAAGCTTCTTCACAGCACGGTCAAGTATCTGAACTGGCTTCTCCTCATAAGTCAGATCTGGCTCTACGTCAAGATTCTCGTAACTGATGACGTGTCGAGAGTCGTGAACATACTTCCTCAGATTGGATATGTGGAAAACATCATGAATAGCTGAAAGATGTGGAGGAAGAGCTACTCGGTAAGCAACCTTCCCCACTCTAGCCAGAATCTCGAATGGTCCAACATATCGCGGCGCCAACTTGCCACGAACACCGAATCTCTGCAATTCCTTCATGGGAGATACTCGCAAAAATACCCAATCTCCAACCTATAATTTATAGGAATATAATTAGTATAAGATTAAGTTGAACACATATATATCATAATTGAGTGGATGATGAGAAAATAATTAGATTACCTGAAACTCTAAGTCTCTCCTCCGACGGTCTGCATAGCTCTTCTGGCGGCTTTGTGCCGTCAAACGCCTCCGTCTCACAAGATCAACAGCTCTCGCAGTCTCCTCCAAGAGATCTACGGAATATAAAGCATGATCGCCTACCTCACGCCAACTGAGAGGTGTGAGGCATCTCCGCCCATATAGGGCTTCGAATGGTGCCATGCCAATACTGGAGTGATATCTGTTGTTGTACGTGAATTCCACCAAGGGCAAATGGTCCTTCCAGGACCCTTTCCACTCCAAAGTGCATGCGCGAAGTAGATCCTCAAGCGTCTGAATGATGCGCTCACTCTGTCCGTCTGTCTGCGGATGATAAGCAGAACTCATCTTCAGCTCTGTCTGTAGTGCTGACATGAACTGATGCCAATAATGAGATGTAAATCTCGAATCCCTGTCAGACACCACCTCTCGTGGTATACCATGCAGCCTGATAATGTTCTGCACATAGAGCTTGGCCAATCTGGATGGAGTGTAAGTCGTGTTGACAGGTATAAAATGGGCTGACTTGGTCAACCTATCAACACCGACCCAAATGGAATCATGGCCACCCGGTGTCTTCGGCAATCTCGTGACAAAATCCATAGAAATGCTCTCCCACTTCCACTCGGGAATGGGGAGAGACTGCAGTAATCCTGGCGGTCTCCTGTGCTCAGCCTTGACCATTTGACATGTCATGCATCTGCTGACATGTAGTGCCACATCGTGCTTCATTCCATCCCACCAGAAATGTCGACGCAGATCACGGTACATCTTCGTACTGCCTGGATGGATAGATAACCGTGAACTGTGTGCCTCATCCAGAATGTCTCTGCGAAGCTGCTCGTCATTGGGTACAACGACCCGTCCCGCCTTCCATAAAATAGACTCTGTCACGACAAAATTATCAAATTCATCCTTGATACCGCGCATGTATCTATCTCGGATCCAAGGATCTGTCTTCTGTCCATCTACAATACGATCCCAAAGACTGCTGTATCGAGGAGGCACGGCGGTAGAAATGGATGCGCTCTCCTGAGGATGTCAATCGGTCAAAGCTGCAAGCGTATCCCACGTGTATAGCCAGTTCGCCGTACCATCAGCATGTGCTCTCCTGCTAAGTGCATCAGCTACCACGTTTCCCTTACCGGGATGATAAGAGATCGTGCAATCATAATCCTTCAGCAGTTCGAGCCATCTGCGTTGTCTCATATTCAACTCCTTCTGATCAAAGATGTACTTTAGGCTCTTGTGATCTATGAAAATCTCGAAGTTCACCCCGTATAGATAGTGGCGCCAGATCTTCAAGGCGAAGACAACTGCCGCCAACACCAAGTCATGTGTGGGGTAATTCCGCTCGTGCGGTCTCAACTGCCGTGATGCGTAAGCAATCACCTGTCCTCTCTGCATCAACACTGCTCCCAGACCTTCCCCAGATGCATCTTTGTAGACTGCATAGTCCTGAGTGCCTGAAGGAAGAGCAAGAATAGGCGCTGTAGTCAATCTCTCCTTCAGTGTCTGGAAGGCCTGCTCACATGAATCGTCCCAAATAAATGGAACTCCTTTCTGCGTCAGTCGTGTCAGAGGGCGAACAATGCGTGAAAATCCGCTGACGAAGCGTCTGTAATAGCCCGCTAATCCGAGGAAACTCCGAATCTGAGTAACTGTCTTGGGCTGCTCCCAAGACATAACTGCATCTATCTTCGCAGGATCAACCGCGATACCTGCTCCAGAAATGATGTGTCCCAAAAATGAGACCTGGGATAACCAGAACTCACACTTGCTCAACTTGGCATATAGCTTGTGCTCTCGCAATGTGTCCAAAACAATCCGTTGATCATTCGTATGATCCCATTCATTCCGTGAATAGATGAGCACATCATCGATGAACACCACTACAAACTTGTCCAAGTATGGACGGAGGATCCTGTTCATCATATTCATGAAAGCCGCAGGTGCATTGGTTAGCCCAAACGGCATCACCACAAACTCGTAATGTCCATAGCGAGTTCTGAAAGCTGTCTTCGAAATGTCCGACTCGCGAATCCTCAGCTGATGGTAGCCTGAGCGAAGATCGATCTTCGAGAAAACCGAAGATCCCTGAAGCTGGTCGAACAAATCATCGATGCGTGGCAAAGGATAATGGTTTTTCACCGTTCTCTTGTTCAGCTGCTTGTAATCAATGCATAGTCTCATGGATCCATCCTTCTTCTTGGCAAATAGAACCGGAGCACCCCAAGGTGAAGTGCTCGGCCTCACGAATCCCAAGTTAAGCAACTCCTGCAACTGCACCTTCAGCTCCCTCAACTCGGCTGGTGCCATGCGATAGGGTGCCATAGAGATCGGCTGTGTATCTGGCAACAATGTGATCTCGAACTCGATCTCCCTCTCAGGAGGTAGCCCTGGTAGCTCATCAGGAAATACGTCAGGGTATTCTGAGACTACTCGGATGTCCTGTATCATCGGCTCCTGATCAGACACCTCCCGAACAAAAGCAAGATATGAATCGCAACCCTGATCAACAAGTCGCTGGGCCCGCAACACTGAAATATACTCCATGGTGGAGTCATGCAAAGTACCCTCAAAAGTGAACTCGGGTAGATCGGGAATCCTGAAGACAACGGTCTTCCTAAAGCAATCAACAAGTGCATGATGAGTGGATAACCAATCCATGCCCAATATCAAGTCGAACTCATCAAGCTGCAGAAGTAGACAATCTGCGATCATCTCGTGACCGCCAATCAGTACGGGCAAGTGTCTGACTATCAGGGATATGACAAATAACTGGCCACCTGGCCCTCGGATGTGATATGGAGACGATAGCGTCTCTGCAACTCTATCTAAAGAAACAAGCAACCTCGAAGCAAGGAAAGAGTGTGTCGCGCCGGAATCGAATAAAACATGGAAAGGCCGGCCCAAGATTGAGACCATACCTTTCACCACAGTAGCCGCTGAACGTGCCTGCTCCTCAGTTACGGCATGTAACTGTCCCTGCCTGGCTGATGCAGCACTAGAACCTGCCACACTCTGCGTCTGTCTCTGCTGCTGCCGCCTAAAGTTGGAGTTCCTACCACGGAAACTCCCTGAACGCTGTGTCTGAGGCTGTGACTGTGAAGGCTGTGGCTGAGGATCGCCAGAAGCCCGTGGGCACTGTGCTCGGTAATGTCCCCACTCGTGACATCGGTAGCATCTGACTGGCCTGGTAGGTGGAGTAGCTGTGCCTGTGCTCCGAGCTGGTCCGGCTGATGGTCGGTCTACTCGCTGTGACCCAGATGGTCGAGCGGACTCTGTGCCACGTCCGGCGAGTGCTCCTCCTAGAGTAGTCGATGGAGAAGAGCGAACACTGCCTGTGAAGGACGGACCTGTGGGTCGGAACCGTCTATCTGACCTCTGCTGCTGAAACGGTCGACGTATCGGTCCAAAAGATCGTCGCGGTCTAGGTGCTGCTCCAGACGAGCTCCCGAAACGTCTCCCCCTGATGTCCTCGAACTTCTCCGCAGCATCGGTAGCCTCGGAGATAGAAGTGATGTGTAATCCTGCCAGCTTCTCCTGCACCTCCTCTCGCATGCCGCCAATGAACTTTTCCAGATTCTCCTCTGGAAATGCGCCAGCTGCTCGTGTATGTCGTGATAGCTCTGTGTATCGGATGAAATAATCTCTGGCGGTCATCTGTCCCTGACGAAGCTCTGCAAAAAGTCGGCGCTGGGACTCCTTCCACTTCACAGAAAAGAAGTGGCCTCGGAACTTCGTCTCGAAATCGTTCCAAGTAGGCTCTCGGCCTAACTCGGACGCTACGGCCTCCCACCATCGCTCGACGAAGTCTGTCAGTGAATACTCTACGAAAGATAGCCACGTGTCTCGTGGCGCATGAATTGCCCTGAGCACCTTCATCACTCTCTTCAGCCACTGCTCAGCATCATCTGGTGAACCTGTGCCCTCGAACAGGGGTATGTTGGCCCGCTGATAAGACGTGAAGACCGACTGGTGCCTGTGAATGACTGAATACTCGTGTGCATCCTTGCCAGCAAAGTCAACAGGGTCCTGCTCCCTGTCTAAGTCTGCATCCTCCTCAGCTCCACGCTCTGGAATGTCCTCTAGTGGATCGTCAGGATGAGGCTGCTCCACCTCAACGGACTGGTGCTGGTCCTGCCGTATCCCATCCTGGGATGGATGGTACGTGAAATCAGACAGGTCCTCAAACCTCATCTCTATGTCCGTCTGCCTGTCAGCAATCTCGGTCTGCTGGGTCAATATCTGCTCCTGCTGGCCTCTCATAGCAGCCTGCTGCTGCTGAAGATCGGTAAGTGCGCTCAGTATGCGTGCCAGCTGATCAGAAGTATCCTGACCTGGTCGAGATGCCATGGCTCTGCATGAGAACCATAATTAGTCATAAAAATGCCCTAGACAGATATTTATCATAAATGCTTTTCTCTTCTTGGGATATAATATGAAAATTAATGAAATTGGTGACATCTGTGGTTATAGAATATGAATGTCATATTTCCCTTCTTGAACTTAATACGATCAGAATCGAAATACTGCGAATGTGCGTATCGGGGTACCACTGCTCTGATACCAAACTGTGAACCCCTCAGGATCCGGGTGCCCGTTTACGACAAAATTCGCAATAATTCATTCACATTGATCGCAGAAGTTGTAGAAAAGCAGGGAAAATTTTTCGCGCGGCTAATTATCCACATGACATTCACATTCACAACATAACCACAAAGTAAAAGAGATACAATTGGCACCAAAATTCTTTTTTCATTAATATTCATATTCATTTACAACTTGTACAAGCATATTCCATATTACAACATATATCCCAAGTGATACAAAAGAGATAGCATATACATCCCCAACTAGACAAAAACTGAGACAAAGTACTTCATACCGTCTAGTATAAACTCTGTCTCCAGGAAGCATGTATATACTGAGCGGCTACTGAACTGCAGGCTGTTTGCCTGCCAAACATGTTAGGAAAGAAGAGGCGTCAGCCATTGCTGGTACCTCCGAAAAACTTTTAAAAATAACTAGACATTTAATATGTGCAAAAGCAGGCAAGTAGAAAGGTAGTATCAGTAAAATTTACATCTACTTGCGTAAGTAAAAAGGGGTTTGTTTGTAATGCGTTTCTAATGATTTTCCCCAGAACCCGGCATTTCCCATATGTAACATATTTATATAGCAGTTGCGTAATCATGAGTGTATGAGCGTAAATGCATATATCATTTTCTTCAGAGATCATGTTGGTAAGTGAAAAATGGAAAAGTTGAGATTGTAGAGATCTATTTATTTAATTTCTTGGGTAGAGAGAATGGTCTTTTGATCATATTTTCTCAAATTCTTGACTTCAATGTTTCAGATATAGCTCCAGATGTTGTAGATGTAGATATGGATGATCTAGATATAGAATCGCCAAGTCTGTTTGGCGAAGTAACTCAAGCGGTGAAGAAGCCTACAAATGGCTCTTCCGTCTCGCCCTCTAATTGGAAGCGCGGTCCAATAGAGGGATAGGTCTACTCCCCAACTACGCCACTGAGACGGGTGAGAGAGACTCCCTAGAAAAGTCGCTCTAGAAATCTGCCTGACTAGTATAGGCGAACGAGCTCGTACGTAAAAACTGAAAACCAAGGATCCCCCGCCTGGGTATCCTAAAAGACAGGGTCAGCGGAACTGGTCTAAAGTCAGGATCCCAACGAGGCGTAAAAACACTGCGAGCTCGCGTAAAAACCGTGTAAAAGACTGGGATCCTAGACCCGCGCACTTGGCGGCCGCTGCCCAAACTGGGCTTCCTATTCTCCCGCCCAGTTGAGGGTCACCGCGCCCTCGCACGGTCAGGTGTAAAATTCACCATGACCGGCATGATCAATATCATAGTTGTTTGATTATCACTTTCTTGGTTTCTCATCTTCTCTCATTCTTTGATATGGTCTTCTGTACAGATCTTAGGCCTTTTGTTTGACAATAGTGATTCAAACTTTTATGAATTCTACCCAATTGATTGACCACGAGATTTTCAATAGCTATATTGATATAGGTGTTTTATAGATCTAAGTATTCGTCACCATCTTATCTTTAGTGATAATTAAACGACTATACTAAAGGATCAAGTTAATTGAAGATTGATATTCACAATGATCTCATAACATCATTTCTTGATTTCCTAAAAGTATAGATATATATAGTCTCTTTAATAAGGTCTATCTTAACTAGGTTGTCAATGATTAATTTAAAACCTACAATTGAGTTTTAATTTAAAATCATATTAGAAGGTTGAAGTTCATTTATATTGAATGTAAAAGATCCTTAAATTGCATTTGTAGTACTTATCAAAAGGCTTCAGTGATACCCTATCTTAATCAGATACTCAGTAATTAATCATGATATTGGGAGTTATTTATTATTCTTTTTCTATGTTTCAATATATATATATATATATATATTAAAGCCATGGACTCAACGGCTAGTTGGTGTTTTAGAACTTGGATGTTAAAATAAATTGCCATTTTATTAAGCTGAAATGAGTAGGTGGGTTGTATAGGTCAGCCAGCGAATATACAGATAATCACTGACTAAACTGAAGCTACTGGAATTTTTCTAGACCTTGGAAGTGCATTCAAAAAAATAAATTTCTGATACATGCACTAAATGCTGGCATTATTTTCTTTAATTATTATTATTATTTTGCACCCAAACCTTATTAGTTAACTTTACACTATCTCGTTATAATATATATAATTTACAGAATGATTTATTTAAAAAAATATTTCAATGATCACTTAAAGTAAGAAAGACATCCAGGTCCCTTGAAATGACTTTGTAACTTTATTTCAACTTGTTGCAACATATGTTTCACCCCACAAGTACAACAAATTTTAGAATCATGTGAAGAAATGAGGATGCATGCCCGTTTTGTCAAAGAGATTACAGACTATTGACAAGTTTATCAGACATTATGCTTAGTTTATTTTTTCAATGGAGACACTCCGGTTTATTTCCATAATGAAAATGTTAGAATTTGCTAGATATGCATGAAATATCTTTATAAGAAGTAATGATTAAAAAAAATACTTTAAATAGGGAAGACAAAAAAAATGCAGAATTACGGCATACATTTTTTTTAATCTGTACAGAGAGTTGAATGCTCTTAATTGATTTCATTCATTTTTTTTTCAATTACCTTACAGCCATTTTTACATTAGTAAAAAAAAACTTTAAATTAATTTCCAATAAATATATTCATTCATCAGGCAGGCCCCTTTTTTTTTTAATTTATCTTGTATATCTTACAACTAAATGCTGACAAGTGATTGCAGTCTACATTATTGTGAGGATTCCAGGGAACAAAACAAGAGAAGAAACAATAATGATTAGGTTGTCCAGCATATGGAAAGACTTAAAAAAAAATATGCCCCCCCAACATATCAATTGCTATCTATAAATCTTGAACCAAACAACATATTACTCAAGAAAAGAGTACTAATTCTTGGATCAAAAGGGGAAGAATTGACATGCAAGGCAGCAAGTAGATGGGTATGGAAGTGTACCTTTTTCTTTAGATCTCCAAATAGAGATCACAAGCATGCAGTGGCTGGATATTGGAGCAGAGAAGCAGCAACCACCTTGTTGGATAGCCTCCTGCTGTTGCTGGAAATTCCAGCAAATGCTTGCATCAAAGGAGGGAATTTTTTTGAAAGAGGAAAGGAGTTTATCGGCTGGAACTGCAGAAGGTTTTTGGGCAAAAGAAAAGAAGAAATGGGGGAGAAATAGAGGATACGGCTAGGGCTTATATAGAGAAAAGAAGGGTAAAAAAAAGTTGACAAGTGGAGATGGCTTACAAGCCATGTGGGGAAGTTAAAAATAATATGCCAACTGTGATTAATTGCTGATCTGGAATTTCTGAAAAAAATTTATATTTTTTTTATATACTTATGTTATGACAACGTCTGTATAGTTGTAGTAATTATATTTGTGTTTATATATAAATATATTTTCAATTGTTTAGGATGCTAAAAATGTCCGTATGCACTCCTCGTGTGTCGGATTTTGGCGCGAAATATCTTGTTTCAATCGTCTCAGAACGACGATCGATTTGAGTACAATGTTCATATACTTTTGATCGGGTTTTGAATACCCGAAATTTTCGGATATGGTTTTTGTTTAGGATTAAATTTTGTAATTTAAAATATCATATGACCTCCGATTGACAAACGGTCGATTCCGTTGGTCTCGTGTCGTTAAATCAGATCTAATGACGGTCTCGGTTCGTTTCGCGGTTTCCGAATTTGCGTCGCGGCTTTTTCACGGTGCGCGTTACGGTGTGACCGATTTTCGGTCGATTTCGCCCGAACGACTTTTGATTCATGATCAATTGGTCGTTTTAGGTTGTTTAGTATTGACCGACAACATTTTTGGGTTCATTAGACCCAAAATCGGACGAGTTCGGGTTTGATTGGAAACCAGATGCTACATTCTGCCTGCGAAAGGTGTAAATAATGTCAAATCATTTATATATCAATTTTTTGAAGCTGCAAAAAAATCTACCTCCACCCCCATCACCTAGCAGCTATTGCAGTTGATTCTCCTCCTTGCACTTTCTGCCATATGCTAAATCTCAATTTGACGTCTCCCTTTTCTATCAGTATCTGTTGAGGCATTTATCTTCACTCTTTAAACTCCTTTTTAGGCACTTGGTTGTCAGTCACATGGGACTGTTGGAATTGTAAAATACCAAGGGCAAGCTTGTCGAAGGAAGTGTTCAAGAGAATAGATAGATGAGACAAGGGCGTCATCATGCCCTTCTCCCTTTTTTTATGGCGGTTGCCTTTTTTGAAGTGACAAAGGATGAACACCGACTTATGTGATCGACTTATTAGTAGATTTGTCGGTTAGATGCACTTTGATGCTTGTTGCTTAGGCTATGGGCTTACGAAAGAAACACTATATAGGGGTGAATAGTATTTATGTGGAATACTAATCAATTTAATCAAATAGTTCAGAGAATAAAAAACACAAGCAGAACTGCAATACACGGTTTATACAGGTTCACCCACTATCGGGATACATCTTGTGCCTGAGCTTGGCCTACTTAGGACTTACACACACTCGAGTATAAGAACTATTTCAGGTGTAGTCCAAACCATTAGCAAAGAGCACAATTTACAACATTTATATTCTACATAAGAAGAAAGGCTTTTACACTAACCTCAACCGACTTTATCTCAATTCCGGGAATTGGTCAATGTCTGAGGTCGGGTCTCGAGTCCCGGAACTGTCTACACAACAAGAAAGGCTTTCACACAGAACACCTTAAGGTATACAAATTCACCTAGGATTTTATCTTCCATTTGCGAAGAAAGATCTTTATATAGAATGCCTCTTAACCCAGAATAAAGATAAATATAATTAATTAATAGAGCTCTGAGAACATGCCTAAATGTCAATGCAAATAGTATCGACTTTGATGGCCATGTTAAATGAATATGCCCAGGGTAATATTAACTTTGATATAATCAACAAATCCCTCTTATTTTTGTTGCCGAAGTAGTTGTCGGAATGAGTGGAGGAGCTCTTTCTTATGATGTTTATGTGATGGTGGCAAAGGTCTTCGCAAATAGACTTATCGCTGTCTTGGATGTCATTATCTCTTCGATGCAGTCTGCTTTTATGCTAGGTAGATAGATTGAAGATAACCTGACTACGACCACAACGATACTGGTAGACTGGAAGTGTTGATTAATGATTTTATTCAGCCTTGGCCAGGTGTGGTTTTCGAGACACTTCCGTTGCCACTACTTTTCTTTGTTGTGGTGCTTTCTTGAAAGATTGACCATGTGATTGGGCAAAGACTTTTGCCGGTTATGTGCACGAGGATATCTCTATCCGAATCCTTCAATACACACATGATACCATGCTATTCATAGAAGGCGGGATGGAGGCTAGTGTCATGGATGTTGTTCTAGACGTTTTTAAGGACTCTCGGGGCTAAAGATCAACAAAGAGAATCCGAGTTTTTCCCATTTGTTGCT
Organism: Ottelia alismoides; assembly: GCA_037367405.1. NCBI lineage: Eukaryota > Viridiplantae > Streptophyta > Magnoliopsida > Alismatales > Hydrocharitaceae > Ottelia > Ottelia alismoides. Next base: position 515,788 of record JAZKJV010011622.1, read on the forward strand.
GATGGAATCAGAAGTGATATATTGTGGTGCAGTATAGGGAACTTATATTGGCATCTTGCTGATGCGGTACCTGTAACTGCTGCTTACTTGTGGCAAACTTCCTTGGGAAATTAATTACTGGTCGTTGAGAAGGTGGAGCGGAAGCTTTCTGGTTAGAAGGCATTGTGTTTGTTATGTCAGGGGTTTTAGTCTTGGTTAGAGCGGTTCTTGTAGCTATACCTGTGTTTTTTATGTCGTCAGGACTCATGTTGGTAGGGAATCAACGTCGATTGGAGATGATCATGAGGAGATTTTTTGGGGGGATCACTCATCAGAACACTAGGGGAGTCCACCTAGCAGATAGGAGTACAATCATGCTCCCCAAAGATGATGGGGCCTTGGTATTCTTAGACTCTAGACGATGAACCGTGCACTCTTATTGATGTGGGTGGCGAGAATCTAAGGTAATGATGTGGACCTTTGTGGGATTTATGGGATCCATGCCCAACGTTCTTTGAAGGCTCGTCCTACTTATCTCTCGTCAGCTTTCCGGAATGATATCTGCTATGTTCTGCCACAACTACGTACTCTTCCGTTTGGTGATTGGCGATGGTTGCTCTTTCAGTAACAGAGGAGGTGACTGGATTGGTGGGGGGTCCTTGGCCGAGAGATTTCTGTGGCTGTTTGCCCTGGCAACGGACCGTGATTTACTAGTGTTGGAGGCCTGAGTAGATGATGTCTGGCTTCCTACTTTTCAGTCAGATTTCTCAGCAGCGCTTCCTAGAATTCTTGGAGATGATGGAGGTTATGAATTCAATTGAGTGCCCCATCTGGACGTCGGGATCACTGGCATTGGTGAGATGACAAATTTACATTGGTGCAGACATACCGTGCAATGGATCCTCCATCGCCCCCATGCCCGGGGAGCTGGTTCGGGATTGCAAATCTATTTGGGAGTTGCATGTTCTGCTAGGGTTTAAGGTTTTCTGTGGCTTATGAGCTGCATGTGGCTGATGACAAAGGAGCGGTGGGTGCAAATCTGTTGGGAGATTATTACTGTGAATTTGGTCTTAGACGATATCTTATTCTTGAAAAACTCTCAGTTGCCTATGGTTTTTTTAGCTGATATTACTACACCTTTATGCTCATGCAAAAAGTCTGCAGATAATCTGCTGGAATTTGTGGGATATATACCATACAATGTTGGCTGTTAAAGCACTCGCTTTAAATTGAACTTGTGAACATATATTATCTACTTATGTACGCTCTTGTTATTTTCCGTTCTTGCTGTACGCTTTATGTAATTTACCCATAGGCTACTCTCCTGTATAAGAGAGCCTACGGCTGATGGAATAAATAAGTTCTATTATTTTCCCAACATGGTATCAGAGCGACGATCCTTGGCCGGAGTTCTCGAACCAACGAAACCTTAGCCCCACCACCGAGCCTCTCTCTCTCTCCGCGCGCCGCCTTGATCTCCGTGTGCCCTCTCGCTGGTCTTGCGCTTCCCGTGCGCCTGCGCATCACGTGCACTCTCTCTGCGGTCTTGCGCCTCCTGTGCGCCTGCGCATCACGCGCGCCTGCGTTGTGCGCAGGTGCCTCACGAGCGCCTGCATTACACGCGCGCCCGCGCGCCTGCATCCAGTGCGCCAGACGGATCCTAGTGTAGTTGTGCATCCGTCCAAAGCATAACATGCGTGATCCCAGCGCGGTTGTGCATCTTTCCAGCCCAACCCTTCGCGCCCTTGCATGCATCGGGCTGCGAGATTTACGGAACCCTAGTTCGAGCGCGCGCACCTTTAACGTAATGGGTTTAGTTGCTTGAAGTCTACACATGCAACTAAACCCGTTTATGTTCGTGTAGACTATCGTATCTTCAGTCTACTACTCCAGTCTTCTGCTATCAGTATGTCAGAAAGCAAGGCAGATATTCCATCTATAGGCGCCTTCCGAGGTCCAGCGCCGATCGTGAAGATGGATGGTTTGTACTATGAATGTGGGCTATGCTGTTCATGAGTATGATGAAGTCAACCGGTAAGAAGCACATTCTTACTGATGAAGAGCCTGCTGGAGAAGACTGGAGTTAATGCCTCGTGGGAGGCAGACGATGCATATGCAAAAGTATGGCTATCTGGAACTCTGGCAATCGAGATTGCCAATGATATTCTCCATCAGCCCTCAGCCAAAGCAATGTGGGATATTCTGGCTGTCACATATTCTCAAGCAAAGAATGAGACTAAGATTCTGCAACTCAAGCATGACATATTCACTATCAAGCAGAATGGACGTCCTCTACACTCACTGTACACATCTATACGATGAATGTTCGAGAAGCTGTATAGCTTCATGCCCCTGATAGCCACACCAGAGCAACAGAAGACCTACCTGAATGCTACTATAGTAGGAGTTTTCCTCGCTGCCCTCGATCCTGAGTATGAGGCAACACGGTCCCAGATCTTGGCAGATTCTACTATTCCTCCTATGGAGGAAGCCTTTCACAGATTGAGCCGTATCACTGTTCCTTCTACGGCTACGAATCAAACTGCCTCAGCCATGGCTGCCAACAGAGGCCGTGGAGGTCACCATCATGCCCGTGGCTGTGGCCCTCGTGGTAGAGAAGGCCGCATTCAGCCAACATGTACCTACTGCCATCGCACCGGATATACAGAAGATACATGCTACTCTAAGCATGGATTTTCTGCATCTGCACGAGTCGCTGAGCAGATAGAGCCTCCATCTGCTGCCTCTTTGGATCAGCGCTTTGATGATCTTGTTGCCCGTCTAAAGGGCATTATTCCTCCATCTGGCCCAACACCCACTACTGAGAATCAACCTGATGCTGCTGCATCCGCCTCTGCATCTACCATTGCATCAGGTAGCACATATGCATTTACTAGTAGTGGATCAGATACTTTAGCATGGATTATGGACTCTGGCGCCACACATTATCTATGTGGCGATCAAAGTCTACTTACAGGATACAGACCGATCCCTCCAGGTCGAACAATGGTCATTGCTAATGGCACACATTCCCTGATTACTGGTCAGGGGGAGATTAGACTGACATCGTCTATGCAGCTTAAGAATGTGTTACACGCACCTGATTTTTCATTGAATTTATTATCTATCAGTCAAATTACAAAGGATTTATAGTGTCGGGCGATTTTTGATCCATCTTCTCTTGTTTTTCAAGACATCCTTACGGGCAACGTGATTGGGCGTGGCTATGAGCAAGGAGGCCTCTATCGTCTCAGTCAGACTTCCTTTGCTGGAACCTCATCTCTACCTACTGGACCCGTCTCCCCTCTGCTATGGCATCTGCGCTTTGGACATCTACCGCTTTAGAAGCTGCGTCGTGTGTTACCCCAGGTTTTGCCTCACACTTCTATCCAATGTGAGGCATGTCAGTTGGGAAAGCATCATCGGTCTACCTTTCCCAGTCATCAGTGGCGGAGTAGTACCTCCAAGTTTGAGTTATTTCACATTGATATCTGGGGTCCGAGTCGTGTTCCTGATCATCATGGACACATGTTTTATATAGTTATTGTGGATAACTTCTCTCGTGTGTCGTGGGTGTTTTTGTTAAAGAATAAATCTGAAGCGGGAAATATTATTATCAATTTTCTTAATGAGATTCGTAATGTTTTTTCCACATCTTTTAAAATTGTGAGAAGTGATAATGCCCTGGAATTGTGTACTCATGTCCTAGCCAGTTATTTCTCATCCCAATGGATTATCCACCAGACATCCTGTGCCTATACCTCCCAACAAAATGGGATCGCTGAAAGGAAACATCGCCACTTATTAGATGTCATCAGGTCACTCCTTATACAGAGTCATGCTCCTCATTCTTACTGGGGTGATGCTGTTCTTACAACATGTTACCTAATCAATCGTATGCCGTCATCGGTTCTTGGTGAAAAGATTCCTTTCTCCCTTATCTTCCCTGGAAAAGATCTATTTTCCCTTACTCCTCGTGTGTTTGGTTCAGTTGCCTTTGTCCATCGGTTGTCTCCTGGTATTGACAAGCGCTCTCCTAGGGCTGTCAAGTGTGTGTTCGTTGGGTACTCTAGAACTCAGAAGGGATACAAGTGTTATGATCCATTGCGCAGGCGGTATCTTATTAGTGCAGATGTTACATTTTTTGAATCTGTTATGTATTTTCAACATCAGGTGATCAGTTGATACCTCCATCTAATACTGATGCCATTTACGTGTCACCACCACCACCACCACCAGAACCGTTACCATCATCTGCACCTCCTATTACTATACCTGTTTCACCTCTACCATTTCATTATACCCGCATGCCTGCTTCAGCTCATGATCATTGCTCATCACCTAGCTCGTCTAAGGTATGTTCTGAAGATATTACTATTGATGGATCTAATGATGTTTATGAGCAGGATGTGTTACAGAGGACAGATGAGGACACAACTGATTTAGATGTTCCTAATGCTATATGAAAGTCGAAGCGGAGCTGCGCTTCATATCCTTTAGCAGCTTCTGTGTCATTTGAACGAGTAAATAGAGATTTCAGGGACTTTGCAGTCGCATTGTCAGCTGTAGATATTCCACGGAATTACCAAGACGCTCTGAAGGATAGTAGATGGCGTCTAGCAATGGAGGAAGAAATGGCAACACTTCAGTCTAGAGGAGCTTGGAGTCTGGTTCCTATACCTGCAGATGTGTCACCAGGGAGCTGCAAGTGGGTATTTACAATCAAGCAGAATGCAGATGGTAGTATTGATAGATACAAGGCTCGTCTGGTTGCTCGTGGCTTCACACAGACATACGGGGTGGATTATCTTGATACATTCTCGCCAGTAGCCCGCCATTCCACTCTAGGATCTTGCTGTCAGCTGCGGTTACTCGTGTACAGCCTCTATATCAGTTGGATGTGAAGAATGCATTCTTATATGGTGACTTACAGGAGGAAGTCTACATGCAACAACCACCTGGTTTTGCTGTTGAGGGGGAGTGTTCCAAGGTGTGCAGACTTCATAAGGCTATCTATGGCCTTAAGCAGAGCCCCAGAGCGTGGTTTCAGAAGCTCTCAGACCTCTTTGAAAAACAGAAATACAAACGTTTTAATGCTGATCATTCATTGTTTGTATAAAAGACTTCCAGGGGAATTATTGTAATCATGGTCTATGTAGATGACATCTTAATTACAGGTGATGATGTACAAGGAATAAAGGAGGCGAAAGAAATGCTGGGTCGTAAATTTGTCACCAAGGACCTTGGAGTTCTTAGATATTTTCTGGGACTGGAGTTTACCAGAAATCCGTATGGGTTGGTAATGTCTCCGAGAAAATATGTCACTGACCTGTTAAGTGAAACAAGAATGCTTGGTTGCCGACCTGCTACCACACCAATGGATCCTAGTATGAAGCTATATGATGATAATACAGAGGAGGTGGATATGAGAAGATACAAAGAACTGGTGGGCAAACTTCTGTATGTCACTATTACTAGGCCCGATATATCCTTTGCTGTGAGTCGAGTGAGCCAGCTCATGGAGCAACCACGTCAGGTTCACATGGATGCCATACATATGATACTCAGGTATCTCAAGTCATCTCCATGTGCGGGTTTGCTGTTCAAGAAAGACAAGGTGATCTCTATCTCAGCCTGTGCAGATGCAGATTATGCAGGGTGTCCCAAGGACTGGAAGTCTACCTCTGGGTTTGCTGTATATGTTGGAGATTCCCTTATCTCATGGAGGAGTAAGAAACAAACTGTGGTAGCAAGGTCTAGTGCTGAATCTGAATATAGGGCTATGGCACAGGTTAGCACAGAAATGATGTGGGTAAAGACTGTGCTTACAGATTTATATATAGAAGTCCCACTTCCTATGGCTTTAGAATGTGACAATCGGGCTGCCTTGTTCATTGCAAACAACCTAGCATTCCATGAACGAACCAAGCACATTGAAGTTGACTGTCACTTTATACGTGACATGATCCAGAAGGGATTCATTGCTACATCCCATGTTAGTTCAGAGAATCAAACTGCAGATATTTTTACCAAGGCATTACTGCGAGGCCCATTTCAGAAGTGTGCGTCCAAGCTGAGCATGATTGATATCTATGCTCCATCTTGAGGGGGAGTGTGAACATATATTATCTACTTATGTACTCTCTTGTTATTTTCCGTTCTTGCTGTACGCTTTATGTAATTTACCCATAGGCTACTCTCCTATATAAGAGAGCCTAGGGCTGATGGAATAAACTGGTTCTATTATTTTCCCAACAGAACTATAATGCTATATGTGGCCCAAGGGCCCAACGGGGAGCTATTTGTATTCCTACCATTGCTGCTTTTACAAGGATTATGTTTCACTAAGCTTCTCTTTTCATGAGTAAAAAAGGCCGAACTATGAATCAAAGCTATTTTATCATGGGACAAGACTAGGTAGCCGGGACTTCACAGTAATTTTTGGAAGGAATTATCTTCTTGATAGGCCTGAAAGGAAGTTTTAGTAAGCTAGTGCATGTAGTTGCTGTAAATGTATTTCCAGGAACTTGGTTCATAAAAAATCGTTAAAACTGCTAGATATTCTTTCGGCAAAACAATGGTTCTTCAGTTTTTGGTGGCTAGCAGCATATTATTTGATGTTTTTTTACACCGTTTTTCTTTTGCAGATTGAGATACAAGAGCTGGATGAATTTGCTCAGGCTGCGTTTCAGGGATACAAATCTCTGAACCGCATCCAGAGCCGCATATTTCAAACAACATATCATACAAATGAGAATATACTGGTGATGTCTTACTCCATTTATCTTCAAATTGGTTAGATTATCTTGATTTTAGTATCCTGTATATATTACCAATTTGTTGTCATTTCATGCCAATTCATGATCTATTTTGTTAGGTCTATTGTGTTTCGGACTATAAATTTGAGTTTATACAATTACTTTCAGGTTTGTGCGCCAACCGGGGCAGGGAAAACTAACATTGCTATGATTTCGGTTCTACATGAGGTGCACAGTAATATCATGCATTAGTATGGGATCGGCATAATGTAACTACACTGTTTTAAGGGTTTTGGCCTCATGTCTATTTTTTCTCTGTTTGGATATTAGATAAAACAACATTTTCGCGATGGCTACTTGAACAAAAATGAGTTTAAAGTTGTATATGTTGCTCCCATGAAGGTTTGCCAACTCTCTTTTGATGGTCGTGATTTCTTTTCGCTGTGGTCTGATGAGTTACTCTGCAGGCATTGGCTGCAGAGGTCACATCAACTTTTAGCCATCGTCTGGCTCCCTTGAATTTGGTTGTGAGGGAACTCACTGGAGATATGCAGCTTTCGAAAAATGAGCTAGAAGAGACTCAAGTAATACCTTTTAGTTATTTTCAACACAATTTTTATTTCCAGATACTGATCTGTGAACTTACCCAGAGCTTTTCTTGTGATTTTAGATGATAGTGACCACACCAGAGAAATGGGATGTCATCACACGTAAAAGTAGCGATATGTCGCTCTCAATGTTGGTAAAACTCTTAATCATTGATGAAGTACATCTTCTTAATGATGATAGGGGTCCTGTTATTGAAGCTTTGGTTGCTCGTACTCTTCGTCAAGTAAGTGGATATAGATTATAAAAGTGTACATCTTTTCTTAGACATGCTACTTTCTATATCAGCTTTGGAAGGATAGTAATTGTGCTAGTAGGCATGGGCTGGGGAACAATGAATCACTTTTGTGGGTGTTTGCATTTGTTTTGATTATGGTTTTTGCCGAGTTAAGGAAGAATTCATTGAGCAGAGGTTACGAGTTCTTGTTAGTCCTTTTGTCATTCACATGCCTATACCACTCCCAAAAGTTTGTAAATGCTGCAATGTTACTACCGTGGTCGTAGTCTCTCCAAACTGCCCTTGCAAAACAAAGAAGGAAAAGTTTTAGATGTCTCTCTTGTGAACCACAAAGTTAGCATTTTGTACCCCATCTGACATGCATTTTATTTTATACTTTGTTTCTAATATTCCTCGCTAAAAAATTTACCGTGAGGCCTGTTGTAAGGTTGACTTGTTGTTGCAATCATTTGCATGAGCTACATTATTGGACATTGTTGAGCGACGTGTCTTTTAACTCCCTTAGTGGTACTATTGTCTTTTCTTTTCTTTTGGTTGAATTTCTTCTTTTCTTTTTATGATTACACGATCTAACCCCATCCCTAGCCTCATCCTATATAAGGAGGCCTAGGGTGCTTTTGCTTATCATCAAGAAAACATTGTTCAACTCGGTATTAGAGCCTGCTCTCCTACTTTTTTTTACTGTCGTCCATCTCACATATCTTTCTCCTCCATGTCGTCACCCTCTTTCCACCGTGTTGTCGTTCCCTTCCACCTTTATGTGGTCTGTTAATCTTAAAGGATTGATCATCGACCTGATTGCTTTGATATGGTCTATCCCGATCATCTATTGCATCATATATGGTGTGAGTAGGCACGAGTTATGCGAGGAAAATGTCGAAAAACTCCAGTATCATATCTACTAGAGATGATGGAGGGAATGGTAGATTCCCATCATTTGGGTCCTATTTCAACTGGTCTTGAATGTTTTGAAAATAAGAGAGGGTGTTAACTCGAGACGAGTTACACTCCGATTAGTTGCAGATGGTTGGAACTCGTCGTGAATATTCCTTATGATCGTACATTAATATGTCAAGACGCACATCTTTTTTGAGCCTGAGCTTGCTGCGAGGAGTGGAAAGAATGCTAGATGGGGCCAAGATGCTAGTATAGTTGGTTCTTGGATTATCATCAGTGATATTTCAGGAATGAAGATGAACTAGTTTATTAGGAAAATTCAGGGATGTAAAAAACGGCCTAAACGGCCGTTTAAAAGGCCGTTTACACGCACGCGGTCCTGGACCGCACCGACTAAGCCCAGGCGGGCACATATGCGGCCAGACCGCTTAATCAGCGTTAAACGACCGTTTAAACCCCGTTTAAACCTCGTTTTTTACATCAACCTGTCAAAAATGTGAGAATGTGCTTGTTTTCTCCCTAACATGGGCCCCTCCTAGTCCCCCAGGCTCGTTGACCAGTTGCATCAAGAACCCTGTTCTATAGTGTGACACGAGGGTGTATACAATGGTCTTCAACTTGGGGAGCTTCACCCCTTTGGATTTATGCAATGGAGATGAAACAACTCTATAGATATTAGATTCTAGATATCCGATATAACTTGTTCGCTTCATTCCTTTTGTTGTTTATCTTCATAAATCAAAATCGAGATTCCAAACTTTGACTATGGATTCTACTTGTTTATGCTATTTTTGACAATTGATAGAAAAAAATCATTGAATATGACAATATTTGATATATATTGTGAATATGTGATTATATTTTATAATTTAGTTATATTTCTTATTAATTATATATATGTAAATATTTTTTTATTAATTAAAAATACAAAACCGCATAACCCATTTAATTTTCGTTTAAACTCCCGCATACCGTTTAAACAGTAATCAGTGACCCTACTGACTGAATACCGCATACCGCTTTTTGCAACCTTGGGAAAATTCAAATGATATATGGAAGTCTTTGAAGGAGACCTATGGGCATGGCTCGAATTCAAGTTTCGTATGCTTATATACTTCGATGTAATGAATTTGAAGTAGGTTGGTCATCCTTTGCTTGAATATTTTTCTAAGCTAAAGGCATTTCTTTGAAAATATAATGCACATGTTCCTGGATGCAAATGTCGAAAGAATACTGCAAGCATGATGTTCTTTGTAGGATTAAATTTATTCTGTTCACCTGCAATGGATAAGATTATACAATGAATCCCGTAAAGAGAGATGATTTGCATAGGTGGAGATCTTAATGGACATGTGGGAAAAGATGCTTCAGGGTATGCTAGTGTCCTTGGAGGACTTGGTTTTGGGGATAGAAATGAAGAGGGAAAAGTCATTCTGGATTTTGTAACGGCATATGATATTTTCACAGTAGACACCTTCTTCAAGAAGAGGGAGGAGCATTTAATTATTTATAAGAGTGGCCCAACTAGAACACAGATAGATTACATTGCGTTGAGGAGAAGAGATCGGTTGTGCTGTAAAGACTGCAAAGTAATCCCAGGAGAGAGTTTGACAACCCAGCATCGCTTGTTAGTCTTGGATGTGCAAATAAAAGGGATGATAAAGAAAAGGAGGGTTCCTAAGATCACTAGAACTAGATGGTGGAATTTTCCACTGAAGCAATCGAGCTTCAGGGAGAAGGTTTTAGAAGACTCATCTTGGGATTGTAGCGGAAGTGGAAAAGAGATGTGGGAGGCAGTAGCATCTTGTATCCGAAAGGTAGCCAAAGAGATGCTAGGCGAGTCAAAGGGAGGAGCTCCAAGTCAAAAGGAGGCTTGGTGGTGGAGTGAATGGGTGCAAGAGAGGCTAAAAATTAAAAGAGCATGCTTTAAAGCTATGTCTAAGGATAAAACAGAGGAAACTGTCACAAACTACAAAATAACGATGAAGGAAGCAAAGAAGGCTGTAAGTGAAGCTAAGTCAAAAGCTTATGAATTTTTGTATAAAAATCTCGATTCTAAGGAGGGCCAGAAGGATATATTCAAGTTGGCCAAAGCAAGAGAAAGAAAGACCAAAGAACCTTTCTCAAGTGAGATGCATTAAGGACGAGGAAGGTCACGTGCTTGTTACTCAGAAGGATATAGAGACTAGATGGGAGCAGTACTTCCATAAACTTTTCACTGAGAAAGGAAATAGAGAGACCACTTTGGGTGATCTAGCTAGTAGTGAAAGCTACTTGAATCGTGCAAGCTATAAACGAATACAAAAAAGGAAGTAGAGGAGGCTTTGAAGGTTATGAGACCTGGGAAAGGTGTATGACTGGATGCCATCCTTGTAGAAGTATGGAGAGTTTTAGGTGAACACAGTTTGACTTGGCTTACGAATCTATTCAATGTTATTTGACGAAGCAAGAAAATGCATGAAGATTGGAGGAGTATGGTGGTGCCTCTTTATAAGAATAAAGGAGACATCCGAAATTGATCAAATTACAGAGGCATCAATCTGATGAGTCACACTATGAAAATTTGGGAACGTGTGATCGAAAGAAGGTTGAGGCAAGTTTCCAAAGTAAAAGAAAACCTATTCGGATTTATGCCAGGTCGCTCAACTATTGAAGCCATCCATTTGATGAGGAGAACAATGGAGATTTATAGAGATAAAAGGAAGAACCTCCATATGATCTTTATTGATTTGGAGAAGGCTTTCTGTCCCACGAGAGATATTGTGGAGAGTTTTGGAGAAGAGACATGTGCCTGTACATTAACCTCATAAAGGATATGTATAATAGGGCTTTATCTTGTGTGAGGACCCCGTCTGGGAAGACTGACTATTTTGACATCAACATTGGTCTACATCAAGGTTCAACTTTGAGTCTATTTCTTTTGCTTTGATTATGGACGAGTTGACAAGTCACATTTAGGATGAGTTACCTTGGTGTATTTTATTTGCTGATGATATTGTATTGATTGACGAGACTAAAGATGGAGTAAATGAGAAGCTTGAGGTGTGGAGACATGCATCAGAGATTAAAGGATTTCGTATAAGTGGGGCTAAGACAGAATATATGGAGTGTACCTTTGATGGAAGCAATGGTGAAGGAATTGAGGTGAAGATTGGTGACGATAAAATTCGGAAGAGAGATTCTTTTAGATATCTGGATTTATTTTGCAACATGATGGGGAAATTGATGGAGATGTTACTAATAGAATAAATGCAGGCTGGTTAAAGTGGAGAGGAGCCTTTGCTGTGCTCTGTGATAAGAAAACTCCTTTAAAATTTAAAGGAAAGTTTTACAAAGCAGTCGTGAGACCTGCTATGCTCTATGGATATGAATGTTGGCCTGTGAACCATAGACATACACAGAGAATGGCTATAGCAGAAATGAAAATGCTAATGTGGATGTGTGGACACACACGTAAAGATCGGATTCGAAATGAGGCAATCAGAATGAAGGTTGGTGTAGCTCCGATCCAGGATAAGATGCGAGAAAACCTCTTAAGATGGTTTGATCATTTGCAAAGAAGATCAACTGATGCACCAGTTAGGAGATGCAGGTATTGCGATATTGAGCCGGCTAAGAGAGGGCGAGGACGGCCTAAGAAGTGTTGGAAAGAGACTATACGAAGGGTCTTAGTTTTTTGGATATAAGCACGAGATTTACCCAAGATAGATCTGAATGGAGGCGAAGAATTCATGTAGTCGAGCCTACTTAATTGTGGGAAAAAGCTTTGTTGTTGTTTTTTTAGCTGCAATAGATCAAATGATTATAGCATCAACAATGCTACCTTGAGAAAACATATCAAAAAAAATCAAAGGTGTTATTAGTAGTAGTTCCACCTGGAGAAAAAACATAGACTGGTGCCTTTATATTTTACAAGGTGTTGATACCACAGTAAAATGGCTAACATCACAAGGACTAGTCTAATTGAGTCCATGTTGTAAGTAGGAATATAAAGTAACTACTTGATTGACCTTCAATGGAGGATCATATGATGTTGTTCAAGAAAAAAAAGGTCATTCAAGATTGTTTTAGTGAGGCATGCACCTCGGTAGCTTGGCATTGTCCCTTAAAGATGAGGCGAATGCCTCATAGCAGAGGCCTGAGGTGCATGACTCAAGGTGAAAAATTTACACCTCGCCTTGAGGCATATGACTCACTGCCTCAAGGCGACACCTTTTAAAATTTTGATGTGCCGTGAAAAGAAACTAGTATGGTCAAAGAATGTGACTTCTGTTGAAACTTAATACCAACTCCCAATCAGGTCATAATATATCCACCAATTTAGTCCAAGAGTACCAAAAAAAATACACTTAGTGGCATATGCATATAATTTATCTTCAGTGTGATATTTATGAACAAAGGCAGTGCAACCAAAAATCCGTGAAGACAACATAAAGTGTTTGTTGATATGGTTTATATAGACTCCTTGAGAATAGTTGACCTCAGTCTTTCGTTGATAGAAGAAGCCCGTTGAGCTAGGTTCTCTTTGGGGCCAACTTAAGATCCGGTCTGATTGATTTGATAAAGCTTGTAGAAATGTGGATGTGTCTTCATCAATAAAATATTGTAGAAATTATGTTGAAGCACAGTTTTATTTTTTTGTAAGAATTCTTGACCAACATCGAAGTAACTACAAGAAAACTTGATTTTGTATGAATATCTGAAAAATATAGGTCGTTGTTCTCATGGCCACCACCAAATATTTGCATCGTCTGGATTTCCTAAAAATAGAAAAATGCTCTTAAAAATCACTCTATAATCGAGCTCTTAACCTAATCTATTCGCATATATAAGCTCCAAGGAAGTCAGGTGCACATAAAACTCCAGAAGGTTGAGTTTTGAAGAGAGTTTATACTGATGATGGAGGTAATAGGTGAAAGAGTACCACTAGGTAATCAATTTGACTTCACACGTATAGAAATTAAAAGGTTGGAAGGATGATAGAAAACTACATTTTCTAATCAGTCGAGTAGATGCTCCATAATCAATAATTTATGTTGGAGTATTTGTAGAAACAAAATTGGTTGCAATATATGAGGTGGTAGCCATACTAATAGTAGGTGCATGGTTAGCAGAAGCAATATCATGTTTACAACAAATGCATGCATCCATGTTAATTTATATAGTGAGCTGAACGTCCTTGACATGCAATCATCTAAGTGATAGCTGAAAAAACACCAGACTCAGCTCAGTAGTGGCTTGGTTGGTCATAGGAGGTTTATCAAACTTCTCTCAACTCCTGTCAGGCGAATGATTAGGCCTGTGATATTCAGTGCCTCAAATTTCGCCGTGGGTAACCGAAATTTGACCGAAATGGCTTATATCAGCTGAAATTTGGGGGCCTTAGTTCAAAAAACGACCGAAATGACCGAAATTTCGGTCGAATTTCGACCGAAATGTCGTTTCGGTCAGTCATCGAAACGAAACCGAAATCCGACATTTAAGGCCTTGGTGATGTTGCATACACTAAGGATAACTACGTCCTCGTCTATTCCACATTTATGACCTCTACCACCACAAAAACCAGAATAAACATCGCATCCAGATGATTTAAGAAAGGATGCTTTCTCTATTGTTTGAACTTGAGCAGACTGTACAAGAGAAGAATCAAGTTGCTGTAGATGTTCGATTAACACTGAAGAGATGGAACAAAATCAGAGGTGAGGGATCGATTCTTTGCTGTATGGTAGCGATGACTCAAACGCGAAAAGACCCGTGAGCCTAGCATATTACCAACTGAAAGATGGCTAGCTCGTCATCTAGGTCGATGATATGTTGATCGTACTATATGGGGGAAGAGTTCATTAGAGAAGGACCAAATTCGTATGTAGATCTCACAAGGTGAGATTTGGTTGTCTGCAGAGTATATGTATGAGACAACTCCGTTCACATCTTGTATATGAGATTGGGTGAAACTGTATGCTCTGTATTGGAGTATGTAATAGCTGGGTAATTGGATATCTCTAAGATCCAATTACCCCCTGCTCATGTCTAGTCCCACATCTACTATTTGAGGGACTCGGTCTGTCTGTGAGGCTATATAAGGAGCCCCACACCCCATGTATTCATTGAGAAATTTTTATATAATATACGGCCCTCAGAGACCTTCTGTGGTTTCATCCCACTTCTTCTGGAGTAGGGTTCCACGTAAATCCAAGATGTTTATATTTTAATTTTTGTTTCTGATTCCGCTTCTTCGTTCTTTATATTTCAACATGGTGGGAGAGCATATCGATTTTAGATATTTTGATTTTTATTCCAAGTTCTATTATTGTTCATATTGTTCAAAGTTGTGAAGATTATTGCTGTCGAGTTCAAAGGAAAATTAGGGTTTTTGGAACCCTAATTTACGGCTCCTGCATCCGAGTATTCAATTTTGTGCATCATCCGACTGCTCAATTTTGTGTATACGATTGGGTTTCTTCTGACAACCCTAATCTTGTGCGATCCACCATCAACCAGCTCTTGAACATAGATTATCCCCATCAGAAAGATGACGAGGGAGGACTTCTGTGTTTATCTGTAACCCTAATCTAGATCTGGATAATCAATACTTGTTGAGGAAGCATCAATTTTTCTACATGCTTGAAGAGGTTGCTCCATCTTTTTGCACGATAAGAAGCAATTCTCCAGGCTCGAGGAGGGGCTCCAGGATGCGCTCCCTGGAACTGCAATCTCAAAAAGAGGAAAGTAGAAGATAAGGAGGATGCGAGACAATGATCTCGCGACACCAATCCCCTTATGCATCGTGCTACAGAGCCTCCCCTCACGTATCCAAGCATTACCCAAATCGATGTATCAGCCTCCAGTGCCAGCACTTTAATAGGCGATGACGCTACCTCCAGGCATCACCCTTGCAAGCATCTCCATGCGATGAACTTGATCCCTCCAACTGCTCCCAGACCTCCAACTCCACGCGCATGACTCCTTCACGTGTGCTGCTCCTCCAGGCCACATCTTCACTCAAAATGACGATGATAGACCCTCCCGCTGGCATGCGCTCCAAGTAAGCCGTAGGGTTCTCTAGGCAACTGCAACTAGTGTTTGTGGAACCCATCTTGTGCATAAGAAGGCATAGAGGTCCGATACCCCTTCAACCTTTATTTTAGAAAAAAATAATAAAAATAGAATGGAGAAAAGAGAGGGAGGTGAGCAGGTACACTTTTTGGGCCCAAATCTGAGCCGTGTCTAAAAAAGAGAGGCATCCATGAGTTAAAAAAAGAGGAGGAGCATGTTTTTTTTTGTAAAAGATGGAGAGGTTGATAAAAAAGGAAAGTCAAAAAAAGAGAACAACTTTAATAAAGGCGGTCGTACAAAAAGAAGCAATATGAAAAAAATAGCCAAAAAGAGAGAGACGACTACAGAAAAAAGAATGATTTGTGTAAAAAAAGAAGAAGCACGAAAAAATGCATGTTTTGTTTAATTTCTCCCAACTTGATGATCCATGCTCTTATTCTACCAAGTATGGGAGAAAAGGGGGGAGTGAGAACATGACATCTTATTCTTCTACTTGAGATGTTTCTATAAGTTTTCTATTTGCGTCCATTATCTTCTACTCATGGCTCCTTAACAAAAGCAATCTCTACATCAGTTGTCTTTTCCCGATCATTCGGTCCCAAGCGAATCGGCTCCAGGTCTCCATAAGGAATGTGAGAAGCCATCTTGGGTTCAAGTATATGAGATGCCTAACAGGAGGTGTCTAAGCGAATTGACTCCAGGTCTCCATAAGGAAAATGTGAGAAGCCATCTTGGGTTCAAGTATATGAGATGCCTAACAGGAGGTGTCTAACCCTCCACTACTTTAAGATCTACATAGGGGGCGACTACTGCATCGAGTGTCTATCCTCGGCATCAGAATGAACTTCTCTAGCTGGAATCATCTCGGACCCTATTGCTAATCAAGGACTGATAGAACGATACTCCAGATTACTACTGCTATCATCTGTCTTCCCCGAGCATTGACTACTTCGTCGGATGCGCTGTACTACTTGTACAATGACTCTATTCTAGGCACAACCTGGTTGCCGCAGTGACTCTTATACATGCCTGACCCGATCGTCGCAAACTCGTCCTCGTGTACGGTCTTCTACTAGGAGCTACTACTTCGAGCGTATGTTTTTCCCTCTCTCTCTCTCTCAGATGTATCGTTTGAAGATGTGTTGTATGTTTTCTTTTGTTGCAACTTGCGGCTTTTTGAAATCCAGCTTGAGGGGGAGTGTTGGAGTATGTAATAGTTGGGTAATTGGATCTCTCCGAGATCCCATTACCCCCCGCTCATGTTTAGGCCTACATCTACTATTTGAGGGGATCTGTTTCTTTGCGAGGCTATATAAAGAACCCACATCTCATGTATTCATTGAGTAATTATAATAGAATATCCGGCCTCAAAGTTATCCTATGGTTTCATCTTGTTCCTTTGGGAGTAGGATTCCATGTAAATCCAAGATGTTTATATTTTGATTCTTGTTTCTGATCTGGCTTCTGCTTTCTTTATATTTCAACCAACCACAACCTGATAATTATCCTGCATTCAGGATTTATATTCTTTGTTTGCTTCCTTTTTTTGAGAAAGAAGAGGGTGTAATCCTGAGTTGGGACCCACCGCAAAGATTATATTACTTCAAAAAAACTACACAGAGAGATTATGCAAAGTTCCAGTAAGGCATAAGAACTCTCAATGACTCACTATATTGTTGTGATAAAATGCCTGGCCCATAAAAATCAACTCATTGCGGGAACATGGTATCGAACATTGCATTTTGAAGGCAACGAACACATCCTCCTAGGAATTTCCACAAGTCGCTCTGATGGAGCTCCATAATGCAGTGGTATTACCAGTCCTCAACCAGGGGATATCATCACCATCCCAAGCCGTAGCTAAAGTCTTGTAGTTGAAAAAAGGTGATCAAGATCTTCCTGTTCGAATCCACATCTTCCACACAGGACGCCTCCCATATGCAACATCCTGTCCTGATGTACCTTTGTAAGATAGCGTCCATGTAGAGCAAGCCAAAGGAATACCTTAATCCGCATCAAAATTCTGCTTTCCCAAATAATTTTGCAGTCTTGTCTAAATTCATCCCATGTCCCATTCTGTGCGCGGGTGAAGAAACGATATGCCTTCTTCACAGGGAAGAAGCCATCCAGCCAGACAAGCGAATCCTACCACTTGTGGGTCCCTCAATGGTGGAAATATCCCTATGCAGTTTGACAGGTTCATTCAGCCTTTGTTCCGAAAAGGTTGAAGAAAATGTAGGAGCCCAAGCACATGCTGATCACACTTGGTGTAGAAAAGCATCCTGATCCTTGGCAAGGGCGAAAAGCCACAGGTATCTCTCCATTAAAATTCCCAGGCCCATCCAGTCGTTCATCCAAAAATGGAATAGCTCGCCGTTACCTACCACATGCCAGAGACACTCACCCAACTCTGGTAGAACCTTGGTTGCCAAAGAGAGGATGGTAACTAAATACTCGATGCTTGTAGGAAGCCCCTGATGCCATATATGCTCCGTAAAATCCTATAGACTGGATCCTTTGCACCTCCCAACAGTCTGAGCACCCATTTGACCAAAAGTGCCTTGTTCTTGCCTTCCAACCGCAATACTCCCATGCTGCCATCTTTTTTGGCGCATGTGATCCTGTTCCAGTCAAGAAGATGTATGTTACTATTTTGTTGTCGGCCGTCTGACTAGAAGAAACGCCTCATCAATACCTCCTGCCTTGTCCTAATTTCTGAAGGAAGCCACCTGGTTGAGTAAAAGAAGATGGGGATCGTGGACAAGGCATGCTTAGGCAGCACTAATTTCCTTCCTCTTGATAACATCTTCGCTTTCTAACCCGCCATCTTGTTCTCCAGCTTATCCGAAACCAACCTCCAATCCGCCACACGCAAACGCCTTGTCAACAAAGGGAGCATAGGTATGTAACAGGAAGGGACCTGCAGGGACAGTTGAGGATGCCGTACAAGTCTCAAGACTTCTCCAAGGAACGACCAAATGTATGACATCGATTTGTCTCTATTAGTTCATAGCCTTGAGATATCACAAAAATTGTCCATGAATGAACTTGCCCGTCGAGTATGGCCCAGGTTCCCATCAATAAACGCCACTGTGTCGTCAGCATATTGTAGAATTAGCATTGATAAATCCTCTCTTGAATATCTCCCATGGAGATCATCGTTCACTGCCAACCTCATCATGATCGCTAAAGCGGCTGTCCTAAGTACGAAAAGTAGGCGTGCCAATGGGCAGCCCTGCCGCACCCCTCATTGAGGTTGAAAGAAACCTCTCTCCGGATGCCCATTCACGGAAATCGCGTAGGAGGCTGTCATGATACACCTCTTCATCCTAGCAATCCATACATTTGGGAAGCCTTTTTTTCAGTGTTATAGAAGTCGGTATTCAGTATTCAGTCGGAGGGGTCACTGAATAAAGAATATTTGGTAGTTGGGAGAATATTCAAAATTATCCGATTATGCATTTATTTTAAATATAAAAATGATGTCTAATATACATCTTAAATATTTATACATATATGATCATCAATCAATAATAGTCCCAGATAAAAGTTTCATATAGCAAGTTACATATATGGAACTTTAATATTTGTGGCGATACAAATCAACCGTCTATTGCAATAGTCGATCGAATATTCGGCAGAATACCTGAATATTCAGGCTAAATATTTGAAAATACTCAGGTTGTACTGAATATTGAACAAATAACACATATTCTATTCAGTCACCCCACAAAATAAAAATATTCGGCCAGATATTCGGTCCATTCGACCGAATATTGCAACATTGCCTTTTCTATAGAGAGTTCCATAGAAACCTCCAATCAACGCAATCATATGCCTTGGAGACGTCCGCGTTCCACATCACCCTTCTGGGATCTCTTACAGTCCAGCCTGTCCAGGATCATTTTCGAAGCCAAAACTCAACTATCAACCATATGACACCTAGGAACAAAGGTGGTATGCTCCGAGTAGATTAAATCATCAAGAATACGTCGGAAGCGATTGGCTAAAACATGGGTCAAAATTAGGTAAATTGCATTGGAGAGCGCAATAGGCTTGAAGTCTTCCACACAGGTAGCCACCTCTTTCTTCGGGAGAAGGAAAGCAAATCCTTATTCAATCGTTCAAAACCCCTATTGCCCTCTCGAAACTTCTGTAGCATTGTCACCACATCATCCTTCACACAGTCCCAAAACTCCCTATAGAAGAATGCATGGAACCCGTCCAGGCCTGGGGAGCTGTCCACGTTCAGCTACATCAACGTCTTCCTTACCTCATTTTTAGAGAAGGGAGCAACAAGGTTCACAGAATGAGATGGAATGACGCTCGTAACCGCATTGCCTCACAATTTCCACCCAGTACGAGAAGTCCTTCCAGAGAAGGTTACGAAATGTGATCTAAGTGCTTAATCGACCTCCACCTCTCCACGAGAAGGTTACCAATGCACCACATCACCCACTGTAATGCTTTGCATATATTTCCTTTGCCTTCTGCCATTGGCCATGGAGTGAGGTGTTGTTGTCTCCTCTTTCAACCATTTCTACATCGATCTCTGACGCCATTCAATCTCCTTCTTTCAATCCTCCAATTGCACATCTTGGATCCTCACATCCCTCTCTGCCATCTCCTCGGTCATATCACGATCGTCTTCTAGTCGGTCTAATTTGGTGATTTCATTTTGTGTCTCAACTCTTCTGCCAGACCTTTGGGCCTGAATGTTTCTATTATAGTCCATCAGGTGCCTGCGTAGTACATTCAGTTTGGCAGCCAAACTTCTTGCCGCCGAACCGCCTGGCTGACGTCCACGCCAGAACGTAATAATCATGTCATGAAAACCCTCCTTATGGAGCCACGATCGCACGAATCTAAAGAAGGACATCGGCTATACATCCTCCCCGGATGACCACAGGAGCAGTGTGGTCGGATGGGCCCTACGGAGCGCCCAAGCACGTGCCAAAGGGTAAAGGTGGGCCACCTCTATGGACAACAAAAAAGTGATTGATGCAAGATCATGATCTAGAGTTTCTCCAAGTATACTGGCATCCCCCAACGTTTACAATCTGCATGACGAGCACACCAATAAGCCAGGATAGGGCTTCAGAACCAACATTCGAACCACCCCTCAAGTGTCGTCGGTCCTCCGGTCGAAGAGTGACGTTGAAGTTGCCACTGACAATCCATGCCTCATCTGAATATCTACCCTGTACCAGTCTAAGCTCATCAAGCAACATAGTAGCTATGTCCCCACTAGGGGGCCCGTAGACATTTGTGACCACCAGCTGCAGATCATCTACCTTGCGCTGAAGCAACACTGAGATAGAGTGGCTTTCCTCGCTAACATCCTCCACCAAACTGAATTTTTCGACATTCTAACCAACTGCTAGGTTGCCAGAGGCCCCGATCGAGTCAACGGCTCTACAACCAGACAATAGGGACCCTCCTATAGAGCTCCATAAGTCACCAAAACCGTATGCAATATTCATTTCTTGAAGTAGAACACATCCACCTTCGCTTCCATGCACAAGTCTCGGACCACCAACCTCTTCTCCGGCCTCCCTAGACCCCTGATGTTCCAGGTTAGGATGTTCATTTGGATCCAACCTTAGTTCCCGACGATGGAATCATGCCTAGGCAATCAACCAACCTACGATCAGTTGTGGTCTCCATCCTCTCCCTGCTTTAGGCGTTTGGAGCGTCTTCGGTCGTTGAGCCTTCCCTCCGCACCCAAGCCTCATTTACACCCTCCAGGGGACGACGTCCATGGCGCAATGATCCATAAATAAAAGCAATTCTCCCGATGTCTCTCCCCGAGGGATCTAGAGCATCATACACCACCATTCACCATCTTCTCCTATCTTTGGAGGCAAATCTGAGGTACCTCTTCCCATACCACTAAGGTGGGAGAGCCCGAGCGACAAAAGCCCCCTGCTGTCCGTGACCACCCTGACACTTGCTTCCGGAGGAATCTCCTTGTCCTCCGACCTAGAAACATTCCTCAAGGTGGAGCAGCCACCTCCCCCTCACCACCTAACCACCGCCTGCCAGCAAACGTCAACATCCCGAGTCATCCCGATTTCTTGAGCTCCATCGCAAACTCTCAAGTGCTAATCACCCTTCACTGCGACACTTGGAGCCCTAGCTCCAGCCCCCGAGTCAACCACTCGAGCTCGCGTCGGGTGGAGAGCCCTTGAGACGCCTTCCTCATGTCTTGCGTCGCCCACCGCCGCCCACTCGTTCGCCGGAAGCTCTACCCCCCATTACATTTTTTGCTTCCTTGATAGGTTCTTTCGTGAGAACATGGAGTTTCCTCTGACCGTCAATGAGCAGCTTGAAGACATGAGGTTGGATTACTTAGTTCTTTGCATCCTTGAGTTTGATAGTAGCAAGGTTGCAAAAACCGGTAGTCGGTACTCGGTCGGTTGGGTCGCTGATTAAGGATTAATCGGCAGTCGGACGACTAATCGGATTTAGTCGGGCTTTAATCGCTTTTGAATTTTTTAATTATTTGAAATATATAAATCATTTTTGTATGTATATTCTTATATATTTACATAGAATTGTATATTTTTTTATATTATGATAATGAAATAAAAGAAATTGAATTTAAATAAAACATTAAGCATATTAGAATGATTTTGCTTTAAAAAATAAAAAATAAATGGTATCTCCAAGCAAAAATCGATCGATTGGTTGGCCTTAGTTGGAATTAGTCAGTACTTGGTCGGCCACTCCGCCGACTAGACTAGTCAGACCTACTAGTCGGGCCAGTCGGGGGATTTTTACAACAATGGATAGTAGTACAATGTGTCATTATAGATGAGGTGGATACCCAGGAACTTGCATCGGAAGGAGTCATGGCCATTTTGTTCAAATAGACAAAAGAGGAACACTAGAATATCGTGGTTTCATTCAAGCATCAGTTCTCTGCGACGATAGACCTCCTCTCACAAAGGGATTGCAATGGCGATGAGGCCATAAGGTGGGGGGGTCATGGAGGCATGGAGCCACTAGGGTGTCATGGGGCTACTAAGAGTGGTGGAAGATGTGAAGCCGATGGTTGCTAGGGTTTCAACAAGGGAAGCTCAGAGCTCCAGTGTAGGACTGTCGCTTTGATATCATGTGAAAAAGATGTGGTAATGAAGTGAGAATAATTCTTATTGAATCGGTATAGTTTTGTCTATAGAGATGAAACCCTAAACCCCAAAAGGTGTAAAGTACAATAATACCATCGATAGAAATAATAAATACAAGACAACACTAAATAATAAAAATATCATTACCCATCATTATTAAAATTTTAAATATAGGCTGTTGGATCCATTCTTGCATGTCTGAGGGGTTCTTTGGTACCTTGGAGTCTATTAATGGAACCCCAAGTGGTAATAATTTTATCTCGCACTCCGTGATCTTCTAGTTCGAACATTCAGGTTCTTATCTTTTTTCTACTGAGGTCGTAAGGGGTGCATGGATTACTTATGTCGTTGATAAAAAGCAAATAAGACGGAGGGGATTATTACTGTCAGTGTTATTTTTGAAAAATCATCATATCAGTAACTATAGAGGTTTTTAGAATTCATAGATTGCGCTAAATTTTTTCTATGAATTTCTATGTTATCGCACATTAGAAGAATGTCAATGAGGATTTCTTGTCTGTTAAATGCTACAAATAAAATACTAGAAATGATTTTTTTGTGGATGTTTAACAAATTTGACCTAAAAATGACCTGGTAAGGCTTGTTTCTTTGAGTGTCACTGAGTTTGATGCTTCTAAACTTGCATTACAATATGACCTAAAGTGATAGAAGAAGTCACTAATGCAATCGATTGCATCTTAGATATCAAACTGTTCATCTTGCAAATTGATTGCAGGTTGAATCAACACAGTCTATGATAAGGATCGTGGGATTGTCAGCCACGCTGCCAAATTATAAGGAGGTCTTAAAAATAGCTTTACTTGAATCTTCGGATGCTTTTTCCAGAAAAGGAAATCTGTCCTATATAGTCTGTTTTGCACAATATCTATAAACAGCTATGTTGCTTCCACAGGTTGCTCAATTTCTGAGGGTAAATCCTGAAACAGGACTGTTCTATTTTGATTCCACTTACCGTCCAGTGCCTTTGGCACAACAATACATTGGAATAAGTGAGCCGAACTTTGCCAAAAAAAATGAATTGCTGAACACTATATGCTACAAGAAGGTTTGTTCTTACTGTGTTCATAATCATCTTTCTTATTTTGTTAACCATCCTTATTGCTCCCTCAGTCATGTACAATAGTAATTTTTCTGTTCATCTTGAATTCATGTATTTATCCATTTTCTCACAAAAAAACACTTTGGATCTTTCAGGTAGTAGAATCATTGAAACAAGGTAATCAGGTCATGGTTTTTGTTCATGCACGCAAAGACACAGGCAGAACTGCTCAGATGCTGGTATTTTTACTACATTTGGAGCTTGATTATTTAACAGCATTGCTCATTTTTTTGTTATACTTTCATGTGCCGGAGGTAACCTTGTGCATTGGTTAGGTACAGTAGGTAGAAAGAAAAGAGAGTGGATGGGATAATGACTTACAAAATAAGTGGTTTGCGGGGTTAATGTCGTTACTTTTACAAGGAAATTACATTTAGTTATTGAGATGAAGCCAGTATACAACTAGCTTTCTTTCCTTTTTGACAATCCTCATGCTTACCGCCTTTCTTTTATTTTCATGGTTCTCGCCTCCAACTATGGAGTAAAATTCATTTACACCGCAACTACAAAACATAATTAGCCTTCCCTAGGTAAGCCACATCTTGATGAAGAGGTCTACATGCAGTTTGGGGGATGGCGAGCGGAGGGAGTGCGAAGGGCGATGGGAATGCGAAGTGCGATGAGCGCGAGGGGAGTGCGAAGTTCGGTGGGCGTGCGCAGGGCGATGGGAGTGCGAAGTTCGGCGGCTTCAAAGGGGAAGGGGGCGTTCCTTCAAGTCGAAGCTGGGAGAGGCGGTGATGCTATCATGAGGAGTTCTGCGGAGGGGGAGTGGACGCACGTTTCGCACAAAAAACCGGCGAAGCGTTGTTTCAGGTGTGGGGAGAGGGGACATCTGGCATCTCGCTGTCCTCTTCCTCCGAGGTGTTTCGCATGCGGGAAGCCGGGGCACCGTCGTGCTTCTTGTTGGGTTTTTCGTGATCGCCACCAGTTGCAGTCTGGGATGGCATCTTCTTCCTACAAGGTGCGCGCTTTGCATGGCTCTCGTTCCGGTCCTCTCGCTTGGCGGGAGGTTCGTTCTTACGCTCAGGTGGTGGCTCCCCATTCCTGCTCGTCGCGCGATGGCTCTCTCCCTGCGGGTCTTCTGGTTGCGGAGTTGCTTCGCCGCCCCCCTGGTGGCGGGTGCGATGAGCTGGTGGTTGGTGGTGCGGATGTCGGTGCAACTCCACTTTCGCCTGGGATGGTGGCAGCGAAGGAGGTCATGCTTTGTGCAAAAATGCATGGGGAGGTCTCGCATGTGCGCGGGAAGGAGGTTTTGGACGTGAGAAGACGCATGGTGCTTATTGGGGTGGCTCAACGGTGCAACATCGACTGGGAGGCTGTGAGGGCGCAGGTTCAAACTCTTCTGGGCCCTCTCTTCTTTGGGGACCTATTCCTTTTCGACTCTTCTCATTGCTGTATGCGTGGCCTGTCCTCGGAGCATCGGGATAGGCTGCTGTCCGCTGGTTCTAACGATGAGGTTGTTTGGAGGAGGACTCGCGTGGCGGATGGCGCCTCTCTATCCACCGAGGTCTGCGTCGCGACTGTTACTGGCGTTCCTTTCTTGTCACGAACTGTTCCATGTCTCTCCAAGGCGTTTCGCCGTTGGGGGGAGATTCTGGCCATCATCGACGACGGCCTTGCTCCGGAGGCTGATTGGAAGTCAACTAGGGTTCTTCTCGAGTGCAGCTCCGCTTTTCTCAAAGATGCGCCTGGCAAGACTTTCTTCGGGACCCTTAAGATTGGGCGTTGGTGCTTCAAGCCCGAGCTCTCCATCTTCCTCCCTATGCCGGAGGCTGCTTCGGACCGGGAGGCGCTGGTGGATGGTCTGGTTGCCTCGGTGATGGTGCTCGCCCCCGTTGCCTCGGGGCAGGAGTGCGACGCTTCGTCTCTGCCGTGCCACATGGAGCGTGATGCTGATTATTCCGAAGCGTCCCTACTCATGGCTGACGTGGCTGGAACCTTCGAGGCAACTCTTCGGTCCCCGCGCCAACCGCCTGCATCTTGTCGTCTCCCTGACTTAGGGATAGCCGAGGTCGATTCGGCTTTTCTCTCTCGTCTGATTGGGTCGGCTCCTGCCTTGTTTGTTCGCTTATCGGGTCCCTCCGCGGATCTCCAGAGCATGCGGGTTGGTGGACCCCTCCAGTTCGGATCTTGGCCGCGGGCCTCTCAACAGAATCTTCGGGCATTCTCGCCCGACTCTATAACGGTTCAATTCGAGGATTTGAGTCTCCATGACGGCTCAGGTCGCGAGTCTATACTTTTGGCTACTCCTCGGACACCGGTGCGTACATCCTCTGTGCTTCATGCGGACTTCTCTTCTACTATTCTTCCCTCGGGACACCAGCTCTTCGGCGATGAGGAGGGCCCTTCCTCCAGACGTTTTGGGAGAGCTTACAGGAGGCGCACTCTTGCTGTGCATGAAGCTCGGGTGATTCACTCTTGTGCCTCTCTGCGGAAGGCTGTGGCGGAGGCTGCGTGCCTTCGTGGCATTGGGGGAAACGACGGAGGTCTTGGAGATGGAGGCCTTGGGGGAAATGACGGAGGTTTTTAATGAAGGTTCTCTCTTGGAACGTCAGAGGACTTGGAGATTCGGTCAAGCGTCGATCATTGGGTTCGCGACTCTCGGAATGGTGTTGCGACGTTGCTCTCATTCAAGAAACTAAGTTGCGAGATGTTGATGATATTACGTGGCGCTCCTTTGGCGCTGGTTCCTTCGATGAATTTCGAGCGGTGAATGCGGCTGGCTCCGCAGGGGGCATTCTCGTGACATGGCGATCTCAATTGTTCTCTTTTAGTTCAATGCTTGTTGGCCGCCATATGATCTCTGTTGCTTTGAACCGGGTCGATTCCTCTGTTCCGATGGTTTTCTCGTGTATTTACGCCCCTACGTGTCATATTATGAGAAGGGAATTATGGGAGGACATGCACGGCGCGGCTACTTTATTTGGGGGCCTCCCCTGGATTCTGGGGGGAGATTTCGACGTAACCATCCATTCATCTGATCGGCCTCGCAGCAGGGGTGGGCATGACCTGGGATCTCAGGATTTTATTGAAGTAATTGATGACCTTGTGCTGGCTAACTTGGTACCAAACGACATTTCTTACACATGGCGGAACAATTCCTCTCGCTCTAGAATCGACCGGTTCTTGGCTAATGGGAAGTCGTTGGAGCTCTTCCCCCTTTGCTCTGTTTCATCTCGCCCCCGATCTTTTTCGGATCACTCTCCCATCATCTGGGACTCTGGCGAGGGTATTCGACCTCGGGGTCTTTTTCGATACGAGAAGTGTTGGTTGTTGGAACCTAATTTCAAGCAGGTCGTTCAGGACCATTGGGCCCATGTTCCCGTCTCGGGATCCGCGGCTTACAGACTTGATCAGAAGCTTGCTTCGCTTCGGAGGGTGCTTGCGGAATTCAAGAGGAACTCCAGGCAGGCGCGTATTGCTTTGCGCGCGGAGGCGAAGGAGGTTATTTTGCAATTTGACTCGTTGGAGAATGAGCGTGATCTCTCACCTGATGAACTTCGGGAGCGCGATTCCGCTCACGCTGGGGTACAAGATGAGGACAAGAAAAGAACAATTGAATGGCGTCAGCGCTCGCGGCTAAAATGGCTTAAAGAGGGCGATGCGAATACCGCATCCTTTCACTGTGTGGCAAGCAATAGGAAGCGTTATAACATGATGCGGTCCCTTTCTGTCAATGATGTTCATATTTCCGGGGAAAGGGAGATGGGGTGCGCCATTGTGGATCACTTCAGGCGTGCCTCATCAATCTATTCCCCGCGTAGGTGGCGATGGCTGGGCCTTGGCGCTTCTTCTATCTCTGACTCGGACTCCACGACTCTTATTCGTCCCATCTCCTTGGAGGAGACTAAAGCGGCTGTGTGGGTATTAAATCAAGATTCTTCTCTGGGGCCGGATGGATTCCCCGTTGCTTTCTATCGCGACTTCTGGGAGATTGTGGCGGGTGACGTCATGGAGGTCATCTCTGATTTTTGTTCGGGTAACCTCGGCTTTGATCGCCTCAATCGGGCTAATATTGTTTTAATTCCAAAAAAAGGTGCCGGCGCAGCGTATTGAGGATTATCGGCCAATTTCAGTCTCCAATGGAATCTACCTTATCGTGGCTAAAATTTTAGCCACGCGTTTGGCTCGGGTTCTGGATGATCTTATTTCTCCGGTTCAGGCCGCGTTCATTAAAGGGAGGCAAATCGCTGATTGCATTGTCGTTGCGTCCGAAATGGTTGCGGATCGGAAAAAGGAAAAAAAGAAGGGAGTACTATGGAAAATTGATTTTGCTAAGGCTTATGATTGTCTCGATTGGAGCTTCCTTTGGCCCGTTTTGCGTAGGCGTGGCCTCCCAACCTTGTGGATCTCTTGGATGCGTAGATGCGTCTCCACTGCTTCACTCTCTGTGATGATCAATGGCCGACCGTTTGGTGGTTTCTTCCAGCCTCACAGGGGGGTGCGCCAGGGCTGTCCTCTTGCGCCCCTCCTCTTTGTTTTGGCCACCGATGTTCTTGCGCGCATGGTGAACCGCGTAATTGACGCGGGGCTTACTAACGGATTCCGAAAGGGGGCTGTTTGCGTGCCCTTGATCCAGTTCGCCGACGATACTATTTGCTTCATTGAGGGCGGTCCAGAGGAGGTTTCCGATATGGCCAACACTCTTGCCCTTTTCTGTGAATTAGCGGGCTTGTCGATTAATGTCTCCAAATCCAACGTGGTGCCTTTTGGTTTGTCACCTGCGGAGGCGGAGGAATGCGGTCGGCTGCTCGGCTCTTCGCCTGGTGAGCTTCCGATTGCTTATCTAGGTTCACCTTTATCGGTGGGGCGGCCCAGAAACAAGGATTGGCGTGTTATTACTGAACGGGTGGAGTCGCGTCTTGCTGGTTGGCAGGCGGCTTTGCTTTCTTGGGGAGGGCGACTTATCCTTCTCAAATCGGTGCTCTCGTCTATACCTGTGCACTTCCTCTCTGTTCGAAGAATGCCTGCGGGGGTCCGATTGCGCCTTGAGCGGTGTATGCGTCATTTCTTGTGGGGGCGGAAGGGGGGGAATGGTAGGGGCATGCATCTGGCCGCTTGGGATGACGTGTCCATGCCTAATCACCTTGGTGGGCTTGGGGTCCGAAGATTGGATCTGGTTAACGACGCTCTCTTACTCAAATGGGTCAGTAGACTCTGGGGGACAAATGATAACTTTTTCACCAATGTTCTTAGGGTGCTCTTGGGATAGGGCGTCATGGCCGTACTGTAGAGGAATGTGGCGCTCTTCACCCCGGTGTTGGGGATGGGGGAATCTTTCAAGTTTTGGCTGGATGATTGGTCGGGAGGTGGTCCTCTCCAGGTGCGTTTCCCAAGATTGTTTGCGCTTGCGTCGAATAGGAATGCGACTGTGGCGGAATGTTGGGCGGATGGATGTTGGTGCCCTCGTTTCTCTGCGAACTTCTCTAAGCAGCGGGTGGATGACTTCGTTTTTATGACGGTGGCTCTCAGTATTGTCGCTACGCCAAATTTGCAGGGGGATCATTGGCGCTGGAAGGCAGGATCCTTTTCCACTAGGAAGGCTTACCGGGCTCTGGTCCTTCCTCCACCACCTACGTCTTCTCTGCTTGTGCGTGATTGTGGATTCTTCTGGGGCTTGCGCCTGCCGGAGCGCATCGGCATCTTCCTTTGGTTACTTCGCAGAAGGAGGCTGTTGACTCGTGATCGTTGTGCCAAGTTTTTTCAGAACTTCAGTGCATCTTGCCCCCTATGTTGTGATGAGGACGAAAGCGTTGACCACCTCTTCTTCGGATGCCACTTGGTTCTAGGTATTTGGGACGATTTGCCCTGGGCAAGAGCGGACAATCTTGCCGCCTTCTGCGAGATTCTTTGGTCGAACAGGAACAGGGACATGCATGATCTTTTGGCTCCTATCGCGCGGCTGTGGTGCATATGGCTTGGCAGGAACGATGTTATTTTTTAGGGAAACGTTTCTATCATGAAAACGTTCTTATTTGTGTGCTCGACTTATATCCGACTGGTGTACTCGGTAGGTTTTTGGCCCTCTCTGTGGCGGCCGAGTTTCTTGTATTCGCATTCGCCTTCTGATACCTTCTCCCCTTCATTCACTATGTAAGTATCTCCCAATTTTCTCTTTTTTTAGTTATATATATTGCTGGGGCGACCACCAACGAGTGTATCCCCCTTCTTTTGAGCCTAAAAAAAAGGTAAGCCATATCTTGAAGAGGCGGTTTTGGTTTTAGCCAAAGTAGCCTCTTCAAGGGACAACTTCCCATGAATTTCTTTGTAGCAACAGGATGGGGGGTATCCACCCCTTAAAGAGAGACAAATTTGCTTTTAACCAAAGCCACCTCTTGGAGAGGCGACTCCCTTTGGGCATAGATTTAGATGCTATGACGTGTCGGTGGCACATGCCATTTCTCCAGCTTTTTTAACATCAATACGCGCGGTCATTCCCAAATGCTGACAACATATCTAGCATCATGTCCGTTACCTAAGATGATATATGCGAAATTAGGGGGCATCTTCTTAGATACTCCAAGATATCGATTGATATGTGTGATTCAAGGGGGCTTGTTGCTATTACGACATGCATAAGACTTGGGGATGTCAAGAGTTGATGTAACTTTCTAAGGATGCTTTTTTTATTATTGCTTCTTACTTTTGTCTTCAAATTTTCCTAAATTTAGGATTTTTTATTCTCACCGTGTAACCCTCTACTTTTATTACTACTAATTTCTTGTTAAATAATGCAACAATTTGATATCATATATGCTTAATTTATGAAAATTTAGATTTCAAAAAAAATTTATGAAAATTTATACAATGTGTTAATATAATTTTGGGTTTTTATCACTTGTGCCCCTCTGAGATATCGTAATTTCAGTTATGCTCATCTTTTTTGGTAATATCAGTTGTGCCCCTCACTTCTTTCTCCGTTATCACTTGTGCCGTTCCGTCAGATTGACCGTCAATGAGTTGACTTAACCATAGTTTTTTCAAACCTTGGTGCAGTTAAGAGGGGTATTATTGTCCAGACTTATTCATCTTGTTCCTCCTCCATTTGTTCTTCATTTCTCTTCATAATTTCTCTCTCTTAGTGACACCTTCATGCATCCATCGAATCTCTAAAATATTTGCATTTTCACGGATATATCACTCATTACGGATCAAACGGTGAATTTTATTGAATTTTTTGATGAATTTTTATGGATCAAGTAGTCAAAAATTTATTTTAATTTAACAAAAACTGAAAGCTCTCCAGTTTCAGCCAGACAGGCGGAGGAGGAGGGCGGAAGGGGGAGGCACAGGGGAGGGGGAGGCGTAGGGGGCGGCATGGCGACACGGGGCGGGGGCGGCGGGGCGACCTGGGGCGGGGGCGGTGGGGGCAGGGGTAGGGGGAGGTGCGAGACAGAGGGAGGGGGATGTGCAGGGGGTGGGGGCGATGGGCCAGGGCACTGGGGGCGAGGGCGACGGGGGGAGGGGGTGCGGGGGGCGGAGGGGGGAGGTGCGGGGGGTGAAGGGAGGAGATGCGAGGGGCAGTGCGAGGGGTGGAGGGGGGTGGGGTGGGGGGGTCGGAGGGGGGAGATGCGGGGGGCGGTGCAAGGGGCAGAGGGGGGTGCGCGGGGTCGGAGGGGGGAGGTGCGGTAGGCGGAGGGAGATTCTGTGAGCGGAAGGGAGGTGGGGGGGGGGGGCAGTGCAGGGGGCGATGCAAGGGGCGGAGGGGGGTGTAGGGGGTCGGAGGTGGGAGGTGCGGTGGGCAGAGGGAGGTGTTGGGAGCGGAAGGGAGGTGCGGGGGGGGGGGGGGGGGGCGTTTGGGTGGGGGGAGGGGAGGTGTGGAGGGGGGAGGTGCAGGGGGCGGAGGGGGACGGAGGCGAGGCACGCGGGCGGAGTAGGAGGCTCGGGGGAGGCTGCAGGAGAGTTCAAGGAGGAGGGAGGAGTTGTGGAGGAGAAAGAGCAGGGAGGGAGAGGAAGAAGATGGGAGAGGAGGAAGAGAAGGGATGAAGAAGATGGGGGCAGAGGAGGAGGAGGACGGGGACGGAGGCGAGTCACGTGGGCGGAGTAGGAGGCTCGGGGGAGGCTGCAGGAGAGTTCAGGGAGGAGGAGGGCGGAGTTATGGAGGAGGAAGAGGAAGAAGATGTGAGAGGAGGAAGAGAAGGGATGAAGAAGACGGGGGAGGAGGACTTTTCAATCCTTTTCTTTATTTAATTCTATTTGTGTCCTTGAAGTTAACGTCCGTTTGCAAGGTTGCAAAAATCGGTAGTCGACACTCGGTCGGTTGGGTCACTGACTAAGGATTAATCGGCAGTCGGACGATTAATCAGATTCAGGGATGTAAAAAATGGCCTAACGGCCGTTTAAAAGGCCGTTTACACGCATATGGTCCTGGACCGCACCGACTAAGCCCAGGCGGGCACATATGCGGCCAGGCCCCTTAATCAGCGTTAAACGACCGTTTAAACCCCGTTTAAACCCCATTTTTTACATTAGCCTATCAAGAATGTGAGAATGTGCTTGTTTTCTCCCTAACATGGGCCCCTCCTAGTCCCCCAGGCTCGTTGACCAGTTGCATCAAGAACCTTGTTCTTGTAGGGTATGGTGTGACACGAGGGTGCATACAATGGGTCTTCAACTTAGGGAGCTTCACCCCTTTGGATTTATGCAATGGAGATGAAACAACTCTATAGATATTAGATTCTAGATATCCGATATAACTTGTTCGCTTCATTCCTTTTGTTGTTTATCTTCATAAATAAAAATCGAGATTCCAAACTTTGACTGTGGATTCTACTTGTTTATGCTATTTTTGAAAATTGATAGAAAAAATCATTGAATATGACAATATTTGATATATATTGTGAATATGTGATTATATTTTATAATTTAGTTATATTTCTTATTAATTATATATATGTAAATATTTTTTATTAATTAAAAATACAAAACCGCATAACCCGTTTAATTTCCGTTTAAACTTCCGCATACCGTTTAAACAGTAATCAGTGACCCTACCGACTGAATACCGCATACCGCTTTTTGCAACCTTGATCAGATTTAGTCGGACTTTAATCGGATTTGGATTTTTTAATTATTTTAAGTATATAAATCATTTTTATATGTATATTCTTATATATTTACATATATTTGTACAATTTTTATATTACCACAATGAAAGAAAAGAAGTAATTGAATTTAAATAAAACATTAAGCGCATTAGAATAAGTTTGCTTTTAAAAAAATAAAAAAATATGGTATCTCCAAGCAAAAATTGATCGTCTAGTTGACCTAGTCGGAATTAGTCGGTACTCGGTCGCCCACCCCACCTACTATACTAGTCGGACCTACTAGTCGGGCCAGTCGGAGGACTTTTACAACATTGTCCGTTTGTGTTGGTTATGGACGGTCACTAACTCGAGGGGCACATGTGATAGATTAGCAAGAAGTGAGGGGCACACCTGATATTCCCAAAAAGATAGGGGCATAACTGATATTGCGATATCTCCGAGGGGCACAAGTGATAAAAACCCTATAATTTTTTATTGATAAAGGTACACGATTTTACATATATACTTCCCTTATCCCAAAATGGAATATAATAGTAGAATTGCAATATTTATACATTTAGGAACTAGTTAAACATTTATTATTATAAATTTTATTGATTTTAATCAGTTTTGACTTGACCTAGGGGTTTTATTAAAATGCTGTCAGCATTGCCCTTGGCATGCTCTTTTTTGATATTGGCAAAACGACATCGATATTGGCATTTAAACCTTGCCTTTGGGACTCGTTTAAAGTAATGGTGACACCAACATGGAATGCCTAACACCAGACTGCCTCATCGTTGCAGCTTACCTACGATAGTATAAAAAACTTTCGTCACCAAATATGGCGAGTTATATTTTGTAGTTGCAGTATACATGAATTTCGCTCTCCAACTACATCATAAATGTTGCTTCATTTAATTGGTTTTTTAATAGCTGTAAATGGAGATATCCATTAGTATTCCATGAAACTAAAAATATGGAGGGTAAATGCGCATAACATCGGGTAAGTGCATAATTTCTGTTTGTTTCTTTTGTCATGATTATGATGCATGCGGGCCATACCTCTTGGTGGATGTCACTGCCTATATGAGTTTCCGAGGTCCTTAATTAGTGGGAATCGATTGCTTGCTCATGTTGACCTTGATCATCTACTGTTGCATTTTTAAGTTGTGCAACTTTGTACGAGCTTCAGAAACTTTTCCCATCCTTGGTACCGAATTTCTAGTAATCACCTTTATTTCATGTCTTTTTTCATGCTTGTTGCCAAATGACATGGCCTGATTTGGGAACTCGGAAAATGGGTGTTACCCCCATTTGGGTACTTGGCTAACCCAAGCTAGGTTTTCTCTACCTCCTATCACACATGTCACTACACTTTTTTTGAGGTAAAAAGGGGGTAACAATCGAAGGTGTTCATCCTCGGGATTATATTAATAAAAAGAAGCGATTACGAAAGCCAGAACTTGAATAGAGTTCTAGCATCATGAAGTATATTCTTCAAGTTATAATATTCCCTATAGAAAATCACACAATTACAAGCAATTTAAATAGCCCAGAGCAAAGCTATCGGTTTTAGCCATGTATCGGGGGAACATGAGCGATCGTGGGTGATAAACTCCCATGGATTTTCCACATTAAGGGTGTCCAACCATGTATTGGGGGAATGGCAGTACAAATGATATCATAGATAGATATCCTCTCATAGTGAAAAGAGTTATTTGGGAGTTGGAGTGGTCACTATTATCTAAGAAGTAGGAGGAAGTGACTACACAAGAGCGTGGATACACGATTGTTACTACTAATAAGTGAGGAGTGATGTCGAAATGAGAATGTTTCGAATATAAGTATGGAGGTTATGATAAATCCCAAAATGGAATTGCAAGAAAAACTCACAAAAAGGGCTACACAACTTAGACTTATGCATTTTGGATGGTGACCCTTGAGCTTAAATCCAACAAGTTGTCAAGGCTGGTTTTTTCTATACGGCTTAGGTGTAGGCCTGACCAAAGAATCTATAATAGTTGTATTTCTAGTCGGTGTTTTATTTCATCTTCATAGTGCTTCTACTTACTATTTAAGACTTCTGCCAGGGTCATGCACATTGTTTTAACTTTATGGAAGTTTTTATATCCACAAATACTCTTCTCAATTAATGGGGATAATTGATTATGCTTTTGAGTTTTTTGGTGATTTACCCTTTGACGTATACACCTGGTGGTTATGTTCATCAGCACACAAACACACTAAGCCTACTCATTTCACTATAAGATGCATCGACTTAGGGACAATTATATCTCTCTTTTATAACAAGTTGAGCATTATTTACTCGGAGGAGTCTTAAGAGTTATATGTATCGTGACAAAATACAATTAGTACGTGATCTTATGTTTAATACCACAATAATAATGGAGGCTTGTCCGTTTGAAAGCAATTCGGCCTATATACAACAATCTTAAACTTACTTTTTTATTTATAGCAACAATCTTCTACTCAATGTTATTTTTGAGAAAGAATAACATAGCTACTTGATTTTCAGGAGTCTCTTCTTCTATGATATAAGACAATCATCATACCATCATTGACGACTCTATAGTCTATCTTCTTGTTGCCGCGTTTATCTCTTTCTATATATTTTATTTTTCAATGGAAGTTGTCTAATGACACTTGTTGGAGAAAAGAATAGAATGCATCCATTATTGAGACCCTAGGTCTCTCTTATATAGGAGAAAAGCCGTGACGCCCTGGGATCCGAGTACCTGTTCACACGGCATTCGCAACGTTAGATTCGTTAAACGATCGCATTATGTTGATGAAATTGAGGGGAAATTTTTTCACTTTTTGGAATGACATTCACAATCAATATATACAACCATGGAGCCAAGAAGAAGTGTCACTAAATTTTCATTGCATTAATTTCAATATAGTTTACTTGTAACAGAAGAAATATTACACTGTATACATGCATCCACAAAATGTGACAGAAGAGAAGAAAAAACATTTTACACAAAGTTGCAAAAAGCGGTAGTCGATCGGCGGGGTCACTGACTAAGGATTAATCGACAGTCGGGTGACTAATCGGATTTTGTCGGTCATTAGTCGGTTTTGAATTTTTTAATTTTTTTAAACATATAAATCATTTTTATACATAGATTTGAACATTTTTTATAGTTTCATAATGTAATAAAAGAAGTAATTGACTTTAAATATAACATTATTGCATATTAGAATAAATTTGCTTATGTATTAACATAGATTTGTATATTTTCTATACTTACATAATGAAACAAAAGAAGTAATGAATTTAAAAATAACTTTAAGCATATTATAATAAGTTTGCTTTAGAAAAAGCAAAAAAAAATAAATAAAAGCTTGATGTAAAAATCGTCCGATTAGTCGGCCCGACTAGTCGGGCTGACCGTCTAATGACTGACTAGGCCTAGTCGAGTCGGCTACCACCCCGACTCGACTAGTCAGACCGACCAGTCGACCGATTTTTACAAGCTTGATTTTACATTATTTGGACCAAAAACTGTAACAACTGTATCGCCAAGTATAACAACGGATGCTCGGAATCATCAACCAGCTACTTGACGTAGACGCTTTGCCTTCCAAGCATGCATGGAACAAAAGGATGTCAATGATTGATGCGTACAATCCAACATATAAAAAAATAACTAGTAATTTATTGTTTTCAAAAGGAAGCAAGTAGAAAGGATTTTATATATAAAATTTACAAGCTATTTGCATGGTAAATTGTTTTCAAGCTGCTCTGTATGTATGTCCCATGAGTACCCATCACCATATAACCTTCCATTTATAATATTTTTATATATTAGTTAATGATCTATCTATGGATTATTTTTTTTATCATTTAGAGATCAGGTTGGTGGATCTTGATATTGAGGATGATGAATTTCAGATCTGATCCTTAATTCTGTCTAATTCTTAAGTCTAGTGGATAGTCTGTGGTCTTGGTCTGAGGGTGACCTCACACTATGACTCTAAGGTGTGAAGCATACCTTAGGGTTGGTTTATAGGCACGGTGTCACCACGAGGAGTGTCAATTTTATCTTTTTGAGGATCTTGTCTTGGAATATAAGGGGATTCAGGAAGCAGGAGAAAAGAGACCCCTTTGGACTTTATGACAGAATCCATATCAACTGTGGTTATGCTATAGGAGACTAAAATCTCTCAAGAGAAAGAGGATGTTTGTAGACACTTGGGGAGTACATAATCCATGGAGTTTTGTACTGTTGCTTCAAATGGTGCTGCTGGGGTGCTAACAATGGTTTGAGAGGTAATTTTTTTAGCTGGGAGGGTCAGGTCATTTGAGGACTTAATTATCTTATGACGTGTTTTAAGCACAAGGCGAATAGCTTTAATGTGTTGATATTGAATGTTTATGGTCCCTGAAATGGGGGGAGTCATGCTTAGTTGATGGATGAGATCACTGCCGCTCACAAGCAATTCTCGGTGGAGAGGTGGATAATGGGTGGTTACTTTAATATCACATTGTACCTAGATTGTGGCGAAGGTGTTCGCCTTGCGGCTCAGCCGGGTTCTTGAGACTCTTATATCCTCGCTCAAATATGCTTTTATACAGGGAAGGAAAATCTCGGACTGTCTTACTCTTGCATCGGAAATCATTGCGGACTGGAGAAGGGACAAACAAGGTGTTCTATTAAAAGTAGATTTTGCAAAAGCTTATGATAGCCTAGATTGGAAGTTCCTTTGGTCGGTTCTGCGGAGGAGAGGTTTCCCGGAGCTGTGGATATCTTGGATGAGACGTTGTGTGACGACGTCTTCCTTCTCGGTCATGGTGAATGGCCGCCCGGAGGGGGGCTTCTTCCAGCCACGTAGGGGCATGCGTCAGGGCTGCCCCCTTGCTCCCCTGCTGTTTTTCATCGCTGCGGATGTCCTGGCGTAAATTGCTTGTCGTGTTATTGATTGTGGATTATCGGCCCGTTTTTCCAGGGATGGTTTGGTGATCCCACTTTTGCAATATGCAGACGATACTATCTTTTTCGTCGAGGGGGGCGTTGCAGAGGCCTTTGGCATGTCCGTGGCCCTGGATGTTTTCAGTAAACTGTCCGGTCTCTTCAAGAATGTCGATAAATCAAAGGTCATCCCCTTCGACCTTTCTGCGGAGGAGGCTGACGCTTGTGGACGGGCTTTGGGGTCTGATTGTGGCTCTCTTCTGATTGACTATCTTGGGATGCCCTTGGCAGTGGGAAGAACGAGGTTGCGGGAGTGGCTCAGGGTCGTTGAAAAGGTGGAGGGGAGGTTGGCGGGGTGGAAGTCGGCCATTCTCTCCAGAGGGGGGCGACTGATCCTCTTAAAGGCGGTTCTCACTTCCATCCCTGTTTACTTCTGATCCAATCGCCGGCTGCCGAAGGGGATCCGTAGCCGCCTTGAGAAGCTAATGCGTAGGTTCTTATGGGACAAGCATGAGGAGGAGTCGGGGGGGATTCACCTTGTTGAGTGGGAAGAAATTACGCTCCATAAGAACGCGGGGGGGCTGGGGGTTCGGAGGCTAGATCATGTGAACAACAATATGCTTCTTAAGTGGGCTTGCAGAATATGGGGCCCAGGGGAGGATTTCTGTAGCAACATTCTGCGTAAAATATATGATGTCGGTGGGGCACCGCCGAACCCTGATACTCAGGCGGGATCTCCCATGCTGTTCTGGAAGGGGGTGGTGGAGGTCTTCTCCAGGTATATCTCTCTGTTTAGGCCGATGCTTGGCAATGGCGAATCCTTCGCCTCCTGGACTGATGATTGGATGGGGGGGGAGGTGGCATTGTGCACGCAGTTCCCTCGCCTGTTTGCTCTAGCGGCTGATAAGAATGCGTTGGTTGCGTCTTGCTAGTCAGATGGTAACTAGTTCCCCGCCTTCTCTAATTTCTCGGACCAAAGGCTCGAGGATTTTCTTTCCTTGCTGGATTCTATCAAGGAGGTGGGACGTCCTACATTGGGAAGGGATCATTGGGGATGGCGTTTGGGCCCTTTCTCGGCTAGGAAGGCGTTTGGGGCGATTTGCAGGCCTCCCCCATCACGGTCGGAGGCTCTGATTCATGATTGCGCCTTTTTTTGGAGTCTCGGGCTCCCTGAACGGATTGGCTTCTTCCTGTGGTTATTTCGTAGGCAAAGATTGATGACGAGAGACCGATGTGCTAGGCTTCTGGGCTCCGTTTCTGATAGATGCCTCCTGTGCGACGCGACGGTTGAGTCCCTTGAGCACCTTTTCTTTAGGTGCCCTAAGGTGATTTTGGTCTAGGGTGAGGAAAGGCTGGCTTGGTTGTGCACGCCCGACTTGGCTTCCTTTTGCGGCTCGATGGTGGCCAACAGGAGCAGAGCTCGGCGGGAGCTCCTCAGTCCCATGGCAATTCTGTGGGAACTGTGGCTAGGCAGGAATGCTGTCCTCTTCTCTGGGCAACGTTTCTACAAGGAAAATGTGGGGATACATTCCACGAGATTGGTTGATGAGTGGGTTCTGTAGTTGTTTGCTTCGTTTCCTTTTTCCCTTTTATTTCCCCGTTGTTTTTTTCTTTAAATAAATTTTAGGGCGAACACCAATGAGTGTTTCCCCCTGTTTTTGGCTTCAAAAAAAACATTGTACCTAGATGATAGACCATCTCGAAATTGGGGTCTATATGCTGGTTCTAAGGCCCTTTGTTTTACTGATATCTGATCTTGATATGGTTGTTATGACAATGGGGATTGTCAGTACACATGGTGATATACGAGATCTGGATCTCGCATTGCTCGCTTTCTGATGTCCACTGAGGCGTATCAGCAGTTTCCTCTTGCTTGTGCTCGTGGGCTTCTCCGTGCACACTCTCACGATATACATCTCCTCTGGTCGGCTTGTTTGGTTGGTGGATCTAAATGCTTTTATGATTTGAACGTGTTAGAAAATCGGAAGCGGAAGCGTAACATGGAAAAAGATAAAGAAATATAAAGAAGATGGGATTTTACGTGGAACCCTACTCCGTGAGGAGCGGGATGAAACCACGGGAGAAGCCCTCAACGGGGCATGTTTAGCATTGCTTTTTCTCAATGAGTACAGGAGGTCTGGGGCTCCGTATATAGCCTCTCCAGAGCCTCCAAGTCCCACCACTGGACGATGTGGCACTAAACAACTGGGTGGGGTAAATGGATCTCCTCCAGGATCCATTTACCCTACTACAACACAATGGCGCATACAACAAATGCTCCAACACTCCCCCTCAAGCTGGAGCATGAAATGCTCAGCTTGGACAAACAGAAATAAACTCAACTCAACGCTACAGGACACTACAGACAATATCAACCCAACGCGCACATTGCTGCAGTCGAGGACGTTGCTTCTCATGCCGTGCAGGTGAGGAGGACGAACGGGCTGGAGTGTGAGTCAACTGAAGACTCGTAAACTGACCATCGAATCTGAACTTGCGCCTGAAGTCTCCTCGTCGGAGAACTGGGTCTCTCCCATCTGACTCAGAGAATGGTGCACTGCTCTGGTGTACCTTTGATACCACATGAAAACCCTTGCCCTCAAGGGAATGGTCCTCTGCTCTGGAGTCCCTATGGTTCACATGAAAACTCTGGCCGAACAACAAGAAGAATGATGGGGACCTCTGACAAAAGATGGCAACTTATGCTCATCTGACAATGACCGCACACGTGCGTGTCTGAAACTGGAGACTCGGAAACAATGATCGTCGAGTCTGAAACTGAACTATAGAGTCTGATCAACTGGTTGGCCTCTGGAGAATCTGATATCGGAAGAAGACATGTGACTCTACACAACACTCCCCCTTTCTCCCATACTTGTCGGAACACATGAACGTCGACCAAGTTGGGAGAAGACAAGACAATATGGGGGTAAATAAGAACAACCAAAAACTTGCAGCTTTTCTTTTTCTTCTTTTTTCTTTTTTTAAGCCGTCATTCCTTTTTTTTAAGCCGTTCCCTTTTTTTTACGGCTTTCTCTCTCTTTTTTTTTCAAATATTTTTCCGCACGGTTTTTTTTATGCGTGCCCTTTTTTTTATAAAAAAAACAAGCCCTCACCTTTTTTTTTGCATTTGCGTACGGCTCTTCATTTTGTACGCGCCTTTTTTTTCTTTTTTTTCTTTCTTTTTTTTTTAAACTTGACACTGCTCCACCTTTTTCTCTTTTTTTTCGGGTACAACTATCGGCCTACTTGAGCCGTTACAGTGCAAAGCACACAATTTTTTTAAAAAACACCTCCAATTTGGGCTGCCAAGGAAATGACCCTCCTTTTTTTAATGCCGCAGCCCTTAAGCTCCCCCTCCTTTTTTTTTCTCAGCCCCTCATATAATTTTTTTTGTACTGGACTTCCCTTGCTCATTTGGGCTTTACAAGTAAATAGCCCTTTCATTTTTTTTAATACGCTGCCACCCCCGTTAGGGTTCCCACGATGGGAATACAGGACCGCCGCCCCTGGAGGGGGCTTCTTCATCGCACGCGTGATCTGGGCGACATCGCCGGGTGCCGCCTGAGAAGGAGCTTGGGTGCGCGCCGCCTGGAGATAGGAGAGCCCGCTGCAGAGGGGCGGCATCGCCTCTCGCGCCTGGAATGGAGGCGGGGATCTTGGAGCGGCCTCCCATCGACTGGGCGCGGCTGGGAGCGCCGCCTGGGGGTGCGCTGCGCAAGAGGCTGCGCAAGGGGGTGCGCTGTGCTGCGCGAGAGGGGAGAACAATGCGCCGCCTGCGCGCTTGGGTCTGGAAGGGTGCGCTGCAGTGCGCGGGGGCGGCTCCACCTGGAGCACCGCCAGGAGCCGCCATGGGGCTCCGCTGAAGCGCCGCCGATGGTGCGGTGTAACAGAAGCCCTGTCAAGACTGTTGCGACTGCGCGCCTGGGGCTGTGTGGGTATGGCTCTGATTGGTGTATTCTGGAAGCCATCGAAGGATGCAACCCACCTGGTTGCAGAGCCCTAGAATTGTTTTGCAGGTCTGCTGCCTGAAGTAGCCAACGACGCCTTATGCACGGCCGGAGGCCATAAGATGTTCACGAACAAAGTGCAGAAATTTGGGTTTCAGAATGAAACCCTAGAATAAAAACTGAAGCATGAATGCTCTTGAATAAATCTTCCAATGTGAATCTTCAAGAACAGTAAACAATGAATCGAATCTCGAAAAGAAACAATCAACATAAATTCCTCGAGAATCGAACCCGCTTTGATACCATGTTAGAAAATCGGAAGCGGAAGCGTAACATGGAAAAAGATACAGAAATATAAAGAAGATGGGATTTTACGTGGAACCCTACTCCGTGAGGAGCGGGATGAAACCACGGGAGAAGCCCTCAACGGGGCATGTTTAGCATTGCTTTTTCTCAATGAGTACAGGAGGTCTGGGGCTCCTTATATAGCCTCTCCAGAGCCTCCAAGTCCCACCACTGGACGATGTGGCACTAAACAACTGGGTGGGGTAAATGGATCTCCTCCAGGATCCATTTACCCTACTACAACACAATGGCGCATACAACAAATGCTCTTCAAGATTGTAAGACAATGGAATTCTTGATAAGACAATGGTTGGGGTGAGGAAGAAAATGGAATTCTTGATAAGACAATTCCTTTGGGCGATGGATGGCCATGAGAAGGGATTCACCTTGTGGGGTGGGATACTCTGACGAGGAGTAAGGTGGATGGTGGACTTGGCATCTTCGAGATTGAGCTAAAAAACAAGACCCTGCTCTCCAAGTGGGTTCTTAGAATTTGGGAAGACAAAGATGACCTCGTTTGTCGCATACTGAGAAATATCTATGGTAATGCGATGGAT
Source organism: Ottelia alismoides (assembly GCA_037367405.1). Classification (NCBI taxonomy): domain Eukaryota; kingdom Viridiplantae; phylum Streptophyta; class Magnoliopsida; order Alismatales; family Hydrocharitaceae; genus Ottelia; species Ottelia alismoides. Next base: position 558,393 of record JAZKJV010011622.1, read on the forward strand.
ATGTTGGTTTGGACTATTCGATGGCCTTTCACTCTTTGAAACCACATATCTAGTGTTGGGGGATGATATGTCTTTTCACTTTTGGTTGGAGTACTGGACATGCATGAGCCCTCTTTCTAGTCGCTTCCCTAGACTCTACTCCATTGCGGAGCGACAATCTGGCGTCAGAACTCTCTTAGTAGAGGTTGGGGCAATTTTTAAAGTTCATGAGCTTGTAGAATGACTTGGATGGTCCCATGGATGGGAGAAACCATTGGATATAGATGGACGACTGCTTCTCTGTTAAGAAGGCATATAAGGCCCTTTCGGGGTATGTTGGTTCTCGCCAACATGAGCTACTCTTTGATCCGGCAGGTCCACATTCCTCTTAAAGTGAAGTTATTCCTTGGGTGGTGAAACATGGTTGGTTGATGACGTTGATGCATATGAACAATTTCTTACGGATTGTGGAAGTGGCTTACACCAGATGTAGCAGTGTTGCGAAGGACTTACATCATCTCTTTTTTGGCCGCCCTACATCTTCTGTTGTTTGGGAGAAGATTGGGGTACCCTGGCTCAAGATAGTATTCTTTAACGATTTTTGGTCTACTTTCAGTGGGTTATGGGGGAATTCCCATGAGGATAGTCTTTTGCCTTCGTAGCGCTTTTTACCTCGTGGTTAGCTAGAAATGAACTTATCTTTTATAGACAATGTTTCTTCTCAGACAATGTACTCGATACTATAAGGTGCACCATGTGTCCTGGCTCAATGTATGGTAATCTTTAACTTTATGTAATGAACTTTTGTCGTGGGTCCCCTCTCGGGGCTTCGACCTTTTCTTCTTAAAAAAAGCTAGGAGAGGACCGATCCACAAGAACTGGGACATTTTTCTCGGACTTCTATTTTATTTCAGAGACATTTTTATTTTATTTGAGTCTATCAAAGACCCAATTTTCTTTGTGTCCATGGCCTTTGAAATGTGGTGAAATCTATGCTACTAGATTCTAGATGTTTCGGCATCATACATGAATTTTCAAAGTTATTTTTGATTTTGGCTATTTTTTATGATTTTTGGAAGTCTTGGGGCCTGGGTTATTTCCATGAATCTTAGGGGCCTATTTGTGAGAAACATTTATTTCAAGGGCTGATTTCTGATCCTCCAAAACTGCCTTGGAAAAAGGCTTTATTTTTTCAAATTTCAAAATTTTTTATTTTTAGTCTTGGGTAAATTGCACTAGCAAAAACCAAGTTTTTGGAATTGTGTAATAGTCCATAGAGGACTAAATTGTAAATACTAAAAAAAAGCAAAATAAATGGTGGCAATTCTGCATGAATAAAATAACAACAACAACAAAGCATTTTCCCACAATTAAGTAGGGTTGGCTACATGGATTTTTTGTCTACATTCAGATTTATTTTGGGCCACTCCCGGGTTTAAATTCAAATAGCTAAGATCCCTTCGGATAGTCTCATTCTAACACTTCTTAGGCCTTCCTCGCCCTCTCTTAACTGGCTCAACATCCCAATCTTGAATCTTCTAACTGGTGCATCAACCGACCTTCTTTGCAAATGGCCAAATCATCGTAAGCGGTTTTCTCTTATCTTATCCTTTATAGGAGCTACACAAACTTTCGTTCTGATCACATCATTCCAAATTTGATCTTTTCGTGTATGACCACACATCCACCTTATCATTTTCATTTTTTCTACTGTCATTCTCTGCACATGTCTATGGTTCACATGTCAACATTCTCACAATTGTTCTGTAATACTTTCCTTTGACTTTCAAAGGGATTTTCTTATCACAAAGAACAATAAATGCTCCTCTCCATTTTAACCAACATGCATTTATTACATGATTAACTTCTCCATCAAATTCCCATCCTGTTGCAAAATAGATCCCAAGTAAAAAGAATCTTTCTTCTGAATGTTATCGTCGCTAATCTTTACCTCGAGTCTTTCACCATTGTTTCAAATGTGCACTCCATATATTTGGTCTTAGTCCTACTTATATGAAATCCTTTAGTCTCTAAGGCACGTCCCCGAACCTCTGGCTTCTCGTTTACTCCATCTCTTGTCTCATCAATCAACACAATATCATTGGTGAACAACATACACCAAGGCATCTCATGCTGAATGTGACTAGTCAACTCGTCCATAATCAAAGTAAAAAGGAATGGCCTGAAAGCTGAACCTTGATGTAGATCGATGCTGATGTTAAAATAAGTCTTTCCAGACGGGATCCTTACACAAAATGAAACGCCATCATACATATCCTTTATAAGATTAATGTATAGGACAAGTACTTGTCTTTTCTCCCAAACTCTCTGCAATATCTCCCTTAGGACTGAATCACAAGCCTTCTCCAAATCAATAAAAAATATATGGAGGTTCTTCTTTTTAGCTCTATAAATCTCCATTATTTGACTTGTTTGCGAATGAATAAAAAAGAAAACGGAAAAAGTGCAGAATAAAATAAGATCAGTTTAGGAAACTTGCAAGCATGTCTAAAACAAATAAATATGTAGCAAAAGAAAGCCCTTGGTCTTAAACAAGAGCGTTGGTTGGAGATGGCCGTGCTTGACCAACTGCAGTAGAGAACGATTATGGTGGCTAGAGCAACGACTGTCGTGGAGTGTAAGAAAGAACGGTTGGAGGAGCAACTCGATGTGGAGGCGGCCGCTCTCAACGACGACGCTTGCGGCAGAGTTTTTCAGCTAGGATGAAGCCCATGTCTTTAGCGATTGTGATGGAGCCGCTAGCGCCAATGAGGTCCAGAGCCAGCAAAGGAACGACAAAAGAGAGATATGCCTTGGCGGAGTGGTGCTGAAGTTTCTGGTCATTGTGATAGGAGGCTTTGGAGTCGAGCCTAAGCTCGATATGTTCTAGGGCTTCGAGCCCTAATTTCCGGTCTCCCCTTTGATCAGTGCCGTCCTTCCTCTCTTCTAGTTGGAGGGGGAGATAGTTAGGAAGAGATCGAGAGGGCTGTGGCGATGGAGTTGAGCGAGAGGCTAATCGCGTCCGTCGTTGCTGTAGACGAAGAGTGAATGAGGCACAAGCAGGGCAGCGAAGGGGAGAGGGTCTGGAGGTTGAAGATTCTGACATTAGCTCCCCAATGGCTGAAGTTAATACCACTTTTTATTTTTTAAAAAAATTTAAAGATGCCTTGGTCCTAATGCCCTTTTAGCTTGGCAAGCCCATCTTGGACCTGTAACAATAAACGTAAGGAAACATTAGTTAGTCAGCCAGAAGCTTATGGGCCTTTTATTTTAGCTTATAAAGTGGTGTGTCAAATGTGAGGATCCACACGTTTATAATTTTATGTTTCTAGAAACTGCCTGGTATTATGAAGATTTTCAATAAATTACAGATTTTGATCTTATAGCTAAGCATTTGAGGATATTCAAATATATAGGGATAGCTTCTCATACTGCCGTGGACGTATCATGATGGCACATTGTATCTTAACATGGACATATATGAAGGAGGCACACAAATATAGTGGTTAGTCTTGAGGTTAATTGCAAGGGAGCAAATTTCGAGGTTTTGATATCATTTTGATATTTTTAGGAGTTTTTATGAGTATACATGTAGATTTATATTATTATTGTGATGCAAATTATGCACAAAATTTGGTGAAAATGTTAGAATTCGCTCAATACAAGTACTTTGACATCGTGAATCAGCGATTCATCAACAGCCCATTCATTATTCCAAACAACTCAAGCATCATAACAGTTCCCTCTACCGAACCAGCGTTATCCTCCTCAAAGAAAATGTTATTGTTGGCATGCTACATGATCGACAAAGAAACATCTCCAACATTAAAGCCAAAGAAGAAATCACCATTATCACCCTAGAAACCATCTTGGCTAGGAAATTCGCCACTGAAATAAAGAGTAGTGGTGCCAACAGGCACCACCGAGGAACAAGTCATTGTGGTTGAACACCCCCACCCTTTCTTCCATTCTTAGCGCGAGTAATATGGTGTTGTTACACATCCTTTCATCCACTTGATTAACTCATCAGGAAATCCCCTGCGATGTGTGGAGACCAAAATGAATATCTACTAATCTACATAATTGTATGCCTGGTAGAAATAAACCTTCCACAGAAAACCTTTCGTCTTCTTCCACTTCCAGTCAGCAACGATCTTTTAATCCATGAGAATCCCATCCATCACATGCGTTTAAGGATTAAGTGCCGTCCGAGTGGGGCCAATTATGGGGCCACGGACCTTGCACTCTACTGACCAACACCTTACCACAATGAGATAGTTGGCATTTGACAGAGTATTAGGCCGCATGTCCTCCACCCGGCTTACTTCATCCTACATTGGCAGAATAAATAAGAGGGAACGATTCAATCTCTCGAACCCACAGTTCCTGTGTCCCCTCTATTTTAGATTTTACAAGTAGTTTAAGCCTTGGTATTATCATCTTCCTATCCTGCAACATGCTTTTACATTTGAAATGCTGAGATGTAACTATTTGAATTTAAAAATATAAGTTAAATTAAACCCGGTGTTTTTGTGTGCTTTTTAATGTATTGAGCAGAATGATTTGGCTGGGAAAATGGAGGAAGCTGATCTTTTTACAAATGAATCACATCCTCAGTTTAATTTGATGAAGGTATTTAGTTTTCGTTTTTGCCTTATTCCTTCATTGTTTCTATGTGAAACATCGACCAAAACCCCTTCCGGCATTGCAGAAAGAAGTCCAGAAGTCCAGAAACAAACAAATAGTAGAATTGTTTGATTACGGCATTGGAATTCATCATGCTGGGATGTTACGCTCTGATAGAGGCTTGATCGAACGCCTTTTTTCGCAAGGCCTTCTGAAAGTTCGTTTAATTGAATTATCAACAAACTGTAGAATTCCCAAATGCTTTATAATCATGTCTTGCTGGTATCAGGTCCTTGTGTGCACGGCAACATTAGCGTGGGGAGTAAATTTGCCTGCTCACACAGTCATCATAAAGGTAAGCCCGAACTTTCTGGTACATGTTATGGTACTGAAGTTTGTCGATATTGTAAGTTATGCATTCTCATTGGATACTATCCTCCTTTATTAGACAACTACAGTACCATTTAGCCTTAGGTCAAAACTGGCTTTCGCGCAAGTCAAAGGTGTCTTCCTGTTAAGTGGAGGGTCTCTGGTTTGAGGTGTCAAACAACCTCTTCCAAATATGTTGGGGATGTCTTCGTGCAATAAACCCCAAAGAGGTCCTCCCTCTGTCGTGGCTATACACTGGTGGAGGTATGCACCTCTGTTATGTGACCTATAACCCCTAGATTATGACTCGGTTCCTTATGTAAGGTGTGAAGATTACTACTGCCAGAAATGTATTCAAGCTGAGTAAATGATTCTTTGGATGATGGATCATTTAGCCACCTATTTTTATTGTGTCCATCCGCCTCCTTTCAATAGTTCTATGGCAGAGTGTCCTAATCTCTTATTAAGGAGACATGGGTTTGTGCGAATTCATATGGCTTTTCCATCTAGTGAGCGGTTTCCCATGTAAATCAGGTCTGCTGTGGTTATTACATCTTTGTTTCAACATGGTATACAACTGTGTTTGCCAGTGTTGCAAAATTCGGTAATTGGTCGGAGTAGTCACTGATTAAAGAATAAACGGTATTCGGATGATTATTCGGAATTATTCAATTACATATTTTTAATTATTGTAAATATCATTGTAGAGATATTCTATGTTCCCATGTACTTCTTCGGTTATTTTATTTCTTTATGTCTATCTTATGTAATTTACCCATAGGTCTCTACTTTATATAATAGAGCTTAGGTTTCCTAGGAATAAATGCATCTATTTTTTTTTCCAACATGGTATCAAAGCGACGGTCCTAGACTAGAGTTCGGGTGTCCAAAACCCTAACCTCACCTTCCACCCCACGTGCAACCCCCGCCCGTGTGTCGCTCTCACGTGCCACCCACGTCGCCCCTGCATGCCAACCACCCACGTGCATCCCCCGTGCGCCGCTCCCGCACGTATCCCCCGCGCGCCGCCTCTGCGCGCAGCCCCCGTGCATCGGTCCCCTCGTTTGCTTGATGGATTTGGGTGCACAAGTCTACATATCCATTCAAATCCACATATGTTTGTGTAGACATTCACTTTTTTGTCTTCACAACCCTAGTCTTCTACCTCTGGCGATATGTCTGAGAACAAAGTAGATGTACCCGCCACAGACGCTTTCAGAGGTCCAACGCATATTGTCAAAATGGACGTGACAAATTATGAGCTCTGGGCTATGCAGTTCATGAGCCTTATGAAGTCAAATGATAAGAAACATATTTTTACCGAGGAGGAGCCGATGGAGAAGACTGGGGTATACACATCATGGGAGGCGGACGACACCTATGCCAAAGTTTGGCTCTCTGGTACGTTGACGATTGAGATCGCCTCCGGCAATGTGGGATATCCTTGCAGCAACATATTCTCAGACGAGGAATGGGATAAAGATCCTTCAACTCCAGCATAATATATTCACTGTTAAGCAGAATGGACGGCCCCTGCGTTTGTTGTATACATCATTGAGAGGGATGTTTGGGAACCTACATATCTTCATGCCTCTCACTTCCATCCCTGAGCAGCAGAAGACATATAGGAATGCTATCATGGTTGGTGTATTCCTAGATGCTCTTGATCTTGAATATGATGCTGCTCGCTCCCAGATCCTCACAGATGCTACAATTCCTCCCATGGAGGAAGCTTTCCGCATGCTTAACAGGATTACTGTTTTGTCCCCTACTAGTAGCCAGACTTCTTCGGCTATGGCAGCCTCCCAAGGCAGAGGAGGCTCGTCTACTTTCCGTGGACGTGGACCCCATGGTAGAGGGGGTTGAATCCGTCAGCTCTGCACGTTTTGTCATAGTCCTTGCCATTCAGAGGATACATGCTATTCCAAGCATGGTTTTCCTCCATCGACCGAGTAGTGGAACATGTTGAGTCTCCAGCAGTTCCTACCTCAGATTAGCGGTTTGATGACCTCATGGTCAGACCGAGGGATATTATGCCTCCTTCCGCTTGACCATCTCTAGGAGGCATTCAGATGTGGCAGATTCTGCTTCTGCTAGTACCTCTGCTACAACTATCACCTCAGGTAGTACTTATGCTTTTACATCTTGTCATGAATATGAGATTACTGAGTGGATTCTGGACTCTGGGGCGATACATCATTTATGTGGAGTCAAACAACAACTTGCATCCTATAGACAGGTTCCTCCAGAGAGAACAATTGTGATAGCCGATGAGACTCATTCCCGAGTCACAAGATAGGGGGAGATCACTTTGACGCCCTCGATGCGTTTGCAGAATGTGCTACATGCTTCTGATTTCTCTATGAATTTACTTTCTATTAGTTAGATTACAAAGGATTTGCATTGCCAAGCTATTTTTGATCTATCGTTTATTGTTTTTCTAGACATTCTTATGAGTAGAGTGATTAGATGTGGCCGTGAGCAGGATGAGCTTTATCATTTGGTTCGGACTCCCTCTGCTGGCGTCTCCTCTCATTCGTCTGGACCAGTCTCTCCATTCACTTGGCAACTTCGGTTTGGTCATCTACCTCTTCAGAATATGTGTCACATGTTGCTGTAGATTTCACCAGGATCTTCCTTCCAGTGCGAGGTGTGTCAACTGGGAAAGCATCACCGGTCTGCTTTTCCTAGTCGTCAGGGTCGGAGCAATAACTCCTTTTTTGAGTTATTTCATGTTGACATTTGGGGTCCGAGTCGTGTTCCTGATCACCAGAGACACATGTTTTATCTTGTGGTTGTGGATGATTTTTCTCGGTTGTCATGGGTTTTTGTTTTGAAAAATAAGTCTGAAGCAGGGGATGCGATGAAAACTTTTATTAATGAAGTGCATGATGTTTTCTCCACCTCTGTAAAATTTGTGCGAACTGATAATGCTTTGGAATTCTATACTCGCGCTCTATCTCACTTTCTTTCATCTCGTGGGATTATGCATCCGACATCTTGTGCTTACACTTCTCAGCAAAATGGTGTTGCTGAGAGAAAGCATCATCATCTACTTGATATTACTTGGACTCTTCTCATTCAGAGTTGTGCTCCACATTCGTTTTGGGGTGATGCGATTCTTATAACATGTTATTTAGTGAATCACATGCCCTCGTCTGTCTTGGATGAGAAAATTCCTTTCTCTTTTGCTTTCCCTGAGAAGGAGTTATTCTCACTCACTCCTCGTGGGTTTGGTTCTGTTGCTTTTGTTCACCAGTTGGTTCCAGGTCTTGACAAGATCTCTCCTAGAGTTGTCAAATGTGTGTTTGTTTGGTACTCCAAGATCCAGAAGGGATACCGATGTTATGATTCTTTACGCAAAAAATACTATATCAGTGCTGATGTCACATTTTTTGAGTATGTGATGTATTTCTCTCTAATAGGTGACATGTTGGCTTCATCAGACTCAGATGATGAGGTTTACATGCCGTCCCTCCTATGAGTCATTCACCACCACCTCCTCCCGTGCCCGTGGTTCCACCACCGTCACAACCTCCACCACCACCACCACCTCCTCCACCTCCTCCTACTACCCAGTCACATGTGCCCATTACTCCATCATTACCTAAATTCTATTCCCGTCGGACTGCTTCTGCTCATGGACATCGCCCATCATCCAGTATGCCCCAGGTTTGTTTTGATATCATGATTTCTAACGATGTGTCTGAAGATCTATCTGTGCATGAATCATTGCAGGAGAATAGCCCACAGATGGAAGATGTTCCCAATGACCTGGATATACCTATTGCAGTTCACAAGCAAAAGCGGTCTTGTGCTTCCGACCCTCTTGCTTCTCAGGTCTCCTTTCATCGTCTAACATGGAAATTTCATAGATTTGCAATAGCTCTATCTGTCATGGCAATTCCACGGAATTATTAGGAGGCATTGAAGGATAGTTGCTAGCGCTTGGCTATGGAGGAAGAAATGGCTGCGTTGCAGTTACGTGGTACATGGAGTTTGGTGTCTGCTCCTCCAGAGGCGTCCGTTGTCAGTTGCCAATGGGTGTTTATAGTTAAACATCATGCAGATGATAACCTTGATCGCTACAAGGTAAGATTAGTGGTACGCGACTTTACTCAAACCTACGACGTGGATTAGTTGGACACGTTTTCTCCAGTGGCTCGTCACTCTACATTGTGTGTCCTACTTTTAGTAACAGTAGTACGTGATTGGTCTTTGTTTCAATTGGATGTTAAAAACACATTTCTGTATGGAGATCTACAAGAGGAAGTTTACATGCAACAACCTCCGGGGTTTGCTGCTGAGGGGGAGCGTCCGCATGTTTGTAGACTCCATAAGACGATATATGGCCTTAAACAAAGTCCAAGGGCATGGTTTCAGAAGCTCTCGGATCTGATTGAGAAGTAATGGTTCAAGAGGTCTAATGCAGCCCATTCACTCTTTGTGTAGAGGACACCTAGAGGTACTGTTGTCATAATGGTTTATGTTGATGCTATTCTTGTTACAAGAGATGATATGCATGGGATAAAGTTGGCAAAAGAGTTCCTAGGCCGTCAGTTTGTCACTAAGGATCCATGCACCCTAAGGTATTTCTTAGGGTTGGAATTTGCTAGGAATGAGTAGGATCTTGTAATGACCCAAAGAAAGTATATTACATACATGCTTGTTGAGACGGACATGATTGGGTGTCGACCCTCTACTACTCCTATGGATCCTAGCATGAAGTTATACGATGATGATACATATGAGGTTGATAAGAGGAGATATAGAGAGATAGTAGGAAAGTTCCTTTTTGTTACTATTACCTGACCAGATATCTCTTTTGCAGTGAGTCGAGTGAGTCAGACTCATTTCATGGAACAACCTCGACAAGTACATATGGATGCTATATACATGATATTGAGATATCTAAAATCTTCTCCAGGTACATGATTACTTTTCAGGAAAGGAGCAACTCTCTCTGTATCTACATGTGCTGATGCTGACTATGCAGGGTGTCCTAAAGATAGGAAGTCTACTTCGGGCTTTGCAGTATTTGTTGGCCGTTCTCTTTTTTCTTGGAAAAGCAAGAAACAAATAGTTGTGGCTAGATCAAGCCGAATCTGAGTATAAGGCTATGGCACAGGTAACTAGGTAAGTACATAAATGATGTGGGTTTGAGCAGTGTTAGTAGATTTGCATGTAGATATTCCTCTACCCATGCAGTTACAATCAGATTCTTTAAATCCAGAATCTGGACATGAGAGCAGGACCAATATAATAAGATAATCTCGAGTGATTTGATGGTCCTGCTGAAGCTGAGCTCCTTGATGTCAAGCCGGAAAAGAAAAGCTCTTAATGTCATCCTCTTCTCTATCTCACTAGCACTCACTAAGCTCGGGACGTTCTGTCAATCAGGGAAGGTTTTTGATGACAAGACCTGTTGTGATAATCAAGCTGCCTTATTCATTGCAAACAACCCCGCATTCCATGAGAGAACGAAAGATATTAAGGTAGACTGTCGTTATACTAGAGACGTGATTCAAAAGGGTTTGATTTCTACCTCTCATGTTAGTTCAGGAGAGCAAACAACAGATATCTTTACCAAGGCATTACATAGAGGACCATTTCAGAAGTGTTCGTCCAAGCTGAGCATGATTGACATTTATGCTCCATCTTGAGGGGGAGTATAGAAATATTTCTATGTTCCTATGTACCTTTTCAGTTATTTTATTCCTTTATATCTATCTTATGTAATTTACCCATAGGTTTCTCCTCTATATAAGAGAGCCTAGGGTTCCCAGGAATAAACACATTTATTATTTTTCCCAACAATATTAATTATATCAAATACATATATTTTTATAGGGGGCCTTTTCAATAGGACATGGTCCTTCCATCTTTAAGGAAGGCCAACGATCATAGCCATTAGATTCAAATCTAACGGCATCACCAATTTGTTTGTCCAAAAGGGTATTTTGATCTTCATCTATTGCATTAATTATACATACCATTTAATATTTCGTAATACTGAATTTTGCTAGATCTATTTTTGATATTTTTTCACAATGCTTTATTTAGATAATGTCCTATTTTGTGCCGGGTGACATTACGTGGGGTGGATGTTTGTCTTCTCGCATGTTTTTTTGTAGAATAAGTGGTTCCTTTTGTAGCGATTGAATGCTTTTTGTATAATCCGTGGTTCCTTTTGTAGCGTTTGAATGCTTTTTGTATAATTCGTGGTTCCTTCAAAATTCATTAGTCATTTGTAAAGTTTGTGTGGTACTTTGTAGAATATAATTCATATTAGTATTATAATAGTGATTTATGTGAAATCTGCAATTTTTTTGTAAATGTTGCATGACATTCTATAGAGAGACGTCAATTTCGTAAGATACACATCCGAAATGTATAGTACATGTCCAAAATGTATAATACGTGTCCAAAATGTATAAACACATCAAATATACAATGTGTCTAAAAATTACAATTGTTATCCGTGCCCAATCGATATGTAAAAATACACATCAAATATGCATAATATATATCAAAACTATATAATACACATAAAAAATTGCATAATACACATGAGATATTCAAGATATAATGGTTGCATGGCCTCCTTGCGCTACCACCACCGTGTTACACATGCTGTCATCGATCTACGCATTGTCTTTGATGCCTACGTGAAGATCTACATACTCCGTCGTCGATCTACGCCTTGTCGATGCCGCCTGCGTAAAGATCTACTCACGTCGTCATCGATCTATGCATTGTCGATGCCGCCTGCATGAAGATCTTTACACGTCGTCGTCGATCTACGCATTGTCGGTGCCACCTACGTGAAGATATACGCACGTCGTCAACGATCTACACGTCGCCGTCAATCCACTTCCACATTGCCATGACGCCGAGTATGATGCTAGAACCGCTCCAAGAACCAGCTTACCATATGCTGCCATGATCAACTCCGCTCACGCATTGGCTGGAGTACAGCCTTTGATGATAGCGGAGAGACGAGCGATGACTGCCATCGTGCACATCCTCCTCTTCCTCCCATTTTTTCATATGAGGTTAGGGTTTTGAAATGGTTTGTTCGCAACGTGAATGACAAATTAGGAAAGAGATAATAACATGCCTTTATTTATGGATGCGTGAGATCATTGGCCTTCCATAGGGATGGAAGGACCATGTCCTGTTGGAAAGATATCCTATTCTTATATACATATATGGTCATCAATTATCAAGATAAAAATTTCAGTTGAATTTTAGACAAAATCAAGATGTACAAATTGGTTGGTTTAATACCAAAATAAGAGGAACTGCATAATAACTTCACTTCTGTTTTATTATGGTAGTTGAAGTCATTTAAAAAAAGAAGACACCATGCTAAAAGTAAGATGAAGCTTTGATATTTTGGTGATATTAGTATAAATCAGAATCGATGAAAATAAAATCGTCAAGAACAAAGCCTTTTCCCACACAAGTAAAAATAAAATATATAAAGAAATATTTTTTTCAACAATCAACCAGTAGTCAGCCAAATAGTCATATCGACTATTCAGTTGTACCGAATGTTGACCGAATATTGATTATTCAGTTGGTCACCCTGGTGCACGTCATAGTCAGACCGATTATTCGATCAAGTTGTCTGACTATTGCAATAGTAGTGGTTGCGATACACATGTGATGATGGATCCTTAATGGTATGTTTTTTTTCTTTTTTAGTTCATCATTTTTTTGGTAGAGACTAGGTAGATGGCGATTAACTTTTACGCGATTTCTCTTTCTGGCAATCAGTTTTTTGACATTATGGTTATGCACTATGGGTGGTTGTAGTAACAATTTGGTTATGTCGATCAATTTTTTCTCTTACTCATCGCAAGCTTGTTTAGAAAGGATTAAACATGATTTTTGGGAGGATTTGGATTAAGATGATGCAAGCAATCTTACATAGAGAGATGATTTGCATATGCGGAGATTTCAATGGATATGTAGGAAAGGATGCTTGAGGGTATACTCGTGTTTATCGGGGCTGCCGCTTCAGATTTAGAAGTGAAGTGGGAAAAGATATTGTGGATTTTTTGACCTTTTCATATCAAACACTCTCTCTAAGAATAGGGAGGAGCACCTTAATTACTTGTAAGAGGGATCCAACTAAAACACATAGATTACTTTGCGATGAGGAGAAGAGATCAATTGTGCTGCAAAGATAGTAAAGTAATCCCAGGAGAGATCTTGATACCTCAACATTGATTGCTAGTCTTGTATATGTAGATAAAATGGTTGGTGAATAAAATGATGGTTCCCAAGACCATTAAAATTAGATGATGGAATCTTCAATTCAAGCAAGCAAGAAAGTATCAAGGAGAAGATTTTAAAAGACTTATCTTTGGAATGTAACGGAAGTGCAAACGAGATATGAGAGTCGGTAGCATCTTGTATACAAAGGATTGCCAAAGAGATGCTAGACGAGTATAAAGGAGGAATTCCAAGTCAAAAGGAGGCTTGTTGGTGGAGTGAAGGGGTGGAAGAAAAGCTTGAGATTAAAAGAGCTTTCTTAAAGGCTATGTATAAGGATAAAAGGGAGGAAACTATCACAAACTACACAATAACAAAGAAGAATACAAAAAGGGCTGCAAATGAAGTGGAAACAAAAGCCTACGATGTTTTGTACAAAAAGCTTAACTATAAGGAGGCTAGAAGGATATATTCAGATTGGATAATACAAGAGAAGGAAAAATTAAAGATCTTTCTTATGTGAGATGTATTAAGGACGATGAATGATATGTTCTTGTTAAGCGTCTAGATGTAAGGAGTATTTTCATAAGATTTTCATTGAACACATGATTAAAGAGATCACTTTGGGACTGTTGAGATATTCATCTCTTTATGTGTATTTCTTATTTCCATTTTTTCTTTGTACGTCTTATGTAATTTACTCAAGGCTTTTCTCCTATATAAGAGAGCCCTAGGTCTCTATGAAAGCAAGCCATTCTATTTTTTCCACATGGTATCAGAGCGACGATCCTAGACTGGAGCTTGACCTAATCAGTACCCCACCACCATCCCTCCCTCTTCTTAGCGCCACTGCTGGCCCTGGGGGCACAACCAGCACCACCGATGGGTGCAACCAACGCCACCGACCCCAAGGGGCCCAACCAGCATCGTCACCAGCACTCGAGGGGCCCAGCGTCGCCACCACCAGCCCCAAAGGGGTGCTGCCAGCGCAACCACGACTCTCCTCTGCCGCTTCCAACACCATCATTCGTCTCCTCCACGATTCCATGCCATTTTCAGCCCTCCTAGGGCTTTTTTAGGTCTGATTCGGTCTGATTTTGACTGGAAAACATGATTTCAGATCGATAAATCGTGTTTTCCTGCCATAACAAGCACCGGGGATTGACGAGGATGGACATATGAGTCTTCACATATGCCGAATCCTCTATATGATCGTATAGACATCATCTATGACGATCTATCCCCAATCGAGTTCCGTCGTGGTCTCCTTTTTTCACATCATGTCAGAAAGCAAGGGCAAAGTGTTTTCTTCTACTGTTGGCTTCAAGGGCCCGGCTCTCATCATGAAGATGGATGGGACCAACTACGTGTTATGGTCCATGCAATTTGTCACTCTCATACAGTGTAGCAACAAGTAACATATTCTGACAAAGCTAGTGCCAACGGATGGAGAACCTGCTTCATAGAAGCAAGACAATGCATATGCTCGTATTTGGCTCTCCGGGACGCTCACCACGGAGATTGCAAATGAAATTGTGAATCAGCCTACGACCAAGGCGATGTAAGATATCCTTGCTATCACATATGGTCAAGCGAAGAATGCGAGCAAGATTCTCCAGTTGCTATATGACATAATCTCGACCAAGTAGAATGATCAACCTCTTCATGCCCACTTCTCGCATCTTCGAGGCATGTTCGAGCGACTCCATGGCTTTATGCCTATTACTACCAACACATAGCAACAACAAACATATCGAAATGCCACTATGTCAAGGGTCTTTTTGTCATATCTTGATTCTGAGTACGATGAAGTACATACTCAACTGCTTACTAGAGAGACTTTACCAACGATGGACGAAGTAAACAAGTGGTTGAGCAGAATTATTGGTTCATCCACTACCATGCATGACCTCAAATTTCAGCGAAATTCGATCGAATTTCTGTCGAATATCAATATCCAGTCGAAATCGAAATTCGATCAAAATGACCGAAATATGGGGGTTCTAGTACAAAAAATGACCGAAATGACCGAAATTTCGATCGAAATTCCACCGAAATTCCATCGAAATTCTGTTTTGGTCGAGAATTGGTGATCGAAACCGACATTTAAGGCCTTGCTACCATGGTCCCAACCCCCTTTGCAATGGCCGCTTCTTGCGACCGGGGGGGGGGGGGTACTTCACAGTTTCGTGGGCGAGGATCTCGTGGTCGAGGAGGACGTCAGCATGGACCTTGTACATATCGCCACCATCCATGTCATTCCGAGGATACATGCTATCAGAAGCATCGGTATCTTGCATCTACCCGTGTAGCTAAGTAGACTGAGACTACTCCGGCTCCCTCTCATGATATGAGGCTTGGTGATATTGTCTCTCGAATGAGAGAGATAATGACCACACTGACTACACCTGCTACATGATCTTCAGACGTTGCAGCCATTTCCAGAGCCTCTACGTGTTCTTCATGTATAGCTTGTGGGGTAGTGCAAATGGATCTTTATGGTAAAGTAACGGGCAGGTGGCAGTATGGATTGCTACAAGGCGAGGCTTGTATTGTGAGGGTTCACCCATACGTATGGGGTGGACTACCGGGATACCTTCTCACCGGTGGCTAGACATTCAACCTTGCACATTCTCATATCAATTCTATGACTCATGATTGGCCGCTTTACCAACTTGATGTGAGGAATGCCTTTCTATATGGAGATATACACGAGTAGGTGTATATATAGTAGCCTCCAGGATTTGCTACTGAGGGGGAGTCTCAGAAGGTGTATAAGCTCCACAAAGCGATTTATGGCTTGAAGCTGAGTCCAAGAGCTTGGTACCAGAATCTCTCAGAGTTGATAGAGCACTAGGGATTTGTGTGGTCCACTACTGATCAATCACTATTTGTTCAAAGGACACCGAGATGTACAATTGCTATGACATAATTGTCATTGGTGATGATGAACAGGGTATTCATGTTGCTAAGGAGTTCCTAGGTCAGCAGTTTGTGACTAAGGATCTGGGTAGTCTACGTTACTTACTCGGATTAGAGTTCGCCAAAAACCAGCGTGGTCTTGTAATGACCCCGAGGAAGTTTGTGACTAATCTTCTACTGGAGACAGGTATGACAGAGTGCAGGCCTTCTATACCCCTGTGGATTCGAGCATGAGATTATATGATGATGACACTGAGGTGGTAGATAAGAGGAGATACATGGAGCTTGTTGGGAATCTCCTTTATACTACTAGGCCAGACATATCCTTTACTGTGAGCAAGGTAGTTCTTGGAGCAGCCTAGACAGGTACATATGGATGCTGTCCCTTTGATTCTGAGATATTTGAAGACTTCACTAGGTACTGGTCTTATAGTCAGGAGAGGTGCATCTCTTGAGGTGACAACTTGTGCAAATGCAGATTATGCATGATGCTCTATATACAAGAAGTCTACATTTGTCTTTGTAGTTTTTGTTGGGAGCTCACTCGTGTTATGAAAAAGCAAGAAGCAGACAATGGTTGCTAGATCCAGTGCAGAGTCTTAGTACATGGCCATAGCTTCGGGGAGCACATAGATGATGCGGGTTAGGTCGGTTTTGACTGATCTTGCTATTGAGGTACCTCTTCCCATGAAGCTTCTATGCGACAATCAAGCAGCTTTTTTTATTGCAAATGATCCTGCATTCCATGAACGGACCAATCATACAGAGGTGGATCGCCACTATACCAAAGACATGATCTAGAAGGGACTCATATCCACCTCCCATGTCACTACTGGAGATCAGACTGCATATATATTCACCACAACACTTGCTAGAGGTCCTTTTCAGAGATGCTGTTCCAAGCTGAGCATGATAGACATATGTGCTTCATCTTGAGGGGGAGTGTTGAGTTATTCGTATCTCTTTATGTTTATTTTTTTTCTATTTCTTCTTAGTACCTCTTATGTAATTTACTAGTGCTTTTCTCCTATATAAGAGATCCCTAGGTCTCTATGAAAGCAAGCCATTCTATTCTTTCCACAGGGAAATTAGCTAGTAGTGAAAGTCACCTGAATCGTGTGAGCTATATATGAATACGAAGGAAGGATGTAGAGGATGCTTTGAAGGTTATGAAACTTGGAAAGGTGTTGGATCTGATGACATTCTTATAGAAGTATAGAGAATTCTAGGTGAACTGTGGCTTGATTTGGCTCACAAATTTATTCAATGTTATTTGGTGAAGCAAGAATGCTCAAAGAATGGATGAAAAGGATCATAATGCTCTCTACAAGAATAATGGAGACATTTAAAATTGTTCGAATTACAAAGGCATTAAATTGATGAGTCATACTATGGAAATTTGGGAACATGAAATTGAAAGAAGTCGAGACAAGTTTCCAAAGTATCAGAAGATCATTTTGGATTCATGTCAGGTTGCTCAACTAGTGAAGCTATCGACCATTTCGTATCATGTCAGGTTGCTCAACTAGTGAAGCTATCCACCTATTTAGGAGAACAATGGAGATTTATGGAGCTAAAAGGTAGAGCCTTCATATGATTTTTATTGATTTAGAAAAGGCTTATGATTGTGGGAAAAAGGCTTTGTTGTTGTTTGGAGAAGGTTTATGATTCCATTCCATGGGAGATCTTGTGGAGAGTTTTGGAGGAGAGACAAGTACCTGTCCAATACATTAACCTTAGAAAGAATATGCATGATGGGGCTTCATTTTGGTAAGGATCACGTTGGAGAACATGCATGAGTGGAAGAGACATGATATCCATATGTATCGGTTGACTTGAGAAGGAGAGATGCCTATTGTTTTTTAACATGTTGCCTTAAAAGCAAAGGAAGATATGTCTTACTATTGGGGTGATAGTTGGGAGAGTACTGTGGTCTAGAAAAGTATTGGGATGAGATTTTGAAGTAAAGGATCTTCATTTTCCTCGTTAGTCTCGATATTGAATTTGAGGCCACGAGGAAACACCTTCTTACCACTGGAATAAGGTCCAAGATTGAGGAAGTGTTTGACATTATCGAGTCTGAAGAAAAATGTCGCATGATTATGGATATCCGACCGTATTACAAACTGAGTTGATTACGCAACCCGACTGTATTACAAACTGAGTTGATTACGCAATCGACTCAATTGTTTATAGCTAAATAATCCTAATAGCCCCAATATCAAAGTAAAATATATAATGAATAATACGAGTAGAATTAAAATGATCTTACAGAGTAAGGAGCATGCTCATAAATTGATCGCAGAACACCAGAGCTATAGGCATGAAGAATGAAAAATAAAGAGCTCTTGTTGTGTGTTGAACAAGTGAGGTATACGGTCCAATTTATAGGGCTAGAGACCCCGTAGCCATTGACTGTGAAAAGTAGTCATTGTGAACAAATCGGGAAAAAGTCACCTTCAAGAATCTTCTTGAAATGGAATATGATTGATGATGATACAAAGAATGATGAAGACGCGAAGAGAGCATCTCAATTGTTGAACATGGAAGCCCGGTGACATGCTCTTGCTCGAGACCTGGGACATTTACGGCCGTACCCTTGTCCATTCTGGATGCTACCAAGAAGGACCCCGCTCTTGGGTCAATTGCAATCATCTGCAACCGTTTCTTCATTATTACATCGATACCCTTGCAAAAGTTAAGATGAAGTTTTATTATTTATTTTTATTACACATATACCCCAATCTTTTTTAATTAATATCTTGCAAACCAGATATTTTAACATTTCATTCTTTGACCATTGTGTAACAAATGTAATGCTCTATCTTTCGACATATTGTAGACCTCAATCATAGTCCAATTGATTTCATTATGATTTTTGGAATACAACTTGGATTCTGAGCTTCTTTATTCAATGTTAAATTCATACTTTCTCAGAAAATTGCAGAAAAATTCTTGTTTGAAAGAGGATTGAAATCCTATTCTGGGAACTACTCAGTTGTTAGTGGTAAACGAATAGATGAGTACATTAGAAACTTGATGAGTACATTAGAAACTTTGTCTCCTGTTTTATTAAACGCCATCGAAGTTGGGCTCTGATTGAACTATTTTGTGAGATTCAAGTTTGATGTGAAAATAAAATTAGTCTTGTGTGCATCATGATTTGATCTATCACTGATAATTTTATTGGATTTTTAAGAGATCATCTAGTTGGTTTAAAAATCCACTTATTGCAAAACAGAATATATGCATTCTGCATTTTTATTTCGTCCATATTATCCCCCAAAAAATCTGGAAAATTTATCGTAGCAGCATCTCATTGTTGTTTGCCTACCAGATTTTTTGTTTTTGCATAGTATTGCATTTTTATCTTTAGATTTGAAAAAGACCAAGAATACATCTTGCATCATATTTAATTTACCTTGCATGGAAAAAATTACAAAAAGTAGTTTTGTATTCCTTACGCATGCATCTTCAAGGGAAAGATAATTGCTTTATTTTTGGATCTCAATCTGACATTCAAAAATTTCATGCAAAAGGTGTATTTCCCTTTATTCATTTCTCAAAGTTGCATTCATTCGCGTTTCTTTGGCCGTGGCTTTGGCGTCTGTTCGCGTTTCTTTGCCTATTGAGTACCTCGGCATGGCTCTGGCTTTGGGGAGAACGAGATTCCGTGACTGGCTTAGGGTGGTGGAGAAAGTGGATATGAGATTGGCGGGGTGGAAAGCTGCTATCCTGTCGGGGGGGGGGGGTAGATTGGTTCTGCTCAAGGCTGTATTATCTTCCATACCAACTTATTTTATTGCTAACCGCCAGATTCCGAAGGGGATTCGTGCGAGGCTGGAAAAGAGGATGCGCACGTTTTTGTGGGGGAGTCACTCAAATGGCCGTAGGGGGATCCATCTAGTGGGATGGGAGGATATCACGCGTAGTAAGGATTTGGGGGGTTTGGGGGTGAAATCAATTGAGCAGATGAATGAGGCGTTTTTGCTTAAATGGGCAGGTAGGGTCTAGGGCCCGAGGGAAGTTCTCGTCTGCTAAAGTCATAGCGAATGCACCTCACACTCCTCTGTCTACCTGTATCCGATAACAGGAGGAGAGTGCTGATAGTCGTTAATCATTTCCCAATTGCCAGGAGCCACGTCTATTCGACCTTGGCCTTTCCCTTGGTGGTTCGAAGCATATATGGGGTGAAGGGAGCGCCTCATTCGCAGTTTAATAATCTGTCAGCCATGACACCTTTTTGGAGGGGCGTGGTGAAGGCTTTTGTGGAAAATATAGCTCTCTTCAGACCAGTTATTGGGAGGGGGGAGACCTTCTCTTTTTGGGTGGATGATTAGACGGGGACGGGAGCTATATGCTCTCGTTTCCCCCGACTATATGCCTTGGCGGAAAATAAGCTGTGCTCTGTGAAGGACTGCTGGGTGGATGGGACTTGGTGGCCAACTTTCTCCGCTAATTTCTCGGATAAGAGATTTGATGAATTCTTGGAGCTGCTTGACGCCATGAGGGAGGTGGGGGCTCCTAGCGGGGGAAGAGATCACTGGTGTTGGAAAGATGGACCGTTCTCAGTCAGGGGGGCTTACGGGGCCATCTCCAGGCCGCCACCGGCAAACTCGGAGCTGCTGAGCAGGGACTGTGCAACTATTTGAGCCAATAACCTTCCTGAGAGAATTGGGATCTTCCTGTGGCTTCTTAGGAGGAATAGGGTGATGACACGTGATCGGTGCGTCAGGCTCCTGGGCTTCATTGCGAACAGATGCCTGATTTGTGATAGTGCGATTGAATCTGTAGAACATCTATTTTTCTCTTGTCCTGTGGTACTTCAAGTTTGGCAGGAGGCTGATGTTGCTTGGTGCTGCTTCGACGACTTTCAGGCCTTTTGGAATTCGATCTACGAGAATAGGGATAGACCAAGGAGGGAGCGGTTGTCTGCCATGGCTATTCTCTGGGCAATCTGGCGTGGAAGGAATGACCTGCTGTTCTCGGGACAAAGGTTTTATAAGGAGAACGTAGGTTTTTTTGTAAAGAGGCTGTTGGATGACTGGATGATGTAGTGTTTTTTTGGTGCGTCTTGGGCGTTGTACTTCTGTCCTTTTGTAGGTTCTCTTTTGGTTATGAATAAATTTTGATCGGGCGGACACCACCGAGTGTTTCCCCCTACCTGCAGACTTTCAAAAAAAAGTTGCATTCATTCGTATTTGCGTTTTATTAATTTCTTTTCAAGAAAATATGCAAAATATAAAAATAATTTGGAAAATTAATGTGTTTGATATGTGAATAAACCTCACATAAAATGTTTCCATGAATTCGACCTTCAGACTTGACAAATAAAATAAACAATTGTCTACTTAGAATAAATTTCTGATATTTTTGAGTGGTTTAATAAAGCAAGATTATTAAAAGGTAAGTATTGTGTTGTCTAATGGCACCATTGCGGGTAGCCATATCTTGAAAGGCAAAGAACCGTGTCGTCAAATCCGCCACTTTCGAATTAGAACCGACAAGAAAGAGCCTTAGACCCAACATGGTCAGTGACATCAGCCCGGGATCCCGGTGACGACATCTTGACATCGAGATTCGTGAGGACTTCGACCTCGTGTTGCTGCTCCATCACCAGGAGTCAGCCAAGCTTCTCGTTGGTCTCCGCCGACCTCCGATCGAAGCGGTCACAAGAGTCGAGATCCTTTCTCCTCCAAACAATCTCAGATGACGACAAATATCCAGCAAACATCTCTATTGTTCATCTCCTTCTCGCTTTTATTTTGTTTCTTCTTCTTGTTTTCATTGTCAATCTCCTGCAAATTCATCGATTTCAAACCCGATCTCCGCTCCTCATCCTCTACACCCCTCGCCTCCATTGTACCTCATGAACACCCCTCATATTCGGACAACATCGTGTCAGAGGCCTGCTCCTCTCCACCACATCATCGCAAGATCTTCTATACTCCTTTCCTCTTATCGCTGAATGTGAAGATCAAGACTGAGAGATTAAACCATCACACCTGCTTGTGCTAGACCACTTAACATTAGAGCTGGGGATCCAAACCTCGAGAATTACTCTCTTACAGGTACATATCACGAAACATCTTCGAACAACGAATCCCCATATGGCAAGTCTCTGTAACCACAGAACTTCAACCATCAGCAACGTCATGTCATGTGTCAACCTTCATCAGAGGAGGACTAATGATGAAGAACACATTGGAGCATCATCGAACGGAAGGGAAACACACATCACGAAGAAGAGAATCGAAAACGGAGGACCTTGTTGTACCTCGAGCAAGATGGACACCACACTGTAAGTGTCGCGTTATCTTTGATCGGGTGGTGCCCAACCTCTTTCGTCTCCAGTTTTTTCGATCTGATCACGATCATCAAAAGCCCCTGCGATTGTGGCCCTTGGATTAACGGTGATGGAACGGAAGGAAAGGCGCCTTGTGGAGAAGCGCCAGCCTCACGATTAGAGTCCTCAAAATGAATCTTTACTGTCTGATCTGATCTCACGTGCCACCACATGACTTGAGTCACGTGGGTAGTTAAATTGCACAATCACTCACTCTTATTCCAGAAATTACGAAAACATCCCTGTCTTTTGCGTATTTTACAAATTTTCATAGACGATTTTGGACAATTACAGATGAGTCCCTAGCTATGTTCTGAATTTTCATGTTAATATTTTTCTTAAATTTTTACCTATGCATAAAATCATTAGTATCTCGCGTTATATCTGTCATAAAATTATAATTTTATGACATATTGTAGTTCATTTAATACTCTTTACGTAGACATCGAACTCATTTGTTGGAGATTTATTGGATTATTGACTACTTTTTATGTAAACCATTGATTCTGAGCCTCTTTATCCATATTAAGTTCAACTTTTCTCCGAAAATTACACGGAAATTGTTGTTTTGAAGATGATTCAGAAGGCAAACTTTGACATATAAATCATTGAATATCATCGAAGTACTTGATCTGAATAAATTAATTTTAGAATTGCTCTCTGGATTTTAGTTGGACTAAATTGCAACATATTGAGAATACAGAATTAGCTTGGTGTGCATCTTAACTTGATCTATCATCTTTGATTTTTGAGGATTTTCGATGATGTTTTGTTTTGTTTAAAAATTGGAAACACAATTAATTCAAGGTTTTTCACCAATGCCTTTTCCATTACTTCATATTGCGTGCAAAAGCTAAACAAAAATTGCAGTAGCATCTTATTATCTTATATTTGCATGGCATATTTAAATTTCACAATTTATTGCATTTTCATCCTTAAAACAAAAAAAATATTTCTCACATTCATTCCATGTAATTTATTTTCTTTTCAAAAAATGGATAATTTTTAAAAATTGGAAAACCTTATCATTAATTTATCTGAAGTGTGAATAAACCCACATTTTTGTCTCTCTGAGTTCAACATTGAGACTTGCCTAAGTAAAATAAACAGTCGACCACTTAAATTTAATTTCAGATATTTTTGAGTGGTTTTTGATTACATGCTTTTTATCTGATGATGCAACAAATAAAACGACATCATTAAAAGGGCAAAGAAGATCGTGTCGTCAGATATTGATCCTCCGACGCTCCATCACCGGTCCAATCATCTTCGAAAAAATGGAAAGATTTCGTGTACCCAATACTAGGTCTGTCTAACCAATGGTAGCGCATCACAGATACCTTGCCAAAAATGGAGGGTTGTAGGACAACATTAGGTACATTATTTGTTCTCATATCCACCTTATAGATGCCATGTAGCAAGTTTGTTTAATACTCTCGAATTCCACACATTCTCATGATCCATTTCAATGTAAGCACTTGGTTTACTTCTTTGATTCTTCTAACATCGAGGTCACCACACATCTTTGGCATAATATTGGTTTCCCAAGCAACGTCTCTCCTTGCTAGCACATGCCCAAAAGACTCTCCGCATGATTTTCTCCAGATGTTGATGCACCCCTATAGAAACGAGTCTAGATGCAAGGAAGAAAGTGGGTATAACAACTGAAAAAGAATTTACCAACACTAGCCTACCACCCTTCAATAACGTGATTGCCTTCCACCATGCCAATCGTTGCTCCATCTTCTTGATAAGTGGTAGCCATTGTGTTATTGAAAGCTGCTTAAGTATAAGTGGGGGGCCTAAGTACTGAATTGGGAGGATGGTTCTGGTAGTATCAACAATTCTGCCATAATCCTCAATCTCCTCCTACAACAAGCTCAATGACACAAGAGGACTTGCTCCTATTGACTCTGAGTCTCGAAACAATGCTGTAGAGATTTAACAAAGTTGACATAACTCAAACCTTTAAAGTGGTTTCCTCAATGAAAAAGCTATCATCCACCTACTATATTAGGGAATGAAGACATCTCTCTGTTTGTTCCTAGATGTGAAGCCGCCATACAGACATACATTGCACACCCGGCTAAAAGTACTAGTGTATCTGCAACAATCATGAAGAGAAGAGGTGCAAGAGGGCAACCCTGTAGAATTCCCATCCGAGGCTGAAAATATCCACCTTCGGTTTTATGTTCTTAAGATCGAGAATGAAGTTGTTGTGATGCATTGCTTCATCCAAATGATCCAAATGTCACTGAAACCTCTCCTACGAAGGAAGGTCAAACTACATAGGCTTCTAAAAAGATTTTAAGAAGTCAATCTTCCTCATTAAGCCCTTTACCTGGCATCTCTTCCAATCAGCAACCAATTTTGAGGCCAACACCAAACTGCCCATCATAGATGTACTCGAAAGTTGATTGAAGAGGGGATATGATTTTGTGTAGTACTCGGCGTCGACGCTTAGAATGGACCTTTGCAATAAGGAGGTGTATACCATTAGACAAAGCAATGGGCTTAAGTTCATCATCTCGCGTTATGATGCTGCTCTTGGGCAAAAGAAATATGAGGGGCTTTATTGAGGAGTTGAAGACCCATATTTCCCTTTTGAAATTCGTCAGTGACGATCATGACATCATCCTTAACCACGTACCACAACCTATATAAAGTCACGGGGAGCCGTCTCGACTACATGTCCCATTCACGTTCAAACTCAATAGCTCATGATGAACCAGTGATGTGTATATGAGAAGTAAGCTCCTGACACTAGGTCGGTGTGATTCTATCAACCCCTCTACACCTCCAAATCTAAGGGCCCACCGACCTATGCCTACTAAGCTGACGAAAATGCTACGCTACAACCGAACCAATCCGAGCATTGCCCGAGGTGGCCACACCATTAATCTCAATGAAATGGATGAAGTTTCATTATCTTGAAGAATTGTCCATCAAATGACGAAGGCTTCTCCTACTATAAGTAGGGTCGACTACATGGATTTTTGCTCAAACCCATGTTGAAAGATTCGACTATTTTTTACGCTGGATGTCGACTTCAACCCCTACAAAGGGGGATTTGAATCCCGGTTCTTTTGGGTGGTAGGCTCACTGTACTATCACCAGACCATTTAAGTGGGTACCTTCAAGAACTGCCCAAACAGTGAAAAATATTGGTATTTACGTCGCCCTTCCATAACCATCGCTGTCGAGATCTTTGCTTTTGTTCCAACTCGACCTTCCTGTCCTCATCAACAATGATAGATTGCTACAGCAAATGGTCATTATTAGAGTTATTAGAGTGATTGTATTTTCTGTTTTTATTGAGTCCTGTAACCCTTCGAGGACTTATATATAATTCTTCCTTTTTGCTGTCTAGGGTTTCACATTATATATAAAACCCTTGACTCATAGAATAACACAACAATTCATTCTCTTCTCCACATGGTATCAGAGCAATGGTTCTATATCGGAGCTCTGACCTAAATCATCCCACCGACGCCTTCGAGCCTCTTTGTAACCTCCAAGGGTCTACGTGGACCTTCCTTTCTCGCATAGGCCCCCCTTACGAGGCCCTTCTTCCTCTCCAAGGTACTTCCAACGCCCCCTTGGGTTTTGTATAAGGCTGTTGCTCTCCGCTAGGGTGCTTCCAGTTGCTCCAGTGGCGTTGTGGGACACCCCTTGTGTTTAGCGCTCCCCTCTAGGGTGTTCCAGCATCATCGGAGGATGCAACCATCCATCACAAGTTTAGCCTCCGACGCACCCCTGTAGGTTGCTCAAGTACTGCCGAAGGATGCAACTGATCCTCTTATGCTGCCTTGGGTACCTTCTAGCACCACAATCACCGCCATGGACTCCTCCCACGGCCTCCAACGCCCATGTCATGGTTCTCCTCCATAGCCTTCAACACTGCTGCAACGCCTCTAAGCCAACCTAGGATGCTGCTAGGGCCCTCATGGACCCCCTGGTCTACTGTTCGTCATGGGTTCAAACCTCCTACACATACATGCGTGAGTTCCAGGGCTCTTCTTAGCCCCCATATGCGTATTTGAATAACATGACTTCCTTGATCTTTCTATACGATCTTCATGGCATCTCTTCCTGCTGAGACAAAGCCATTGTACACTTCGTCATCTATGATGGTACAAGGCACTTCGATCAAATTTAAGGGCACATAAAATATCGTGTTGTGGTCTCTAGTGTTTAGAAATACGATCCATGCGGCTGCATATGCGTATTTGGTCACTTGACCGAAACACTTATGCCATATGCGTCAATATGCGGTCAAATGCTTATGCGGTCCGATTATGCGGCATATGCAGCCACATATTTTAATAAGAGACTTGCATATAGGTTCATGTGTCTTTTTTGTTTAATCCATAACATGTTGATGGCACATTAACTCGATTTTTTTTTCGAAGGAACTCTTAGTCATCATTTACATTGATGCATCTTTTCATTATTCTCGTATATGTCGCATTTGTGAATATAATCTAAGGTATTTTTCTCATATCCATATCTTTCCATTGTTCCAAACTACCTTTTGAATTTTCTACCTAATGAAATTCTTTCTATTTCTTCAAATAAAATATGAAATAATTAACTAACATTCTGGCACTTTACATTTTTGTGCTTATAATTAATTTTATATGAAAATACAATTTTTTCGTATATTTTGTGTGAACAAGTTTTGTCCCTTGGAGATTAATATATATGTATAATTTTGGGTGTATGATTTGTATACCTATGATTATTCTATATCTTTTGATACCTATAGGATTTATATATGCATTAAAGGTTTTCTTATATAATTCATGTGTTCCCTGTTGAATCTAAATTTGTATGTGTATATATATCCATTAAATTCAAAATATACACTAAAAAATAACCAATTTGTAATATTATGCTTATATATCTTATTGATTATATTATCTTATTTGAAATTTTTGATTTTGGATTCTGTTACATCATCAAAATTTTTATATAATCACATTTTATTATTGTATTTTTTTAATATTTTAAATTAAAAAATGCAAACCACATAATCCACATATACTTTCGCATATTCGCTTACTCGCTCGGGATCGCCTGACCGAACGAATACCGCATACCGCATTTCTGAACCTTGGCGGTCTCGTTCTTTTAAAGTGTTCATTGGTGGTCTGCGAAAACTCTATATCTTGACTAAAGTTATTCCAGAGGAGACAGGCAAAAACTATGATACTTGACTTGGAGACAACTACGAAGTCATCATATGGATGACTAACTTCGTTGAAGCACAAATTGCATCGAACATGCTTTTCAGAGACATGACCATGTGGATGCGGGATGATCTTGGGCAAACCTACTCATAGAATATGACTAAGTCCCGCTTCGCTGTCAGTTACAAGCGGATTTAGTCTGCATCTCATGGTGACTCTACCCTAGTTGAGTATTACTTGCATCTCACTAGCATGTATGAGGAGCTTGCGAACCTTTAGCCTTTTTGTTGTTCCATACTTGTGTGTGAGCATTCGAACTGGAATGCGTATTGTTTTCTTGATGGAGTGCATCCTAGATATCAAGCAGTGAAGGAGCAATTTCTTATGTCCGACATTCTGCCATCAGTGAAGATCATGTTTGATCGTCTCGAAGAGCTGGAAACATTTGTTGCATGATCTTCTACTTTACTTCTTGTGGAGAACTCTGGTCACATAGCATCATCTGGGAGAGGAGGATGACAGGGCATTCCGAGAAGGTCTTGTGCACGACTTTAGTTGTGGTCATGGACGCGACTGTGGCTATGGACGAGACCAGGGTCATGGTCGTGGATGAGATACTACTGCTGCTCAGTACTCAAAATGCATTCACTGTGGCTGTTGGAATTTTTCGTCCGAATGATGTTTGCAGAAGTTTGTCTTACCTCCTCATCTAGCCAATAGTGCCTATGAGAACACCTATGATGTTGTAGTGGTGTCTTCTAGTCCATATTCCATGGGACAGATGGTCCAACTCATTGCTGTTGATTATTCCTATCTGATGCATATCATCAGACCCCTGGGCCCACTCCTTCTACCAGTGAGACCACTACTGCTACTTTGGCTACCACTTCAGGTACAATAGCCAAATCAACAACCACTACTGCTCTTGCTTGAATCATTGTTGTTGGAGTATATATGTTACAAGCCACTTATGTTTTAGATGGGTAAATGGATCACTCCAGGATCCATTTACCACATCCAGTTGTTTAGTCCCACATTGATCGTCTGTGGGTTGTGTAGACTCAGTGAGGGCTATATAAGAAGCCCTTCACCCTCTTGTAACAGAGAAAAAATGCAATGCAACATATGACCCTTCGAGGCCTTCTCTCGTGGTTTCATCCCGCTCCTTAGGGAGTAGGGTAAATCCCACTGTTATTAATGTTTTTATCTTTATTTCTCTGATCATGCTTCCACATTTGTAGTTTCTAACATGGTATCAAAGCAGGTTCGATTATCGAGGATTTTATATTCTTTGTTTCTTTTGTTCGAGATTTGGGATTCAATTCCAGGGTTTCTATTGAAACCATAATTATGTTCTTGAAGACTACTTTGATGACTTATTGTTTGATTCAAGTTCATGTTCGTGATAAAGAAGAGTCCTAGGATCAGGATCGCCAACACCGACCCGATTGCAATATTCGAGACCAGTTTTAGGGTTTCTGATGGAACCCTAATTCTCCAAGTCCCAGGCGGCAACATCTATCTCGTATTGTGTAGAGTTATAAAAGGTGTTCTTATTGTACAATGCCACAATATCTCTCATATTTCAGATGTTATCATGCCAACTTCCGTTCCAGGCAGCAGAAAAGGGAACAACCCTAGCAAGAATGCTCTCTCCTGCCAAAGCCAAAGCCAGGCGAGGCAAACTCAAGTCCTCCAAGTTCCTATATGTTCGATATTTTAAAAAAATCGATCCCAGGAGCTCCAGGCAGAGCCCCATTACGTGTGCCTCCTTCAGTTAGTGGCGAAGACCCATCACCGCATCTTGGCGGCGCATCCTCAGTTGGCGGCACATCATTTTCGAACCGCTGTTGGTGCCGCCCTCCTCTGCAGATCGCCACACACCTTCCAGCATTTCGCATCCTCGCGGGGGTGGAGCTCCAGATGCGGTGAGCCCTTGCCCCTTCGGGCTCCAGATCGGCGGAGCTCCATATCACACCCAGGCGATGTTGCTCCGATCGCAATTGGCGACAACTGTGCTTCTTTAGCTCCAAGCGGCTTCGCGATGGCCACACCCCTCTCGCTTGGCGGCGCTGCTCTGAACTCCCAAGGCGACTTTCTGCTACTAGCCCCCATCGGGAGTGGCGGGTTTCTTCGAAGAGTGTTCCCAGTTGGGAACCCTAAATATAAAGCCAAGGTTCTGCTTTATTTTATTCTATTTTGTTATGCCCAATGTGCCCAGCCGAGTTATGTTAAAAAAGAATAATTCTGTAAGGGTCCAAGTTGGCCGTGATTTCCACAAAAAAGGGGGGGGATGGGGGGAGAGCACGCCCAGTGGGCTGCTGCTGTTAAAAAAGAAAAAAAGAAAGAAAGAAAGAAATGAGGTTTTGCAGTTTTAGGCTCCTTTGGGCCATGTTCGAGAAAAAAAAGAATAAGAGAGGTCGAGAAAAATGGTATCTACAGTTTGTAAGCCTTGTTTGGGTTGAGTTTCAAGGGCCCAATTAGACTGTGAATTTGTTTTTTTAAAAAGAGGTGCGTAAAAAAAAATCATATGCTTTAGAAAAAGGTGAGTTAGCTATAAAAAAATTTCGATTAGCCGAAGAAAAAAATATCCTGAAAAAATGATTTGAAAAGCTGAAAAAGCGAGATCGGCTTATTGGTTTCTTGTTTTCCCCATCTTCATTTGTCTTCTCTCAACTTTGTCGATGTCATTGTTTTCCGACAAGTATGGGAGAAAGGGGAAGTAATGTGTAGTATTCTACATGCCACATTGTCTGATTCTCCAGATTCAGATTCTCCAGTCTGGAAGTCAGGCCAGGTTTTTCTAGACTCTACAGATGTTCAGTTTCAGACTCGACGATCAGATTTCGAGTTTTCAGTTTGATATGCACATGTTTGCCATCAGTTTTGTGGTCCCCATCTTTGTTTTTGGTCTCAGAGTTTTCACGTGTTCCATAAGGGACTCCAGAGTAGAGATCCCATTCCCTATGCCATGTGTGCTAGGTTTTTCATGTGGTTTTATAGGGAGTCCAGTAGAGATCCTATTCTCTGGGCCAGTATGGGAGATACTCAGTTCTCCGACGAGGAGACTTTTTAAACTCTATTCTCTAGCGACCGTGGACTCCGACGAGGATGTCTCCACGTACTTTTCAGTTCGACCCTTTCAGAGATGGAGCAGTTGTCCACTTGATGTGGCGGTCCTGTGTTCTCCAGGTAGAGACTCATTTCCAGTTGCAGTGACTCTGACAGGTGCACACGGCATGAGAAGCAACATCCTCAACATCAACCAACAATTGTGTTTGCATTGAGTTGATATTGTCTGTACTGTCTTGTAGTGTGAGTTTGGGATTTCTTTTTGTTTGTCCAAGCTGAGCATTGTATGCTCCAGCTTGAGGGAGAGTGTTAGAGTATATGTGTTATGCGTCACCTATGTTGTAGATGGGTAAATGCATCACTCCAGGATCCATTTGCCACATCCAGTTGTTTAATCCCACATCGACCGTTTGTGGGATGTGGAAACCCAGAGTGCTATATAAGAAGCCCCTCACCCTCTTGTAAAAGAGAGAAAGTGCAAGGCAACATATGTCCCTTTGAGGCATTCTCCCGTGGTTTCATCCCGCTCATTAGGGAGTTGGGTTCCACGTAAAATCCCGCTGTTCTTAATGTTTTTATCTTTATTTCTCTAATCATGCTTATGCATTCGTAGTTTCTAACAATTGTCTCTAGAGTATTTACTCATCTAACAGGAGAAGGTAGTCTACTAACCTTCTCTAAACCCTTTTCATCAGTGAAGTCAGTTCAAGTTGCCAATGAGGCTTACTCGCATGTTACTACCATTAGAACCATGGAGTTCTTCCCCAAGCTCCAACTGTCTGGGGTTCATTGTGCTCCTGATTTCCCTCTTAGCTTATTTTCTGTTCTTAAGCTTTGTAGTGAGCTTAATTGCTGTGTGATATTTGGTGAATTATGTTTCTATTTTCACGGCATCCGAACGAGGCCTCTTTTTGGTGGGGGACATGCGAGGAATAACTTCTATTATCTTGACATTCCTTTGGATTCTACATTTACTGGTGCTGCATCCATCTCCGAAGGTCCTTTCCTATATCACTACGCCTTGGGACGTTTTGACAAGTCTCTCTCCATGTTGTTCCTTGAACTCTCTACTACGAAATTCTTTCAGTGCGAGGCGTGTGAGTTCGGGAAACATCATCGAGCTTCTTTTCTTATTTGTGTTGAGTCGCGTCGTACCATTCTTTTTGGATTGGTTCGTTGTCATGTTTAGGGACCTTGTCCAATGACTCCAATCTGAATTTTGAGTGGTCATAGATATTTATTGTCCTTGTTGATGATTATTGTAGATCCTATCAGGTTTATCTAATAATGGAACATTCATATATTAATAAGATTGTCAAGAATTTCTTTCAACATGTCAAAACTTATTTCTCTGCCTGTGTTCAAATTATTCGATCTGACAATGCTCTTGAGTTCACCCAGCAGGACTTGACATCTTTCTTTGCTTCTCAGAGGACTGTTCATCAGACATCCTGTCTGTATACCTCCCAGCAAAATGTGGTAGCGAAAAGGAAGCTCAGACATCTTGATATTGCTAGGTCTCTCTTTATTCAGATGAATGTTCCCAAGTACTATTTGGGGGATGACATCCTTACTGCTGTTCATCTCATAGACATGGTTCTGTCTTCTATCTTAAGGGGGGTACTCCTTTATCTCCACTATACCGAATGAGTCTTCTTTTCTTTTATCGTTGAGGATTTTTAGGTGCATTGCGTTTGATCACAACTTCCATGTTGTTGACAAATTGTCTTCTAAGGCCATCAAGTAGGTCTTTCTTGGGCCTTCTTGTAGCATCCGGTTTCCAATCAAACCCGAAGTCGTCCGATTTTGGGTCTAACGAACCCAAAAACGTTGTCGGTCAATACTAAACAACCTAAAACGACCAATTGATCATGAATCAAAAGTCGTTCGGGCGAAATCAACCGAAAATCGATCACATCGTATCGCGTGCCGTGAAAAGCCGCGACGCAAATTCGGAAACCGCGAAACGAACCGAGACCGTCATTAGATCCGATTCGACGACACGAGACCAACGGAATCGACCGTTCGTCAATCAGAGGTCATATGATATTTTAAATTACAAAATTTAATCTTAGACAAAAGCCGTATCCGAAAATTTCGGGTATTCGAAATTCGACCGGAAGTATATCAACATTATACTCATTTCGATCGTCGTTCCGAGACGGTCAAATCGAGCCATCGCACGTTGAAATCCGACACCCGATGTGCGAATACGGTCGATTTTTATGAATGCCTAATAAATAGGAATTTGGTAATTTTTATGGTAAAAAAAAAAATAATAATAAAAAATGGAAACATGCTGAACTATTCCAAGCCGTTTGTTTGTTTGTTTTTTTTTCTTTTCTTAGCCTCCACTAGGATTTCTCTTTCTTCTTACACGTGGGTTAAAACCCCTTTCCACTTGGCCATTTCCTTCCTCCTTTTGGCATCATAATAGATTCCCTCCTCTCCTTATATATATGACAATTCCAACGACACAAACCCTCTCTCTCAATTCCCTTTTTCCCCTTTCTCAACTTTTCTCTTTTAGTTTCACAATCCCTCTCTTTTATTCCATCTTCACAGCCGTAAGAGGACCAAAACTTCTTTTTTTTAGCTGGAACTGCAGCTGGAACTGTGTTGAAGTCCTTCTTGCATGTGAATTAATCTCCAAGCTTGGAGAAATCAAAGGTACAACTCAAGACCTTCCTCTTTGCTGCCATGCATGCATCATCCCCAGCCTTAATACTGCCATTTTGAGTACAATTTTACTCCATTTTCTTTGATATTATGCATGAAGTTCCAATCCATTTGATTCACACAAAATGACCCTTGATGTGAATATCATAGATGTATACTCAATCATTTTGTTATTAGATGATTGCCACCAGACATGTGATAATAAATAGGTTTGACTAGATACTCCAATTGTATGGTTATAAATGGTAATCTAATTAGTTGATCGTGTTCCATAAGTTTTTTTTTGTTGTATTGAGATTTCCTTAAGCTGATATATTTTATTTGGTAATAAATTCTATTTAAAATCTGATCTTAATTAAGATCTAAGTCCGTACATCAGTGCTCTTTCATTCTATTTCACCTGGATAATGTTCCTGTTTATCCCATTTGTATACTGTTAAAAATTTCATTCCATATTATGCACATTATTGAAAATTAATTAAGTTATTTTTAAGCTGAAATGGAATCAAGTTAAGTTACTGTTAAAAATCTATTTAAACAAAGTTGTCTGATGAAATTAGTTAAATTATATTTTTTTCTGAAAATTTCTTGAGTTACTGTTTTAAAGCTGAAAAGAAATCAAGTTACTGTTGAAATCTATTTAGTTAAAGTCGTCTGTTTAAATTAGTCAAAAAAAAATCTGTTGTTTAAATGGAGATATTCAAAATTTTATATTAGATTTAGGTTTAAAAAAAAAAGATATTCCCTGTTTAGAATTTTAAATAAAAAGAATTAAGTTTTAATTGATTTTGAAAGAGTTAAATTTGTAATTAATTTGGATTTAAGTTTGAGAAACTGTTCAATTTAAAGTTTCAAATAGAAATAATTGAGATTTAGTTTGTTTTATTTTATTTTATTTTTATAAGAAATGCGTCTCATTGTTTATATCTTCGTGGGATGCCAAACATTTGACTCGTATTCTGTGGGAGCCCTATCAGTAGCCTGAGGTAGCATTAGCCTTTAGAATTATGAGGTATCCTTAAGAATCTTGATACTCTCTTGGGTGGCTGGCTTTGGTAAATAAAAAATTTGGTAACTCTGAAATAAGTACTAGCCAAAGGGTATGTTTCATAATATATTGTAACACTTTTGTCCTTCATATAAAATTCCAATAAAGTCTCTAAAATATTCATTAGTTATTGATTTAAGGGAGAATACTTTCACTAGCACCAACTTCTCATTTTCAAATATGAAATTAAATAGTTAGATTGCCAACTACCATAAACGAGTTATCTTCGTTCTCTTGATATTGCTTCAACCTTGTTGCTAAAAATCTATCTTAATCTGAACCCCATCCTGTTAATATGACATCCAATCCATGGTAACATCTTGATGTCAGTGGAATGCATGCTGTCTATGTGCTTGACCGTCCAATACTTACTGATACTACGAATATCGAATTCACTTGCCAACCTCGCAGCTTCAGAAAAGATTAAGTAGACATATAAGGATAACTGATGGTGAATCAAAGTTGACCACAAAGATGATCAAGGACAGAATTAATAATCAAGAAAGTGAATGAATTAGTGATGACTGATAATTAAAGAGTACCGGTCATGGTGAATCTTTACACCTGACCGTGCGAGAGCGCGGTGACTCTCAGCTGGACGGGAGAATAGGAAGCCCAGTTAGGGCAGCGGCCGCTTAATGCGCGGGTCTAGGATCTCAGTCTTTTACACGGTTTTTACGCGAGCTCGCAATGTTTTTACGCCTCGTTGGGATCCCGACTTTAGACCAGTTCCGCTGACCCTGTTTTTAGGATACCCAGGCGGGGGATCCTTGGTTTTCAGTTTTACGTACGAGCTCGGTTGCCCGTTACCGGTCGGGCTGTTTTTCTAGAGCGACTTCCCGGGAAGTCCCTCTCACCCGTCTCAGTGGCGTAGTTGGGGAGTAGACCTATCCCTCTATTGGACCGGCCTTCCAACTAGAGGGCGAGACGGAAGAGCCATTCGCAGGCTTCTTCACCGCTTGAGTTTTCTTCGCCAAACAGACTTGGCGATTCTACATCCAGATCATCCATATCTACATCTACAACATCTGGAGTTATATCTGAAACATTGAAGTTGAGGAACTGAGAAGTTAAGATCAAAAGACCATTCTCTTTACCAAAGAATTTAAATAAATCAATAGATCTCTACAATCTCAACTTTTCCATTTTTCACTAAACAACATGATCTCTAAGGAAAATGATATATGCATTCCCCCTCACACACTCATGATTACACAACTGCTATCGAAATAAGGTTACATATGGGAAATGCCGGGTTCAGGGGAAAGTCATTAGAAATGCATTACGAACATTTGAGATGCTTACAAGTAACCTGAAAAGCCGTTTTCATTTGCAAGTAGAATTAAATCTTAATTTGAGTTGCTCTCGCCTTTCTGCTTGTTTCTTTTGTAAATAATAAATGCCCGTTATTTTATATAAGTTTTTGGGAGGTACCAGCAACCGCTGACGCCTTTTCTTCCTATTGTGTGTGGCAGGCAAACAGCCTGCAGTTTAGTAGCCGCTCAGTATATACATGCTTCCAGGAGATATAGTGTACACCCGACGGTATGGTTTACTTTATTAGTTTTTGTTCAGATGATGATGTAAATGCTATCTCTTTTGTCACATTTTGGGATATATGATGTAACATGGAATATGCTTGTACATGTTGTAAATGGATATGACTATTAATGAAAAGAAATTTTGGTGATGTCTGTCTCTTTTACTTGTGTTCATGTGTTGTGAATGAATGTCATAGTCGCGAAAAAAATTTCCCTGCATTTTTACAACTTGTGCGATATAATGGTGAATGATATCTTGCGAATTGCGCGTAAACGGGTACCCGGATCTTGAGGGGTCGACATTTAATAGGAAGCCCAGTTAGGGCAGCGCCGCTTAATGCGCGGGTCTAGGATCTCAGTCTTTTACACGGTTTTTACGCGAGCTCGCAATGTTTTTACGCCTCGTTGGGATCCCGACTTTAGACCAGTTCCGCTGACCCTGTTTTTAGGATACCCAGGCGGGGGATCCTTGGTTTTCAGTTTTACGTACGAGCTCGGTTGCCCGTTACCGGTCGGGCTGTTTTTCTAGAGCGACTTCCCGGGAAGTCCCTCTCACCCGTCTCAGTGGCGTAGTTGGGGAGTAGACCTATCCCTCTATTGGACCGGCCTTCCAACTAGAGGGCGAGACGGAAGAGCCATTCGCAGGCTTCTTCACCGCTTGAGTTTTCTTCGCCAAACAGACTTGGCGATTCTACATCCAGATCATCCATATCTACATCTACAACATCTGGAGTTATATCTGAAACATTGAAGTTGAGGAACTGAGAAGTTAAGATCAAAAGACCATTCTCTCTACCAAAGAATTTAAATAAATCAATAGATCTCTACAATCTCAACTTTTCCATTTTTCACTAAACAACATGATCTCTAAGGAAAATGATATATGCATTCCCCCTCACACACTCATGATTACACAACTGCTATCGAAATAAGGTTACATATGGGAAATGCCGGGTTCAGGGGAAAGTCATTAGAAATGCATTACGAACATTTGAGATGCTTACAAGTAACCTGAAAAGCCGTTTTCATTTGCAAGTAGAATTAAATCTTAATTTGAGTTGCTCTCGCCTTTCTGCTTGTTTCTTTTGTAAATAATAAATGCCCGTTATTTTATATAAGTTTTTGGGAGGTACCAGCAACCGCTGACGCCTTTTCTTCCTATTGTGTGTGGCAGGCAAACAGCCTGCAGTTTAGTAGCCGCTCAGTATATACATGCTTCCAGGAGATATAGTGTACACCCGACGGTATGGTTTACTTTATTAGTTTTTGTTCAGATGATGATGTAAATGCTATCTCTTTTGTCACATTTTGGGATATATGATGTAACATGGAATATGCTTGTACATGTTGTAAATGGATATGACTATTAATGAAAAGAAATTTTGGTGATGTCTGTCTCTTTTACTTGTGTTCATGTGTTGTGAATGAATGTCATAGTCGCGAAAAAAAATTTTCCCTGCATTTTTACAACTTGTGCGATATAATGGTGAATGATATCTTGCGAATTGCGCGTAAACGGGTACCCGGATCTTGAGGGGTCGACATTTTGGTATCAGAGCAGTGGTACCCCGATACGCACATTCGCGATATTACAATTCCGATCGCATTAAGATCCCGAATAGCGACAGTCTACCGACTTGTCGTGAGTTCGAGAAGGGAAATATGACATTCATATTCAATAACCACAGATGTCACCAATTTCATTAATTTTCATCTTATATCCCAAGAAGAGAAAAGCATTTATGATAAATATCTGTCTAGGGCATTTTTATGACTAATTATGGTTCTTATGCAGAGCCATGGCATCTCGACCAGGTCAGGATACTTCTGATCAGCTGGCACGCATACTGAGCGCACTTACTGATCTTCAGCAGCAGCAGGCTGCTATGAGAGGCCAGCAGGAGCAGATATTGGCCCAGCAGACCGAGATTGCTGACAGGCAGACGGACATAGAGATGAGATTTGAGGATCTGTCAGATTTCACGTACCATCCATCTCAGGATGGGATACGACAGGACCAGCACCAGTCCGTGGAGGTGGAGCAGCCTCATCCTGATGATCCACTAGAGGCCATTCCAGAGCATGGAGCTGAGGAGGATGCAGACTTAGACAGGGAGCAGGACCCTGTTGACCTTGCTGACGAGGATGCACACGAGTTTGCAGCCATTCACAGGCACCAGTCAGTCTTCACTTCTTATCAGCGGGCCAACATACCCTTGTTCGAGGGCACAGGTCCACCAGATGACGCTGAGCAGTGGCTGATGAGAGTAATGAAAGTGCTCAGGGCGATTAATGCGCCACGAAACACGTGGCTATCTTTCGTAGAGTACTCACTGATAGACTTCGCCGAGCGATGGTGGATGGCCGTAGTGTCCGAGTTAGGCCGAGAGCCTACTTGGAACGATTTTGTGACGAAGTTCAGAGCCCACTTCTTTTCTGCGAAGTGGAGGGAGTCCCAGCGCCGACTGTTTGCAGAGCTTCGTCAGGGACAGATGACAGCCCGGGATTACTTTATCAGATACACAGAGCTGTCACGACACACACGAGCAGCTGGCGCATTTCCAGAGGAGAATCTGGAGAAGTTCATTGGCGGCATGCGCTTCCAATAGAGGGCGAGACGGAAGAGCCATTTGCAGGCTTCTTCACCGCTTGAGTTTCTTCGCCAAACAGACTTGGCGATTCTATATCTAGATCATCCATATCTACATCTACAACATCTGGAGCTATATCTGAAATATTGAAGTTAGAATTTGAGAAGTTATGATCAAAAGACCATTCTCTCTACCCAAGAATTTAAATATATTAATAGATCTCTACAATCTCAACTTTTCCATTTTTTTCACTCGCCAATTTGATCTCTAAGGAAATTGATATATGCATTCACACTCATACACTCATGATTACGAAATTGCTATATAAATATGACATATGGGAAATGCCGGGTTCTGGGGGAAAACATTAGAAACGCATTACAAACAAACCCTTTTTACTTACGCAAGTAGATGTAGATTTTACTTATACCACCTTTCTACTTGCCTGCTTTTGTACATATTAAACGTCAAGTTATTTTTATAAATTTTAGGGAGGTACCAGCAATGGCTGAGGCCTCTTCTTTCCTATTTGTGTGTGTGGCAGGCAAACAACCTGCAGCTCAGTAGCTATATGCTTCCAGGAGACAGAGTATATACGAGACGGTATGAATTCCTTGTCTCAGTTTTTGTTCAAATAATGATGTAAATGCTATCTCTTTTGTATCACACTTTGGGATATATGATGTAATGGAAGATCCTTGTATACGTTGTAAACTGATATGAATATTAATGAAAAGAATTTTGGTGCCATATTGTCTCTTACACTTGTGGTCATGTGTTGAGAATGAATGTCATAATTTGCGCGAAAAATTTTCCCTGTATTTGTGCAACTTGTGTGATTAAATGTGAATGATATATTGCGAATTGCGCGTAAACGGGTACCCGGATCCTGAGGGGTTCACACTTCTCGTACTCAGAAAAGCTATCGGTGCTATGATTCTTTTGGGCATATTTTAGCGGATGTCACTTTCTTTGAGAAGACTAGTTTCTTTACATAGACTATGGCTGACATCCCTTTGGATCTTCCACCTCCACCGATCGTTTATAAAACACAAGCACTCTACTACACCTTCTTCTGTACCTTTCCTATTCCTTTTTTCAGGAATGATATGTGTTCTTCCAGTGCTGCCATCACTTTTGCCCTATATATGCTTGAAAAGGTTCCCATCGTTCTTCGGAAACAAAAAAGGCAATGTACTTTTCAACCTATGTCACATTTTACTTCTCCTAATAGTTTTTCTAGCTGTGACATGAGGTTTCTGATGCCCTGATGGAACTTCTGTTCCTAAAGATCTTCATAGTGCACTGCAAGATGATGGTTGACGACACGCCATGGATGAGGAGATGGATGGCATTACCTCCCGAGGCACATGGGATCTTATGCCATGCCCCCCAGGAGTTTGTCCTGTGGCATGTAGATGGGGTCTTCATGACCAGACAGTCGCATGATGAGTCCATTGACAGATTGAAAGCCAAATTAGTTGCAAAATGCTTCATCAACCTGTGGAGTTCATTACTTTGAGGCCTTTTCTCTAGTAGTCGGAATTGGATTCATACGCACCATTCTTTCTGTTGCTGCTAATAAAGCCTAGCCTATCTTCTAATTTGATGTGAATAATGCCTTTCTCTATGGTGACCTCGAGGAGGATGTTTATATGATGCAGTCGTCGGGTTACATAGTCGTGAGGGAGTTTGTATGCCGACTATGTAAAGCCATCTATGGCCTGAAGTAGAGCCCTTTGACATGGTTTGACAAACTTACCATTGAAATCAACACTCCTAGCTTTCAGATGACGGCATCTGAGTACTCTGTATTTGTCAGACGATGGTTTACAGACACCGTTATACTTGTTTTCTATGTTGGTGATTGTGTTGTCA
Source organism: Ottelia alismoides (assembly GCA_037367405.1). Classification (NCBI taxonomy): domain Eukaryota; kingdom Viridiplantae; phylum Streptophyta; class Magnoliopsida; order Alismatales; family Hydrocharitaceae; genus Ottelia; species Ottelia alismoides. The sequence goes on from JAZKJV010011622.1 coordinate 598,859, forward strand.
CTAGAGATGATGGACCCAATACTTTGGAGACCAAGACCTTCCTCCAGAAGGTCTTTGTCAAGAAGGTTCTTGGCCAACTCTGTTACTTTCTTGGCATTGAGGTCATATGCACTATAAAGGGACCCCCTCTTTCACGGAGGAAGTATTGCGTAGACATTCTTACTGAGGTTGGACTGCTTGGATGCAAGTCATCTGACATCCCTGTAGAATTGAGGAAACACTCCACATTTACTGATCCCGCATTTAAGGATACTGCACGATATAGATGCCTACTGGGTAAGCTTCTCTATCCCACTATTACTAAGCCAGATATATCATATGCTGTGAGCAGAGCCAACAGTACATGGAGAGACCCCTTTACAATCATTGGCTGGATGTTCTTCTGATCCTTTGATATTTAAAGGCATCTCTCGGTCGTTGACTCTTCTATAGGGTCAATGGTCACATTGTTGTCTCCACTATACAGATGTTGACTATGTCAGTTTGCCTGAGGACCGTCGATCCACTATAGGTTACACCATGCTCATCGGGGGAACGTGGTTCCTTGGCGAAGTAAGAAACATCGGCAGGATGTTCTTCTGATCCTTTGATATTTGAAGGAATCTCTCGGTTGTTGACTCTTCTATAGGATCAATGGTCACATTGATGTCTCCACTATACAGATGCTGACTATGTCAGTTTTCCTAAGGACCCTTGATCCACTACAGGTTACACCATGCTCGTTGGGGGCAACGCGGTTCCTTGGCGATGTAAGAAGCACATAGTGGTCTCCAGAACGAATGTAGAGGTGGAATACAGGGCCATGACCCATTCCTCCTGTGAGATCATATGGCTTGTCTCCTTTTTACATGAACTTGGACTTCCAGATGTTACTTCCGTACCTTTATACTGTGACATTAAGTCTTCTACGTACATCGCTATCAATCCTGTACTCCATGAAGCGTACCAAGCAATTGAGGTTTACTGTCACTTCGTCTGAGATATAGTATGCGGAGGAAAGATTACTACTCCCTACATCTCTACTGAGCTTTAGCTGCCAGACATCTTCATGAAGGCACTACCGAAAAAACGTCTCTTGTGGTTGATTTCCAAGTTGGGAATGATCATCATGTATGCTCCAACTTGAGAGGGAGTGTTAGAGTTATTAGAGTTGTGAAGGGAACTCTATGAAACGATTACTCAAGAGGTCTAGGGGTCCTTATATAGGATTAAATCCTAGAGAGCTCAAAAAGTCAAAAAAACATAAATACCCTCGTTGGGGTTACAATGGATTATTAAAACACAATCTACTGTAATCTCTAACAATCCCCCTCAAGTTGGAGCATATCCATCGATCATGCCCAAGTTGGAAGCAATCCATGAAAGGCGCTTCTTTGACAAGGCCTTTGTAAATATGTCTGCAAGCTGAAGATCTATCGAGATGTGTGGTGTAGCAATCTTGCCTCCTCGTACAACATCACGAATAAAATTGCAGTCAATCTCAATGTGCTTGGTTTTCTTGTGGAATACAGGATTAGTAGCAATGTACATAGCAGATTTGTTATCACAATATAGAGGAACATGAGTGGTGATATCAATACTGAGTTCTTGCAGAAAAGTCAGTAACTAAGTAATTTCATATGTAGCCTGAGCCATTGCCCTGTATTCTGCCTCTGCACTGGATCGAGAGACTACAATCTGTTCTTTCTCCTCCAACTAACAAGGTTTCCTCCTACCATCATAGCATAGCACGTAGTAGAGTGACAATCCTTAGGCGAGCTTGCATAATCAGCATCAGCATAAGTAACAACATCAGTGCATCCGTTTGCCTCATAGAATAGGCCACGTCCAGGTGATTCCTTCAGGTATCGAAGGATCAGAAGAACATCCTACCAATGGCTGTAACATGGTTTCTCCATGTATTGGCTAGCTCTGCTCATATATGATATCTCTGGCCTAGTAACGGTAAGATGCAACCGTTTTCTAACCAGGCTTCTGTATTGTGTAGTGTCCTCAAATGGATGATCAACAGAGGTAGAGTGTTTCCTTGGTTTTGCAGGAATACCAGAGGGTTTGCATCCAAGTAATCCTTCCTCAGTTAGTATATCTAAGCAGTACTTCCTTTGTGACATATGAAGTCCCTTCTTGGTACGTAAGACTTCTATGCCTAGAAAATAGCAAAGTTGTCCCAGATCCTTTATGACAAAAACCTTTTGCAGAAAAGCCTTAGTCTCCAGCACCACTTTATCATCGTCACTTGTAACAACCATATCATCTACATATACAACAAGTATAACAATACCAGATCATTGTTTTTGGACGAAAACAGAGTAGTCAGATGTAGTTCTCTGGAAACCTAGAGTGCCAATTTCTGTACTTAATCTGTCAAACCATGCCTTCGGGCTTTGCTTCAGGTCATAGATTGCTTTTCGAAGTCGGCACACATACTCCCCCTCGACTTCGTACCCTGGAGTTGCATCATGTAAACCTCCTCCTCTAGATCGCCATATAGAAAATGCATTCTTGACATCCGGTTGAAAAATATTGCAGCCCTTGTTTACTGCCACAGAGAGTATGGTCCGTATGGATCCCATCCGTGCAACAGGTGGAAAAGTCTCGAAGTAGTCAACTCCATATGTTAGTGTAAAGCATTTAGCCACAAGTCTTGCCTTCAATCTGTCAATGGAGCCATCTGGAGACTGCTTTGTAGTAAAAACCCATCGTCCTTCGAGAATTCAGAGCGTCCATTTCTTCATCCATTTCTCTTCGCCATCCAGAATCCTTCACTGCTCTATTATGATATTTGGGAACCGAAATTGTCATAAGAGCATCTGCTATCTTTTGTCAGAGTATGATAAGCTATCAATGGACGTGAAATGAGATAGTGGGTGAAGTGTACATTGCCTATTAGTTCTGTGCAAAGTGATTGGAAGCTCTTGAGGAGCATCCAAGATTTAATTTGTCAGAGCACTTGCAGTTGACATATTCTCCTGTAACAAAGGAACGTGAACAAGACTAGAGACATGTTTTCTTTTATACACAATAGGTGGAGCAGGAAGATCTAATGGTATATCTGACACAGCCTGGGTAAAGATGGAAGTCTATTAAAAAAATGTGACATCGACAGATATGTAATAATGATGGACAGAAGGATCATAGCATTTGTACCCTTTTTGAGTATGAGAGTAACCCAAGAGAACACATTTAATCGCACGAGGAGATAATTTGTCGGGAGTATGAAAATTGTGAACAAATGTTGTGCATCCAAAAATCCGCAGAGGCAGAGGGAAGGGTGAGTCATTTGGGTATAATAAGCCAAAGGGAGTGGAGCCATTAAGTGAAACCGAGGGGACCCTGTTTATAAGGTGGCCAAAAGTCAATATAGCATCTCCCCAATAGGTCTTGGGAACCTTCATTTGGGTAAGAGAGCGGGCAATATTAAAGAGATGTCCTAGTTTTCTCTCAGCTATTCCATTCTGTTGAGAGGTATATTGACAGGTTGTTTGATGGATGGCACCCTGAGAGGCAAAAAAGGATGTCAGATCTTTGTTTGTAAATTCCAAGGCATTATCAGAATGAAAGATTTGAATAGTAGTGGAGAAGATATCTTTTACATAATGAAAGAAATTCTTGACAACGTGATTAATTTTCTGAACGTTTCTTTAATAAGAAGACCCAAGATAATCGACTGTAGTCTTCCACAAAGACAACAAAATATCTATGACCACTCGGAGTTCAGACCGGACAGGGTCCCCTGATATCACAATGAAAAAGTGAAAAAGGAGAACTGCGGCGATGCTCAGTCCGTGCAGGAAAGAATGCTCTATGATTTTTCCCGAACTGACACGCCTCACACTCAAAGGGTTTGAGCGTCGAGAGTTCAAGGAACATCATGGAGAGGGTCTTGACTGAAGGATGACCCAGACGGAGGAGCGACAGAAGAGGATCATCAGAGATGGATACTGCACCAGTAAAGTTTGAATCAGAAGGGTATGTTGAGGTAGTAGAGGCCGTTCCTCTCATGTCCCCCACCAAAGATTTGCCTCGTCCGGATGTCTTGAAAGTAACAGCAGAACTCATAAAAAATAACACGTCAGTTAAGTTCACGGCATAGTTTCTGTACAGATAAGAGACTGAGGAGCACAATGAACATCTGTCAACCCAGCTTGGGAGAGAAATCAATAGTATCAACAACAGTAATCGGGGAGTTATCCCCATTAGTAACACAAACTGTCTTCACCGTTGAGGACCGTTGGGAAGACGAGAGCTAGCTTCCCTCTCCTGTCAGATGGGTAGAGGCTCCAGAGTCAATAATCCATGCATGTTTAGAGGTAGAGACTGAGTTTGTTACTGTACCTGAGGTAATAGCTAGACTAGCAGAAGAAACGGAGACAATATTATTGCCGGCAGAGGAAGCAGAGTCTTGTAGCAGAGTTGTCGCAGACGGGTATATTCAGAAGCAGTAAATGGGGTTTGTATCCCTCCAGTTTGCTGAGCAGATGCATCTTTGATTACATCAGAAGATGCTTCATCATAAGCATTATTAGCATTAGGCTGCATGCTAAAGTTGCCCATCACTTGTCAGAAGGATGATTCATCGTGCACAGTGCACACAAGCTAGATACCGAGCAACATAGGATACACGACCACGACCACGATCACGCCCCCGTCCAGATTCACGACCGCATCTAGATTCACGACCACATCCACGTCCAAATTTTGACCGATGCCTCCTTGACGCCCTCTATATCCCGAGGAGGTATAATGAGACGTCATCTCTGTAGCAGTGTAGACGGTAGATTGCTGAATTGGAGCCTCAAGCTCCTGTAATCGTCCAAACATGGTCTCAAGGCTCGGTAGAGTGTTCACAATTAGAAACTGATCTTTTACCGACTTGTATTTTGGATTCAATCCTGAAAGAAATCTATAAACTTGCCATTCAACGCATTCACCTACCTGTTTATCACAACATGCTGGCTGAAAGATAAGGAGCTCCTCAAATAGGCTCGTAAGAAACCTATATTACTCAATAAGACTCGAATCTCCCCGAGTGGCTGGCCAGATCCTTGTGTATATGTCATAAAGACGAGACTTGGTCATCTTATAAGCGTATGTGCACTTAAGGTTTTCCCACATCGCCTTAGCAGTGTCTTTGTAAAGAAGATTAGCAGTAATATTTGGATCGACACTGTTTGTCTTCCAAGTGATAACTTGACAATTGTAAACAGACCATGTTTCGTAGTCTTTGTCAGTTTCTGCAGGTGGGTCCTTTGTAAGAACATAGCTTTTGCGCTGGCCACCGATAAATACTTTGAAGGATCGAGACCATAGAACATAATTTTCACAATCCTTCATCTTAATAGAAGTGCCCTTTACCATCAAAGAAGTAGGGTACACGGGCTTGGTCTCGGTGGACGTCATGGTTGCGTCTTAGGTCAAGAAGAAGTGACCTAAACAATGTATCTTGTTCTTAATCGAGCATCAAGTGCCTAACTGTGCAGCAATAAGAAATACATAACAACATTTCACCGAATAAAGTGTAGGCTGCACGTTTGATCGGTTGTAAGACTGCGGGACAGTTCGCACAAGCAGCACAAGGTCGTGGAGACGACGCTCCAATGCATCACGAGGGACTAGATGGCGTAGTCAGGGCTAGAGGCCCGTCACAGGGACCCACGAGTAGCCTAGGCAACCCTGGACTGCAACTCGGGTGCTGTTGGGAGCCTAAGCGGTGCTCCTAGGCGAGCAACGATATATAGGACCATAGGGAGACACCCATGGCGGCGCTAGGGAGCAGGAGGGGCTGTTGGGAGGGGCTAGCAGCGGCGATAGGGGCTGCAGGGATGAGCCTGGGGTGCTGGCGGCGGTGCTAGGGGCCCGTGGCGAGGCGGGCATTGGGAGGTCCTGAGGCATTGGCGCGAGGTGGCGTTAGGCTCGAGGGGCCGAGTCGGGGCCCGAGGTGGTGGTGGGGAGAGGTTGCAGGGAGGCTAGCAGCACTTGGGAGGTCGAGGCGGGGCCATAGGCGTGCTCGGTAGCTCTAGGGTCTGTTGGGGAGGCCGAGGCGGTGCTCCCAAGTGCCACGTGATCGGGCAGGGGTAAGGGGGGAGGCATGGGGTGGGCAGGAGGCGGATTAGGTCAGAACACTGGTTTAGGACCGCTGCTCTGATACCATGTGAAGGTAACTCTATGAGATGATTATTCAAGAGGTCTATTGGTCCTTATATAGGACTAATCCCTAGAGAGCTCAAAAAGAAAAAAAATACATAACTACCCTCGGTGTGGTTACAGTGGAATATTAAAACACAATCTACTATAATCTCTATCAAGAGTTATTGTATTTTTTATTTTATTTGAGTCTTGTAGTTCTTTCTTGACTTAAATGTAATTCTCTCTTTTTGCTCTCTAGTGTTTCACTCTATTTATGGAACCCTAGACTCATGGAATAACACAACAATAACTCTACCACCATCGGGACATAATTTCTTCGTTCCAACCGTGTCATGCATGTGTCTCGTAGCCGAGCCGTGCACCTCACATGTTCTCCAGAAAGAGGTTACTATATCAATGATACCAACTTCAAGCATCCATGACTTCTCGAATTTGAATATGGAGGGGTGGAATGGCACATCTCGTCCCCAGAGTTTCACACAAGAGGCATGTGATCAGATTGGCACATGGAAGTGCCCTTACCCACTGCATCTGGAATCTTTACAACTATTCAAGTGAAACCAAGTACCGATCAATGTGGTATCTAGAGGCTGTATTCCTTCATGTGGCGTTTCACTAATTTGGTGAACAAGCTCAATTTGAAGGGTTATTGATGCTTGTAATTGCCACTTCACATGAGGCAATAGCTAGCCCCTTGTGGCTTTCTGCCTTAGTTTTATCATGCTCCTTGGGGAGTAGAGTTCTGCTCCTTAGGGAGTAAGGTTATGCTGAAATAGTAGTTTTCATATTGTTGCTTGATTTTGTATTCTATATTTCATATTTTCATATATTGTCGGAACAACGTTCTCACAATTCAAATTTTATGGCTATTTTATCAAGTTCTTCATTGTTATTGTTCTTTGTGATTGTTGTTATTGGTGATTGCATGCCGGTTTTGTGATCGAGATTGTATGAGATGTAGTATGGTACGGTCGAGGAAACAATGATCGTACGAGTCATATTGGTGACTATAATTACACTTATCCTGGTTATGTTTGTCACATTGTACCATATCCCTATTATGCAACAGTCTAGTGGTTATTTCCATTTGTTTTATGGACCATGATACAGTCTGTTTGCTAAAGCTCACTTTTTCTTGAAGGAACAGACTTAAGAAGAGTCTCAATGAAGTTTGTTAGGATGGTCACCTTTGGATTGTTCTGGATCTTGGCTTGCTAAATAAATATTCTAAAATTACTATTTATAGTTCGACCAGTGATAAAGCTTCAGTAACTACCTTTCAACTATTGCATAGAATTTAGGGTCATTGTTGTTGTGGCTCCTTAACAACGATTCTTAGTTTTGGTAATAGCTGGATATCGTGATTCAGCCACGATTATTATTTACTGTGGTTGATAATCTGGGAAGAGTTCTCAGCTGCCAAACTCCAGGGGTAAACTGAATTAAATTTAACTCTGGTAAATTGAAGCCTCCTAAATTTTTATTGGATGTTTTTCGTTTCCACACTTGTTTGGATAAAACATTGTTATGGATCTTCAGTTCTTAATTGTTCGTAAAGTTTATGAGTTGTGATTATATTTCATGTTTTATGTTTGCATAACAATCACATGGTTTTGAACTTTTGATCAATTACCCCAGGGAACACAAATATATGATCCCAAAGCTGGAGGATGGCGTGACCTGGGCATGCTTGATGTTATGCAGGTGCCTTTCTACGCTAATATTATAGGCTGCCCTTGTGGCCAAGAGGCTTACCTTAGTTGATGCTTTATCAGATATTTGGACGAGCTGGAAGACCACAATTTGACAAAAGTGGGGAAGGCATAATAATAACTTCTCATGATAAATTGGCATACTATCTAAGATTATTGACGAATCAACTTCCTATTGAAAGTCAGGTAATTATTTCGTCATCTAATGCCAGTGCAAATTCTGCTAGTTTTGGTCGAACTTCTGGATGGAACATCTTATTTTCCGTTTCTCCCCATTTTTTCATCTGAAATTGAAAAAGCAGCATGTATTCTCGTGTGCCCAGTTTAACATCTAGATGCTTGTAAATAACAAAGTTGAATGAACTCTTCCAGTTTTATGATGCCTAAATATGGATAGAAATTTAATATTTGTTGATAAATTTAGCATTACAGACGAGAGTTTCCCAAGCAAGTTTTATTGGTCTTCCATTACTGAAGGGATTTAGCTCATCTTTATGCCTTGTTTTTACAAGGATTGACTGGGTTTACTTCCGATTAACCTGGTCAAGATGTTAGAAGAAGTGTTGCACAAGACCTTATGAAAAAGCGATTTAACTTCCCTAACTCTCATCTTCTTTCCTTGGTGATACTTGTAACTGGAAGTGAGATCCAACTCAGTCGAGCTTGGGAACTCATATTTTCCTTGAACATTATTAATTGAGATTAAGCTTCACATCATTGTCCCTTCTCCTTATTACTTTAGTTGCAAAACAAGGTAAGGAAACCGTGTCACCAAGGAATCATCATCATTCTTTTTGTAATTGTTTAGTGGGAAAAAGGCCCTCTCGTATGAAAGAAATATTGGAAGCGAGTCCTTGAAAGCGGATATTCACTTTCATCGCTAGCTTGGGAGGTCTGCATTCTCGTAGATTCCAGAGTATATTTGTATGACTACAGAGTTTGACAGAGGAAAAATAATTAATTACTATATCTAAAGCTGGGTTCTCCCAGCTCTCTCTTCAAACACGCTACGTGGATAGGCCCGCTGGCCTCCTTTACCCGTTCTTTGTTCTCTCCCCATCTCTTGCCATTACTCCAAAGAAGGCGATGGGGAAAATCCCAGCTTTAATCTATCCTCTTTCTTGTAGCAGACGACTCACGGGTGGTATGTCGATAAAGCCCTTTCTTCCTCGTAGCTCTCGCCTCGCGACATCTTCGACACCCTCCCCTCCGATCGCAACCCCCTCTGCCGCCACTGCGTCTACCTCCTCTCCCTCCTTTCCTACTCCAACCCTCGCCCCTATCCTTTCCTCGTAGCTCTCTCCTCACACCATCTTCGACACCCACCCCTCAGACCGCAACCCCCTCTGCCGCCACTGTGTCTGCCTCCTCTCCCTCCTCTCCTACTCCCACCCTCGCCCCTCTCCTCCCCGCATACTCTCCATCGTCCTCCGCCGCCTCCGTGACTCTGACTCCTCCGTCAAATCCGCCTGCATCGGCTCCGTCAGATCCATGGTCGCTGCCAGCTCACGCATCTTTTTGTTACATTTACGGGTGGTTCGTGGTGGTTGCGCACAATCACGACGGCTGGACGATGGAGAGCCCAACTCCATAAGAGGACCGCTGGTGTGATGGAGTCTGTCGGTGTAGAAATGGTGCTGGGTTTGAGCGCAGAGCTGCTGTGATGGAGCTAACCGCTCCGGTGAAAGAAAGTGTTGCGTGATGGTTGTGCAGCCAATATGCCAATTAGAGCTATGAAGAGAAGCGATTTACGAATGTGAAGTGCCATGTTAGTTGAGCACCTGCAACCCCTGTAGACAACCAGATATATAGGAAGCTTGCTGTTTAAATCAGAGGCGTCCCAAAAAGCAAAAAGCAAAAAGCAAAAGTGTTTATCTAATCGATCATCAAACAAACTTTTTAAGATTGATCAATCCGGTGAAATGTTATAGGTGAAAATCGTGAGAGAAACTATCAAATGATGCAAGCATGAAAGGATCTATTGGATTCTCTCACTGGTGATGGGGAGCTGACCCATCATGCTACCACTGGGTCCCAATCATGGGACACTGACAATGTACCTTCCTCTTCTTCTTTTCGACCAATCGAGCTTATACCCTTAGGATGTCTTTAGGGAACTACAACTTCAAGTCTCCATCCAGAAGGTCTCCTGTTACAGTCTAGCTTGGGAATAATGGAGGACTTCACCGCTTCTCATCAGCAGCTGGTGAAGCTTCGGGTGGTGATCTGCATGATGGTTGTTTGATTTTCCTTGTACGATCGTGCGAATCGGATCTGATACCAGAAGTACGATTCCCTGTCATGATTTAATTAACACGTTTGATCAGCAAGTATTTAGTAATATTGTCTCTCTATAACTGTTGTGATTGAACGTTGACACTTAACTAAATGTCGAAGTCCCAAATATAACATATAAGCAGGCTTAAATCGAGCATCAAACATCTAATTTGATGGGTTTATTATAAGCAATTGTTACTTAGGAAAAACACCGTCTATAAATGAGCAAGGCTAAATAAAGCTTGATGGTACTTCTATAATTGTTAGTTGTTCTCTATAAATAAAATCATCCTTTACTATTTGCAACCCTATTGTTCATGGATTCAAACTTAGAAGCACATGGGGTGCTTCTTCAATGTAGAAACAATATTGCAGTTTTTTGAGAGTTAGATGATTTCTCTGTCATTATTTTACATATAGATGCTTGATGCATGTTCTAAAAAAACAATTTGGACATGCATGTGACCCTCCCCGATGGAAATATAATTTGAAGATTTTATAAATTTATTATGTTGGGGTTGTTTAGATTTTGTGAATTAGAGCTTGAACACCGCACTTACTTCTCATTTTCATTTTATTGTAATTTGATAGTTTTGATGTAAAATGAGACGTAGATGCAAAGTTTGATGAGAACTTGTGTTAAAGTATTTAATGTAAAATTATCTTAATTCCCGTTTCATCTTTAATGATTTTTTAGTAGATAAATAGATGGGATAATTTTAAGGGTTTATTCTCGATTTCTACGTAGTTGGTTTGATTTTTTAAACAGATAAAGGTGAGACCAATTGAATTTTTCTCTATTTGGTTTTGTTGTATTTTATCTTAGAAGGAATACAACATAAATAAACTACTTCTTTTAAAGGTGTCAAATTTAACTAAGTGATTCAATTTGTAAAGCAGATGGATTTTTCCATGCTGGAATTTTTCCAGTAGTAACTCAAATTTATTTCTTACTTTTTATGTACATGGAATATTGTTTCTTTTCAAAGTGTCCAATTTAGCTTATTGTTTTATTTTATAAACTGACTAGATATTTCCATGTGCTGGTATTTAAATCTTATTACTTCAGTGTTGATAGCAATTCAAATTTACTTTTTACCTTTCCCGTGTATAAAAAAAATTATTCTTTTCAAAGTATCCCATTCTACTTATTGATTTATTTGGTAAAGCATTCATGTTTTAAAAATATATACGTGTTTCGCTGCGGAGCGCAGGTATACACACTAGTTAATGAAATGAGTGGGTTAAGACTTATCTTGATACTTTAGAAACTATAAATGGGGGAAGTGTTTATGCAATGGTAGAATAGAGCATGTCGTTTGGAGGACTCCTTATTATGGTTATGAGGTGGGAGTTGGAGGTAATATGGGGATAAAGAGTTGTCATGATAGAAAAGATGATTATGGTAGAATAGAGCAGGTTGTTGATTCTGAACACCCTGGAGGTTTTGTTATTTTAAATTCCTTATTATGAGAGGCTTCCAATAGTGGAGGTTAATAAAGGAAGAGTTATGGTGATAGAAAAAAAGAATGAATATAAGAAAACAAAAATTTCATTCTTGTAGAATTTATGAGGCAAATTGCTTAGTAGTGTGTGGAGACATTTCTATGTTCCAATGTACCTTTTTTGTTATTTTATTTCTTTATGTCTATCTTATGTAATTTATCCGTAGGTCTCTCCTTTATGTAAGAGAGTGTGGAAAGACGTGAAGAGAAAAGTTGTATTCCTCATAGTATCATATAGGAGAAAAGCTCTAAGGGACAATTACATAAAATAGACTGGATAAACAGAAAAACATAAATAAAGCCCTAGAGATGTAAGTATATCAACACTCCCCCTCAAGCTGGAGCATATATCAATCATGCTCAGCTTGGAATAACAGTGAAAAGGACCCCTCTCAAGAGCTTTGGTAAACATGTCTGCAATCTGATCTCCTGATGCAACATGAGAAGTTGAAATAAGCCTCTTTTGGATCAAATCACGGGTGTAATGACAATCTACTTCAATGTGCTTAGTTCTCTCATGAAAGGCTGGATTATTAGCAATGAACAGAGCCGCTTGATTATCACATTTTAGATGCATAGGAATAGGCTCCTCAATAGTTAGGTCAGCTGGAACTGACTTGACCCACATCATTTCCGTGCTCCCTTGAACCATGACCCTATGTTCTGATTCAACGCTGGATCGAGAAACAACTGTCTATTTCTTACTCTTCCATGAAACCAACGGGCTACCAACAAACACAGTAAACCCTAAAGTGGACTTCATGTCCATGGGACACCCAACATAATCCGCATCTGTACATCCAGTGACTGTAAGAGACATATCTCTTCTAATAAGAAGGTCTGCACCCGGAGAAGACTTCAGATATCTTAAGATCATGCAAACAACATCCATGCTTGTCTGGTTTGCTCCATAAACTGACTGACTCTGCTCACAACAAATGATATATCATGCCTCGTAAGGGTAAGATATAACAACTTCTCCACTAGATCTCTGTACCATCTCTTATCTACTTCCTCAGAGTCATCATCATAGAGCCTAGCATTGGGATCCATTGGTGTAGTGCCGGGTCTCCATCCTTTCATGCCTGTCTCAGATAGAAGGTCAGTAACATACTTCCTTTGCGTCATAATCATACCCTACTGATTTCGTGCAGACTCCGAGCCAAGGAAGTAACGTAGATTGCCAAGGTCCTTGGTCACAAACTGCCGTCCAAGGAAATCCTTAGCAGCATGAATGCCCTATTCATCGTTGCCAGTAACAACTATGTCATCACCATACACTATAACAACCGTACCTTGCAGAGTTCTCTTTACAAAAAGAGAATGATCTGCAGTAGATCTAACAAACCCGTTTTGCTCAATCAACTCTGAGAGCTTCTGAAACCAAGCCCTCGGACTATACTTAAGGCCATATATGGCCTTTTGGAGGCAGCATACCACACCGTACACCCCTCAGCAGCAAACCCTGGTGACTGCTGCATGTAGACTTCCTCCTGCAGATCTCCATAGAAAAAGGCATATTTGACATCTAATTGGAAAAGTGTCGAGTCACGTACCAGAACAACAACAATAAGAACCCACAGCGTAGAGTATCGCGCAACAGGAGAAAAAGTATCATGATAATCCACCCCATAAGTTTGGGTGAGCCTACGAGCAACCAATCTAGCGTTATATATGTCTACAATACCATCAGCTCGGTGTTTCACAGTAAACACCCACTTGCTGCCTACGACAGGCGCACCTGGATGAGCTTGTACAACACTCCATGTACCTCGAGACTGTAAAGCTATAATCTCCTCCTCCATCGCCCGACGTCAATGAATACTCTGCAGCGTCTCCTGATAGGATCGTGGTATCTCCACGGCTGGCAGTCCCACAATAAACCTCTGAAAATCCTCGGATAGACAGTCCAATGAAACATGGGAAGCAAGAGGATGCATAGTGCATGCACGTCTCTGTTTCCGTAGAGCAATAGGTACATCTATGTCCTCAGTACTCGCAGAAGGTATAGCATCCTTGACATCTTGCACCTCAAGCTGTACATGCAAATCACCAATGCCATTAGAAGAACTCAAATGCTCAGAACATACCTTGGATGCGCTGGATGATGGAGGAGGCAAATGAGCACGAGGTCGACGCTGGTAAACCTGGGGAAAGAAAGTAGGTGTAGTCGGTGGTCGTGGAAGAGGAGGTGATGGTGGCAATGATTGTGTAGTGAAGGTCGGAGGTAGATGCATATAGACCTCTTCCCCATCCTCTTAAGAAACGAGCTTGTCACCTGTAGGAGAGAAATACATAATTGACTCAAAAAAGGTGACATCTGCACTAATGTAATACCTTCGCCGAACATGGTCGAAGCAACAATTTCCCTTTTGGGTCTTGGAGTACCCAATAAGCACACATTTGACAGCTCTAGGAGAGAGCTTATCTAGATCAGGAGACATCTGATGAACAAAAGCTATTGAACCGTGGACATGAGGCGTGACGAGGCGTGAGTGAGAAAAGATATGTCTTAGGAAATGTAATCAAGAACGTGATCTTTTCCCCCAGATCCGAAGAGGGCATACGATTTACCAGGTAACAAGCAGTTAGCACCGCACCCCCAGTACGAATGAGGAGCACGACTCTGAATAAAGAGTCATGGTAACATCCAGAAGATGGCGGTGTTTTCGTTCAACTACCCATTTTGTTTTTTTTGAGGCTTAAAAGAGGGGGAGACACTCGTTGGTGTTCGCCCCAGCAATGTATTAAAGAAAATAAAAAGGATACTTACAAAGTCGAGGAGGGAGAGAAAAAAAACAACAAATAAACCGGGGCTAAAGAAGGCCCCCGCCCGCAACCCAAAGGCCCAACACCCTACATACTACACCAGTCACTAATAAAGCGAATGCACAGAATAAGAATGTTTTCCCTATAGAACCGCTGCCCGGAGAAAATAGCTTCGTTCCTGCCAAGCCACATGCACCACAGTCGCGCAATGCGCAACTACCCATTTTGTTGGGAAGTATACACACAAGATGTTTGATGCACAATACCATGGTACGCAATTAATTGGGAAAGCTGAGTACTACAAAATTCCATGGCATTGTCTGAATGTAAAAATTTGATTTTTGCTGAAAAAATGTTCCTTATTTCATTAATAAAGGACTGAATAACATGACCAGCACCAGACTTATTTTTAGGAAGAAAGACCCACGACAATATTGGAAACTCTTCAACTGCAACAAGATAAAATCTATGCCCCTGATGATTTGGGACACGACTGGGACCCCAAATATCAAAATGAATTAACTCAAACAGGCTATGACTACTCCTACCTTGATATCTCTGGAAAGTGGACTGATGATGCTTCCCAAGCTGGCAGGCCCTGCACTGAAAGGTAGAGCGAGGAGAAATCTGTGGAAGAACGTGACTGCTTTTGCAGAGGAAGATGACCAAAACGAAGATGCTACATATAGGGAGACATAGACCCAGTGCGAAGAGAAGAGGCACCAACATAAAGAGATTGCACTAGTTTGTAGAGACCTCCTTGCTCACGGCCAGATCCAATCACCCTGCCCGTGAGAATGTCCTGAAACACAAGAGCAGATGGATCAAAAATGGCACAACTGTGTAAAATCCTTGGTTATTTGACTAATTGATAGTAAATTCATAGAGAACTCAGGAGCATAAAGAACATTCTGAAGTCTCATTGCAGGAGTTAACTGCACCCCCTTGACTAGTAATGGGAGAGTGTGTCCCATCTGGCACTACAGATCGTCTGGGCTGGGTTGGACTGAAAGCACTAAACTGACCTCTTTCACCACAGAGATGATGGGATGCTTCTGAATCCATATTCCATTTTGACAAATCTGCCCTGTAACAACTAGTAAAGGCATATGCTATACCTGATGTAGATGCTGATGTAGTGGTAACTACCTCTGAGGATCCTGAAGGAGAGCTGGTTGACCTAAGAGCAGACATAATCTCCCTGAGCCTCGCAAGAAGTTCCTCAAATCTCTGATCAGATGCATGTGAGGAACTGGTAGCCTGCTGGATCTGTTCTGCCACACGTGCTGAAGTTGGGAATCCATGCTTGGAATAGCATGTTTCCTCAGAGGGACCTGGCCTGTGACAATAAGTACAAGGCGGACGTGGGGGGCGACTATGCCCTCCCCTGCTCGGCCGCCTTGACCATGAAACTCTTGTGTGGCAGTCAAGGGAATGTATCCTTGTAACTTCTCAAACATACCCCTTAAAGAAGTATAAAGGGTATGGAGAGGACGACCATTCTGCTTCGACGTGAAGATGTTGTGCTGAAGTTGCAGAATCTTCGACTCGTTCTTCGCCGGAGAGTATGTAGCGGCGAGAATGTCCCACGTAGCCTTCGCCGTTGGCTGACTCAATATGTCATTGGCAATCTTCATGGATACTGTTCCAGAAAGCCATACACGTGCATAATCATTGTCTGCCTTCCATGAGGCATTAACCCCAGTCTTGTTAACAAGCTTCTCCTGTGTGAGGATATGCTTCTTGCCATTACATTACATTAGACTCATGAACTGCATGCCCTACAGTTCATAATTCGTTCCATCCATCTTCACAATGGGTGCTGGACCTTTGAAGGCACCCAGGGATGAAATATTTGCTTTGTTGTCTGACATGGTGACAACAATCTCTAAGATTGGGGTTGCAAACTGTAAGAATAATATCTACATGGACATATGGAAGATGATTGTGGGTGTAGACTCATACCACAACCACTTCTATTCTTTCCTGACTCCTTTGGGTGAATAGGGTGTTTTATATGGTCATGCTACACCGTAGAAACCCAAGTGCGAGGAGCCCGGGACAATAGGGAGCAACCCGAGGCAGCTGCGTCGAAGTGATGGGCTGCAGCAGCGACGCGCAGGCATGCCGCATACCCACGACGATGCTGGTAGCGCACAGGCGCGCAGGCGACGCATCGGATGGCTGCCTGGGCGGCGCAAGAGGCGCTGGCAGCGCAATGCGGGAGGCACACATGGGAGGCATGATGCAGGGGGGCGCAGGTGCGGCATGCGAGCGGTGCGACAGAGGTTGGCGCGACATGCTAGGGCTTTTGGTGGCGGTGGGGCTTTAAGGCACAGGCTCCGGTATAGGACCGTCACTCTGATACCATGTGGAAAGACGTGAAGAGAAAAGTTGTATTCCTCATATCTCTAGAGCTCTTTTATATAAGAGAAAAGCTCCAAGGGAAAATTACATAAAATAGACTGGATAAACAGAAAACATTAACAAAGCTGTAGAGATATAAGTATCTCAACAGAGAGCCTAGGGTTCCCAGGAATAAATAACTCTCTTATTTTTTCCTAACATGGTATCTGAACGGCGATTCTAGACCGGTGCTCTCGTACCCAAAACCCTAACCCTAGCCCTACCCTCCGCCCTCATCTCCGCGCGCACAACCGCCCCTGTGTCGCCCCACACGCAACCACTCCGCGAGCATAGCCCCACGCCTACTGGCACGCCCCTGCGCCGCCCTGTGTGTCGCCCCTGCGCGCAACCGCCCTGCGAGCGCGACCCCTCTGCATGCAGCGCCCCTGCGCGTGGCCTCTAGCTGTTGCCTGCCTTATCCCGAGGCCACCTTTCCGCCGCCACTGTGCGGCACGGTCTCTGTCGCCAACATCGGTTCCTCCGTTTATTTGATGGATTTCGGCGCATAAGTCATATGCATTCAAATCCACATATGTTTGTGTTGACATGCACTCTTTGGTTTACAAAATCCTAGTCTTCTACATTCGGCAATATGTCAGAGAACAAAGTCGATGTACCTGCCACAAGCGCTTTCAGATGTCCAACGCCTATTATCAAAATGGACGGGACAAACTATGAGCTCTGGGCTATGCAGTTCATGAGCCTTATGATGTCGAATGGTAAGAAGCTCATTCTTACCGAGGTGGAGCCGATGGAGAAAACTGGGGTAAACGGCTCGTGGGAGGCAGACGATGCATATGCCAATGTTTGGCTCTCTGGTACATTGACGATTGAGATCGCCAATGATGTGTTACATCAGCCTACTACTAAGGCGATATGGGATATTCTCGCAGCAACATATTCTGAAGCGAGGAACGAGACGCAGATCCTCATGATATATTTCATAATTAGGCAGAACAGACGCCCCCTTCATTCGCTGTATACATCCGTACGTGGGATGTTTTATAAGCTCCACAGCTTCATGCCTCTAACAGCGATTCTAGAGCATCAGAAGGCATATAGGAATTCTACCATGGTTGGTGTATTCCTAGCATCCCTTGACCCTGAATATGATGCTGCTCGCTCTGGATTCTAGTGGATGCCACTATTCTTCCCATGGAGGAAGTATTCCGCAGGCTCTGTAGGATTACTATTCCATCAACAACCACTAGCAAGACTTCTTCGGCTATGGCAGCCTCTCGAGGAAGAGAAGGCTCTTCTTCTTTTCCATGGATGCGGACCTCGTGGTAGAGGAGGTCGCATTCGTCAGCCATGCACTTACTGTCACCGTGCAGGACATACCGAGGATACATGCTATTCCTATTATGGCTTCCCGACTTCAGTATGTGCCACAGAGCAGGTTGAGTCTCCTGCGGCTCTTACTTCTGATAAGAGGTTTGATGACTTCGTAGCTAGATTGCGGGATATCATGCCTCCTGCTTCTTCACTATCTCCAGGAGGTTATTCAGATGTAGTACCTTTCGCATCTTCTAGTACGTCTGCTACAGCTAGTACCTCAGGTATTACTTTTGCTTTTACATCCTGTCTCGGATCTTAGATTACTGACATGATTATGGATTCTGGGGCAACACACCATTTATGCGGGGACAGAGATCAACTTACAATATATAGACAGGTTTCACCAGGGTGAACTATTGTGATTGCAGATGGGACACATTCCTCGATCTCTAGATAGGGGGAGATTTGTTTGACGCCTTCGATGCGTCTGCAGAATGTGTTACATGCTCCTGATTTCTCTGTGAAATTGTTATCCATTAGTCATATTACAAAGGAATTGCACTGTATAGCTATTTTTGACCCATCGTCTCTTGGTTTTTAGGACATCCTTACGGGCAGAGTGATTGGGTGTGGCCGTGAGCAGGGTGGACTTTATCGTCTGGTCTGAACTCCCTATGCTGGCATATCCTACAACAGAACCAATTTCTCATCTCCCCATATCCTTCACTATCGCCTATGGTTTGGTCACCTCGTTCTCCAGAAGATGTGTCATATGTTGCCACACATCTCACCAAGGTCTTCTTTCCAGTGCAAGGCATGCCAATTGGGAAAACATCATCGCTCTGCTTTTCCTAGTCGTCAGAGTCAGAGCAATAGCTCCATTTTTGAGTTATTTCATGTTGACATTTGGGGTCCGGGTCGTGCCCCTGATCACCAGGGACACCGTTTTTAACTTGTTGCTGTGGATGATTTTTCTCGTTTGTCATGGGGGTTTCTTTTGAAAATAAATCTGAAGCAGGGGATGTGATCAAAACATTTATCACTGAAGTGCAGAATGTTTTCTCTACCTCTGTTAAATTCTGTACTCGTGCTCTATCCCGTTTTTTTTTCATCCTGTGGAATTATTCATCAAACACCTTGTGCTTACACTTCTCAACAGAATGGTGTTGCAGACAGAAAGCATCATCATTTACTTAATGTCACTCGGACTCTTCTCATTCAGAGTCGTGCCCCACATTCGTTTTGGAGTGATGCAGTTCTTACAGCATGCTACGTGGTGAATCACATGCCATCGTCTGTCTTGGGTGAGAAAATTCCTTTCTCTATAGTTTTCCCTGAGAAGGAGTTGTTCTCTCTTACTCCTCGTGTGTTTAGCTCTGTTTTTTTGTTTACCAGTTGATTCCTGATCTTGACAAGCTCTCCTTGACAAGCTCTCTCCTAGAGCTGTCAAATGTGTGTTTGTTGGATACTCCAAGACCCAAAAGGGATACCGACGTTACGATCCATTGCTCATGAAGTACTATATCAGTGCTGATGTCACATTTTTTGAGTGTGTGATGTATCTCTCCTACATGTGATAAGTTGGCCTTATCAGACTCGGATGATGAGCTTTACATGCCACCCCCTCCTCCGAGTCAGTCACCTATGGTTCCACCACCGCCACCACCACCACCTCCAACGTCACCACCACCTCCTCCACCCATCCTACTACCTAGTCGCATGTACCCATTGTTCCACGTTACCTAAATTCTATACCCCGTCGGACTGCATTTGCTCATGGTCATCGCCCGTCATTTAGTATGCCCCAGGTTTGTTTGATAATATAGTTTCTAACGATGGGTCTGGAGATATATCTGTGCATGAATCATTGCAGGAGAATAACCAACAGATGGGGGAGGTTACCAATGATCTGGATTTACCTGTTGCAGTTCAGAAGCAGAAACAGTCTTGTGCTTCCTACCCTCTTGCTTCTCAGGTCTTCTTTAATCGTCTGACGGGGGAATTTCAGAGATTTGCACTGGCTCTATCTGCCGTGGACATTCTATGGAATTATTCAGGAGCCTTAAGGATAGTCATGGGCGCCTGGCTATGAGGAAGAAATGGCTGCATTACAATCATGTGGTACTTGGAGTTGGTATCTACTCCTCCTGGGGCGTCTGTTGTAAATTGGTGTTTACGGTTAAACATCATGCAGATGGGAGCTTTGATCGCTACAAGGCAAGATTAGTGGCACGGGGATTTATTCAAACCTACGACGTGGATTACTTGGACACGTTTTCTCAAGTGGCTCGTCACTCTACTCTCCGTGTCCTACTTTCAGTTGCAGTGGTAGTTGATTGGCCTTTATTTCAATTAGATGTTAAAAATGTTTTTTATGGAGATCTATAGGAGGAGGTTTATATGCAGTAGCCTCCAGGGTTTGCTGCCTAGGGCGAGTGTCAACAGGTTGTAGACTCCATAAGATAATAAATGTCATTAAGTAAAGTCCAAGGGCGTGGTTTCAGAAGCTCTCAGATCTGATTGAAAGGTAAGGGTTTAAGATGTCAAATGCAGACCATTCATTCTTTGTGCAGAGAGCATCTAGAGGTACAATTGTCATTATGGTCTATGTGGATGGTATACTTGTTACAGGAGATGATGTACAAGGGGGTCAAGATAACAAAAGATTTTCTGGGTCTTCAGTTTGTTACCAAAGATCTTGGTACCCTAAGGTATTTATTTGGGTTGGAATTTGCTAGGAATGCGCTGGTCTTGTGATGACCCAAAGGAATTATATTACAGACATGCTTGTTTTTTTTGAAAGCCAGAAACAGGGGAGACACTCAGTGGTGTTCGCCCCATTTATTTATTAAAAACACAATAAACAGGTAGTTTACAAAGGTAACGAGAAAAACGACACAAGCAAAACAAATACAACACCCAATCATCAACTAAACGCGCACTATACATCTCCACGTTTTCCTTGTAAAAGCGTTGTCCCGAAAAGAGCTGCATTTCTTCCCAGCCAACCGCCCACAATGTTGCCACAGGCCTAAGGATCGCTCGCCCCTTCCCTTTCTCTGTTGGCCACCAACGAACCACAGAAGGACGCCAAATTCGGAAGTGCATACCCAAGCCATTGCCGCATCCTCCTAGATCACAACCACTTTAGGGCATGTGAAGAAAAATGCTCAAGGGACTCCACCACATTGCTGCACAGAATGCACTTATCAGAGACGGAGCCAAGAAGCCTAGCGCAACGATCTCTCGTCATCACCTTTGCCAACGGAAAAGCCAGAGGAAGAATCCAATCCGCTCAGGGAGCCTTAGACCCCAGAAGAAACCACAGTCACGAATCATATTCTCCGTCCGCGAGGACGGGGGCCTACAGATCGCCCCGTAAGCCTTCCTCGCCGTGGAAAGGGCCCATCCGCCAGGCATGGCCTCAAATTTCAGTAAAATTCGGTCGAATTTCTGTCGAATATCGATATCCAGTCGAAATCGAAATTCGACCGAAATGGCCGAAATGACTGAAAATATGGGGATCCTAGTACAAAAAATGATCGAAATGATCGAAATTTCGATCGAAATTTGACCGAAATTCCACCGAAATTCTTTTTGGTCGTCACCGAAATGGTGACCGAACCGACATTAGGCCTTGCCGCCAGGCCCAGTGATCCCTACCCACAGTAGGACGCCCCACATCCTTGATAGAGTCCAGCAAGGCAAGAAAGTCTTCGAGTCTTTGATCAGAGAAATTAGACAGAAAGCCGGGAACCAACTACCATCAGACCAACAGAGGCAACTCGAGCACTTCTATCAGCCGCCAGAGCGAACAGGCTGGGAACACGAGCTCAAGGCCCACCTCCCGTCCAGTCATCAGTCCAGAATATGAAAGGTTCACCATCACCAAGCACCGACCTAAACAAAGATAAATACCTTGAGAAGACCTCAGCACCCCCTCCAAAACGGTGAGGGGGATCCCACCAGATCAGCCACCACCGGAGGCGCCCACTGACACCGTAAATCTCGCGCAAGATCTTGCTACAGAAATCCTCCCCTGGGCCCCAAATTCTGCTGGCCCACTTAAGAAGGAACCCATCATTTAAATGATCCAAATTCCTCAGCCCAAACCTCCTTTGTTCTTGTGCCGCGTGATTTCACTCCACCTCAACCAAGTGAACCTCCCTGACTCCTCCCATTTTTGCCCCATAAAAACCTCCGCATAAGCTTCTCAAGGCGATTGCGAATCCCTTCGGCAGCCGATGATTAGATAAGAAGTAAATTGGGATAGAGGATGAGGACCGCCTTCAGGAGGACAAGGCGTCCCCCTAGATAGCATGCCGACTTCCAACCAGCCAACCTTGTCTCCACCTTCTCCACGACCTTGAGCCAATCCCTCAGCCTAGCTCTCCCCACTACCAAGGGCATCCCCAGGTAGTCAATTGGTAGAGATCCACAATTGGACCCCAAAACTCGTCCACAGGCGTCCGCCTCCTCCACCGAAAAACCAAAAGGGACCACCTTCGACTTGTCCATCAGAGACCCGACATCTCGCTGAATAGATCGAGGGCCAAGGACATGCCCGAAACCTCCGCGAGGCCTCCCTCAATGAAAAGATAGTATCGTCAGCATATTGCAACAAAGGTATCACCAAACCACCCCTAGAGAACCCAACAGATAATCCGCAATCAACAACCCGGCAAGCAATGTGTGCAAGGACATCCGCAACGATGACAAACAGAAGGGGAGCAAGGGGGCAGCCCTGACGCACCCCCCTACGTGGCTGGATGAAACCCCCCTCCGGGCGCCATTAATCAAGACCGAGAAAGAGGCCGTGGCTATACAACGACGCATCCAAGAAATCCAAACCTCCGGAAAACCTCTCCTCCGCAAAACCGACCAAAGGAACATCCAGTCAAGGCAATCATAGGCTTTCACGAAGTCAACTTTCCATAGCACACCGTGTCTTTCCCCCCTCTTCCAATCCGCAACCAATTCCGAAGTAAGAGTCAGGCAATCCGAGATTTGTCATCCTTGTATAAAAGCTGATTGAAGCGGGGAGATGATGGAATCAAGAACCCGACCCAGCCGCAGAGCGAAAACCTTCGCCACAATAAGGTCGAGTGCATTAGAAATAGCAATGGGGCGGTAATCTTCAATCCGCTCGGCCGAAGCAGACTTAGGAAGCAGAACAATCAGAGACTTATTAATCCGTTCAAAGCCAGCATTTCCACCACAGAATTCGGTGATGACCTCCAACACCTCCTTCCCAATCAGATCCCAAAAATCCCTGTAGAAGGCCACCGGGAAGCCATCCGGCCTCGGAGCCCCATCCGCATTTAACTCCCACACCGCCGCCTTAACCTCCTCCAAGGAAACCCCCTGCGTCAACCCATCACACATCGAAGGCGAAAGCGACGTAGCCCCTACCCCCGTCCACCTCCAAATCCTTGGAATGTTCCTCACCGAGAACTCCTTGAAGTGAGCGGCGATTGCTCTCCCCATCTCCCTGTCTCCATCCACACGAAGTCCATTAATCGTGATCGAGCGCAATGTATTTGAGCGGCGCCTTCTGCTTGCAATGCTATGAAAGAACGCCGTATTAGCGTCCCCCTCCTTCAGCCACGCTAGTCCTCGATCTTTGATGCCACTCAGTTACACGTTTGAGATCCTCAGCCGCTGTTTGTTTCTGTGTAAGCGATCGCGTAGCCAACTCCTCCACCGACAGCTCCCTCTCATCCTCCAAAACACCCTCCGCCTCTATCCTGGCAGCATGCCCCGCTGCCCTGGACTCCCTCTTGAAAGAACTCAACCTCTCGCGAAAAGATCCGAGCTTGTGTACAATCTTGGAAACCGCAGATCCATCCACTTGCACTTGGGACCAATGAGAAGCCACCAACTCCCTGAAGTTATCCTCCAATAACCTGCACCTCTCATACCTAAAGAATCCCCTCGCCGCAGGCGTATCACCGGAATCCCACAAAATTGGTGTGTGGTCAGACATGCTCCGCGGCCGAGCAAACACAGAAGAATGCAGAAAACAATCAAGAAGCTCCGTAGATGCCAGGAACCTATCAATACGGGAGCGAGAATTTGAATTCCTCCACGTGGTAAGCGACATCCCCCGTATCCAGAACCTTCCAGAGCCAACGAATCCATGATCTTAGCAAAATCCAGAGAACCCGGGTCCTGACCACCCCTGAAACGTGGTCCGTCGGACGTTCGAAGGGTAACATTGAAGTCCCCCCCAATGAGCCATGAGATTCCGCAAACGACCTACTCGCCTCCCGCAAATCCTCCCATAATTCCCTCCTTTGAATATGACAACACGACCCGCATACACATGAAAACGCAACAGGCAAGAAGAGCCGGCACATACCACTTGAATCGAGATGACATGCCTCCCCCGCAGAAACCGAGCCTAGAGCCATAGCCGAGGATCTCCACGCAATCAGCAAGCCACCAGCCGTACCCTCCGCATCAATAGCCCTGACCTCATCCACACGTCCCGCACCGAACGATCTCTAAAGAACATCGTTGACCCCTTGAAGCTTTGTTTCTTGCAACATGACGATATCGCAACCCCATTCTATGATTCGCGAACCCAAAGTCCTCTTGCCCGCCTCCCCAAGCCCCCGCATATTCCAAGAAAGAATCTTCATAGGGAACCATCGCGTTGCCCCACAATTCGGACCACTCCAGCAACCGCCGCAACGGTCCCTTTAAGTGTCGAGTAGGACTGTGGTTCGGGGATCACCGACCGAGTTCTATTCCTCCTCCTGTATCTCTTCCCCAATCTCTTGTCAGAAGCTCCTTCAACAGCGCTAGCACCCTCCAACTCAAGGATGGTCACAGATGGAAGAGAGGGAGAAGCATCACCGACGCGACGAACGAAGGGCCCTCCACAGTGGGCAAAGCCGAAGCGCAAAAAGACCATCCCTCAGATACCACGGAGTTTGAAGAAAAGCGCGGCCCCACTGAAGGGGTAACCGCAGCCGAGTTGATACAATCCCTTACGCTGGAGGTCCCGCGAACCCCAGACGAGTGGGCTAGGCCAGGCAGCTGATCCGAGAAGCCCGATGTAGCTGAGGAAAGTTGCAGTGGAAGAACGTCCGAAAGGCTTTTCCGGCCCGATAAGAAAGTAGCACAAAAGTTTGCGTAACCAATGGCTTGACCCGCGAGAGGATCCGATAGCGGGCCCCGAAGGTCGCGATCCGTAATCCGAGCCCTAGAGTGAAGCGGGGCAGAGATACCCGGAGCCATCTCCGCCACCTTAGCAGACAATCCGACCATTCGAGATACCATGCACCACGACTCGAGAGGAGAATCCCAAAGGCCATACCAAATCAATCTCGCGGGACGAACCATGCAACACGTCCATATGGAAGCCCACCTGGAACTCAGATGGCGAGGCGACAACGACCACCCTTGGAACCTCCTGCAGAGGCAGGGGTTCGACGATCGACATCTCCACTCTACACCGGAAGCGTCCAACCTCCAAAGACTCGCCGAAGATGCGGCCATTCACGCCATCGATCAAACTCTTGTTACACTCCAACAACGCCCGAGTGACTTCAGGAGCCGAACCGGGTGCTAACCCATCCTCGATGACCGCGAGCACCTCCCCCCATCGCCGGAGCACCCGGCCTAGGCAGGTGAACCGTCCTGGAGAGAAAAGGAACCCCCCGAACCTCTGCCACGCAAACTTCGATGTTCGACATCGCCCCGTCCGCGAAGCAAAGATGTCGCTAAACAATATCGTCCACTGCTCCGTTTTGAATTAAACGATCTCTCTGTAACCTTGAAAGACCACGAGCACATCGTCGTGAATCAAGAGCCACGATGTCCCTCGTGAACTGTGACCCAAGGAACCAATGCAGATGGTCCTTCACCGTCTCCAAGGAGATGCACCTCCGCAAGGCGTAACCGATCACCGCATGGGTGTCGTCCCCACTCACGCCGACCTTCCCAACTGCTATATTTGGCACTTTGGGAGGCACCCACCCCTTCGGAATAACTTTGATGTTGGCATCAGTTGCACCCTTCGGAACACCCGCGACCACAGCCTTCGGAACACCTGCGACCATAGCCGCATATGTACGCTATCCCCGCCCGGTAACGGCCCCATTGGACACCCTTCTTTCGACATGGCCAGCAGCAGCACGTACAGGACCTCCATCGGCATGACGTATGGAACCAAACCAGCAGCAGGCCTTACGGTGGCCCAATCTCCCGCATGCGAAACGCCTCGGGGGAACACCACAGACGACACCACATGTCCCCGAGTCCACACCGGAAGCACCTCTTCTCTGGTTTCTTGTGGGAGACCTACACCCAACCCCCTCCACCCCCTTCGCCATGCAACTCGGTACCTACCCCATGCACCACGGTATCAGCTTCGACCTGCCAACCGATATATCACTTCGGCATGCCATCGGTTGCCTTCCTCTTCTCGTCTTCCCCAACACCGAAACAACCCATATATCATTTCGACCATCTACTACTCCTATGGAACCTAGTGTGAAGTTATATGATGATGATGATACAGATGAGGTCGATAGAAGGAGATATATAGAGATGGTGGGAAAGCTCCTCTATATTACTATTACTAGACCCCATATCTCCTTTGCAGTGAGTCGGGTGAGTCAGATCATGAAGCGGTCTCGACAAGTCCACATGGATGCTATATACATAATTTTGAGATATTTAAAATCCTCTCCAGGTGCAGGATTACTATTCAGAAAAAGGAGCAATTCTGTATGTGTCTGCATGTGCTGATGCAGATTATGCAGGATGTCCTAAGGATAAGAAGTCTACTTAAGGCTTCACTGTGTTTAGTGGCAGTTCTCTTATTTTCTGGAAAAGCAAGAAACAAACAGTGGTGGCTAGATCAAGTGTTTAATCTACGTATAGGGCTATGGCCCAAGCAAGTACATAAAAGATGTGAGGTCGCTTTATTTATTGTGAATAATCATGCATTCCTTGAAAGAACTAAGCATATTGTTGAGAGTCCTAGTCCCTAATCCCTTGGGACAAACTTGCCTTTTCATAATACTATTGTATCCTGTGGGTTCCACGGGATTGGTATCAGAGCCCTAGTTCTAACCTATGGAACTGCGCTGCCCCCCTCTCGATTTGAGCGTGGCCTTCCTCTTGATCCCGTCCCAAGCGTGCCCCTCCGCCCGATCCCGATTCCACCCCCAAGCGTGTCCCTCCACATCTTGCCACACACTCTTCCTCCGCACCGACGCTACCTGCCCCAAGTGCACTCCTCCGCTATACGCCTTCTGTCCTAGCCCCCGTCCCAATCACACTCCACCAATCTCCATCCACAACACTCCACCCCTGGCGCATAATCCACAACACTCCACCCAATCCCCCAATTAACTTCTGCCCCTGCATCTTGCATATTCAACCTCTCTTCTATTTTTTCACCACAAAAAATATAACTCACCCAGCAAGCTTCTTATTTGGTTGAAATGATATAGAAAGATTATCATTATTCTTAGTTGAAGTTCTTCATTTCAGCATGTATCACTCCTTTATTGATGATGTCGCAATCAGAAGTGGCATCCACGTGATATGATGTAGGAAGCAACCAACTTTCCTCGTTTGGCTCGATCCCTAAGTTGGACGAGATTGATTATCCAAAGTGGTACATCATGTTCCTCATGATCGTACGAGGCTACGGCAAGGAACACATTCTCCTGGAGTCAGAACCTGCGGAAAAGGCAGGAAAATACACGATGTGGGCAAAAGATGACGCCATGGTCCAGTTCTTGGATCATGTTCAGTGTTATCGATATGATAATGTTGACGCATATAGATTAACTGTACCTCTTCGTTATTTTATTTTTCTGTTATCCTTTTTATGTAATTTACCCATAGGCTACTCTCCTATATAAGAGAGCCTAGGGCTTATGGAATAGAACAAGTTATTGGTTTTTCCCAACATGGTATCAGAGCGACGGTCCTAGACCGGAGTTCTCGAAACCCTAACCCTAACCCACCCCACCCGCCGGCCTCTCCTCTCTCTCTACTCGGCGCCGCCCACCCCAACCGATCTGCGGCGGTCTTCTTCTCCGATCTGCGGTGCTCCAGCCTAGCGCATCTGTGCGCGTGGGCATCGCCTAGCGCATCTGTGCGCTTCCCGCATCTGCGCGCATCACCTAGCGCGTGGCCTGTGCGCTTCCTGCATCTGCGCGCATCGCCTCTGCGCGCATCGCGCATCGCCTCTGCGCATCTGGGCGCTCCTGTGCGCGAGATCTGATCTGTCCGCACTCCTGTGCACGCCTGCGCGCTCCTGCGCACCCCTGCGCGCACTCCTGCGTACTCCTGTGCGCCTGCCGCGCTGACTGTGCACCCCTGCGCGTGAACTCTGTGCGCCAGCCCACAGTTTGCGTGCGTCATTGTGATTGATTGCGCGTGTCAAGACCGTAGCGCGCACATATTCATCGGGATAGTTGCTTGACGTCTACACATGCAACTAATCCCGTCTATGTCATTGTAGACAAAGATTATCTTCTGTCAATCACTCCAGTCTTCCGTCTCCAGTATGTCAGAAAGCAAGACAGATATCCCGTCTATGGGCGCATTTCGTGGTCCAGCGCCCATTGTCAAGATGGATTGGTACGAACTATGAACTGTGGGCAATGCAGTTCATGAGTATGATGAAGTCTATAGGAAAGAAGCACATTCTTACCGATCTGAGCCTGCCGAGAAGACTGGAGTCCATGCCTCATGGGAGGCAGATGATGCATATGCCAAGATCTGGCTATCTGGCACATTGGCTATCGAAATTGCCAATGACATTCTACATCAACCCACAGCCAAAGACATGTGGGATATCCTGACGGCGACATATTCTCAGGCAAAGAACGAAACGAAGATCCTGCAACTGCAACGTGATATATTCACAATAAAGCAGAATGGCCGTCCTTTACATTCTCTCTACACATCACTGAGAGGGATGTTCGAGAAGCTCTATAGCTTCATGCCTCTTACCGCCACGCCAGAACAGCAGAAGACATACAGGAATGCGACGATGGTGGGTGTGTTTCTCGCTGCACTCGATCCAGAGTATGAGGCAGCACGGTCTCAGATTTTGGCAGACTCGACTATTCCTCCCATGGAGGAAGCCTTTCACAGATTGAGTAGGATCACAGTACCTTCAGCAGCTGCGAGTCAGAATTCCTCTGCCATGGCGGCAAAACAGAGGCCGCGGATTTCATCAACAGGGCCGTGGACGTGGACCTCGTGGAAGGGGTGGCCGTACTAGGCCAACATGCACATATTGCCACCGAGTCGGACATAATGAAGACACATGCTATTCGGAGCACGGATTCCCTGCATCTGCACGAGCCGCTGAGCAGATAGAGCCACCATCTGCTGCTACCTTGGATCAACGATTTGATGATCTAGTTGCCCGCCTCAGGGGCATCATCCCACCATCTGGTCCAGCACCGACTACAGAGAGTCATACTGATGCTGCTGCTTCTGCCTCTGCATCTACTAGTACTTCAGGTAGTACACTTGCACTCCACAGTAGTAGATCTGATACATTGCCATGGATCATGGACTCGGGCGCTACACAACATCTATGTGGCGACCAGAGTCTACTTACAGGATACACTCAGATCCCTCCAGGACGGACAATAGTGATTGCTAATGGCACGCATTCCCTATCACGGGTCAGGGGGAGATTAGATTGACATCTTCTATGCAGCTTAAGAATGTCCTACATGCACCGCATTTTTCTATGAATCTGTTGTCAATTAGTCAGATTACGAAGGATCTCCATTGTCGAGCTATTTTTGATCCATCTTCTTTGATTTTTCAGACATCCGTACGGGCAACGTGATTGGTCATGGCTATGAGCAAGGATGCCTTTACCGTCTGAACTAGACCCCATTTGCCGGAACCACATCTTCTCCTGCTGGACAAGTATCTCCTCTCCTGTGGCATCTGCTGTTTTGGTCATTTACCGCTTCAGAAGTTGTGTCGAGTTCTACCCTATGGTCTCTCTCACACACCTATCCAGTGTGAGGCATGTCAGTTGGGGAAAGCATCACAGGTCGTCCTTTCCCAGTCGTCCAGGTCGGAGTAGTAACTCCAAATTTGAGTTGTTCATATAGATGTTCTGGGTCCGAGTCGTGTTCCAGATCATCTGGGACACAGGTTTTATATTGTCTTTGTGGATGATTTCTCGAGAGTGTCGTGGGTGTTTCTTATGAAAAATAAATCTGAAGCAGGAAATATTATTATCCATTTTCCTAAATGAAATTCAGAATGTTTTCTCCACATCTGTCAAACTTGTAAGAAGTGATAATGCTTTAGAGTTATGCACCCACACTTTGGCCAATTACTACTCCTCAAAAGGGATTATTCACAAACCTCTTGTGCACATACATCTCAACAAAATGGGATTGCTGAAAGAAAACACCGTCACCTTCTTGATGTCACAAGATCCCTTCTTATACAGAGTAATGCTCCTACTCCTACTGGGGTGATGCAGTTCTTACTGCATGTTACCTAATCAACCGTATGCCCTCATCTGTCTTGAATGAACAGATTCCTTTTTCACTCATTTATCCAGACAAGGATTTGTTCGTTCTTACTCCTCGTGTGTTTGGGTCAGTCGCATTCGTCCATCAGTTGTCGCCTGGTACTGACAAGCTCTCTCCTAGGGCTGTCAAGTGTGTCTTTGTGGGGTACTCCAGAACTCAAAAGGGGTACAAGTGTTTTGATCCTGTGCGTCGGCGGTATATGATCAGTGCAGATGTTACATTTTTTGAATCTGTTATGTACTTTTCAGCATCTGGAGACATGCAGCTACCACCTATATCTCCTGATGCCGTATTAATGGCACCACCACCACCATTGCCACAAACAACACCACCGCCACCACCACCGCCACCGCCACCACCACCGCCACCACCACCGCCATCGCTAGTATCCCCACTACCATTCCATTACACCTGCAGGCCTCCTCCAGCTCATGGTCCTGACCCGTCAACTAGCTCGCCTATGGTATGTAATGAAAATATTAATGTTGATGGATCTGACGACATTTCTCAGCAGGATGTATTGCAGGAGCATGGTGAGAATACATATGATTTGGATGTTCCAATTGCTCTACGCAAGCCGAAGAGAAGCTGTGCCAAATATCCATTATCAGCAGCTGTGTCTTTTGAGAGGCTATCTGGAGACTTCAGGACGTTTGCATTGGCACTTTCAGCTACAGACATTCCACGGAATCATCATGATGCTTTGCAGGATGCTAGATGGCGGCTAGCAATGGAAGAAGAAATGGCGGCACTTCAATCCAGAGGAACCTGGAGTTTGGTTCCTATACCTCCAGATGTCAGCCCGGTAAGTTGCAAATGGGTGTTTACAGTGAAGCACAATGCAGATGGTTCCATTGACAGGTACAAGGCATGCCTGGTTGCACGTGGCTTCACACAGACATATGGGGTAGATTACCTTGACACATTCTCCCCTGTGGCGCGTCATTCCACTCTACGGATCCTGTTATCTGTTGCAGTTGCTAGAGACTGGCCACTTTATCAACTGGGAATGCATTTCTGTATGGCGACTTGCAGGAGGAAGTCTATATGCAACAGCCACCTGGTTTTGCTGTTGAGGGGGAGTGTTCCAAGGTATGCAGATTACATAAGGCCATCTATGGCCTTAAGCAGAGCCCCAGAGCATGGTTTCAAAAGCTTTCAGACCTCTTTGAGAAACAAGGATATAAACGCTCCAATGCTGATCATTCCTTGTTTGTACAGAAGACGGCTAGAGGTATCAGTGTAATCATGGTTTATGTTGATGATATCTTGATTACAGGTGATGATGAGCAGGGCATTAAGCAGGCAAAGGAAAGGCTGGGGACCGAGTTTGTCACCAAGGACTTGGGAGTCCTTAGATATTTTCTGGGGCTGGAGTTTGCTAGAAATCCATATGGATTAATAATGTCACAGAGGAAGTATGTTACAGATCTATTGACTGAGACAGGTATGCTAGGGTGTCGACCTGCTACGACACCAATGGATCCTAGCATGAAGCTATATGATGATGACACAGAAGAGGTGGACAAGAGAAGATACAGAGAACTGG
This sequence comes from Ottelia alismoides, assembly GCA_037367405.1. Taxonomy (NCBI): domain Eukaryota; kingdom Viridiplantae; phylum Streptophyta; class Magnoliopsida; order Alismatales; family Hydrocharitaceae; genus Ottelia; species Ottelia alismoides. Next base: position 631,050 of record JAZKJV010011622.1, read on the forward strand.
TAGGCAAACTACTGTATGTCACGATCACTAGACCTGATATATCATTTGCAGTGAGTCGTGTGAGCCAGTTCATGGAGCAACCACGTCAGGCCCATATGGATGCAATACACATGATTCTGAGATATTTAAAATCATCTCCAGGTGCAGGCTTGCTATTTAAGAAAGGAAAGGAGATCTCTATCACGGCATGTGCTGATGCAGACTATGCCAGGATGCCCCGAGGACAGGAAGTCCACATCAGGATTTGCAGTCTATGTTGGGGATGCTCTAGTTTCGTGGAGAAGCAAGAAACAGACAGTGGTAGCTAGATCCAGTGCTGAATCCGAATACAGGGCTATGGCCCAGGCTAGCACAGAAATGATGTGGGTGAAATCTTTACTTGCAGATCTATGTATTGATATACCTCTTCCTATGATGTTGGAGTGTGACAATCAGGCCGCCTTGTTCATTGCAAATAACCCAGCCTTTCATGAGAGGACCAAGCACATTGAGGTTGACTGTCACTACATACGTGACATGGTTCAGAAGGGGTTCATTGCTACATCTCACGTCACATCAGAGAATCAGACTGCTGATATTTTCACCAAGGCATTACTTTGAGGCCCATTCCAGAAGTGTGCGTCCAAGCTGAGCATGATTGATATCTATGCTCCATCTTGAGGGGGAGTGTTGACGCATATAGATTAACTGTACCTCTTCTTTATTTTATTTTTCTGTTATCCTCTTTATGTAATTTACCCATAGGCTACTCTCCTATATAAGAGAGCCTAGGGCTTATGGAATAGAACAAGTTATTGGTTTTTCCCAACAGATAACATATGAGCTTTTTTATTACAATACTGCTTATGACATGTGGACTTCCATTCAAGCAACATATGGTCAAGACAAAGATTCCAGCCGCATCTATTAGACATACTTTGATATGCTCAATATGAAACAAGCCGGACGCAACTTATCAGAGTATTTCTCTCTCTTGAAATCTCTCTTTAAGCGATATAAAGCTTGCATCCCAGGATGTAAATGCCCTAGTCAAAAGTTGCATCATCAACAAATGGTTGTCCTAGTTTTCTTAGCTGGACTCGATCCGAGTTACTCAGCAGCTCGCGATCAGATGATTACTGTCGCCACTTTGCCTACAATTGAATAAGCCTATAGCACATTAAGCCGCCTTGCTATTCCTGCAACGAATATTAAAAGTAACGATCAGGGTCAACTTTCTGCAGTGGCCTCCCCATATGGGCGAGGAGGTCGTGGATCCTTCAGGAACCGTGGTCAGGAACGCTTTACTCCGGGATGAGGCTGCGGTGCAATACAATGCACCTATTGTCATAAGTTTGGTCACACCGAAGCAGTATGTTACAACAAACATGGCTACCCGGTTCCCAGTGCTAGAGTTGCCAATGAGGGTGATGACCTCACTGTAACAGTTCCCAGAAGAGATTTCGACGACCTGTTATGTCTCAACAGGCTACAACCCGACGATTCAGGGAGATCATACCCACCTGTTCCTACAGACACGACAGTGGTAGCTCGCTCAGGTATCTTTACTGCATCTACAAATAGAATTACAAAGTCCGATTGGTTGATTGATACAGGTGCATCCACTCACCTTTGTGGTGACCGAGACTCACTACGTCAATTAAGTAGTGTACCTCTTGGCCGATCTGTACAAGTCGCAGATGGTCGTTTTTCTCCGATAAAAGGAAAAGGTGATGTTCATTTAACTTCTAACATCAAACTCATAAATGTTTTATTCGTCCCAGACTTTTCATTCAGTCTACTTTCAGTTAACCAGATTTGCAAGGAACTCGACTGCAGAGCTATTTTTTACGCAAATTCATGTGTTTTTCAGGACATATTGACTGGGAGGATGTTTGGTGTGGGTCGTGAGGAAGGGGGTGTCTACCGTCTTGTCCGATCATCTGGTACTGCTGCCCAAGGACCTCTTTTGCTTCGTCTTCTAGTGCTCTCTAGCACCAACGTTTGGGTCATCCTTCCCATCCCAAGCTTCGACGGATTATTCCCCAGCTCCCTCCAACTACTAGCATGACATGTGAGGCCTGCCAACTAGGGAAGCATCAAAGGAGCTCTTGTCCTTCTGGTACAATTCATTCTACTAGCCTATTTGAACTCATTCATCTTGATGTATGGGGACCCAGTCTCTATCCTGATCGACTTGGGAATAGATATTATTTAGTTCTTATTGATGATTTTTCTCGAGTATCTTGGTCCTTGTTGATGAGAAATAAATCTGATTCTTATCACATTCTTGTTCAATTTATACAAGAAGTCAAGAACCAATTCAATATCACCTTTAAAATACTCAGAATCGATAATGCTAAAGAATTAGTCTCTCATGGCATACAGTTATTCCTTACATCACAAGGGATTTTTCATCAAACCTCTTGCTCTCATACGTCCCAACAAAACGGTGTGGTAAAATGAAAGCACCGACACATTCTTGATATTGCACGAACCATATTGATAGATTATCACGTACTGTCTATCTATTCGGGAGATGCAATATTGACGGCTACATTCTTAATAAACTGTATGCCTTCATGCCCCATTGATGAACAAATACCTATCGCGGTCCTTTTTCCGGGAAAAGCCTTATTTAATGTACCTCCAAAAGTTTTTGGTTGTGTAGCGTTCGCCCACCTTCTTGGACCTGGCAGGGATAAGCTCGCTGCCATGGCTGTCAAATGCATCTTCTTGGGTTACTCTCGGATTCAAAAAGGTTATCGATGCTATGACCCGCGATCCAAGAGACACTACATAAGTGCTGATGTTACTTTCTTCGAGTCTCTGCCCTACTATGTAAACTTTGGTTCAAACGTCTTTCCACCACCAAATACTACTGCCCCTCTACCTATTCCCCTTCCACATGTGGAACAACCCCCTTATGTGCAACCACCATCTCCTCAGGTATGTCCTTGGACTGAGTTTTTACAATCTGACGATAATCACCCATCATCGAAAATAGATACATGTACTTCTGAAAAAGGTTCACTTGGCATACCAATAACTCTGCGAAAGGGAAGCCGACAATGCCCGTTTTGATATAGTACCAACTACCAAGCATCCAATCTCCGCTGTTGTCTGCTTCTCCAATCTTGGTTCTACATACAAGCCGTTTGTTCAAGCAGTTTCATATACAATCACCCCTCTTAATCATATTACAACAATGAGTGACTCCAGATGACGTTTAGCAATGGAAGAAGAAATGTCAGCTCTAATCTCTCGGGAGACATGGACGCTGGTTGATTCTCCAGGCAATCACAGAATTGTAGGATCCAAATGCGTTTTCACTGTAAAAAATAATGCATATGGATCCATCTCTCGCTACAAAGAACGATTTGTGGCAAAAGATTTCACACAAACCTATGGTATTGACTTCTTTGACACTTTTTCGCCAGTTGCTCGCTTATCCACTATACGGATTCTTATAGAAGTAGCAGTACAACTTGATTGGCCTTTGCATTAGCTGGATGTGAAGAATGCCTTTCTTTGTGGTGATTTTCAAGAAATCGTGTACACGTAGCAATCACCCGATTTCGAGGCTAAAGGGGAGTCTCAGAAGGTGTGTCTATTACGAAAAGCAATATATGGTCTCAAACAAAGCCCTCGTGCCTGGTTTAAAAAATTATTAGATGTACTTGCGAATCTGAACTTCAGAAGATCTTCAGCAGATTATTCCCTATTTATACAGAAGAATGACAAAGGAACTGTGGCTATGTTGGTTTTTGTAGTTGACATCATCCGTATAGGAGATGACCGAGATGGGATTGTAGAGGTAAAAACAACAACTAGTAAAGCAAATTTTAATCAAGGACTTGGGACCATTACAATAATTTCTAGGAATTGAAATAACAAGATCCAAGCGAGAAATAGTTATGTCTCAACGAAAGTATGCAGTGACCTACTTCAGGAAACTATGATGCTAGGATCCAAGCCAACCAAGATACCCATGAACCTAAGGGACACATCTACAAGACAGGCGATCTTGAAGATAGTGGTCGATACATACTTCTGGTGGGAAAATTACTATGCTACCATTACTCGACCAAATATCTCTCTAGTTGTTGGAAAGTTAAGCCAGTTTATAGATTCCCCTACATCAGCTCACTTCGATGCATGCATGATGGTTCTAAGGTACACCAAATCATCACCAGGAAAAGGCCTTTTATTCACCAAAGGCAACAACTTTGACCTCATTGCATACTCAGATGCGAATTATGGAGGATGCATGTTAGATAGAAAGTCCACGACTGGTTTTTGCATTTATATAGTAGGAAACCTCGTTACATGGAGAAGCAAGAAACACACAGTTGTTTCCCGCTCAAGCGCTGAAAGTGAATACATGGCTATGGCTCATGACACAACAGAACTAGAATGGATTCGATTCGTACTTACAGATATTCACATTACTCCTAGCAATACTATGGAGCTTAGACACGACAATCAAGCAGCAATGCACACAGCAAATAACCCTATGTTTGATGAACGTACCAAACATGTGGAAATTGATTGCCACTACACCAGAGATCTTATATAGAAAGGACTACTACGTACTCGTAGTGTATCTTCTTCTGAGCAGACTGTTAACATGTTTACCAAACCACTCGCACACGCAATTTGAAAAATGTTGTAACAAGCTGAGCATGATCGATATATATATGCTCTAGCTTGAAGGGGAGTGTTGAGAGTCCTAGTCCCTAATCCCTAGGGACAAACTAGTTTTTCATAATTCTATTGTAACCCTCAAACCCTAGGCCTCAAATTATATAAGGAGCTCTAGGGTCCCCTTTTTGATTCAAGAAACACAAAGTAAATTTCAACACATATTGAGGTAGACTACCACTACACTAGATATATGATTAAGAAGGGTTTGATTTCTACCTCTCATATCAGTTCTGAAGAGCAAACAACAGATACCTTTACTAAGGCATTACTCGGGGGGCCATTTCAGAAGTATTCGTCCAACATGAGCATGATCGATATCTATGCTCCATCTTGAGGGGGAGTGTAGAGATATTTCTATGTTCTTATGTACTGTTTCTGTTATTTTATTTCTTTATGTCTATCTTATGTAATTTACCCATAGGTCTCTCATCTATATAAAGAACCTAGGGCTCCCAGGAATAAACGACTCTCTTATTTTCTCCCAACATAGTGCAGTAGAAGAACATAATTTCTCGAATATGGTCCCAAAAATGTTTATTCCTTGAATAATGTAGTGAAATCGCATGTATAGGGCATATAAGACATGCGATATTCATATATTATGCGATATTCATATATCACTGACAACCAAAAAAACCTATAACGCATAAAATATTGTCATTTTCATATTTTTAGCTATATCGCATAGATTCCATGCGAGTTTCATTATTATTAAATGACAAAAAATGTCAACTTGGGTTTATAATGTAGACACGTCGTATTTTATGTATGCGACATGTATATCACGTAGATTACATGCGATTTGAGTTCACTATTTAGGGAATTGACATTTTCGGGACCATATTCGAGGAGTCATGTTCTTCAGGTATACTACTAAGGAATTTGCCTCAAGTATTAATACTCTACACTTCACTTTAAACCGTCATTTGACTTATTGTGTGCAACTCTAGCAATCTTGTTGCAGATGTTGCTTCAGTTTGTTTGTACTTTTGCCGAGGATTTTCCTAGTCCTTTTTATTGCTTTGGATTTTGAAGAAAGATAACTTAGCCATGGCTGGTCCCAAGCCCAAGTAAATGAGTAGGATTGTGCTAGGTAATCGACAACCGTCTTTAAACAGTCAGAGACAATTTTCTAAATAGTGTTTTTTTAAATACTATTTAGGAATTGACCTCAAGACAGTCAGGTCTTTTAAACATGGAACCTGGCTCTGCATGATCTGAATGCAAATAGGGCATCTGGCCTGGACGGCTTCTTGATTTGTTTCTACATGGAATTTTGGGAGGTGGTGAAGGCGGATGTGATGTGGGTGCTGATGGAATTCGTAAGGTAAATTGTAGTTTTGAGATGCTGAATAGGGCGCTCATTTGTCTGCTGCTGAAGAAGGGTGCGCCGTCCAGGGTGGATTCACGCTCATTGTTTTGTCGGATGCTATTTATCTGATTATTTCGAAGGTCCTGGCTAACATGTTTAGGGGAGTACTGGATCGGCTTATCTCGCCAGAGCAGTCGACGTTTGTGCCTGGGAGAGTTATGATTGTCAGTTTGGTGACAGTGTCCGAGGTGGTAACGGATTGGAAGAGGTCTAGGACCAAAGGGGTGATATGGAAGGTGGATTTCTCAAAAGCATATGATTGTGTGGATTGGAGATTTCTGTGGTCTTCCTTGAAGAAGAGGGGGATTCCCGGACCTGTGGATCGCGTGGATCAAGCGCTGTGTTACGACGACATCGATATCGGTGCTGGTGAACGGTCGCCTTGAGGGGGGGCTCTTCCAGCCTCAGAGGGACATCTGTCAGGGCTGTCCTTTGGCACCATTACTATTCGTTATTGTGGCTAATGCTTTAGCAGTAATGTTGAGACTAACAACATCAGAAGGTTGGTGGACGAGCTACAGGCATGAGGAGATTACTATTCCGCTTCTACAGTATGCTGATGACACGATCATCTTCCTGGGGGTTGATGTAGAGGGATTTGGCAGGGCGTCGCACGTTATGGATGTATGGAGGCATTTCAGGGTTGCAGATCAATGGGGACGAGTTCGTGCTGGTTCCTTTCGGCCTATCATAGCAGGAGGTGCATGGGGCGTCAACAGCTTTGGGTTACAGGATGTCAGCATTGTTGATCACATATCTCGAGCCGCCCTTGGTTGCTCGATGCTGAAGGCGATGGACTGGAGACCGTTGTTGGATAGATTGGAGGGAAAGATGGTCAGTTGGAAGATGAGGCTGTTATCGAAGAGAGGGAAGTTGATGCTTTTGAAGCATGTCCTATCGGCGATTCCAATTTTCTTTTGCTCTACGCGTGTCATGCATGTGGGGGTGCAGACGAAGATCGAAGCCATCTTGGGGAGAGTCTTCTGGTCGGATGGGAAGCATGCGAGAGGGACATGCATCTGGTTAGTTCGGATAAGATGACGACACGAAACAAGAGGGGTAGTCTGGGAATCATGAGGTTGGGGAAGATGAACAAAGCTTTTATTGCTAAGTGGGTGATGCATATATGGGGGAGCTTCGAGGAGTTGGTTTGCAAGCTGTTGAGGAAGATATATGGGGGTGACGATGTCCTTGGAGGTGGAGCTGGGACGAATCCCGTCTCCATTATGGCGGGATGTCGCATAAATTGTGGCAGAGTTGGCGAGTAAAATGAGTCCCACCTTGGAGAATGGGGAGGGATTTCGGTTCTGGTTTGATGACTGGATGGGGGAGGGGACTCTGGGGGGGCGCTTCCCAAGGTTGGTGTAGTTGGCGGCAGATAAGGACGTGCTGGTGCGGGATGTATGGGGGGAGGGGGCCTGGTCTTCGATATTTGTGGCAGGGTTATCAGATAAGAGAGTGGGGGAATTCTTGGAGCTGCAGAATGTGCTGGCACAGGAGGAGCCCCCTTTGGTGGACAGGGATCATTTCGTATGGGAAGATGACTGGTTTTCGGTTAAAAAGTCTTACGATTTTTTTCTGGCGGAAGGGGACGTAGTGGAGGAAGAGGAAGGGGTGGACCTGCGCTTCATATGGAGGAGCAAGGTGCCAACCAGGGTTAAGATGTTTTTGTGGTTGTTCAGGCTTGCAGGGATTCTTACGAAGTAGCGTATGGGACATGTGTTGGGGGGGGAGACGTTACCTGTGACAGATGCGGATTAGAGATGGAGGATTTGGATCATCTGTTTTTTCTCGTGCCCATCCTCGGTCGAGGTATGGAGAAGGATGTGTATTGCTTGGCTTGGTGCTCCTGATTATGCGGGCTTCTGGAGGGATATTCGTTATGTATGTGTATTCAGTCATGAGGACAATGCACTTCCCTTTGCGGTGGTTTGGGTTACTTGGTGTGTGTAGAACGACACGATTTTTTGGGGAATAGTTTTTATTCTGAGAATGTGGTAGAACATTGTAAAGCTTTAAGTAGCTCTTGGATTATGTGACACCGTGAACGTATACGATAAATATTAATACATACTTTTTGAGGTGGGTCCCAACTTGGGATACCACCCGCGTTTTCATTCAAAAAAATCTTTTAAACATGGATTTTAGCAAACGTTTAGATTTCGTTGGGTCGTTCTTTATTAGCAATGTGTTGCATCCTCAAATGTAATGAGAAATTGACAAGGGCCGCTACATTGCAGCCTGTATGTAGTTCAAAATTTACAAGGATTCTCGCATGAGGAATACATGCGAGTAAATAAACTAGTCTGACTGCTTCGTCACTCGGATGCATTCCAAAATTTGCAAGGGTTCGTGCATGATGGACGCATACAGGTAAAGAAGTTAGTCCAAAAGAGGTTGCGAAAGAAGTTGAGGATATATAGTTGGAATCATGATTTTAAAAAACACGCCTCGAGGTGCTGAGGCGTACGCCGCTAGGCGGTGTTCAAAGAAAACCGCCTCGAGGCGCCTGCCTCAAGCAACCCATGTGGGGAGTGCGCCTCGAGGCGCCGAGGCAGTCCTCGAGGCGTCGAGGTGCTGGGCAATCTTGAGGCGCCACCTCGAGCTGCAAAGGTTTGATACCCTATATTTTATATTTTTATATTGATTTTTATGATATCTTAAGTATAATATTAATTGTTAACAATTTAATTTGTTATAAACAAAAATGAAAATGCTACGGTGGATGTGTGGACACACAGGTAAAGATCGGATCCGAAATGATTCAATCAGAAGAAAAGTTGGTGTAGCTCCGATCGAGGATAAGATGCGAGAAAACCGCTTAAGATGGTTTGGTCATTTGCAAAGAAGGTCAGCTGATGCACCAGTTAGGAGATGCGAGTGTTGGGATGTTGACCCGGCTAAGAGAGGGCGAGGATGACCCAAGAAGTGTTGGAAAGAGATATACGAATGGATCTTAGTTTTTTGGATATAAGCCCGAGATTGACCCAAGATAGGCCTTAATGGAGGCGAAGGATCCATGTAGCCGTCCCTACTTAATTGTGGGAAAAGGCTTTGTTGTTGTTGTTTTATATTGTCACATATATTTATTCTATATTTAAAAATTACACGTAATCATATAGAGAGACCTCTATGGTGCGACTGGGGGGCATTCAACGATTCTTCAATTGAGTTTAGCAAATCAGATGGTTAGAATTTAAGACAATAATATATATGCTAGTCATATAACACATATAAAACAACATAGATATAATATATATTGTGTATGTTAATAATATATGTTAGTCACATAAGTTTGCTTCAACTATGCACATAAAGGGCGGTGTTATATATCGACAAGAACTTCACCCACCAACATTAATGGAGGTCATAATAAGCTTTGCATTTTTTATGGATGATAATACGAATTAGGATTCAAAGTAAATCATGCAGGGATAGTATATATTCTCATGCTCATAGCATATATGGTGAATATGTTCGGAATATCTAAATTTGTGATTTTATAAATATATATAAGTATGCTTAATTATATTTTATGTATATTTTCCTATATAAATCGAGGCTTACGTCTCGACCGCCTCAAGGCTTACGCCTCGTTCGTCAAGGGAAAACCGCCTCAATCCGCCTCACATTTTTTAATACCGTGGTTGGAATATTGGCACTTTGACTAGCAAATTGATGGAGATAGTGGATACGATGGAAAGAAGGAAGATTCAGATATTATGTCTCCAAGAGACAAAATGGATTGGAGAGAAAGCTAGGGAGATCGCGAAGACATGCTTTAAATTACAATATTAATGTAAAGAGAGTGGTAGATTGGAGTGCATAAGGATTTGAAGGATAGTGTGGTTGAAGTGCATATATTTGGGGATCGGATTATTTTGCTAAATTTGGTGCTGGAAGAAGTTATGAATATAATCTCAGACTATGTACCACTTGTTGGTTTAAAGGAAAGGATTAAACACACTTCTTGGGAGAATTTGGATAAGATTATGCAAGGAATCCAACAAAGATAGATGATTTGCTTAGGTGTAGATCTTAATGGACACGTGGGAAAGGATGTTCCAGGGTATAGTAGTGTTCATGGAGGTCATGGCTTCGATGATAGAAATGACGAGGGGAAAGTCATTTTGGATTTTGTAATTGCTTATGACCTTTTCATAGTGAACACTATCTTCAAAAAGAGGGATGGGTATGTAATTACTTATAAGAGTGTCCCAATTAAAACACAGATAGATTACTTTGTGATGAGGAGAAGAGATCGATTGTGGTACATAGACTACAAAATAATCCCATGAGAGCTTTTTTTTGAAAATAAAACATGGGTGAAGCCCCAACTGGGCTCACCTCAACGATTCATTGATGAAAATAAAAAGTTACAGAAGATGGGAGGGGGGAGATTTCGAACGAAAAGAGCATCAAAAGCACATCCCAGAGAGCACGAACTTCTCGGCCTCCCGATTCAAAACCTTAAACCGATCCCCTTGCTATTCTTCTGAAGTGGTTGATGACGTTTTCGGTGACCCTTGAAGATGGAATCATTTCACACGCACCAGATCACCCATAATAGTAGGTATGCTTGAGAAAAATCGTCTTGGGAATTGCCGCCCACCATCCTAATAGAGTCCCAAAAAGCCGACGAGGAGTCGACATTGAGCCATTGAATCTTGCCTCGCCCCAAACTTCACGAGAAGTATGGCATTTGAAGAATAGGTGCTCTAAGTCCTCATCTTCCTCATTGTATCTACAGCAAATGCAATCTCCCGTGTGAAGGAAACTGTCTCTTCTTTTCTTAAACATAATGCGACCATGCCTTTCTAGCCACAGAAAAAACTTGATCTTTTGTTGTATCCTTGATTTCCAAATAAGGGTGAAATCCCTCTCCTGCTCCGTCCGCCCTTTCTCTTGTTCCCGTTCAAGAAAATTATATGCCTTTTTTTATAAAGAATCCCCCAGAATACCATATAAAATGGTCTTTACCCCTAGCCGGTCCATCGATCTTCTGAAGATGCTTACTTAGCTCCAAGTAATCTTTTAGCCGTTGCTCCGAGAAATGCGCCGTGAAACAGGGGTTCCAAACCCCATCTGAAAAAGCATCTGCAATTGTACAAGCTCTATCCGCAGACAACAGGAATAGCCTCAGAAAACGAACATTTAAGGGTTCTAAATTCTCCCATTCATCAGACCAGAATTTGAATATTTTTCCATTACCTACCACCGGTTGCAGCGCCTCTTACAGATTCAGCAAAGTGTCTCTCAGACCCAACCACAACGATGAAGGATAATTGATATGAGGTAGTTGCAACGACCCGCCAATGGAATATAGCTTCCTTAACAATCTGGAAGTGAGGTCCTCATTGGGTCCCCAAATCCTAATGATCCACTTAGAGATCAAAGCTTCATTCTTGCTTTTGATTCTTAGCACGCCAAGACCTCCGTTTTTCTTCTTCCTTGTTACCGTTTCCCATCCTACGTGGTGTATCCCTCTTACATCCTGTATACTGTCGGACCACAAAAATCTTCTCATTATCCTTTCCAGCTGATCACAAATCCCTTTTGGTAGTTTTCTAGATGAGCAGAAAAATAGCGACAGCGTCGCAAGCACGTGTTTTAGAAGTATCGTCTTACCTCCTTTGGAAATAATTCTAGCCTTCCACCTCGCCAATTTCTTTTCTACCTTCTCAAACATCGCGCGCCAGTCAGATTTTCGAAGCCGACCCATCACCAGCGGCATGCCGTGATAAGAAATTGGTAGCTCTCCTCGCCTACATCCCAAGGCGTTTTCCAATCCCGTAACCTCTTCCTAGCCAATATCGAAAGGCACAAATAAGGATTTATCCCTATTAATCCGAAGCCTTGAAATGTCGCCGAAGATTTCTAAAATCCTTGCATCTCTGGCTTGCTCCACGTCGTCTTTTAGAAATAAAATTGTATCATCCGCGTACTGCAACATTAGAATAGAGATATCCTCCTTTTGGAAACCAGAGCAAAGCCCTTCCTCTTGAGCCAACTTCATCATGACCGTTAGAGCATCGACTGCAATGACGAATAAAAGAGGGGCCAAAGGGCAGCCCTGTTTAATGCCATACTGTGGTTGGAAAGAACCACCCTCCGGACGCCCGTTCACCAAAATGGCGAAGGAATCCGTTGTGATGCATCTCTTCATCCAAGAGATCCACAAATTCGGAAAACCTCTTCATTCAAGTGAAGCCCAAAGGAAACGCCAGTCCAGGCAATCATACGCCTTCGAGAAATCGACCTTCCATAAGGTTCCCCTGCATCGGGCGGCTTCGCTGCCATTCATGAATGATTTCAGATACTGTAACCCATCCGTCCCCCATAAGCCTCCCAGGAATGAAAACCAAGGTGATGCAAGAAGGTTGATGCGACTCGGAGTGCGAGTGGGGGAGCGAGGCGGGCTGCAACTGAAGGCGGTGCGGTGGACGGTGGGGTGGTCGGGGGTGGTGGAGCTGTCATCGGTAGTTTCGCTAGTGGCGTTCGTGGCGGCTGCAGCGAGGGCGGGGGCGCTCGTAGTGGGGTGGAGGTGTCACGCTGGGGAAGTGGGAGCCCGCGAGCTGTTGTGGCTGGCGCTAGAGGTGGGGAAGGAGTGGAAGAGGGTGGGGAGGGGGTAGGTGATGGTTGGGTGCAAGTGTCCCACAGGAAGCCGGAGAGGAGATGCTTCCGCTGTGGGCTGCGCAGACATTTGGCGTTGCTCGACCGAGGTGCTTTGCATGCGGGGGGTTAGGCCACCGTATGGCCTCCTGCGGGTTCTGCTTTCAACGCGGGTAGGTTTCTGCCCCGGCTCGTGGGGGTGCGTTCGAGGTTGGGGAGTCGTCAACGCGCGGGGCTTTTGTCGGCCAGGGAGGACGCTCGTTCGCTCAGATGGTAGCAGGTGGTCCGTGTACTGCTCCGGTTGCCAGCGTTGTCGATTTCGAAAGGGTGGTGGCTGCTCCCGCTCCGCCCGTGATCACATCCGTGAGGCCGGCTATACTTTCGGGGCCGTGTGGAAGGTTTAGCAAGGGGGAGGAGTTCAACCATGCAGTCATCGGGGTAAGCTTGCAAAAGTGCTTGGCAGTGGACGTGGTGAGGAGCCATCTGCATGGGTTCCTTGGATCGCAGTTTGTGGGGGACGCCATCGCCATTGATTCTAATCGTTGTTGTGCACGAGGGCCGTCAGCTGTTCAGCGGGATCGGTTACTTCGAAATAGCGCGACGGATGGTTTGATTTGGAGAGGCCTGCGTTTTGCGGACGGGGCATGTTCTAGCGTCGAGGTCTGCGTGGCGGAGGTCCGTGGAGTTCCGTTCCTTTCCAGATCAGTGCATTGTCTGAATCGGGCTCTACGGTGGTGGGGAGAGGTCCTCGCGGTCATAGATAATGGGTTGGCATCGGGCTCGGAGCACGATATCACACGGATCCTCATGGAGTGCAATAAGAATTTTCTCGATGGTGCGGCGGGCCACGTATTCTATGGGAGTATGAAAATCAACCGCTTCAGATGTCGGGTGGAGCTGTCGATAATCGACCCGCCACCTCCACCGGCGTTGCAGGGGTGGTCAGAGATGGCTTCGTCGGAGCCGGGAGGGCGAAGGGCGTCGCCTCGTCTTCCGGGAGACAGATGGCCGTGCATGGTGACGCTTCGTGGGACTCGTCCCACGGTAATGATTTCGCACGTCCCTTCAGTTTTGCCCCTTGGTCGCTGTGCATGGATTCTTCAAGTGCCGGTTTGTCTGATGACGTGGCGGGATGGACTCCAGGGATCCCTGAGACCCTTCGCTTTTGGACTCGGGCGCCGGGTCCCGTCTTTCGGATTCGACATTCGGATCCTTGTGCGGTTTGGACGGTTGATGGAATTTCATGCTGTCTATCTTTCGGATCTTTTGCGGGTGGCCTTTTAGACCCGACTCCGTTTCTTTTCTCATCCTCTTCGATGGTCTTCTCTGATCGGTTGGGTGGCTTGGATCCCTCGGCTGGGAGGGGGGGCTTCGATGGGGCAGGATTTTCCTTCCTTCACGTCGGTCGCGGAGGGGTGGGATCTCAGCAGCCCGTCTTTGGTCACGTTGGAGGGCCCGTCATCCACAACCCAGGTGGGCGGTTCTTTGGTTCAGACTTTGGTGACTCTGACTGAGGTGGTTGGGGCAGAAGTGGCTGGGGGGTGCTTGAGAGGAGGTCTGCTAAAAGATACAGGAGGAGAAACAGAGCGCGGTCGATGGCCACCGAGCCGCAGGGGTGCTCGTCTCTGAAGGATACTGTTGCAGCGACTGCTGGTGTGGTCCCAGTTGGGGGGCATCTGGAAGGATCCTCATGAAGGTGCTGTCTTGGAATGTGCGAGGGTTGGGGGAGACGGACAAACGGAGAAACATGGGGTCGAGGTTCACAGAGTGGGAGTGTGTCGTCGTCATGTTGCAAGAAACAAAACTTCAGGATGTGGGTGACGTTCTATGGAGATTGTTTGGTGCGGGGGGCTTGGATGAGGTCAGGGCTCTTGGTGCAGTGGGGTCGGCGGGCGGTCTGCTCATCGCTTGGAGATCTGCGGCTTTCGCGTTCGACTCGGTCTTCAGAGGGAAGCATGCTATCTCCGTTCTTTTGGTACGTGTGGATTCTTCATTGCCGATTGCTTTCTCTTGTATCTACGGGCCCTACTGCAATATTAAGAGAAGGGAGCTTTGGGAGGATTTGCGTGAGGCAGGTCAGCGTTTCTTGGGGTTCCCGTGGCTGGTTGTGAGTGACTTTAATGTTACCATTTGCTCGTCGGATAGGCCGCGATCCAGGGGTGGTCAGGACCCTGGCTCGTCGGATTTTGCGGAGCTCGTGGACGCTTTGGCTCTCGAGGACTTGTGAGCGGGGGATATCACGTACACTTGGAGAAATTCGAACTCCTGGTCCTGTATTGATAGATTCTTGGCGTCTTTGGAGCTTTTGGATGGTTTCCCTCTTTCTTTTGTGTCCTCCAGGCTTAGAAGCATGTCTGACCACAATCCTATCCTGTGGGATTCTGGTGATGCGTCCGTGTCGAGGGGTTTCTTCAGGTACGAGAGATGCTGGATGCTGGAAGATAGCTTCTGGGATCTTGTTGCTGATCAATGGTCCCAGGGGCAGTTGGGGGGTTCGGCGGTGTCGAGGTTTGCTCGCAAACTCTACTCTTTGCGCAAGAGGCTGGCTATCTTTAAGAAGGAGTCGAGGGTGGCAAGATTTGCGGCCAGGAAGGAGGCGGAGGGGGTGGTCAGCATGCTTGTGCGTTGGAGGGGGTGGTCAGCACGCTTGATGCGTTGGAGGGGGTTAGGGAGCTTCAACTCGAGGAGTTGGTTGCGCGATCGGTCGCTCAGAATAAGATCGTGGAGGAGGATTTGAAGCGGGTTACGGAATGGCATCAGAGATCGAGGGTGTCTTGGCTAAAGGAGGGGGATGCCAACACGTCGTACTTCCATCGTGTTGCTAGTGGGAGGCGATGATCTAACTCCCTTTGCTCGATTGCGATTGATGGTATGCGTGTGGTGGGGGACGAGGCCATGGGGCGGGCAATCGTGGCTCATTTCAAGGAGTTCTCAGAGAGGCGCGCCCCGAGGGTTTGGAGGTGGGCGGGGACTGGGGCTCCGCCACTCTCGCCCTCGCTTTTTGAGGATATGACGAGGGCGGTTTCGCTGGAGGAGGTAAAGGCGGCCATGTGGGATCTAAACGCGGATGGATCTCTCGGTCCCGACGGCTTTTCGGTGGCCTTCTACAAGGATTTCTTGGATTTGGTGGGCAAGGAGGTGTTGGAGGTTATCACCGAGTTCTGTGGTGGCAATGCAGGGTTTGATCGGATTAATAGGGCTCTCATTGTGCTGCTTCCGAAGTCCCCCCCGACCGAGCGTATTGATGATTTCTGACCCATTGCAATATCGAATGCTCTATATTTGATCGTGGCAAAGGTGTTTGCTCTAAGGCTTGCCCGGGTGCTTGACTCCATTATCTTGCCTATGCAAGTGGCATTTGTTCGGGGAAGGCAGATTGCAGATTGTATCACTCTGGCCTCGGAGATGGTTGCGAAATGGGCAAAGGAAGGGAGACGTGGTGTGCTGTGGAAGGTTGACTTCGCGAAGGCGTATGACTGCCTTGATTGGAGATTCATCTGGTCGCTTCTGCGGAGGAGGGGCTTCTCGGAGGTATGGATTTCTTGGATGCGTCGGTGCGTCACTACGACCTCGTTCTCGGTCATGGTTAATGGGCGCCTTAAGGGGCGCTCTTTTCAGCCAAGGAGGGGGGTCCGGCAGGGCTGCCCCCTTGCACCTCTTCTTTTTGTCATGGCCGCGGATGTCCTTGCTCGGATGACTTGCCGGGTAGTCGATTGTGGGCTGTCAGCGGGGTTCTCTTGTGACGGGTTGGTGGTCCCTTTACGTCGATATGCCGATGACACCGTCTTCTTCATTGAGGGGGGACCTGCGGAGGTCTCGGCCTTGTCTGCGACGCTTGAGGTGTTCAGTGAGATGTCGGGTCTTTTCAAAAATGTCGCCAAATCGAAGGTGGTACCGTTTGGTCTTACTGCGGAGGAAGTGTGCGAGTGCGGTTCGATTTTGTGTTCGCAGCCTTGCGCCCTACCTATTGATTATTTGGGGATGCCGCTGGTCTCGAGAAGGGCTAGATTGCGAGATTGGTCCAAGGTGGTGGAGAAGGTTGAGAAGAGGCTGGCCGGTTGGAGGTCTGCCTTGCTTTCGAAGGGGGGACGCCTCGTCCTCCTCAAGGCGGTGCTTTCGTCTATCCCGATTTTTTTCTTATCTAACAGTCGGTTGCCGGTGGGGATCCGCTGTCGTCTCGAGAAGCTCATGCAGAGGTTTTTGTTGGGGAAAAATGGAGAGTCATCAGGAGGGATGCACTTGGTGGGTTGGGATGAGGTGACAAGGCGGAAGAGCGACGTGGGTCTGGGCATCCGGAGGTTGGATCATGTTAATGAGGCCCTCCTCCTTAAATGGGCCAGCAGGTTATGGGGTCCTGGAGAAGATTTATGTAGTGAGGTCTTGCGGAAGATTCATGGTGTTAACGGGGCGCTTCCGTTAGCGGCTGCTCGGATGGGGCCTCAAACGCCTTTCCGGAGAGGGGTGCTAGAAGTTTTCTCTAAATTTTCTTCCCTCTTTGCTCCGGTGCTTGGTGATGGTCGCACTTTCAGATTCTGGATGGATGTTTGGACGGGGGAGGAACCTCTTTGTGCTTGGTTCCCTCGGTTGTTCGCTTTGGCGGTTGATGGAAATGCTTGCGTCGCCTCCTGCTGGTCGGAGGGTGGTTGGTTCCCTCTCTTCCGTGATAACTTCTCGGATCAAAGGCTCCAGGATTATCTCGATCATTGGACACCATCAAGGGGGCCGGTCATCCTTTGGGCGGGAGGGATCACTGGTCCTGGAGGGGGGGCACCTTTTCGGCCAGGAAGGCGTATGGGGCGGTTTGTATTTCCCCTCCGTCGGGGCTGGAGGTGGTAGTGCGTGATTGCGGTTTTTTGGGGGTTGAGGCTACCTGAAAGGGTGGGTTTCTTCATTTGGTTGTTTCGTAGGCAGAGGTTGATGACGAGGGATCGTTGCGCGAGGCTGCTTGGCAATATCTGTGATAGATGTGTTTTATGCAACAGTGCCGTGGAATCTTTGGAGCATCTCTTCTTCGCGTGTCCGGCGGTGATGGGGGTTTGGGAGGCGGCGGCTGAAGCTTGGGTGTGCACCACAGATTTAGCTTCCTTCTGTGAATCAAAGGTGGCAAACAAAAGTAGGGAGCGGAGGGAGCTGTTACGGCCCTTGGCGAGATTATGGGCAATTTGGCTGGCCAGAAATGAAGCTATCTTTGTGGGGTAGCGTTTTTACAAAGAAAACATGCTTTTATACTGTACACGTTTAGTTGATGACTGGGTGTTGGTTTAGTTTCCTTTTTGGTATCGCGGTTGATACCTTGTAAACTTCCTTTTTTCTTTGTTTTTTTAATAAAGCTGGGGCGAACACTACTGAGTGTATCCCCCTATTTTCTGGACTTCAAAAAAAAGATAGTCATAAGTAAAGCTAAGTCGGAAGCTTATAAAGTTTTGTACAAAAAGGTTGACTCGAAGGAGGGCCATAAGGATATATTTAGATTGGTCAAAGCAAGAGAAATGAAGACCAAAGATCTTTCTCAAGTGAGATGCATCAAAGATGTGGAAGGACATGTGCTTGTTACTCAAAAGTATAT
Organism: Ottelia alismoides; assembly: GCA_037367405.1. NCBI lineage: Eukaryota > Viridiplantae > Streptophyta > Magnoliopsida > Alismatales > Hydrocharitaceae > Ottelia > Ottelia alismoides. The sequence goes on from JAZKJV010011622.1 coordinate 649,286, forward strand.
AGAGACTAGATGAAAGCAGTATTTCCTTAAGCTTTTTATTGGGGTAGGGAATAAAGAGATTACTTTGAGAGATCTTGCTGGTTGTGAATGTTACCTGAATCGTGCAAGTTATAGACGAATACAAAGGAATGAAATAGATGAGGCTTTAAGGGTTATGAAACATGAGAAATGGGTAAGACCTATGACATTCCTATAGAAGGTTAGAGAGTTCTAGGTGAACATGGTTTGACTTGGCTTATAAATTTATTCTATGCTATTTGACAAAAAAAGAAAATACTTGAAGAATGGAGGAGTAACATTGTGATGCCTCTTTATAAGAATAAAGGAGACATTCAAAATTGTTCGAGTTATAGAGGTATCAAATTGATGAGTCATACTATGAAAATTTCGAACGTGCAATTGAAAGAAGGGTGAGGCAAGTTTCTAAAGTAACTGAATCAATTCGGATTCATGCCAGGTCGCTCAACTATTGAAGCTATTCACTTGTTGAGGAGAACAATGGAGATGTATAGAGCTAAAAAGAAGAACCTCCAGCTTATGATTAAGTCCCAAGGGAGATATTATGGAGGGTTTTGGAGAAGAGACAAGTGCATGTCCTATACTTTAACCTTATAAAGGATATGTATGATGGGGCTTCATCTTGTGTAAGGATCTAATCTGAGAAGACTGACTGTTTTAACATTAATATCATGTCTGCATCAAATTTTGGCTTTGAGTCCATTCTTTTTTGCTTTGATTATGGACAAGTTTACTAGTTACATTTTGGATGATATACGTTGGTGTATGTTATTTGCCGATGATATTGTGTTGATTGATGAGGTACGAGATTGAGTAAATGAGAAGCTGGAGGTTTTTAGACATGCTTTAGAGTAAAGGATTTTGTATAAGTATGGCTAAGACTGAATATATGGAGTCCACATTTGACGGAAACAACGTTGAATGACTCGAGGTGAAGATTGGTGACGATAACATTCAGAAGAAACATTCTTTTTAGATACTTGGGATCTGTTTTGCAATAAGATGGGGAAATTATCAGGGATTTTACTCATAGAGTAAATGTAGGTTAGCTAAAGTGGAGAGGAGCCTCTATTGTTCTTTGTGATAAGAAAATCCCTTTGAAAGTTAAAATAAAGTATTACAAAGTAGCCATGAGACATGCTATGCTCTATGGATCAGAATGTTGGCTTGTGAACCATAGACATGTGCATAGAATGGCAGTAGCAGAAATGAAAATGCTAAGGTGGATGTGTCGTCATACATGAAAAGATCGGATTCGGAATGATGCGTTCAGAAGGAAAGTTTGGGTAGCTCCGTTAGAGGGTAAGATGAGAGAAAACCATTTAAGATGGTTTGGCTATTTGCGAAGGAGCTCGGTCGATGCACCACTTAGAAGATGCGAGATTTGGAATTTTGAGCCGGTTAAGAGAGGGCGAGGAAGGCTCAAGAAGTGTGTGATTGAGACTATCCGAAAGGTTCTTAGTTATTTGGATTTAAGCCGGAGAATGACCCAAAGTAGATCTGGATGGAAGGAAAAAATCCATTTAGCCAATCCTGCTTAATTGTGAGAAAAGACTTTGTTGTTGTTGTGCATTTTGAAGAAGGATGTTCGCGGAGTCTTTCTGCGTGATGGAGAAATTGATGGAGGCACCACTTGTAAAATTAGTTTGTCATGGTTGAATTGGATAGGAGCTTCATATCTGCTAACAAGATGCCTTTGGAGAGAATGTAAATATTGTGGAGCTGTAGTGGAACCTATAATGCCTCTTCCTACTGATTGTTAGTCATTAATTTAGGTATGTTATGAAAATGTTTATGACTGAGATGAAGATGGATCTATAGAGACAAAAATGAAGATGCTCACACAAAAAAGTTGCCTCACCGATAAAAGATAAAATGATGGAAGCTCGTTTAAGGTAGCTAAATGAATACTAGATGACAGTAATAAAGAAGAATGTGGTTTTTTTAGATCTGATCTAGGGTATGCCCGAGCTCCATCATTGGATGCATTGAACTCATATAGCCAACTCCATTTAGAGTGGGAAAAAAGTCTCAGTTATTTTTTTTATTTAATTGCGCATGTGTATATTATATGTAATTCTTTTGTTTAGATGCATATGCTACCACTTGTCTAAGATCCATTAGTTCCACAACAATTGTAGCACAATTGAATTTTAGTGTCTGCATGTATCTCACTTTAGTTTACTATCGTATTCACGCCCAGATAAATGTACACTGAAAGAAACTTCAATGCTGTTTCCTTTTTGTTGTTACTCTGGTCTTGTGCAGTTTATTAGGTCCTTGAAGGATAATCTGAATGCAGAGGTTGCCTTGGGAACAGTGACAAACGTCAAGGAAGCCTGTGCTTGGCTTGGGTACACTTATCTTTTTATAAGAATGAAGACAAATCCCTTGGCTTATGGAATTGGATGGGATGAGGTATTTCAATTTATATTGCTCTGCTAATTTCTGTTTTGAAACTTTTCCTTAGTTTGAAATTGGAGTCTCTCTCTTCACAATAATATATATATATATATATATATATATATATATGAGAAAAGGGAGTATGCACCCTGGTGCATGTAATTTTACATGCACCGGAGCTTATATCTCCCACATTTTTTTATTTTTTGGGAAAATATCACCGTGTATATTCATCTATATATCCCTCCAATATGCCATTTGAATTTCATTTGAAACAAAGACTCCTATGCCCTCCATCTAGAACAGAAAATTTTAACGGTCTTAGAATTGCTGTAATCGACCTGTTATAGATGGAGAGCATAGGAGTCTGATTCTGATGAAAATCGAATGGCATATTGGAGGGATATATAGATGAATATACACGGTGATATTTTCCCAAAAAATAAAAAAATGTGGGAGATATAAGCCCCGGTGCATGTAAAACTACATGCACCAGGGTGCATACTCCCCATCCTCTCTCTCTCTATATATATGGGTAAAATGGGGCTGCCCGAGCTAACTTGTCTCCACCCGCCCAATTTCCCCATTTTTTTAATTTTTTTTGAAAAATGCATCCCTAGATTTTCATCATTATATCCCTATATTATGTCCTTCAAATTTCATATGAAACAGAGACTCATACGACCTCCATCCAGATGGGGCCGATTTCAACAATTTGCGACCGTTAAAAATGACTGTAGATGGTGGCCGTAGGAGTCTTTGTTTCTCACAAAAGTTGAATGACATAATATAGGTATATAGTGATGAATTTCCACGGATTCATTTTTGAAAAAATAAAAAATAGGAAAAATGGGGTTGGGGGAGCCAAATTAGCTCCCCCAGGGGCGACCCCATTTCCCCCTATATATATACTGTTACGCCATAATTTATGTTTACATCTCGTTGTGCTATTTGCTTCTAAAAACAGGCAAATCACTGACTTCTAGCAAGAGGTGTATGCGATTGGCTGAGTTTCACAAAACATGTGGTTGTTTGGTGCATGATTTGCAGCAAAAACTAGTGTGCATGTATGTGGAGCTGCTTTTGTTGCTTTCTATAAGAGAGGATAAAGCATTTGCTCATGTAAAATTCCATCCATCTACTTGGACTTGATCCAGAAGGAACCACCTCCTTAATTTCCCTGAAGTTTCTGAATGCAGTCATTAGGTATATTCGGCAGTTGTGTTACTCATGCTGGACGAAAACAATGGATAATTCTGTCTGTCAACTGCAGTGTGTAATATGTTTAACTGTATCCAACTCTAAAGTATGTTGTCAGGTTTCTTACCATTCTGGTGTTTTTTTTAGTTCCATAACCTGTGGTTTAACAGTACTTATCTTGTGCTTGAAGTTAAGAAATGTTGCCTGTATTTTTCTTCGATGGACCATGATCCTTTATACTGTGTTACCTTATTTGATCTACTTCTGTTTAATTTTATGGACATGTTTCTGTCAGGTCATTAGTGATCCATCTCTGTTTTCCAAGCAAAAGGCTTTTATTGCTGAAGCTGCGCGGGCCCTAGACATGGCAAAGATGATGCGCTTTGATGAGAAAAGTGGCAATTTCTATTGCACTGAGCTTGGTCGAATTGCTAGTCACTATTACATTCAGTACACTAGCGTTGAAACATACAATGAAATGCTGAGGCGTCACATGAATGATAGCGAGGTATGGATTGCCAGTCACCTTTTGCCTAAATTTGTATATTGTATTTACATTTTTGAAGTCCCCGATCATACTTCTGTATATAGATTATCAACATGGTGGCCCATTCTTCTGAATTTGAAAACATCATTGTTCGGGAAGAAGAGCAGGAAGAGCTTGAAAACTTGGCAAAGATATCTTGCCCGTTGGAGATTAAGGGTGGACCTACTGACAAATATGGAAAAATTTCTATTCTCATTCAGGTTACTTTGTTATTTATGGTTAAATCACATTTTTAGCATCAACAAGTTTTTGATAAAATTCTTGGTGTCTGCAGTTGCACATATCACGAGGGTCCATCCAGAGTTTTTCTTTAGTGTCTGATGCTGCCTACATTAGTGCAAGTTTGGCACGCATAATGCGTGCTTTATTTGAGATTTGCTTGCGAAGAGGATGGTCTGAAATGTCATCTTTTTTGCTGGAATATTGCAAAGCTGTAGACCGCCAAATTTGGCCTCATCAGCATCCACTAAGACAGTTTGATAAAGATTTATCTGGCGATGTTAGTTTACCGACTTTTTAAGCAATGTTTTGCTTTTTCCCAATCATTGTGCAATATATATGATTTTAGATGCATTCTTGAAGATTTTAAGGAAGCTTGAAGAAAGAGGGGCTGACCTGGATCGTCTTGCTGATATGGAGGATAAAGACATAGGCGCTTTGCTCCGCTATGCTCCTGCAGGGAAGGTATTTTTCGGTGTTAAAATTTGGATTTTCCTTTAATTTTTTTCATTTTTCTTTTCATACTTGTTTATTTTGTACCTTGTCTGAAGCTTATAAAACAACATCTTGGATATTTTCCATGGATTAATTTGTCTGCTAACATTAGCCCGATTACCAGAACTGTTCTTAAGGTATGCTATTACCCAATAGTTTTTTTTCCGAACATGTAAAAGCTTGGTTGTTGAAACTTCAGATTTGTTGTTATTGTGTTTAGGTGGACTTGATCATTGAACCTGACTTCATTTGGAAGGAGCGATTTCACGGTATTACAGAGCGTTGGTGGATATTTGTTGAGGTGCTATCTAATTACCTTGTTCTATTCAATTTTATTGGTGGATACTGGACACTCGCCACTATTTCATATTTTTTTTTGAATCTGGTTCATGAATGTCACTATGGCTTGTACTTTTTTGGAAGAAAATGAAATTAAAGTTAGAATGGTGATGAACGTCCTTACTGAAACTTAGAAAACACGTGTTCTTGGAAAAGATATCTGTGCAAAAAACCCAGCTCCAAAGGAGGATATTACCTCCACTATGGCTTTTGTACTTCTATTCTTCCTCTTAGAACCACTACTCTTCTCCACTACAAGGGGACTGCTTTGGTGGAGAAGTTGATGAGGTTCAATGTGAAGAAGCAGCTTTTGCTCTACCAAATTGTTACTCTCAGCAGCAGCAATAGATTGGACCTGAAATTCATTGATAATAAGTGGATCTCTCTATAGAGGGGCTTTAATGACTGCTAATGATGACTTGAAAGTCGTTAGAAGAAGGGTCAGACTGTCTGGATCATTGAGGCTGCTCGAGAATTGGAAGTTGGTGAAGATGGTTGGGGAGAGACGAGATGGTGCTCTTCTATCTAGATTTCAAGGGAGGTGTTTGAGATGTGGGGGCGCAGTCACCGTGCCTCTGAGTGGCGTAACCCTATGAAGTGTTTTGCATGTGCAAAGCTTGGTCACAAGCATAGGAGTTGTCCAGCGGCTAAGATATGGTGTCCCCGCGTGCTGGAGATGGCTGAAAAAAGGAGGGGCTTGACACTATCCTAGTGGGCGTTTGCAAAGTCGCTGGGTCGTCCTTGTGGGACGCCATGACTGTCATTGGCACCGTTGTTGGCGACACTTCTTCAGGGGAGATCACCTCCATCGAGGAGACTGTGGTTTGTGCTTGGGCCTGCTCCAAGGATGAGATAGGCAGCCTGCTAACGTTGACCCGAAAGGCGAGATGAAGAGTCCATTTGAGAAGACCTCTTTCCCGTGATGGACCTATGCCCATTGGAGAGCCTATATGGGTGAACTTGTTAAATGACCATCCTTTTTTTGAGTTTGTTGAGTTAACGACCTTCCTCTAACAAATTGTCCGTGCTTCTCATGCTGAGTGCTTTCATCTGGCTACTCAAAGATGAGCAGGATACTGAAATGATAGTAGATGGTTGTTTTATAGGCTCATATTTTGTCAGAAGAGTTTGGGTCATACTTTCCAAGCCATTCTCGACGAGAGAATCCAATCTATTTAGGAAGAATCACGATCAAAAATGTGAAAGTGATCTCTTCCGCAAGATGGAGCTATGGATATATCCACCTCGAGAATACTTCCTATAAGAGGACTACCCCTTCTCTATCGATCTCTTGCTTCAATGAGAGAGGATTTGCATAATATAGGTGTTGTGCCAACGATTCATTCGGATGGTCTATTGAGGGGGTAATCTTCTGATGTCATTGTCTTTGTTTCAGATGTTAAAGCGCCTATCCCCATGATGTGTGACAGGTCGATCGATGGTCGATTACTGCATTTGCTGATTGAAGAAGCCCTTTCTCCAAGTGGTGAAGCCCAATGTATTGCCTTGTTGTCGAGATCTTCATCAACAATGTTCGATTCAGAGCTGCTGTAGACGGAAGTTGAAGGGTCATTGTCGGAAGCTGAAGTGTCGTCGTATCGAGTTATGATAGAAGGTTCTAGAGAAATGCCTAATTTGGGCTCTCTATCCAATCAACAAATTTTTTGGTAAGTGATCCATCACTGCACTCGATAAGGGAGCCATCTTTATTTACGACATTTCCACCTTATGCATATATTTATGACATTTCCATCTCATGTGGAAATAGTATCGGGTGTGTATGATCAAGTCAGATCTATTTCTCGTTGATGACCTTCCATCATTTCGGATCCCCAGACTCAGGTATGCTTTGATCGGTTCTCACCTTTGGATCTGACGGTGGGCATCGCTACTCAGTTGTTGGTTGGGGAGATAACCTATATGGTCCAATTAACTATAACTTGGATTGCAACTGTGGCTGAGATTATGTCTGCCATATCTTCCCTTACCCCTGAAAAGGCCCAAACATATTCATGCGCTATGAAAGCAGACCTGACTTGAGCATCACTAATCTATGTAATATCCTTTCTTGGTGCACATCTCTCACCCTTGAGAAGGTGGGGTCGACTCTACATCAGAAAGAGATTAAGAGAGGTTTGGGCATAGTTCTCCCTCGAGAGTTGCACTTGAAGACTTTTCAATGAGGGTCCGGGGGAATATTAATTCACGAGCTACATCTACTTTTGTTAGAGATCGCCCTTATGCTGGTGGTTTTGAGGAATTACATCCTTGAGGTCTATTAGTGTTGCAATATTCGGCTGACTAGACCGACTAGTCGGACCGAATATGCGGTGTGGGGGGTACACCGATTAGAATAGCCCTTATTCGGTAAACCGACTACACGGTCCGACTAATCGGGATAGTCGGGCGCATAATCGGCCGACTGGGCTTTCAGGGATCGTCGGTCAGATCCGTTTATGGATCTGACCCGCATCTGAAACCCAAACCCAACTATGCCCAAACCTTACCGTTCAGGGTAAAAACATCTGCGTATGCCCTAACCCACACTCCTGTCGTCCTGCGAAATACGAAAGTCCAAAACGACGAAAGCCTGCAGTGTCGGAGATCTTGCAGGTTGCGGCCAAGCTCAGAGCTTCAAGAAGCTCCGACGACACCTCCTTTCCAATGACATCGCCGTTCATCCCCTGATCGGCCTCCAACGAGTTTCGCCAGTGATCCTCTACATATCGTCGGTGGTAAATGTTTTATTTTTATTTCAGAAGTTATTTTATATAGATTTTTTTCATTAGTTATTCTATATGTATACATCTTATTGTCAGTTTTATGGTTTTATTGAATTAGATATTATTTTTGCATCAAATAAATAATTGGTCAATGTATTTCAGATTTTAGATGTAGCCCTTTTTCTAATACGTTATAGCCATGTTTGCTTGAAGTTATTTTTGCATCAAATAATGTGTTGCTCCTCCTTGCATGTAGCCATGTTTCTAATTTCAGATTTTGGACTTGGAAAAATTGGTTAATATATTTCTTTGAAAGGAAAAAATAACTTGGATTGGTTAATATATTGACATCTTTTTGCAGGCTGTAGCTTGATGCATACTTGTTATTTGTTAATAATTGATTTTTTTATTTGTGAATTGTAGAAATGGCTGCACATTCTAATATTGGGTTCGATAGTGACACAACATTTTATACACCATTCAAAAACCGTCAGATGCAAATACTGTTGTTTGTAGACTCTGCAAGAAGGTGTTGAAGGGAGGAATATTCAGATTTAAGCAACACCTTGCACACATAAGGGGGAATATCGTTCCATGTCCAAAAGTTGACGAAGAAACAAAGAAGCAGATGTCTGCATACTTAGATGAACTGATGAAGAAGAAGGTACTAAAAGCAAAAGAAATTGATGATATCCGAAGAGAAGTAGACATCATGAATGATGTTGGATCAGGAACAATAGATAAACGACCTCGATTATCTGAATCAGTTGGTGAGGACATGGGAAGCCATGGACCCACGCGCCAAATGACAATTAAAGATGCATTTGCTAAGGATCATCGAGAAAGAGTTATCTCTTACATATGTGATTGGGCATATATTGCATCAATTCCATTTCATGCACTAACAATTAAATCATTTTGGCAGTTGCTCGATGCAGGCCTTAAACCTCCCACGAGGCATGAAATAAGCGGCCCATATTTGAAGAAGGCGGTGAAAAGAGTCTCGGATGAGTTGAATTGCCACCGAGAGTTGTGGAAATCCACAGGTTATTCGATAATGACTGATGCATGGACATGCATTCGTGGAAGAAGTCCCATGAATTTTTATGTCAACTGTTCTCTTGGGACTTCATTTTTAAAGTCCATGGATGCATCAGAAGATGCACATACTGCGGTGTATATCTTCTAATCAGTTGATTAATATATCAAAGAAGTTGGGGTCGATTACGTTGTACAAGTTGTTGCTGATACTACTTCCGCAAATGTAGCAGCAGGAAGATTGTTGCAAACAAAGTATCCACATATATGGTGGACATCATGTGCTGCTCATTCTATTGATCTTGCATTGGAAGAAATTAGCAAATAACCGAGTATCAAAAGTGCAATTACAAAGGCAAGGACACTCACAGTTTTTATATATGGCCATACGAAAACTTTAAGCTTGATGCAGATGTTCACAAAGAAGAGAGACATTGCAAGACCTGGGAAAACTAGATTTGCAACAACATTTTTAACTTTGGAAAGCATTTTGGAAAAAAAAGACAAATTGCGGTTGATGTTCTCTTCAGATGAATGGAGAGCTTTGAAATGGTCAAGGACAAGAAAAGGGCAGGAGGTATCATCAATAGTCTTGAGCCCGACATTTTCGAACCAAATTACACTTGTAATTAAAGTGTTTACACCATTGATTCATTTCCTACGTGTTGTTGATGCAGATCGCAAACCATCCATGGGCTTTGTATATGGCGACCTAGAACAAGCTAAACTAGAGATAATGTCATCTTTTAATGGTTTGGAGTCATCTTATAAACCATTTGTTGATGCAATTGTCTCTAAAACAAAAAGAAGGCTTGATACCCCATTGCACCTCACTGCATATTTCTTGAACCCGTACTTCTTCTACAATGATTGTAGCATGTTCAATACAAATGTTGTTGTGAAGAATGGATTTATGAATTGCATGGAAAAGTTTTATCCAGATTTAAATGTTCAAGACATCATCACGAGAAAGGAGTTAACTGCATATAAACTAGCTCAAGGATTGTTTGGTAAGCCATTGGCAGTGATAAAGGATGGTAAACGATGGACATTCTGACCCATGTATTATATTTGTTAGCATAATGTATTACTTGAATAGAATCGGTCATATATAGGGTTTTTAAACTTCACATGCTTGAACAACTGGCTAGTGGTCTATTCATGGGACTGAAACATCCCATTTGCAAGCTATGGTTGTCAAGATTCTGAGTTTGACTTCCTCATCCTCTGGATACGAGCGAAACTGGAGTACATTTGAGTCGGTAATATATCTATCGACCTATTTTTTTGAAGTGTAGGATTATATATATACATTCAATTGGTATGCAACTTTTAATTTTCAGATTCATACAAATGCTAATCTAAAGGAACGTCGACAAGACCAATCACGGGACACAATTTCTTCAAAAGATCGCACTCACATGAATGAATGGATTGGTGGATAGCAAGCTGAAGATGATGAGGTTTATCCTGGTTCAGGTTTAACATGGGGTGTAGTTGCCCATGCATCTGGTGCTGAAGATATCTTACAACCACGAAGAGGCAATAGAGGTGGAGCTTCTGGTTCAAGCTCAAGTGCAATGCCGATACCTGAGGAAGATGAAGAATTCATTTTTGAGGAAGATATTGATGATGAAGATGATGAAGAAGAAGATTATGATGTTCCTTTGGATTATGATGATAATTAGTAGCACTTGTTTTTATATTTGGTATGTTATGTTATTTTGTGATGTTTGATGTATTATGTTAAACATACTATGTTTGTGCTTTTATGCTTTTGAACATTCTAGCATGTATAATGTTGCTAACATTTGATTCTTAGATTTCTTTGTTGTCATAATTTATTTAGATTACATAGTTCATTTAACTCTTATCTCTTAAAATTGAAATTAAAACATCTCTTTTAATAAAAACTTAAGTATAATCATGGATGGAATGAATATATATTAATGTAAATATAGAAGACTATTTCTTGGAATATTATATATATATTAAAATAATTAAAAAATATAAAACCGAATAATTCCGAATAGTCGCCCGAATATCGATTATTCTCTATTCAGTGACCACTCCGACTGAATACCAAATACCGTCTTCTGCAACACTGATTTTTTAACACCATCTACAAAGGAATTTATAGAGGACATGGCTACGGATATGGATATGCTTTTGCAGAGTAGGGTGCGATTCAAATTCTAAATGAAAACACTTTCTTGGAATGTGGTGGGTACATATAATATTTTCTCTTCTTACATGAGACTAAAGAATAATCTTCGAGCGATCCTCTTTGGAACTCTCTTAGACGCCCTTCCTTATCGTGTTGATGCAGCATTTCCTTCGACTAGAAGATCTGGTGGTGTATTGATTGGTTGGAATGGAGCTCATTGGAGCTTAACTCGTAAGATTGAGGGTCTTCATATGCTTTCAGTTGTCCTCGGGAATGCTGCGGATGGAAATACTTTCTTGCTATCCAATGTTTATGAGCCAATGGATGCCTCGTTGAGGACTAGTCCCTGGAGAGTGTTACTATAGCTTCATGAGGATTTTGATTATGTTCCTTGGTTTCTCGGGGGAGATTTTATTGAAACCCTTTTTGTAGATGATTAGCCAAAAGGAAAGGGTGATTTGGATCAGGGCTCATATGATTTCTTAGAGTTGATAAGTGAGCTGAGTCTTGAGGTTCTTGATGCTAGAAATGGTTGTTTTACGTGGAGAAATAGAGGGCTTGAGAAGATTAACTGGGCGCTCATGTTCCTGTTACCCAAGAAGGAAATCCCTCTGCGAGTGGAAGACGTCATGCCTATTGCACTGTCCAACGCAATCTACCCCATTGTTGCAAAGATTTTGGCAAATATATTGAAGGCAGTCTTGGACTCGGTTGTGCTCCAGTGTCAATCCACGTTCATCCCAGGGAGGCAGATGGTTTAGTGATGGCTAGATTGGAAGCGGACGAATGCAAGAGGGGCCCTTTGGAAGATTGACTACACGAAGGCTTATGATTGTGTTGACTGGAGGTTTTTGTGGCTCTCCTTGTGAAGGAGAGGTTTCCTTGATATGTGGCTGGACTGGATGAAGAGATGCATCACTACCTCGTCCTTCTCTATCCGGGTGAACGGCAAACTTGAGGGCGGCTTTTTCCAGCCGTAGCGTGGTATGAGGTAGGGGAGTTCACTGGCACCCATGTTGTTCATGCCGGTAGCGGATGCTTTGGGGGTTCTATTAAAAAAAGGGGGGTTCACCCGTTTTTTATTAAAAAAAAACAAGGGCGAGGGCCCTCCCCGTGCTAACTTGGATCACACGTCTCTCCTTTAGAGCTCGGGGGAAGATATTCATGGTCGTCCTTGTTCAGATTTGAAAAATCCTGGATGCTTGTAGAGGACTTCTATGATATTGGCCACTTTTTACGGATTTTTTTAAAAGAAAGAGGTGGTCTCCCAGAACTTGGGACCCACCACCAAGTATATTAAAATGAACTTTCTAGGGAACTTATGAGATGCATGGTTTGACGACTATAAGATTTCATTTTAACTATCTGTGCTTGCTTCCTAAGCTACTGATTGAATTCTAGAAAATCATGCATTTAGCAAGATTGGAAAGAAGGAACAATGTCTTGGTTGCTCCGGATTGGCTAGAAAGAATTGAAGATATGAAATCACTATTAGGGAAGATTTAGAGGACATACTCTTGCTACAATCCAAACTATTTGCGCTTCGTAAGCGGCTGGTTGAATTCTAGAAAATCATGCATTTAGCAAGATCAGAAAGAAGGAACAATGTCTTGGTTGCTTTGAATCGGCTGGACAAAATTGAAGATATGAGATTGCTGCGGGAAGATTTACAGGACATGTTCTTGCTACAATCTACCATTTTTAATGAGAAAAGGTTGCGATGGCATGGAAGTAGAGATCCTAGCAAAGATGGTTGAAAGAAGAGGATGCTAATACCAAATTCTTCCACAGAATGGCTCGTGCTAGAAGTTGACACAACCATATCCATTCTATTGATATTGGTGGTGAATGTATCTATGGAAACAAGGAGATTGGAATGAGTCGAATGACTATATCGGGGGCTTTTGCTAGTTAAGCAGACATGGAACGAGGTGCCCTTAGTCGTGGACAAGGACATATGTCGATAAGATCTCAAAGGCTCAATGTCTTGTGCCTACGCTCCCAATCCTCATGCAGGAGATCAAGGATGCCATTATACAACTTAATGTAGGTGGCACGCTTGCGTACACAGCTTTCACATAGCCTTCTATTGGATTTTTTTTGGAAGTGATTAAGGAGGATATTATGGGTGTGGTACAAGAATTCTAGTGAGGCAACAATGTGATCGAATTGCTGAATAAAGCTCTCATATTTCTTTAACCTAAGGGCAACGTAGCTACACGTATTTGCAGAAAATGATAATACGGAAGCATATTATCAGAGATAAGATGAAAACATCTGGATTTAACATGGAACCCTACTCTGTGAGGAGCGGGATGAAACCACGAGAGAAGGCCTCTTAGGGCTTGGTATTCTATATTGCTTTCTCTCTCTCTTTCTCAATTGTTACAATGAGTGTTGGGCTTCTTATATAGCCCCACAAGTAAGACCGAGTCCCACTCACATTAGATGTTGGACTAAACCAGTAGATGTGGTAATTAGACTCTGGAAGGATCCAATTACCCATTTTTAGATATGATGCATACTCCAACACTCCCCCCTACGTTGGAGCATGCATTGCTCAGCTTGGACAAATAGAAAGAAATCACTCTCTCACATAATACATGACACTACAGATAACTCAATGCATACTTTATTGGCTGTTGGCATGGCCTCAAATTTTAGCGAAATTTGGTCGAATTTCTGTCGAATATCGATATCCAGTCGAAATCGAAATTCGACCAAAATGGTTGAAATATGGGGTCCTATTGAAAAATGACTGAAATTTCGGTCGAAATTCCGTTTCATTAGGTCATCGAAATGGTGACCGAAACCAACATTTAGGGCCTTGGCTGCTGGTTGAGGACATTGCTTCTCATGTTGTGTTGGTGAGGAGGGACTGAAGGGCTGGATTGTGAACTGAAGATCCGACGAGAGTGGATACTTGAGACTGCTCAATTGATATGCTACATGGTGATGCTTGTATTGCCGTCTTTAGCTCTTTTTAAGGAGTAGGGTTCCTGTAGGAACCCGTCGAGGGTTTTAGGGCATGATCGTGTGCCTCCTGGAGTTGTCTGAAAAGGAATACTCGCGCACAAGTGCACATCGGCAGTGGTGTTTGGCCCTCTCGCATTGGATCGACATCGTCTGATGTCGGAGATGGGTTTTCGAACTGTTTCTTCGCTTGGGAGATGCCCTGGAGCGTGGGCTCTGCGCAAATCTTCATCGACTTGCACATGTGAAGGGATCAACCCCTCTTCTTGCGTATGTGGCTGGAGACCTTAGGTGACTTCTAATCAGGAGAATGTGGCCCTGATATGTAGCTTGGAGTTGAGGTTGATCTTCGACAGCTTGAAGATGAGAAAATATGGTTCCAGAAAGAACCCTAATTTTGCTTGCGGGATCTTGCTGGATGAATATTGAAACTTCGCTTTGGATCGTTGTTGGCGTCGATGACTGTTGTGCAGAATTAGGGTTTAGAAGAAAGCCTAGAATTTGCTCGACATAACATATCTTCTAATAGAAGATGAACGAGAATTGAACTGCCATGATAATCGAATCTTGAACATAAATAAAGAATATAAAAACTAAGAATGCGGAAGCGTAATTTCAGAGATAAAGAATAAACAATAAGAACCACGAGATTTTACATGGAACCCTACTTCCTAAGGAGCGGGATAAAACCACGGGAGAACGCCTCAAAGGGCTGATGTGTTCATTGAACTTTCTCTAATGTGATACAAACTGATGTGTTCATTGAACTTTCTCTCATGTGATACAACGGGTATGTGGCTTCTTATATAGCCTCTACTGACCCTCCAAGTCTCACAAATAGTAGATGTGGGACTAAACCACTGGATGTGGTAATTGGACTCTGGAGAAATCCAATTACCTATGTACACAAGAGTGACACATATACTCCAACAGGAGTCATTCGGGTGATCCTCTTAACCCATGTTGTGCATCCTCTGGACGATGAGGACCACCTTTTCTTTTCTTGCCCCCCCCCCCCCCCCCCCCGAATCGATTTTTGGGCTCGCTTGGATATTATCTTGGGTGCAACGTATGACTTTCGAGTATTTTTGTACTTCTATGCTTGAGGCCTACACTTCCACTCGAGACAGTTTTTGTCATTTTTGAAAGAGTGTGGCGGAGAGTATTCTCGGTTTTGTCGTTTTTCAGGTCGTGAACTGCTTTGAGGCGTCAATCTCCTGCTTCGGTTATCCGCTAATTTTGTGTGCCTCTAATTATTCCATTCTCCGAAATTCATGCATATGCATTTTTATGTGCAGATTTCTGTACTCGCATTTGCTTTTGCTTATATATACATAATAATAGATGTGTGTATTAGATTTGCCCTTTTAAGGAATTTGCTAGTTTTCCTCCCTGCAAGTTTTAAGTACCCTAGTTCCATTTTGAGCGTGTAATTTATAATTTGTTACCTTGCATCTTTGCCTTTTCATGATGCAGGATTCAGAAAATGACCATATATACCATTCAGAGATGTTCACATTGACAAAGAAGATGTCAAAAAGAGAATCACAAAAGATCACCTTCACAATACCTATATTTGAACCGCATCCATCACAGTATTACATTCGGGCTATTTCTGATTCTTGGTTACGGGCAGAATCCTTTTATACCATATCTTTGCAAAATCTCACCTTGCCCGAGGTTATGCTACTATCCTCCCTTTTGTGTAAACAGAGATTTATGAGTGACTAAAATATATATTATTTGTTTCAGATGCAAACATCGCATACAGAGCTCCTTGATCTGAAACCTCTTCCCATAAGTGCCCTCTGCAATGAGTCTTTTGAAGATCTCTACCGATTTTCCCACTTTAATCCTATACAAACCCAGGTTGGTTGAGGAAAGTTGACCTGATAGTTATTGAGCTATATCTTATTATAATATTGCACGCAATTTTTTTCATCTCAGGCTCCTCTTTTTTGTTTATATTCTAGGCATTTCATGTTCTTTATCACACGGACAACAATATACTTTTAGGAGCACCGACAGGTAGTGGTAAAACCATATCTGCTGAACTTGCTATGTTCCGTATATTCAACACTCAACCTGACATGAAGGTATTATTTAATTTCCCATTGATGAACTACTACTGTACTTCTCTTTCGTGAATCGTATCTATATTTTGTAGATTATCTACATTGCACCTCTAAAAGCCATTGTTCGTGAAAGAATGAATGACTGGAGAAAGAGGCTAGTTTCCCAGCTTGGAAAGAAAATGGTTTGGAACTTCTTAATTCATTTGTTGGGTTAAATAGCACAAAGTCTGTGTTAACGATGCCAAATGTTTTTCTCCCAGGTTGAGATGACGGGGGATTACACACCTGATCTCATGGCACTTCTTGCAGCTGATATCATAATCTCAACTCCTGAAAAATGGGATGGTATTAGTCGTAATTGGCATAGCCGAAGCTATGTTACAAAGGTATACAGCATTTTAAGTATAGCTTAGTCAGCCTCGGTCAGTAAGTCTAAATAATATTTTTCATCCACAAAATAATTTACAGGTTGGACTTATGATTCTAGATGAGATTCACTTACTCGGTGCAGATCGTGGGCCCATTTTGGAGGTACTTGTCTGCTTGCTCATATTGTCCTATACACGTAGTGAAATAAAATGGAATTTGGGCAACATCAATAAACATAATGTACCGTAGCCTCAAAACTTTATTTAGAAAATAATTACTTCAAACTCAATTATGTATCTCGAGATGATTAGATTTGAGTTTAGAAAGATTATTAACACGCTGGAGTTCTGATGATGATGAAAAATGTACTTTTTTGAAAGATGCATACTAGATAGATATTTCTTTAGGCAAGTTTTTTGAGGCAAAACAGGGGGAAACATGCAAATTCGCAGCCCAGAGCATTAACGAAAACTGTGGGTTACAAAAGCCAGGTGTCGAGGAGTCTTGTCCTGATGAAGTACATTCTCTATATAAAAATGCTCTCTCTGAAAAATCACGCCATTCTGAGCTAGCTAAAGCACCCAAAGGGCAACTACCGGCCTATGATGTGCACTAATGGAATGGGAGCGAGCCAAAAAGACGGCTTCCCAATAGCCTTCCATGTTAGGGACATCCACGATGGGTTCAACTCCGCCCAAATTATCTTTTGCCTTGCCACACGCAAGGAAGAGGTGATCCACCCTTTGCACCTCCCCTCCCACAAAGGGATAAGCTACCATCTATTGCTCCTTAGTCATCAATTCCCTATGCCGCAATAACACATCACTTCTCTGTGCCACAATAACCACTGGGCTCTCTTATAGGTGTGGAGAAAATAGAATTGCTTGCCTTCGTAGAGCCCTAGGGCTCTTTTATATAGAGGTGTAAATATCTTAAAAGCTCTGAGTAAATTACGTAAGAGGTACAAAGAAGAAATAAAAATAAGAAATAAACACCAAGAGATACAATATCTAACACTCCCCTCAAGCTGGAGCATATATGCTTATGATGCTCAACTTGGAACAACATCTCTGAAATGGACCTCTAGCAAGTGTTGTTGTGAATATATCTGCAGTCCGATCTCTAATAGTGACATGGAAGGTGGATATGAGTCCCTTCTAGATCATGTCTCTGGTATATGGCAATCCACCTCTATATGCTTGGCCCAAGGCCTTAAGTGTCGGTTTCGGTCACCATTTCGGTATCGACCAAAATAGAATTTCGATGGAATTTCGGTGGAATTTCGACCGAAATTTCGATCATTTCGGTCAATTTTTGTACTAGGACCCCCATATTTCGGTCATTTCGGTCATTTCGGTCGAATTTCGATTTCGATTGGATATCGATTTTCGACAGAAATTCGACCGAATTTCGCTGAAATTTGAGGCCATGGCTTGGCCCATTCATGAAATGCAGGATTATTGGCAATAAGTAGAGTTGCTTGATTCTCGCATAGAAGCTGCGTGGGAAGAGGTACCTCCACTGTTGTAAAAGTCCCCCGACTGGCCCAATTAGTAGGTCCGACTAGTCAAGTCAGTGGGATGGCCGACCAAGTATTGATTAATTCCGAATATGTCGTTTAACAGATCGATTTTTGCTTGGAGATACCATGTTTTTTTTTACTTTTTTTAAAGCAAACTTATTCTAATATGCTTAATGTTTTATTTAAATGAAGTTGCTTCTTTTTCTTTCATTATGATAATATAAAAATATACAAATCTATATAAATATATAAGAATATGTGTATAAAAATGATTTATATATTTAAAATAATTAAAAATTCAAAACCGATTAAAGCCCGATTAAATCCGATTAGTCACTCGACTGCCGATTAATCCTTAGTCAGTGACCCAACCGACCGAGTACCGACTACCGATTTTTGCAACCTTGGGTACCTCAAATGCAATATCAGTCAAGATCGATCTAATCCACATCATCTCTGTGCTCCCTTTAGCCATTGCTCTGTTCTACTACTCAAACTCTACACTGTATCTTGCAATCATTGCATGCTTCTTGCTCTTCCATGACATGAGTGAACTCCCAACAAAAACTACAAAGCCAGATGTAGACTTCCTGTCTCTTGGGCATACTGTATAATCTGCATCTGCACGAGCTGTCACCTCAAGAGATGCACCGTTGTTGAATATAAGGCCAGTACCTGGTGAAGTCTTCAAATACATTAGAATCATATAGACAACATCCATATGTGCCTGCTTGAGCTGCTCCATGAACCGGCTCACCTTGCTCACAACAATGGATATGTCTAGGCTGGTGTTAGTAGCATAAGCAAGCTTCCCAACAAGCTCCCTGTATCTCCTCTTATCTACCTCCTCAGTGTCATCATCATATAATCTTATGCTTGGATCCATAGGGGTAGTAGTAGGATTGCACCCTGCCATACATGTCTCTAGTAGAAGGTCAGTCACAAACATCCTCTGGGTCATCACAAGACCACGCTGGTTCCTGGTGAACTCTAATCCGACGAAGTAACATAGACCGCCAAGTTCCTTAGTCACAAACTGCTGACCGAGAAACTCCTTAGCAGACTGAATACCATGCTCATCATCACCTGTCTCAGTTATGTCATCAACATAAACCCGAACGGCAATTGTACCTCTCTGTGTCCTCCGAACAAAAAGTGAATGATCTACAGTGGATTACACAAACCCCTGGTGCTCTATCAACTTTCAGAGCTTATGGTACTAAGCTCTAGGACTCTACTTCAGGTCGTAAATTGCCATGTGGAGCCTGCACACCTTCTGAGACTCCCCCTCAGCAGCAAAACCTGGTTGGTGCTGCAAGTATACCTCCTCCTGTAGTTCTCCATATATAAACAAATTCTCCATATACATCGAGATCATCAACCTCTATGTTCTCTGAATAAGTTATCAGCTCCTCCTGGACAGTGTCTTGTGGTACAAGCTTGTCACCGGTGCCATCAATAGAAAAAATGTGTTCAGTACATACCTGAGGCGTACTGGATGACGTGAAAGGCGCTTGAGCAAAGGGTAGAGTAGAGTGCTTGTGGATGTAAAACCGTGGGAGAATCTGTGCTAGGGTTGACGATGGTGGTGGTGGTGGTGGTGAAGGAGGTGACTGCAGCACATCCTGATGAGGTGGTGGTGGAAGCAAAGGAGGTGGTGGAATAAAAACATCTTCGCCAGATTTAGAGTTAGACAACATGTCACCTGTAGGAGAAAAATACACGACAGACTAAAAAATGTGACATCAGCACTCGCGTAATACTTTCTCTGAACAGGTTCGACACATCTTATACCCTTTTTGGTTACGAGAATAGCCAACATACAGACATTTGTCAACTCTTGGAGAGAGCATGTCTCGATCATGAGTAAACTTGGGACAAAGGCCACAAACCCAAATACCTGGAGTAAGAGAGAATATGTCCTTATCGGGAAACACAATCGAGAAAGGAACCTTTTCTCCAAGAACCGTGGAAGGCATGCGGTTCGCTATATAGCATTCAGTGAGGACCACATCACCCCAGAACGAATGAGGCGCTCGATTCTGAATCAAAAGAGTCCTCGTGACATCAAGATGATGACCGCGTTTGTCTTCAACAACACTGTTCTACTGCAATGTGTGCATACAAGAAGTCTGGTGAACATTACTAAGAGACCTGATGAAATCAAACAACTGTGAAGTGGAGAACTCCAAGGCATTGTCAGAACGAATAAACATCACATGAGCAGAAAAATATTCTTCATTTCAATAAGAAATGATTCAAGACCATCTTCATACTTATTCTTTAATAAGAAAACCCAAGAAAGATTGGAGAAATCATCCACAGCTACTAGATAGAGCCGATGTCCCTGATGATCGGAAAAACGACTATGCCACCAAATATTAAATTGAAATAACTCAAATGACGTACTACTGTGGCGACTCTGGCTACTCGGAAAGGAGGAATGATGGTGCTTCCCAAGCTTGCATGCCTCACACTCTAAGGTGGTACGAGTAGAGATCTGAGGGAGGACTTGACATAGCTTCTGCAGAGGAAGATGTCCAAAGTGAAGGTGTCACTTAAACGGAGAGCAAAAGAGGTTGGACCAATATGTAAAGTCTTCACTGCTCATGGCCACATCCAATCACCCTGCCCGTGAGTATGTCCTGAAACACAAGGGAAGATGGGTCAAATATGGCACATCAATGTAAATCTTTTGTAATCTGACTAATGGACAAATGATTCATCTGAAATGTTGGTGATCGTAAGACATTCTACATGTGCATCGAGGGGTCTAGGACAATCTCCCCCTGATCAACAATGTGTAAAGGAACCCCATTGGCAATCACCATTGATCTACTAGAAGGGATCGATCTGTAAGAGTTAAAATCTGCTCGATCTCCGCGCATATGATAAGACACGCCAGAGTCCATGATCCAATAAGTTAAATCTGAGCCGCTACAACTGGTAAGTGCATATGTTATACCTGAAGAACTTGTAGAGGCCCTGGCAACGGTTGTTGTTAGAAAATAGGAAGCGGAGGTAGAAATGATAAACATAGCATAAACTAGAATGAGAAACATGAAGAACAAGAAGATTTTTACGTGGAACCCTACTCCTAAGGAGCGGGATGAAACCACGGGAGAAGCCCTCAAAGGGGCATATTCTTCATTGCTTTTTCTCATTTGATACATGAGGTCTGGGGCTCCTTATATAGCCTCCCTATAGCCTCCAAGTCCCACCACTGGTAGATGTGGGACTAAACATATGGATGGTGTAAATGGATCCTGGAGAGATCCATTTATCCTCCTACAACTCATATGGCGCACAACCAAATACTTCAACACTCCCCCTCAAGCTGGAGCATGCAATGCTCAGCTTGGACAAACGGAAAGAAACCCAACTCACACTACAAAACACTACAGACAATATCAACTCAATGCGCACAACTGTCGGCTGTTATAGAGGACGTTGCTTCTCATGCCGTTCAGGTGATGAGGACGAACGGGCTGGCGTGTAAGTTAAACTGAGGACTCGGAATCTGACCATCGAGTCCGAAACTGCACCTGGAGTCTCCTCGTCAGAGAACTGGGTCTCCCCCATCTGGCTCAAAGAATGATACTCTACTTTGGAGTACCTATGATACCACATGATAACCCTTGCCCACCTGGCATAAGAAATGGTCCTCTACTCTGGACTCCCTATGGCTCACATGAAAACTCTGACCGAAACAACAAGAATGATGGGACCACGATAAAAGATGGCATACATGTGCTCATTTGAAAAGACCGCATCCATGTGTGTGTCTGAACTAAATACTGGAAAGCATCTGAACGTCGAGTCTGATCAACTGTAGAGTCTGGAGATCTGATTGGGCATCTGGACTGGAATCTGAATCGGAACTGGAATCTGAATCGTCAGAGTGATATATGATGCCGAAACTCTACATATACCCCCTTTCTCCCATACTTGTCGGAAAATAGCATCGATTAAGTTAGGAAAGACAAGATAAAATGGGGATAAAATTCAACCAAATAAGTCATTTCATATATATTAAACGGCTTTTGCTTGAAAAAAATGTCAAATCATCATTTTTTGGGTTATTTCACTATTTTTTGTAGTCGTAACACATCAATTTTTTTAAGCCGTTCAATTTTTTTATTGGCTTTTCAAATCATCTTTTTTTAATTGCGTACGGTTTTTTCTGTACGTGCCTTTTTTTTCTCTTTTTTTTAACAATACAGCCACCTCCCTTCTATTTTGTGGCAGACCTAATTGGGTTAAATAACCATTTTTTGTAAAAGTCGTTAGGCCCAACCTCTAGGGTTCCCACGATGTGAACCCTTTCTCGATAGGAACCGCCGCCCCCGCAGGGGCTCTGTTGCCGGCCCCCATTGCGGGCACCTGCTTGTGCGGCATCGCCGCAAGGGACGGGGGGATCGCCGATGGCGCGACCACTACGGAGGTGGTAGCAGCGGGGCTAGTCTCCGCCTGGCGGCGCCCCTGCGTGAGGTCTGATGCGGGGAGGGCTGGTGATCGCACGCGGTGAAAGGAGTTTCGCCTGGAGGTCGCTCGCGCGCTGCCTGTACGGCTTGAGGTTGGAGAGGAGCACCACGAAGAGGGAGGAGCGTCGCCTGCCTGGAGGGTTCTGCCTTAGCATCTTCGGGCTACTGCCGCCTGTACCTGGGTGATGCGACGTTTGGAGGGGCATCGCAGAACTCGCGAGGAGGAGCCTACCGTCTGGGTCTCGCGCCAATGGATGTCTCGGATGCGGCGAGCTCTGGAGAAGATGCGGTTTCCGCCGCCTGAATCTGATGGCGACACCTCCGCCGTAGATGATGAGGGATGCCACTTCAAGGGTTCCCAGTTGGAACATGGAGAGGCCTCTGCCGTAAATGATGAGCGGCGCCTTGATGTGGGATCCTTGTTGTTGGAGTGTCGCCGTTGCGGCTGGGAGGCCTGGAATGGATGCGTTCTCTTGGAGGAGCTCGTGATGGCGCACCGTCATTGGTGGAGGCTAAAAGGGCGCCTGGATTTTCTGTAGAGGCAGCGTGATTGCTGCGCGAAGCTTGGAGCGCCGCCTCTTGGATGCTTTACGATGCCCTTGCAAACAAGGGTTCCAGTAAACTCTGGAGAGAGGTTTGAACATGAACAGAAAATAGGGTTCCAGAACGGAACCCCGGAACTTGGATCTTGGACCAAAAAAATCTCAAAATTTTCCTCTCGAACAATCTTCAATATCAAATCGAATCTCAAAGAAAATAAAGAAAGAACGCAAAACGCCTTGAGAATCAACCCGCTCTGATACCATGTTAGACAATAAGAAGCGGAAGCGGAATTAATAAACATAGCATAAACTAGAATGAGAAACATGAAGAACAAGAAGATTTTTACGTGGAACCCTACTCCCTAAGGAGCGGGATGAAACCATGAGAGAAGCCCTCAAAGGGGCATATGGTTCATTGATTTTTCTCATCTTATATAGGAGGTCTGGGCTCCTTATATAACCTCCACAGAGCCTCCAAGTCCCACCACTGGTAGATGTGAGACTAAACATTGGATGGTGTAAATGGACCCTGGAGAGATCCATTTACCCTCCTACAACTCGTATGACGCACAACCAAATACTCCAACTGTTGGGAAAAATGAATGACTTGTTCTATTCCATAAGCCCTAGGCTCTCTTATATAGGAGAGAAACCTATGGGTAAATTACATAAAGAAGACAACTGAAAAATAAAATAACGAAAGGGTACAGGTACTCTATATGCGTCATATGCGTCAACACTCCCCCTCAAGATGGAGCATAGATATCAATCATGCTCAGCTTGGACGCACACTTCTGGAACGGGCCTCGAAGTAACGCCTTGGTGAATATATCAGCAGTCTGATTCTCTGATGTGACGTGAGATGTAGCAATGAACCCTTTCTGAATCATGTCACGTATGTAGTGACAGTCAACCTCAATATGCTTGGTCCTCTCATGAAAGGCTGGGTTGTTTGCAATGAACAAGGCAACATGATTGTCACATTCCAACATCATAGGAAGCGATATATCAAGACATAGATCTGTAAGTAAAGATTTCACCCACATCATTTCTGTGCAAGCCTGGGCCATAGCCCTGTATTCGGATTCAGCACTGGATCTAGCTACTACTGTCTGTTTCTTGCTCCTCCATGAGACTAGGGCATCTCCAACATAGACTGCAAATCCTGAGGTGGACTTCCTGTCCTTGGGGCATCCTGCATAGTCTGCATCAGCACATGTTGTGATAGAGATCTCCTTTCCCTTCTTAAATAGCAAGCCTGCACCTGGAGATGATTTTAGATATCTCAGAATCATGTGTATTGCATCCATATGGGCCTGGCGTGGTTGCTCCATGAACTGACTCACACGACTCACTGCAAATGATATATCAGGTCTAGTGATCGTGACATACAGTAATTTGCCTACCAGTTCTCTGTACCTTCTCTTGTCCACCTCTTCTGTGTCATCATCATAGAGCTTCATGCTGGGATCCATTGGTGTCGTAGCAGGTCGACACCCTAGCATACCTGTCTCACTCAGTAGATCTGTAACATATTTCCGCTGCGACATTACTAATCCATATGGATTTCTAGCAAACTCCAGCCTCAGAAAATATCTAAGGACTCCCAAGTCCTTGGTGACAAATTCGATTCCCAGCCTCTCTTTTGCCTGCTTAATGCCCTGCTCATCATCTCCTGTAATCAAGATATCATCAACATAAACCATGATTACAATGATACCTCTAGCCGTCTTCTGTACAAACAAGGAATGATCAGCGTTGGAGCGTTTATATCCTTCCTTCTCAAAAAGATCTGAAAGCTTCTGAAACCACGCTCTGGGGCTCTGCTTAAGGCCATAGATGGCCTTATGTAACCTGCATACCTTGGAACACTCCCCCTCAACAGCAAAACCAGGTGGCTGTTGCATATAGACTTCCTCTTGCAAATCGCCATATAGGAATGCATTCTTCACGTCCAGCTGATAAAGCGACCAGTCTCTAGCAACTGCAACTGATAACAGGATCCGCAGAGTGGAATGACGCGCCACATGCGAGAATGCCATAACCCTAACCTAGGGTTCTCCACTGCCGCCCCCCCCCCCCCCCTCCTCCCTCCCGCCGCCGCCGACTCTAGGGTTTCGACGCCCCTCCTCCCCGGGCTCGCCGCCTCCCCGTCGGGCTCCCCAGCCCCCAGCGCCCCTCCCCACCGGGCTTCCCAGCCCCCAGCGGGCTCCTCAGCCCCTAGCGCCCCTCCGATCACCGCCGCCCAGCCCCCTACACCGCCGCCCAGCCCCCCGGTCTCCAGCCCCCGGCCTCCTGCTCGTCGCGAAGAGGCCTCCAGCCGCCGTTTTCCTGTAGTAGGGGCTCCCAAGCCTCTACTCGTGGTCGGGGTACCGCTTCCTAACTAGGGCTCGGTCGTGATGTTAGATTCAAGTGCATAATCGTCTACCTATGCACTTGAATCTTACAAGGTCTCGGTAGACAATACTTTCTTGGTCTATCAGTACTTGTTCTTCTCCGGCATTATGTCAGAACAGAAGCTCGATATGCCCGCCATAGGTGCCTTCAAAGGTTCGGCACCAATCGTTAAAATGGACGGGACTAACTACGAGCTGTGGGCGATGCAGTTCCTCAGTCTCATGAAGTCGTGTGGTAAGAAGCATATTCTTACCGAGGATGAACCGCCGGAGAAGACAGGGATCTATGCCTCATGGGAGGCTGACGATGCGTACGCCAAGGTGTGGCTCTCAGGTACGCTTACGACGGACATAGCGAATGATGTCCTTCACCAGCCCACCGCTAAGGCGATGTGGGATTTTGGCTATGACGTACTCTCAGGTACGCAACGAGACGAAGATGCTCCAGTTGCAGCATGATATATTTACCACGAAGCAGAATGGGAGGCCTCTCCATTCCCTGTACACGTCGCTTCGTGGCATGTTCGAGAAGCTCTATAGCACCATTCCGCTTACAGCCACACCGGAACAGCAGAAGACGTTCCGCAACGCCACTATGGTTGGCGTATTACTCGCTGCCCTAGACCCGGAGTACGAGGCATCACGCTCTCAGATTCTAGCATATGCCACCATCCCGCCGATGGAAGAGGTATACAGGAGGCTCAGTCGTGTACCCGTTCTGTCCAATACAGCGACTGCGACTCCGTCTGCAATGGCAGTTTCCAGGGGACGTGGTGATTCGTCCTCGTTTCGTGGCAGAGGAAGTGGTGGACGTGGCCGCGGAGGTCGCATACGCTCTACGTGCTCATTCTGTCGCCGTACTGGTCATTCGGAGGATACATGCTATTCCAAGCATGGTTTTCCTCCTTCTGCACGAGTAGCTGATCATGTTCAGGGTCCACCAGCATCTACACCAGATCACAGGTTCGAGGAGTTAGTGGCACGACTTCGTGATATTATGCCACAATCATCATCAGAGGGTGCAGACGTTTCTGATGTTGCGGCTTCGGCGTCAGCTAGTACATCTGCCTCAGCTAGTGCCTCAGGTAGTCCTTCAATCTCATTTCATAGTCATGACCTCACAGGATGGATTGTCGACTCTGGAGCTACCCATCATCTATGCCGTGAGAAAGATATCCTGCAGTCCTACAGAGCTGTTCAGCCAGGTCGCTCTGTACTCATTGCTGATGGCACATTGGCACTCATTCTCCTATCATCGGTCAGGGGGAGACGGCTTTGCTACCCTCTATGCACTTACAGAATGTGCTACATGCTCCAGAATTCTCTATGAACCTCTTATCTATTAGCGAGATTACACGTGATTTGCACTGTCGTGCTATTTTTGATCCATCGACTGTTATTTTTCAGGACATACTGACGGGCAGGGTGATTGGTTGTGGTTCTGAGCACAATGGCCTCTATCGTCTCGTTCGTAACTCTTACGCTGGCGTCTCCTTGCATTCCCAGGCCTCCGTATCTCCGTACACCTGGCATCTTAGGTTCGGTCATCTGCCGCTACAGAAAATGCGTCACCTCCTGCCTCAGATCTCTCCGAGTTCCTCTTTTCGTTGTGAAGCATGTCAGTTAGGGAAGCACCATCGGTCTAGCTTCCCCGGTCGTCAGAGTCGGAGCAGTAGCTCCCCGTTTGAATTATTTCATATAGATATTTGGGGTCCGAGTCGTGTCCCGGATCATCAGGGGCACAGGTTCTATTTAGTTGTGGTTGATGATTTCTCTAGAGTGTCGTGGACTTTTCTTCTTAAAAATAAATCTGAAGCAGGAAATGTTCTTCAAAATCTAATTAATGAAGTCTAGAATGTTTTTTCCACTACTGTTAAGTATGTGCGTACTGACAATGCATTGGAGTTCTGCACTCGCTCTCTTGCTAGCTTCCTTTCATCTAAAGGCATTGTCCACCAAACCACATGTGCCTACACCTCTCAACAAAATGGGGTTGCAGAACGAAAACATCGACACTTTCTAGATATTGCTCGCACATTACTTATCCAGAGTTGTGCTCCATTAACCTTTTGGGGGGATGCTATACTTACAGCGTGCTATCTGGTCAATCGAATGCCTACAACTGTTCTTGGAGAAAAGTCTCCAATCTCTGTTCTCTTTCCAGACAGAGACTTGTTTACACTGACACCTCGGGTTTTTGGCACTGTTGCTTTTGTCCACCGCTTCTCTCCGAGACTTGATAAGCTATCCCCTAGGGCTATCAAGTGCGTTTTTGTGGGTTACTCCAGGACACAGAAAGGATACCGTTGCTATGACCCTGTCCATGACAAGTACTATGTGAGTGCAGATGTTACATTTTTCGAACCTGTCATGTACTTCTCCCCTGCAGGTGACAGATTGGTCTCCTCCACATCATCAGATTCCAATGTCTATGTTCCACCACCTCCAAGCCTGGGTCCATCCTCTACTCCACCGACACCAACATCACCACCACCACCACCACCCCCGCCACCACCCCCAGTTGTCCCTCTCCCTAAGTTCTACAGGAGACGGACAGGCCCTGCTCAAGCTACGTGTCAACCATCCAGCACGCCTCAGGTATGTTCTGATGTTAACACTGATGATGGGTTGAATAATGCATCTGTGCAGGAGCTTTTACCGCAGGAGGAGGATCAACCGATCAACACTGGTTTGGATGACTTGGACCGGCCTATTGCTCATAGGAAGCAGCGAAGACAGTGTGCCTCATATCCTCTGGCCTCTCATGTCTCCTTTCATCGTCTCACTGGGGATTTTCAGAAGTTTGCTGCTGCTGTATCGTCAGTGGAGATTCCACGGACATATCAGGATGCCATGAAGACTGAATGCTGGCGACTAGCAATGGAAGAGGAGATGCGTGCCTTGCAATCTAGAGGGACTTGGTCTCTTGTCCCTATTCCTCCAGGTGCATCTGTGGTGAGTTGCAAGTGGGTATTTACGGTCAAATATCATGCAGCTGGTCGTCTTGACAGATACAAGGCCAGGCTCGTAGCAAGAGGCTTTACACAGACATATGGGGTAGATTATTTGGACACTTTTTCACCAGTGGCGAGACACTCTACCCTTCGCATTCTTCTATCGGTTGCAGTGGTACGTGACTGGGCCATATTCCAGCTTGATGTTAAGAATGCTTTCTTGTATGGTGATCTGCAGGAGGAAGTCTACATGCAGCAGCCACCGGGTTTGCTGCTGAGGGGGACTCAGAAGGTGTGCAGACTTCATAAGGCTATCTATGGCCTTAAGCAGAGTCCTCGAGCATGATTCCAGAAGCTCTCCCAGCTTATTGAACGACAGGGGTTCCGAAGATCAAATGCGGACCACTCACTGTTCGTCCGGAAGACCCCTAGAGGTACCATCGTTGTTATGGTATATGTTGATGACATATTTGGTTACTGGAGACGATGCACAGGGGTGAGATAACCAAGTCTATGTTGGGCAGCCAGTTCATTACAAAGGATCTAGGCACAATACGATATTTTCTGGGATCGAATTTGCAAGAAATGCACAAGGAATGGTGATGACTCAAAGAAAATATGTCACAGATTTGCTAGTTGAAACAGGAATGATTGGATGCAGACCTTCAAGTACACCTATGGACCCGAGTATGAAGCTGTACGATGATGATACCGAGGAGGTGGACAAGAGAAGGTACAGAGAAATGGTGGGTAAGCTCTTATACATCACTATAACTCGATCGGATATTGCCCTTGCAGTAAACCGGGTGAGTCAATTCATGGAGCAGCCGAGGCAAGTACATATGGATGCCTTGTACATGATACTGAGATATCTGAAGTCTTCCCCAGGCACAGGGTTGCTATTCAAGAAAGGTACAGATCTGTCTATTTCAGCCTGTGCAGATGCAGATTATGCAGGATGTCCACGGGATCGTAAGTCTACTTCTGGATTTGCTATCTTCATAGGAAGCTCTTTAGTCTCTTGGAAAAGCAAGAAGCAGACTGTTGTGGCAAGATCCAGTGCCGAATCCGAGTACAGAGCCATGGCACAGGCAAGCACAGAAATGATGTGGGTTAAAGCGGTCTTAGAAGATCTGAATGTTGATGTTCCCTTACCTATGAACCTTCAATGTGATAATCAGGCAGCATTATTTATTGCCAACAATCCAGCCTTCCATGAGAGAACAAAACACATAGAGGTGGATTGTCATTACACTAGGGACATGATTCAGAAGGGCTTCATCTCCACGTCTCACGTCAGTTCAGAGGACCAGACAGCGGACATATTCACTAAACCATTGCTCAGAGGACCTTTCCAGAGATGTTCTTCCAAGCTGAGCATGATAGATATCTATGCTCCATCTTGAGGGGGAGTGTAGAGATAGTTGTTCTTCTCTTATGTTATTTATTATTTCAGTTTCTTTATGTCCCTCTCATGTAATTTACCCAAGGGCTCTCTCCCTATATAAGAGACCCGAGGGCTCTATGAATGAATCATCTGAGTATTCTAACAATTATCAATTATAATAATATTGTTATGTTCTCATCCATATTTTATACACTTATTCCTCTTCTAGTTTATATTGTCAGGAATCAAATACAAAGATTGGAAAGTCAAGATCACAAATATCTTTGTTAACCATTGCCATTACGAAATCATCAACTAATCATCTATGCCTTCACAAATTTATCTCTTACGTGCAATTATTATATCACAAAATTGGCTTCTTCTGGACAAATAAAAGATAGGCCATAGGTACAACTCCCACTGTACTAATCTTTTGGAAGAAACCTTTTTTTTTGCATCATGAGATTGTTATTGCACTTTGCTAGGAGTGACATGCTAAGCCTAGATAGGTATCTAAGTTCATGGTGCTTCACAACTAGCTCATAAGAAGATGGATACATCATTAATACTTAGTAATTAGATATGAGGATAAAAAAAAAGAAGCAGGTCCTAACAATTATTAGTTCCAGAAATTAATTAGACCAGATTGCTTATTAACATATATGCTAAATTGAATATTTCATGGAGGAAAAAGAAAGAGATTAAATTTGCCCTTTTGAATTCTTCATATGTAATCCAGAAATTAAGATATAAAACTGGTCTTGAAATTTTGGTTTAAATGCAAACATGAAAGGCAACAAGAGGATGTTTTTAGATTGAACAAAAACATGGACTGCAGCAAGAGGAGGGGAAGATTATACCTTTGGATCTTCAAGAATTGGAAATCCAAACATGCATGGAGTTCCAGTTGGCAGCATAAGGGGGCTGAAATCAGGGGCTGAAATGAAGCTCTAGTAGGCTTCAAAGGTTGAATTGCAACAACAACTCAACCATTCAAATCAGAGCAGCAGAAAAGAGAGATTGTACCCTGTAAAATTCCCAAAATTTGGAGAGAATTGATCTTGAATTAGGTAGCAGTAGTAAGAGAAATGGTAGGGAGGACTTAGCTTTAAATTGCAGGAGAAATAGTAGCTCCAAAGCTGCACACAGAGCAGCATATTGTGGGGTTGCACCTCCAGCCGAGGGGAAAAACTATAGCTCCTCTTGGTTGAAAGTAAATGGTTTGGGAACTTGTTTGTTTGAAAAGAAGAAAAGGAGCTCTCTCGTTGGAGAGGAATAGAGAAGAATGAGGGCTTTTGGGTAGATATAAATAAGGAGAATAGGGGCATTGTTTGTTGACAAGTGGAAGTGGATTTTTAGTCAAGTGGAGAAGAATTGGGGGAGCCAAGTGGAGAGGCTAAAGGCCAAATGGAATGCCCTGGAAAAGAACCGGATGTCTGCTGTTGACAGCAGAAAAATATTTTTATTTATTTTTTTAACTTTTATCTCTCTTTTCAATTGGAATACCAAAGTCGCCCGCATTCGCATGTCGAGTATCCGATTTTTATGTTCAATAGCTCGTTTCGATCGTCTCTGAATGGCGATCAAAATGAGTATATATTCCTATACTTCGGATCGAAGACGAAGCTCCGAAATTGTCGAGATACGGTATTGGTTTATGGCTAAATTTTGCGGTTTTAAATTATCAAACGACCTCCGATCGACGAACGGTCGATTTCGTTGGTCTTATTTTGTCGAATCGGATTTTTGGGTGGTCTCGGTGTGTTTCGCGGTTTCCGAATTTGCGTCGCGGCTTTTCGGGCACGCATTACGATGCGATCGATTTTTGATTGATTTCGCCCGAACGACTTTTGATTCACGATCAATTGATCGATTTGTGTTATTTAACACTGATTAATAACTTATACGGACTCTAATCGGGTTGGGTTCAGGTTTGTGCGGATCCGGATGTTACAGAAAACACAATTTATAGGTCTGTAATTGTATTTTTTGGTCTAAATTAGACCAAATCAAACCCAAAATTACCTTAGGAGGGCTGAAAAATGCCATGGAATCATGGATGAGATGCGCGGGGGCGTAGGAAGCGGCATCAGAGGGGTTGCGACAGCGTTGGCAACACCCTCAGAGGGAGGAGGGGGGTCCTTGGGTACTGGCGACGTTGCTTGCTGCGCCCCTCGGTGCCGCTGGCTGCGCTTCTAGGGCCGGTAGTGGCCACGAGAAAGGAGAGAGGGCTAGTGGTGGGGTTCGAATTATGTCAGACTTCGGTCTTGGACCATCGCTCTGATACCATGTGGAGAGAATTAAATTACTTGCATTTATAGAGCCCTAGGACTCTCTTATATAGGAGAAAAGCCCTGGGTAAATTACATAAGAGGTACAAAGAAGATAATAGAAATAAATACCAAGAGATATAAATATCGCAACAATTGGCATTGATCTTGTTGTGAAAACTGAGAGATCTATTATTCAAGGGGAGCCCTAGGGTCTCTTTAATAGGGAGAGACCTTAAGGGTAAAATACATAGAAGTCAAGAGAACAAATAAAAATGACGAACATGTAAATAGCCTATGAAAATATCTATCTCTACACTCCCCCTCAAGGTGGAGCATAGATGTCTATCATGCTCAGCTTGGAAGAACATCTCTGGAAAGGTCCCCTGAGCAACGGCATGATGAGTACGTCAGCAGTCTGGTCCCCTGAGCTCACATGAGATGTAGATATCAATCCTCTTTGGATCAAGTCTCTAGTGTAGTGGCAGTCAACTTCAATATGCTTTGTTCTTTCATGAAATGTTTGGATTGTTGGCAATAAACAAGGCTGCCTGATTGTCACACTGAAGCTGCATGGGTAGAGGTACGACCACATGTAGATCCTGTAGAACCGATCGAACCCACATCATCTCCGTACCTTGCTTGCGCCATGGCCCTATATTCGGATTCAGCACTGGACCTTGCCACAACAGTTTGTTTCTTGCTTTTCCAAGAAACTAGAGAGCTCTTTACAAAAACTGCAAATCCTGAGGTCGATTTTCGATCCTTAGGACATCCTCCATAATCAGCATCAGCACATGCTGAAATAGACAAATCTGTGCCCTTTCGAAACAGCAACCCTGACCTGGATAAGACTTCAGATACCTCAGTATCATGTATATGGCATCCATATGAACTTTGTCTTGGCTGCTCCATAATTTGGCTCACCCGGCTCACTGCAAAGGCAATATCGGGTCGAGTTATGGTAATATAAAGGAGCTTACCCACCATTTCTCTATATTTTCTCTTGTCTACTTTAGCAGTGTCATCATCATACATCTTCATGCTTTGATCCTTGGGAATACTTGATGGTTTGCATCCAGCCATGCCTGTTTCAGTCAAGAAATCTGTAATGTACTTCCTTTGGGTCATCACCAGACCCTGTGCATTCCTGGCAAATTCCAACCCCAGAAAGTATCTTAGGGTTCAAGATCCTTCGTGACAAACTGACGGCCTAGGAATGCCTTCACCCTTTCTATGCCCTGAATATCATCTCCTGTAACCAGAATATCATCAACATAGACCATGATAACAACCGTACCTGCTGATGATTTCTGAACAAACAACGAGTGGTCTGCATTCGATCTCTTGAATCCTTGTCTTTCAATCACGTTGGAAAGCTTCTGGAACCACGCTCTTGGACTCTTGTTTGAGGCCATAAATTGCCTTGTGAAGTCTACACACCATACGCTTCTCCCCCTCAGCAGTAAACCCTGGTGGTTGCTGCATGTAGACTTCCTCCTGCAGATCTCCATACAAGAAGGCATTCTTGACATCCAGTTGAGAAATACTCCAGTCACGTACCACAACAACGGATAAGAGAATGCGAAGAGTAGAATGACGAGCCACTGGAGAAAAAGTATCCATATAATCGACGCCATAGGTTTGTGTAAAACCTCGTGCTACCAGCCGTGCTTTGTACCGATCTAGACTGCCATCAGCGTGTTATTTAACTGTGAATACCCACTTACAGCTCACAATAGATGCATCATGAAGAGCAGTAACCAAGGTCCATGTGCCACGAGACTGTAATGCGTGCATCTCATCTTCCATAGCCTCTCTCCTGCAATCAATCTTTATAGCTTCCTGGTAGGTCCGTGGTATGTCCACGGAAGTCAAGGCTGCAGCAACACTCTGAAAGTCGCATGTGAGGCGATGGAAAGACACCTGTGAAGCAAATGGATAAGATGCCCACATCTGCTTCTGCTTCCGAATAGCAATAGGAATATCAAGATCATCTTCCGTTGTACTGGATGGTGTAGTCTCCTCCTGCAATGAAGAATCCTGCACATGTACTATATCTGGCCCGTCAGTAGTAATGCCATCTGAACATACCTGAGGCGTGATGGATGTCTGACATGTAGCCTGAGCAGGACCTGACCGACTCGTATAGAATTTTGGTAAAGGTGGAATAGGAGGCTGTGGAAGTGGTGGAGGTGGTGGAGGTGGAGGTGGTGGTGGTGAAGATAACATAGAAAGAGGAACATGAGTAGACTCAGGTGAACTCCAAGTAGGAGGCGGAGGGACATAGACATCATCGTTGGTAGTAGATGGTACCAATCTGTCACCTGCAGGGGAAAAATACGTAACAGACTCAAAGAAAGTGACATCAACACTAACAAAGTATTTCTTGTTTATAGGATCAAAACAACGATAGCCCTCTGAGTCTGAGAATAACCAACAAAGACACACTTGACAGCTCTAGGAGAGAGTTTGTCAAGTCCAGGAGTCAGGAGATGAACAAAGGCAACAATATCAAAGACACGTGGAGTAAGTGAGAATAATTCCTTGTCAGGGAAAATGATAGAGATAGGAATTTTCTCACCAAGGACAAATGACGACGTATGATTGACCAGTTAGCAAGCGGTAAGAACAGCATCCCCCAGAAAGAGATAGGAGCACAACTCTGAATCAGTAGGGTTCGAGTAATGTCAAGAAGGTGGCGTTGCTTCCTTTCTGCCACACCGTTCTGCTGAGATGTGTAAGCACAAGTTGTTTGGTGAATAATGCCCTTTGACGAAAGAAACTGAGAGAGGGACTGTATGCAGAATTATAGAGCATTATCTGTACGAACATATTTGACAGTAGAAGAAAACACATTTTGCACTTCATTAATCAAATTCTTAATCACATCGCCTGCTTCAGATTTATTCTTTAAAAGAAAGACCCACGATACACGAGAAAAATCATCTGTTACCACTAGATAAAATCTGTGTCCCTGATGATCGGGTACACGGCTCGGACCCCATATATCTATCTGAAACAACTCAAACGGGGAGCTACTGCTCCGACTCTGACGACTAGGAAAGCTAGACCGATGATGCTTTCCCAACTGACACGCTTCACAGCGAAAGGAAGAACTGGGAGATATCTGAGGCAGAAGATATGGCATTTTGTGAAGCGGGAGATGACCAAAACGGAGATGCCAGATGTACGGAGATACTGGTCCGACAGAATGAGACGAGACACCAGCATAAGAATTCCGGACCTGCCGATACAGACCATTCTGCTCAGAGCCACATCCAATCACCCTGCCCGTTAGTATGTCCTGAAAAATAAGAGAAGGGGTCAAATATAGAATGACAGTGCAAGTCCTTCGTAATCTGACTAATAGACAAGAGATTCATTGAGAACTCAGGAGCTTATAGGACATTCTGTAGATGCATAGTAGGAGATAGGAAAACCTCCCCTGACCAACAAGGGGGGAATGAGTACCATCTGCAATCTGTACTGAACGGCCATGAGGAATATCCCTGTAGGATGCAAGTCTCTCTCGATCTCGGCAGAGATGATGTGTGGCACAAGAATCTATAATCCAATCAGAGATATCATGAGAAAATGTAAATGCAGTAGCACTACCTGAGATATTAGCAGTAGCAGAGGAACTGGCAGATGCTGTAGCAACAACATCTGACGGTCCACCAGAAGAATCACCAGATGATTGTGGCATAATATCACGTAGGACGTGCCACAAGTTTCTCAAAACGATTGTCTGACGTAGATGCCAATTGGGGCTGAGAATGCTCTGCTACACGTGCCGATGCTGGGAACCCCTGCTTAGAGTAGCATGTCTCCTCCGAGTTGCCTGTGCGATGACAGTATGAACACGGCTGACGAAAGCGACCACCCCTACCTTGGGTCCACGTCCGCGACCACGGCCAGAAGAGTGACCACCTCTCCCACGCGATATTGCCATCGCCGATGGGGGTGGAGTAGATGAGCTGGAAGAAACTGATATGCGACTGAGTCTCCTGTAAACATCCTCCACCGGAGGAATAACTGCATCAGCCAAAATCTGAGAGCGGGCGGCCTCATACTCGGGATCTAGGGCCGCAAGTAGAACGCCCACCATGGTGGCATTCCGAAATGTCTTCTGTTGTTCAGGAGTCGCTGTGAGTGGAATGGTACTGTATAACTTCTCAAACATCCCCCTCAGGGATGTGTACAAGGTGTGAAGAGGTCTGCCGTTCTGCTTCATCATGAATATATCATGCTGAAGCTGTAACATCTTGGTCTCATTTCGCACCTGGGAATATGTAGCAGCCAGAATATCCCACATTGCCTTGGCAGTGGGTTGATGGAGGACATCATTGGCAATCTCCATCGACAGTATACCTGAAAACCAGACCTTGGCATACGAATCATCGGCCTCCACGAGGCATATATCCCTGTCTTCTCTGCTGTCTCATCCTCGGTAAGAATGTGCTTCTTACCGTTTGACTTCATGAGGCTCATGAACTGCATCGCCCAGAGCTCATAGTTCGACCTGTCCATCTTTACTATTGGCGCAGGACCTTTGAACGCGGCCTATGGAGGGCATATCAACCTTTGATTCTGACATATCGCCGCTGGAGAAGAACTAGGGTATGTAGACAAAGTGATAGATGTCTACACAAAACTGCTTAAGATTCGAGTGCATATGTAGACGCTACGCACCCAAATCCATATATCTGGAGAAGAGACGGCTACGATCAAGGTGGCAGGAGTCCGGCTAGGGCAAGCCGGAACATGAAGGCAAGATCCCGGAACCGGCGGCGGTCTGGGGGGGGGGGTGTTCCGGTGGCACTTTGGGGGACCGAGGGGGGGGGGGGTTCGGCGGCACTGGAGGGACCCGGGGGGGGGGGGGGCCGACGGGACTGGAGGGGACCCGGGGAGGGTCCTGGGGGGGGGGGAGGGTCCGGCGGAGTGGGGGGACCCGGGGAGGGTCCGGCTGGACTGGAGGGGACCCAGGGGGTCCTGCGGGACTGGGGGGACCCGGGAGGGGTCCGGCGGCGGCTGTGAGAGGCCCGAGGAGAGGGGGGCGGGGGCGGAAGAAACGAGAGGGGGGAGGAGGGTGGGCGGCGGGTTGGGAGAGGAAGCCCTAGGGCTCTGATACCATGATGTGAAAGTGAGTGATCTATTATTCAAGGGAACCCTAGGGTCTCTTATATAGGGAGAGACCTCAAGGGTAAAATACATAGAATTCCAGAGAAAAAATAAAAATGACGAACAGGTACATAGCATATGAAAATATCTATCTCTAAAGATCTGAGAAGTCAGATTGGAATGTTGGGAACCATGTCCCATTCACCCACGCATTATACACCAACATGTCTCGGTATGAAGCCAAAACATATAGATGGGGAACCTCTCTACCAAACAACCCTCATTAGACTAGTTGTCATTTCAGAAACCATAGGAACAACCATCATCTTCAATTGGATGAAAGTACATGGGGAATTGAAGTAAGTCAAGCTAAATTGCCTTCGAGGAAGGTGTGTGCGAGGCACCGATGAGCGATGGATGTGCACTCCACAAATCCTACAAATCAATCTGCGACACAAATACTCACTATCATCCCAGATTCTCGCCCCCCCATTTCAAGAATAGTGTTCTATCTCGTCTCCAAATGAGGAATACCTTGCTCCCTATACTCTTTGGGGGCTTAACAATGCCCCCGTTTACCAAATGAATCCCCAAGTGTTCGATTTGATGGTCCTAGAAGAATTTTCTCTTGATCATCTCGATTCACTTCTAAATCCTAACTGGCAACAATTTGTAAAACATGAAAGACATGAATTGTCGCAAGGATTGCCCAATAAGCACAAGACAACCATCTTGTGATAAATGTGATGTTTTACACCTTGACATCTTCTCTCTAGCTTCTCCATTATCGACAACCAATCTACTATTTGTTGTTTCAACCAAGCGATAATCTCGTACATCGTGATGGCCAACACACCAATGCCAGTGCCCAGTGCAAATCCGTAATCAACTACTTCTGCATTAGAAAGAAAAAAAATGTACAAAAGACGATTGCTTTGGCTTACCTCCGTGCTTGAACCCCCAGAAATATTCATAACCACAGTCATCCCTTTTGTTTCCTCTGTCCCGCCTTGTATAAAGAAAATAGTATCATTAACACATAATCAACTACTTTTTTTTTACGCTCAAAAAAGGGGGATACACTCAGAGGTGTTCGCCCCAGTTTATTAATATAAAGGAGAGAAGAACTTACAGTGAGGTAAAGGAAAGCAAAATAAAAGGTAGATGATATCAAGAGAGATATCGTCCGACCCCCGAACACCGCTACAAAGATGACCAATCAATACAAAAGCTATTTGCTGTGATACAAATATTTTCCTTATAAAACCTCTGCCCAGCAAAAAGTGTTTCGTTTCTTCCCAGCCAGATACTCCAAAGGCGCGCAATGGGAACAATTCTTTCCTCCCTTGACCGATTTGCAGCGTTAGATAAGCTCACCCAAAAAGCCTCAAGAGTAGAGAGATTCAACCAGTCCACGTCAACCCAAATGGCTCGCACCTGGTCGCACAGAAGGAAGAGGTGCCCGGGTGTCTCAACTTCCGTACCGCACAATCCGCATAAATGAGAAATATTAGGGAACATCGAAGCACAGCGATCGCGAGTAAGTAATCTTCCACGCCGAAGAATCCACAAGAAAATTCCAACCCGTTCAGGGAGCCTCATGCCCCAAATGAGCTTGCAGTGACTGAGCATGGACGCATCCGAGCCCGCGGCGGCGGGAAGAATAGAGAAGTACGCCTTCCGCGTACTGAAGGTCCCCTCCCTCCAGGCGAAGTGATCACGGCCCCCAGAGGGCGTAGGGGCGTCAACAAGGAGAGCCATCAAATCCGAGAAGTCACGCAGCCGCTGATCGGAAAGATTATCCACCAATAAAGGGCACCAGCACCCACCAGACCAGCACGAAGCCACAGTTGCAAATTTATCTCCTGCCAACGCAAATAATCTAGGAAAAAGGTTCATGAGGATACCCTTCCCAGACCAATCCATCGACCAGAAGCGGAACGAGTTGCCATCGCCAAGGGACGGCTTGAATAAGGACCGGTTATTGTTAAAGGCAGAGAAGACATCGCGCCAAAAGGAAGGAGTAATTCCCTGAGCGCGCCCTCCAAAAGCGGAAACAAAAGCATTCCCCGCCGCCACGCGGAGGCACCGCACCAAGAAGCTATCATCCCGACCCAAAAGCCTAACCGCCCACTTGAGAAGCATAGCATCGCGCACCACCGCCAACCGCCGAACGCCCAGGCCCCCCTCGCGCTTAGGACGCGAAACATCATCCCAACCCACCAAATGGATCCCCCTTCCGCCATCGCCATTCTTACCCCAAAGAAAGGCCCTCATGCATTTTTCTAAACGCTCCCGGATCCCCTTAGGAAGCCCTCGTGCGGATAAGAAATAGATGGGTATTGCAGAGATTACCGATTTAAGAAGAACCAAACGCCCCCCTCTTGAAAGCAGCGACGCGCGCCACCCCGCCAACCGGGATTCCACCTTCTCCACCACCCGCTGATAATCACGTAAGCGAACACGGCCCACGGAGAGTGGCAAGCCAAGATATTCCAGCGGGAGACCACCAAGGGAAGAGCCCAATGTAGAGGAACACCCCGCAGCCTCCGACGGCGACAAAGCAAAAGGCACCACCTTCGACTTGGCCCCATTGATGCGGAGCCCCGACATCTCGCAAAAAAGTTGGAGCGTAGTGACCATTCCCAAAGCCCGAGGTCGATTCCCCTCG
Source organism: Ottelia alismoides (assembly GCA_037367405.1). NCBI lineage: Eukaryota > Viridiplantae > Streptophyta > Magnoliopsida > Alismatales > Hydrocharitaceae > Ottelia > Ottelia alismoides. The sequence goes on from JAZKJV010011622.1 coordinate 689,202, forward strand.
ATAAAACATAAAGTGTCATCGGCAAATTGAAGGAGGGGAATATGAAACTCGCCAAGAGTGCATCCGCGTGTAAGGCCCGCGTCGGCCACGCCATGGATCATACGCGGTAGCACATCAACCGCCAGAACAAATAGAAGCGGGGCTAGGGGGCAACCCTGGCGAACCCCCCTGCGAGGCTGGAATAGGCCCCCAGCCGGCCGGCCGTTAAGAGATAAGGAGAAGGAGACAGTAGTAACACAGCGTCGAACCCACGAGATCCAAGTTGGGGGGAAGCCCCGACGCTTCAAAACCGACCGTAAGAATCGCCAGTCCAAGGAGTCATAAGCCTTAGCAAAGTCAATTTTCCAAAGTATCCCCTTCGTATCATTTCTGTGCCACCTATCAATAATCGCGGAGGCCAGCGCATAGCAATCCGAGATTTGCCTCCCCTGAATAAAAGCGGCTTGGGAATGAGATATGCGAGAGCCAAGGAGGGGCGCAAGCCTCCTAGCCATAGCCTTAGCAATAATTAAGTATATGCCATTGGAGATCGCAATTGGGCGGAAGTCTTCAATACGGCTAGCCCCATGGGTCTTCGGGATGAGGACCATATTGGCCCGGTTAATCTTGTTGAATCCCCTGTTCCCCGCACAGAAATCGAGAGCCACATCCAACACGTCATTGGCGATAACATCCCAAAAGTCCCTATAGAAGGAGATGGGGAACCCATCGGGACCGGGTGAAGCGTCAACGTTAAGGTCCCAGACCGCCTCCTTAAGCTCCTCCAACGTGAAGGCCCGAGTTAACAAGGCTGCATCCGAGGCGGCAAGGACGGGGGCCCCTCGGGCCGTCCAACGCCACGAGCAAGGAGGTCGGCGATCAAAAAAATTCTTGAAGTGGTTAACCAAAGCCGAGCCCAGCTCTTGTTCCCCCTGAAAAAGAGCGCCTCCAATCACCAGGGAGGAGATAGTATTAGCACGCTTACGTGCACTAGCGACCCGATGAAAAAATGCAATATTTGCATCCCCGTCCTTGATCCATCGAAGCCGCGACCGCTGCCTCCAATCGATGGCTCTTTTCCTGTCCTCCTCCGATACGAGATGCAAAGCCGAAGTACGTTCAGATAATTCCTCCGAAGAAAGCTCCCTCTCGCTCTCCAACCGATCCAGGCGAAGAATAATCGCATCAGCCTCAGTACGAGAAAGCAGTCTTGCCCGACGAGTGTTAATTTTAAAGGAAGCGAGAACACCTCGGAGGGATGAAAGCTTATGATCAAAACGACAAGCCGCACTGCCCGCAAAGGAATTCTGGGACCAATGATTGCGTACCAGTTCTTTAAAATGAGGCTCCAGTAACCAACTCCTCTCATAGCGAAAAACACCACGCGGACGTGAAGAATCACCAGCATCCCAAATAATGGGACTATGATCAGAGAAGGACCGCGGCCGAGAGGAAACCGAGCAAAGGGGGAAAGCTTCCATCATTCGATTATTAGCCAAAAACCTATCGAGCCGAGATCGAGAGGTGTTATTACGCCAAGTGTAAACAATATCGCTAGCCACTAGACCTTCAAGAGCCAATTCCTGTATGAAATGATAAAAATCGCTAGAACCCGGATCCCTTCCCCCCCGACCACGTGGGCGGTCGCTGGAAAGCAAAGTAACATTAAAATCACCCCCCATAATCCAAGGAGTATCCCCCAAAGCCGCGGCATCACAATGCAGATCCTCCCATAAAACACGACGAGCAAGATGGCATAAAGGCGCATAGACGCAAGTAAAAGCCATAGATACATTAGGGTCCGCACGCACAAGAACCACAGTGATAGAGTGGTGGCCAATACGCGAATAGGATAAAGAAAATCTCGAGGAACGCCAAGCCAAAATAGTTCCAGCAGAAGCGCCAACCGCGTCCAACGAGCAAAAGGCGTCCACAGCCCCCGCCCCAAAAGATCTCCACATAGCATCATCGACCCCTGAGAGTTTTGTTTCCTGGAGGAAGACGATGTCGCAATCCCATTCAACCAAACGAGAGCCCAAAGCCCGGCGACGCGCTGGGTCACCCAGCCCCCGAACATTCCAAGATAGTAGCTTCATTAATCAATACAAAAAGGGCCCCAAAAAATGATCACAGGCCAAAGCACAGTTAGTCCTGAGCAGGGCGCTGACCAGCGCGGCGAAGACCTGCCGCCTCCGCCACAGCCTCGCGAGAAAGGTGGCCCGGCGAATGAGGAGATCCCTCGATGGATGGCTGTAGGCGTCTAGAGTAGACATTACCAAATCTGGCCGGGGAGGCAAACATAGCATTCCATGCATTCCAAGCAGTAGCAGAGCGGTTCGGAGAATCCACCGAAGCGTCCGGCGATGGGCCCAAAGGATCGCTGCCTGACCCAGAAAACCGATTAAAGAAAGACGGCTGTCTAATAGGCTGAGAGAGCATACCAACATCGGTCGCGATCGATTGATGCAAAGAGGCGACTTCCGAGCAACCCGAACCATGCGTCAGTAGTAATGGCGAAGAGATTGAAGAAGATGAGATGAAGTCTTCGAGGAAATCCGTGTGAGAGTATGGCACCGCTGAGACCGGCTGGGGGCATAAAATATCGGACTGGCAAATAAGAGATCCGGAAAGAATAACCGGGTCAGGCGCTGTCCGCGATAGCGACCGGCCAACATGAAGATCCGACCCGGAAAGAGGAATAGGAAACGCCACATTAAGGCCCGTTACCGTCACGTGTTCCTGGACATCGGATATAGCAGAGAGTTCCCGAGACAGCGAATCGCCCTCGAAAAAGACCCCAGACATGTGAGAAGGCTCCCCATCGGCCGCACACGCGAATCGATAACCAAGCGACGTCCCCGAACGGTCGCCATGCACAGGCGACGCTTCGATCCCTGCAAAATGACACGTGGCCCTTGGAAGTCGAACCGGTGGAATCTGCGCCTGAGAGAGAGCCGGTGACGATGGACGGAGAGGGCTGAGCCGCAGCATCCGGCGCTGGGAAGAAGAACTCGAGTTTGAACGACCAGCGATCTAAGCAAAGCTTCTCGAAGAGAACCTTTCCAGCCATAGATTGGCTAAGGGTAGAAGAGCACTCCACCAGAATCCTCGTGCAAGACCAATCCGAACCGGGGGCCGGGCTATCGTCAAGAATCGCCACCACCTGACCCCAACCGCCGATAATCTTAGATAAGCAATGGACCGATCGCGATAGGAATGGAACGCCGCGAACCTCCATCACGCATAACTCGGAGCGTAAGCTCGCGCCATCCGCAACACGAAGACGTCGCCACTTGACGACCGAAGTATCAGCAAGATTGAGGAGGGTGTCTCGTTGCTCCGGGGAAAGCCCTCGAGCACAACAGCGAAAGTCGTCCAAGAAGAAGAAATCCCCAGAGAAGGCCTCGCCCAAAAGAAGCAAAGTCGCGTAGCGAATCACCTCACGGTTGACGCCCGGCCGCTGCAGCACACCTATCGCCACCCCACACTTATCACCCACCACTCTAGCTCCGAACCTCGACGCCGCCGGCATCTGAACAGGAGAATCACCAGCGCGCGAATGGTCTCCACTCCGCTCCTTGCCAGTAATAACGCCCTTGGAAGAGCCACGCTGGCCCCGCTCCTCCACCACGCCGCGCTGAGCAAGCTTCCCCGCCGCCGCAGTAGCCCCCGACCCGCCATCCACGTGAGAAGGAGAAACGTGAATGGTCTTCCCCTGGGGCCCTTGGAAGAGCCGCCGCCATCGCCTGCGCTAACCACCTGAGCAAAGGAACGAGAATCCAACAAAGCCGAGGAGCCACGACCGCGAGAATCCACCGCCAAGTGCATGGGAAGCTTCCGACCACGATAATCCATGCGCTCCACCCTGCAAGAAACCAAACGATGCCCAACCTTCCCGCAGCGGAAGCAGCGAGGGGGAGCCAAGCATGCAGAGGCAAGATGACCCCGACCCTCACAGCGAAAGCAACGTCTGCCCGACTTAGCGTGAGACACCTTCACCCAGCCTTCACCGCCAGCATCATGCGCCCCTCGACCCCCGCGCATGATGGCACCGATAGAGCCACCGCAGCAGTTGGCACTATCATATGCTTTGAAAAAAAATCAACTTTCCAAAACAATCCTTTGATCTATTCCTCTTCTGAGCCACTAGTATCTCCATGGTTATCACCAAACTATCAACAATTTGTCTTCTGAGGATAAAAGGAGACCGTACAGGTGAGTCCGAAGTAGGTTACCTAGAACCTTGGCCTAACAAATAAATCGTATTTGACAATGCTATGGGTTGGGAATCTTCCACCCATTTCACTCCGTCCTTCGACATCAGAATGAGAGGGTCAAATTTATTATGCCAAAGCCTGCATTACCATGCGCAAACTCATCCATTAAAACCACTGTCCCCGCCACTCATCCATGTCAAAGTCTGCGAACTAAAACGGCAGATGGTGCCCTGCCAGTCGCAATGGGGAACGTCAACGACCTCGCCAAGGCCCTAGTAACAACAACCTCCCCCAGTCGCACCTCCTCCAACTCCACTCGAAATGATGTACGATCGGCCTTCAAAGCCACCAACTCATGGGTCAAAGAGCACTTCTTGGTTGCGAACTCCACTCTCGCATGTGCATCATCTCTCTTCGACAACCTAGGGCTAAGGATGGAGACCGCCTTTCATAAGCCACCCATCAACCTCTACAGATTAGCGATCTCGTGCACGGAGCAGAATTCCCTTCAACACCTGGATCTTGTAAAACCAGTCAAGGGATGATCCATCTCGGAAGGTGGGCAGCGCCACAAGATAGGGCCATCGCCCCTGGCAGTAGCAAGGCGGTGACTTCGTCAGAGGAAAGGCCCCTTGCGCGCATAGTAGCTTCCTGCAGGAGGATGATGTCGCCACCAAAACTCTTTCTGACCTTCAACCCAATATCCGTCAGGGCCGCTTGTAAGTAGTCCACTAGATCCCAACACATGCCAACTAGAACACCCGCCAAGAGATGCTCGATCTTCAAGGTTTTGCGCGATGGTTCCATTAATCCCCTTTGATAGCCTTCCAGTGCCTCCACAGCGTTCCTGTAAACCCGAGCCAAATGACCTCGACCCCCACATTTGAAGCTACAAGAAGAGGCTGCTGGCTAGATGGTTAGGGTTTCACACCTTGTTGTCGGCATCCAACGAAGAAGTGGAGGTAAGGAAGTTTCTTGGCCTCGAGGAGAAGGCCTTGACCCGCTTCTTCGTGCCGTAACCACCCTCCACATGTCGTTCCTTAAACTCGCTCGCTCTCCACCACTCATTTCTCTCGGATCGCAATTCACGATCACATCCTAATCTTTGTAGATTTTAAGCTAACGCTTATAAACTTTTCACGTATATGGTACTTACAGCTCCTGCAATCCCTCAATTGATTTGCATATATTTCCTACTTCATGCCTCAATAAGGCATTACTTCTTCGATTTGATTAACTTAATAGCTTTTCAGTTCATTGCATTACCAAGAACTGAGTATCTATAATAACACAATTCACATTACGCTAGGTCGACCAATATCTATATATATATAATAGAATAACACTACCATACTAGCGACGAGGTGCTTGCTTTGTGAAAGGAACCTTGGAACATCAAGATTTCCGAAGTCGACCATCCAAGTCGATGCTCTCCCCTGCCGCGATCCTTCTCCCAGATCCACTCCGCGGCGGTGGCGGCATCTCCACTGTCTCCCTTGAGCAGGCGACGGCTTCGTTTGTTGAGGTGGGTTCCCACAACATGAACCCTAAGGTTGCGGGAATAAGGGCCCTGATGGCCTTTCGTATATTTAAAAAAAAAGTTTCTGTTGTAAGCGGCCAAATGGGCCGACCGCTCATTTAAAAGAGAGAGAGAGAGAGAGTGGGCTCATTAAAGGAGAGAGAGAGGACATTTGATTGAGCCTAAAATAAAAAAAGAAGGGGCTGATTTGTTAAAAGAAGAATAAGAAGAAGAAGAAAAATTTTGAGAGAAAAGGAGGGCGAAAGAAATTTTGAAAGAGGCGCATACAAAGAAATGACATACGCAATTTTTAAAAAAAGGGGCGGCTATTTAAAAAAAATATTTTTGACAAAAAGTCGAAATTTTAAAGAAACGGGGATATGGCTTATTGATGTTTTGTACCCCTAATGTTATTGTCTTCTCCCAACTTGGTCGATGTCCATGTTTTCCGACAAGTATGGGAGAAAGGGGGGTATATGTAGAGTCACAGGTCTTGCTCCAGATTCCAGATTCAGATGTCAGTCTCCAGACCAGTCAATTGTTCAGACTCTACAGTTTAGACATTCAGACTCGACGATTGATTCCGAGTCTCCAGTTTCAGACACGCACATGGATGCGGTCTTCTTTTCAGATAAGCAGATATTTTGTCATCGTTTGTTCAGTGGTCCCCATCATTCTTCTTCTTGTTGTTCGGCCGGTCTTTTCATGTCTGACATAGGGACTCCAGGGTAGAGTATCATTCTCTGAGCCAGATGGGAGAGGCCCAGTTCTCCGACGAGGAGACTCCAGGCGCAGTTTCAGACTCGATGGTCAGATTCCGAGTCTTCAGTTGACTCATACTTCAGCCCGTTCGTCCTCTTCACCTGCACGGCATGAGAAGCAACGTCATCGACAGCAGCAGTTGTGCGTGTTGGGTTGATATTGTCCGTAGTGTCTTCTAGCGTGAGTTGAGTTTCTTTCTGTTTGTTTGTCCAAGCTGAGCATTGCATGCTCCAGCTTGAGGGGGAGTGTTGGAGTATTTGGTTGAACGCCTATTGAGTTGTAGATGGGTAAATGGATACCTCCAGGATAAATTTACCCCATCCAGATGTTTAGTCCCACATTGTCTAGTGGTGGGACTTGGAGGCTTTGTGGAGGCTATATAAGGAGCCCCAGACCTCCTGTAACTATTGAGAAAAAGCAATGCATAACACGCCCCTTTGAGGGGTTCTCCCGTGATTTTATCCCGCTTCTCACGGAGTAGGTTTCCACGTAAAAATCATGGTGTTCCATGTTTATATTTCTTTATTCTTTGCTCTGTTTATCATTCCGCTTCCGCTTCCGATTTTTTAATAGATACCAATCAGTCAGAACGGCGAGCGTATCCCATGTATATAGCCAGTTCGCTGTACCATCTGCATGCGCTCTTTTGCTAAGTGCATCAGCCACCACGTTTCCCTTACCGGGATGGTAAGAGATCGTGCAATCATAATCCTTCAGTAGCTCGAGCCATTTGCGGTGCCTCATGTTCAGCTCATTCTGATCAAAGATATACTTCAAGCTATTGTGGTCTGTGAAAATCTCGAAATTTATCCCATATAGTAGTGGCGCCGGATCTTCAAGGCGAAGACAACTACCGCCAACTCGAAGTCATGTGTGGGGTAGTTCCGCTCATGCGGCCTCAACTGTCGTGATGCATCAGCAATCACATGTCCTCTCTGCATCAGTACTGCTCCTAGACCTTCTCCAGATGCATCTGTGTAGACTGCATAGTCCTGAGTGCCTGAAGGAAGAGAAAGAATAGGCGTTGTAGTCAATCTCTTCTTCAGTGTCATGAAGGCCTGCTCGCGTGAATCGTCCCAAATAAATGGAATTCCCTTCTGCGTCAATCGTATCAGAGGGCGAACAATGCGTGAAAATCCACTGCCAATGCGTTTGTAATAGCCCGCTGATCCGAGGAAGCTGCGAATATACGTGACAGTCTTGGGTTGCTCCCAAGACATAACTGCATCAATCTTCGCATGATAAAATGTGATGCCTGCTCCGAAAATGACATGACTCAGAAATGAGACTTGGGATAACCAGAACTCACACTTGCTTAGCTTCGCATATAGCTTGTGCTCCCGCAATGTATCCAAGACAATCCGTAATCATTCGCATGATCACATTCATTTTGAGAATATATGAGCACATCTGTGAGGCCCACTTCTTCTCGGATCTGGGATACCCATTTACATATTACCCATAGTATTATGTTAGCTAAAGATCGCATTAGAGAACTGGAAATTAGGGGGGAAAAGTTTTCACATTTATGAATGACATTCATAAATTAACCAATAAACCACAGAACTACAATATGTCACAATTATATTGCATAAATTTCCATAGCAGTTAACATGTAACAACAGAAATGAAATCCCAATTGTATCAGAAGAGAAATAAAAGCATTATATAATACCTTGAACAAACTATAGCATACATACCTGATATGTTTTACTGCAGAAACTGACGTTCAACTCTCCCCATACCACGATGCAGGTATTATGCCTGCAATCCATGCAATAGGGAGAAAAGAACATCAACAAATGTTGAGTAAATCTTATTAATTAGATATAATAGGAAATTTAGTGGCTCCAAAAGAAAGCAAGTAAATTGGGATTGACAATTAAAATTTGAAGTTACTTGCAATGAAACAGGCTTTCAAGTTGTTTGGTATGTAAAATCCCATTCTACTCATCCTACATTAATTACTCATATTAATCATTTTTATACAAAGATTATATGAGCCATATTTAAACTGTCACCTTTTAATTAATTATAAATCATGTTTAATGGATCTTGAGATGTGGATGTTGAGTCTTTGTTCTTGGTCTTTATCCAATCAATCAGATTTAGTGGATAATTTGGGATCTTGATCTGAGTGTGACCTCATATTATGATTCTAGGATGTGACTCCAGTATAAAACTGTATATGATTTCCGTTCTTCCCCATCAATTTCATGTTCTAATGATTTATTCAATGGCTATCATGATTGAAATGATCATGATATCTTGAGTATTTAATGATTGACATGGTCGAGATGATTCGGGTCTCTTTTGAAGTTTGTGAGTCATGAGAATAGACCATAATAAGTGTAGATGATGAGTCTGATGTTTTGATTCTTTTCATATTGAATTTCTCAAGCTTAGTGGATATTCTGTGGTCTTCGTCTAGATAAGACCTCACACTGGACTCTAAGGCAGTAAGGAAGCCTTAGGGTTGGGGTGCCTCCGTAGGCATGCGGTGGAGTAAAATGCATCCTAACTAAGTTCCCTACACGTCCACTAGCTAATTCAATCAACTGTAGTAGTAGCCCGTACTCTGATAAGGATGATTTTCATAAATTAATCTTTTCTCTTCATCAGGAAATACTGGCGGAACAGTAACTAGCTTAATGGAAACTAAGCTCTACTACAACCAACTCAATTGTAATTCATCTCGACTTTAGCCAAACTCATTTGTGACTCAATCCAATCTCAAATGTAACTCCAAATTCTATTCTAACTGATTCAGATGTAGCCATAGAGGATTCAGATGTATACATGGATGATTCAGATGTAGCATCGCCAAGTCTGTTGGCGAAAAGTAAACAAAACTCAAGCAGTGAAGTAGCCTACAAAAGAGGCTCTTCCGTCTCGCCCTCTAATTGGAAGGGCGGTCCAATAGAGGGATAGGTCTACTCCAAAACTACGCCACTGAGACGGGTGAGAGAGACTCTCCGGAAAAGTCACTCTAAAAGAAAAACCGGCCCGACCGGTACGGGCTAACGAGCTCGAAAAACTAAAACCAAGGATCCTCCAGTCTAGGTACCCTAAAGAACAAGGGTCAGCGGAACTGGTCTTTAAAAGAAAACCTGTGGATCCCAGAGAGGTGTAAAAACTGCGAGCGCTCGCAAAAAAAACGAGAAAAAGACTGGGATCCTATACCCACGCACTAAGCGGCCACTGCCCTAACTGGGCTTCCTAATCTCCCGCCCAGCTGAAGGTCACCGCACCCTCGCACAGTCAGGCGTAAAGGTCACTATGACTGGCACTCTTAATTATTAGTCATCAATGAATCACCAACGCTGACTTGATTCCTCAACCTTTCTCAATCTCTGCTGTGGTTGACTGTACAGATCTGTCTTTTTTATCAACGATCTTATTGATATAACTGATTCAGCATTGATTTCACTTATTCATCTACCCCATCATTTCTCAATCTCTTCAATGTTTGACTTTACAATTCTAGGTATTTTGTCACTACCTATCTTTGATGATATGTATAAATAGTAGAGTATACCTAAAAGATTAATTTATGAAGATGGTCGGTCTTTGTGGTCACATCTTATTATTTCTAAAATCATAAGATCACCATCTATGCTTTGGATATGGATCTAGCTAGTCTTTATCATTTTGTTTTATATGGTACCTAAACAAGAATCATGTCTCAATTGTACCAGTTCCAGTTGAGACATCAAAGGAGGGGTGTTTTCTGACCATTTGCCATAACATCCTATATATAATAGATTGTATGAATAGTAGACTATACATAATGATCAATTGATTGATGATTTCTTATTCGTAAAGATCTTGAGAAATCATTTGTTGACTTTGAGAGAAGAGTTCTAATATTTTAAAAGATAAATTCTCAGAAGATGTCAATGCTATATAATATAAAGAGGTTATCGGGAAGCTATTACATATCATTATGAATTGCTTGGACACTGCTCGTGTAGATAGCAAAGTAGATTAGTTCAAGGGTCACTCTAGGATGTTATAATGCTACATATATACATTATGATTTCCTCAGCAAGGAATCTCTGGGTTTCACCATTTGTGCATATGTATATTATACAGGTTTTCCTGTAGACAAGAAACCCATGACAAATTTTAGTTTGTAACCTGTATGAAACCTCATCACATTGCGACTCAAGCAACTGTAAAAGCTATATGGATAGATCCTTAGGGGCATATGTTCTTATAGGAGCCTCTACCCATGCAACCAAATTGTGATATTATACTACATTATTCATAGATACAATATTGTTTTCCGCCAAAGGATCAAACATATAAAGGTTAATGGCACATGATTATCTATTCGAGCAAGTTCATAACAATCACTCTGTGAAGCTCCATGTTAGTTGTTGGAATTCTTGGTTGGTGTGGTCTAATGCTTGTTATGTTTAGAATAACTCACAATCTCGAGCTGTTGTCTACAGCTCATCTGTTGGGGGATATGACATTATTTTGATATGAAATGTGTTCAGTCTATAAGCATTGACATCATCCTTATTAGGATTTCATCCAAAAATAATGTATCTTTAGCCATAAATGCATCAAAGTATCTTATGAACGACTTTAGGACTCTCTTTATAATTGAAAATAGTAATTGAGCATGTCCTTGATGTAAAGAACATGTAGTTGATTAATAGGAGTCTTGCTTTCAATTATAAAGGTAAGTCATCCTGTTTTGAGGTTGAGTTTTTTTTTTTGAAATTTTGGAGGCTCAGTTACTTATATGCAATTTCATTCTTTATTTATGAATTACTTCATCCTTCTCAGGATTCCATAAGAAAATGCATGTAATTTCCCATAAATCTCTATTTTTCTGTGCTAAAAATTGTGGCTAAATGGCATATACTTAGGTTAATTTGCATGCTAAATCCAAATTTTTATCCTCAAAATTTTAAGAAATCAAGAGTATATATAATGGTTGTAAAGTTTTGATGAATTCGATGTAAAGCTTCACATTCTCATCTAATTTCATAGGCAATTCAAGGAACTGAATCATCCATGGAAGGCAGCAAGAGGAGGGAGAAAGATTGTACCTTTGATCCTTTAAGTTTGGAGGGATTTTGTGGCTTTATCTAACATACAACAATAGATAAAATACCTGATGGATAGCAACATAAAAAAACTGAATTAGAAACTTCAACATTGACTTTAATAAGAACAAAGAGGAGAGAGATATGTACCTTTGAATATCTCCACTTTGGAGATCCAAACTTGCTTGCAACATCCTTTTCTTGACAGGAGCTTGAGTTCATTCGGATTGATGATGTTACAACTTCATCAATGAATACCACCACAAATTTGTCCAAGTATGGATGGAAGATCCGGTTCATCATAACTATGAATGTTGCAGGTGCATTGGTGAGCCCAAACAGCATCACCACAAACTCGTAGTGTCCATAGCGCGTCCTGAAAGCAGTCTTCGGAATATCTGCCTCTCGAATCCTCAGATGATGATAGCACGGACGAAGATCGATCTTCAAGAACACCGAAGATCCCTAGAGCTGTTCGAACAAATCATCGATATGCGACAATGGATAACGGTTCTTCACCTTTCTCTTATTCAACTGCTTGTAATCGATGCATAACCTCATTGATCCATCTTTCTTCCTGATAAATAGACCGGAGTACCCCAAGGTGAAGTGCTTGACCTCACGAATCCCAAGTCAAGTAACTCCTGCAACTGCACCTCTGGATCTCTCAACCAAGGTTCGAAATCTCGATTTCGATCTTGTTTCGGTGACCTGGAAAACCGAAATTTCGCCGAAATTTCGGGAAAGTTCGACGATCTCGGTGGAAATGTCGGAAAAGCCTCAAAAATCCGATTTTTCGCAATTTTATTGGAAATTTCGATATTCCAAGTTATTAGAACAAAAAATAACATACAAATACATAATTATTCCACACATATTGGTCATTTATACCCCTTATATAGACATATCGGTCATATCGGTCATATCGGTGATATTGTTGTAACATTGTCAATACATACTAAAACAGAGTAATAGTCTTACAACAAGTTACAACAAGTGAAAATTATTATGAACATGCATGTTAATGATCAATGCAATAAAAGATTAAAATATAGTACCTGGTGACATGTTTTGTTCAGAACCAAGAGTTCCGTGGTGGATCTGAATGCCCCCCCTTCTTGCTGTCTCTCATAACGCATCGCAGATTCTATGAACTCGCAGTAGTTCTCCCATGTCATTTAAGAGTACATGGCCTTGTAATCCATCACATACTGCATGTATTGGTAATCATCGATGCCTATGAGCATCCTGAGACGAGGATAAGCAGCACTGGATTCGGTATCACGAGTGGCACGACGAGGCTGCGAACTACTGCCTTGAGATCCTCGGGACGACGACGACGGAGTAGGAGAAGATGTGTACGGAGGAGGAGGCGGAGGAACTGACGTGTACTCAGGGAAGAAACCGTAGCTGTCACCCCCAAAGAAGCTGCCCTGGCTCTGCTCAGGTTGGCTACCTTGGTAGTTGTCTCCGCTGTAGCTACTGTATCCCCCATACCCACTGTAACCACTGTAGTACTGATGAGGAGGAGGAGAGGTCCTGGAGGAGGAGCTTGAAAGTATTCCGGGAAGACGCCTAATGATCTCTCATCGTGCGACGATCCATATTCGCCTAAAGGACTTGGTGCTCCTCCGCGATATGGGCTATCAATGTCCATGAAGCTCAAAGTACCTACAGATGATGTCAAATCTTCCATGTAGCTGTCGGTTGGACGATGGCCTCGACCGTACTCGTAATCTGTAGGCCCTGGACTCGGACTTGGAACAAATTGTCCGTGTGTGTTCCGTTGTCGCTCCATATATTCACGTCATGCATGTAGCCCTTCCTGAAGTCTGGTATCCTGTGGTCCACGAGCACTCCCTCCTGACCTGCCTGAGTTTGTCTCCCCACCACCACCAGGTCCACCACGACCAACATCATCATCATCATCATCATCATCTCCACTGTCATCCTTTGACCTTGATTTGGATTTGGAGCTACTCAAGAGGATTTCATCAACAGCCGCATCAATCTCGCCCTCCAACCCTCCAACAGGGTCTGTAATCCGCCCGGATCTTGCAGATAGTCACCAACGTCTGCTTCCATTTGATGGCTTATGTTCTCATTTGGTCTTCCACCTGGCTGATCGAGAACGGGGGCACCATTGGAATCCATCCACCTCTGGAGAACGTCTTCATCAGCATCGTCATCGTGCATCTTGAAAATGTATGCAAGATCAATAGGGTCTGTGTAGTCATCTTTGTCTTGTCCCTCCCTTGCATATTTCAACTTCAGCCTCAAGTTGTAATGCACGTAGACAAGGTCATTGAGCTTCTTTTCTCCCAACCTGTTTCGTCTCTTGGAATGGATCAAATTGAACGTGCTCCAGTTCCTCTCACAACCACCAGCAGATGCTGTTTGAGACAACACTTTCACTGCCACACTTCGAAGGTTGGGAGCTTCCATCCCGTATAACAACCACCATTCGGCTGCAAAAAAAGAAAAAGAGAGAAATCAATAGTAGGAATAAATGAACACACAAGTAATGGTTTTATTTACCTTCGTCCCTATCAGGAAGAGTATTGCCCCGTCCGTTGACCGCAGTAATCTGACCGAAGGAACCCAACGCATCCCGGAAATACTTAACCTGCACAGTCACAATGCACATAGGTTTAAGTCGTACTACATCTTTACGAAATTTCTTGTGACTCCAAATTTAGCTAGAAATTGAGGATTACCTCGTTCATGCACATGATCTGTAACTTCTCGTCCTTGACGAGCTTCTCCACCACAATCTGTACAGCTGCTAGAAGGTCAGCATTTGTACCAAGTCCATTCTTGTACTGGTTCTTAGGATTGAAGTAATAAGCTGCACACAAAGTCACGAACAAGCTCATTTATGATGTCCAACCATAGAAATTTTAAAAATGAAAAAAAAATCCATTTTTACATAATACATACCGGCCTTGTGAAGAAGATGTGAGAGCATCTTGGACCATCGCTTGTCTACAACCATGCTTTCCATCCCTTTCCAACCGCTTCTCTGACCTTCTCTCTCATGCAGCGCATTGCCTCGTAAATGACTCCCATGGTGGGCTTCTTGTCTCCATCTACGATCCGCAATGCAGAAACAACTGGATCCATGATCCGCGTGACCTGAGTCACGTCATCCCAAAAGGAGATATCATTGATCAATATCTCCACCTTCCGTCCTCCTTCAGTTCGAGCTTCAGGTATCTCGAACCACTCACCCTGGCAACACATGGTTTTCAAACCCGTCTTGTGTTGCTTGAGGCTTTGCAACGCTATAAAATTGGTTGCAAAGCGTGTGATGCCAGGCCTCACCAACTCCCCATTGCTCATCCGCCTCATCAGTGCCAATACTTTGCCGTGGTTGTAGATGAATGTGGTGATCATTCGTGCCTTCTCCACCACCCTTGAGACAAGCTTCCTCTTGCTGAAATCCTTAAGGATCAAATCAATGCAATGCGCAGCACACAGTGTCCAAAAAATTCCGTAGCTGCTGGACTTCATTATTGTTTCACCAGCCTTCTTGAAGTTGATGCCGTTATCTGTCACAATTTGCACAATGTGCTCTTTCCCAACCTCCTTTATAACATCCTTCATCAACTTCAGAAGGTACATGTGGTCCTTCACATGCTCAGATGCATCAACAGATTTCAAGAAGATTGTCTTCCCATCGCAGTAGACATGGAAGTTGATTATCTGCTTCCTCGTGTAGCTCGTCCACCCATCGCACATCAATGTCAGCCCGTACTCTGGCCATCTCCTCCTCAACTCGGCGATGTACTCATTCATCTCCTCTTTCTCCATCCCCAGATATTTGTTCATGATCTCGTAGGATGTAGGAGCCTTCACTCCCGTTCCCGCTGCAGCGATCTCATCAATGGCATGCTGCAAGAATGGCCCATCTGCAATGTTGGCAGGAATGCTCTCCCCAAAGAAGAGCTCGTTGATGGCTTTTCCCACCATTTCTCGTGCATTGATGAACATTCCCTTCACCGTTTTCTGCCTCGGATCCTTGCTTGCCTTATATTGCATGGATCCGCTCCTCGTCAAGAAGGGCTCAATTCCCTTCCCCTTGTGTTTCTTGGTGGGTGGTGGTACTGGTGCGCCTCCAGAACCACTCCCACTTGCACCATAGAAGCCGCCCCGTGCAACACCGAGTTCTCTCCTCTCTAACTCGCTCCTCAATGATTCTTGTGTAGCTCTTCTGTATGCCCTCCTCTCCGTTGCAGTCTGAATGTCAGCGGGGTACACAAAATCATCGTCGTCTGAATCAGAAATGGCGTTGAATTCTTTCTCGAACATGAACTCCTTCATTTGTTCTTCCCTTCTTACTCTCTCCGTCTCTTTTTCCTTCTTTCCGTCCAAGCTCGCCTTGACCTTGTCCCTCACATCTTTGGGACAACGCGTGCACTTGGCAACATTCTTGTTGTTGCCAACAAGATGTTGCTTCATCCTTGTGATCCCGCCTCCTCCCAACTTCTTCCCACATAAATTACATTGTAGCTTCGCCTTATTGCCATCAGGAGCGGAGGCATACCTCTAGCCAATGTCCCCACTGAATTCGCCCCTCTGATCATCAGAACTGTCAGATCCAGAACCGTAACCAGAATGTGCCATGGATGATGGTGATGATCGTCGAAATCTGCGAGGAAATTCAAGAACAAACATTAAGTTGACATATAATGCAACCGCTTATGAATATGCAAATTATTTTATGTTTTTAATTTCGGAATTATTATATATTTTATTTTTCTAACACCTACTTTTCCTATTTACAGAAAAAGGACGTTAGATCTATAGATCAGGATCTTAGATCTACAAATTAGGGGACCATTTTCAAGAAAGACTACCTTAGTGACACAAAATATGAACAAAAACCTAAATATTTAACAAATGATTTTCGGATTTTCTATATTTTTAAATTTTATTAATCCAAAAAAAATCCTGATTATGATTTCTACTTCAAAAACTCAAGATCCGAAGATATATTACCCCAACTCATTATCGTTCCACATTAAACCTCAAAAGCCCCAATTTCCTCTAACATGGATCCAACAAAATGTTCGCATACATATGCTTTACTTCATGTTAACTTCAGATCTGAGATACAATGAACA
This sequence comes from Ottelia alismoides, assembly GCA_037367405.1. Taxonomy (NCBI): domain Eukaryota; kingdom Viridiplantae; phylum Streptophyta; class Magnoliopsida; order Alismatales; family Hydrocharitaceae; genus Ottelia; species Ottelia alismoides. Next base: position 705,868 of record JAZKJV010011622.1, read on the forward strand.
TAGCTAGCACTATTGTGCAATTAAAACACAAAAGCCCTAATTTTCGTCTCCAAATTAATAGCTATTTTTTGGGAAATCTCTCAAATTAAACACCATGGCAAGCTATATCAACGTCCTAACATTGAAACCCCTAAAAAAATTATTAATTTGATGAAGAATTAGCCTAATGTGGCTTACCTCGAAGGAAGGAGACCTTGGAAGAAGAAGAAGAAGAAGCTCCTGGCTGAACTCGGTCGAAATGGGGTCGATTCGACCGAAATCTCGACATATCTCGACATTTTCGTGATTGTTTTAATGCAATATTCCATATGTCGGCCGATATCCCGAGATGGTCCGATATCTCGTCGATATCTCGTGAGATATCGGTCGAAATCGTGTATCTCGATATATATAGTAGTTTCGAAAGCATGGACTCGTCGAAACCGAAATTTCGTCGAAATTTCGTCGAAATTTCACGAAATTTCATTCCATGCTCTCAACTCAGCTGGTGCCATGCGGTAAGGAGCCATCGAGATCGGTTGTGTAACTGGTAGCAATGTGATCTTAAACTCGATCTCTCTCTCTCAGGAGGTAATCCTGGTAGCTCATCAGGAAACACATCTGGGTAGTCTGATACTACACGGATGTCATGTGCCATAGGCTCATGATCGGATATCTCTCGAACAAATGTTAGATAGGAATCGCAACCTTGATCAACTAGTCGCTGAGCTCGCAACACTGAAATGTACTCTATGGTGGAGTCATGTAGTACCCTCAAAAGTAACTCGGGTAAATCTGGAATCCTGAAGACAACCGTCTTCCTAAAGCAATCAACAAGTGCATGATGAGCAGATAACCAATCCATTTCCAAAATCAAGTTGAACTCATCAAGCTGTAGAAGTAGACAATCTGCGATCATCTCGTGACTGCCAATCAGTACGACAAGTGTCTGACTATCAGTGAAATAATGAACAACTAGCCACCTGGCCCTCGAATGTGATATGGAGAAGAAAGAGTCTCTGCGACTCTACCTAAAGAAGCAAGTAGCCTCGAAGCAAGAAAAGAATGCGTCGCACCAAAATCAAATAGAACATGGAAAGGTCGGCCTAAGACTGAGACCATACATTTCACCACAGTAGCTACTGAACGTGTTTGCTCCTCAGTAACTGCATGTAACTGACCTTGCCTGGCTGGTGCAGTACTGGATCCTACCACACTCTACGTTTGTCTCTGCTGCTGTCGCTTGAAGTTGGAGTTCTTGCCACGGAAACTCCCTAAATGTTGTGCCTGAGGCTGCGACTATGAAGGTTGTGGCTGAGGCTCACCAGAAGCCTGTGGGCACTGTGACCGGTAATGTCCCTACTCGTGACATCGGTAACATCGGACTGGTCGAGTATATGGAGTGGTCGTGTCTGCTCGTTGCGATCCAGATGGTCGAGCGGAATCTGTGCCATGTCTGGTAAGTGCTCCTCCTAATGTAGTCGATGGAGAAGAGCAGGCACTGCCTGAAAATGACGAACCTATAGGTCGAAACCGTCTGGCTAACCTCTACGGTTGAAACGGTCGACGTATCGGTCCAAAAGATCGTCGCGGTCTAGGCGCTGCTCCAGACGAGCTTCCGAAACGCCTCCCTCTGATGTCCTCGAACTTCTCCGCTGCATCGGTAGCCTCGGAGATGGATGTGATGTGTAGTCCAGCCAGCTTCTCCTGTACCTCCTCTCTCATGCTGCTAATGAACTTTTCCAGATTCTCCTCTTGAAATGCACCAGCTGCTCGTGTATGTCGTGACAGCTCTGTATATCGGATAAAGTAATCTCTGGCTGTCATTTGTCCCTGACGAAGCTCTGCAAAAAGTCGGCGTTGGGACTCCTTCCACTTCGCAGAAAAGAAGTGAGATCTGAATCGTGTCTCGAAGTCATCCCATGTAGGCTCTCGGCCCTACTCAGATACTACAGCATCACACCATCTCTCGGTAAAGTTTGTCAATGAATACTCCATGAAAGATAGCCACGTGTCTCGTGACGTGCGAATCATCCTGAGCACCTTCATCAGTCTCTTGAGCCACTGCTCAGCAACATCTAAAGTACCGGTGCCCTCGAACATGGGCACATTGGCTCACTGGTAGGAAGTAAAAACTGACTGGTGCCTGTGAATGGCAGAGTACTCACGTGCACCCTCATCTGCAAAGTCAATAGGGTCCTGCTCCCTGTCAAAGTCTCCATCCTCCTCAGCTCCATGCTCTGGTATGTCCTCAAGTGTATCATCGAAATGAGGCTGTTGTACCTCTACTGATTGTCGCTGGTACTAGCGTGTGTCATCGTGAGATGGACGGTAGGTGGAATCTGACAGCTCCTCAAATCTCATTTTTATGTCCGTCTGTCTGTCAGCAATCTCTGTCTGCTGAGCTAAAATCTAATCCTGCTGGCCTCTCATAGCAGCCTGCTGCTCCTGATGGTCAGTGAGAGCAGTCAGTATGCGTGCCTGCTGGTCAGCCGTCTCCTGGCCTGGTTGGGATGCCATGGCTCTGCATGAGAACAATAATTAGTCATAAAAGTACCATTTGGTGATACTTATAATGTATGCTTTTTCTCTTCTTGGGATATAATATGAACATTTATGAAATTGATGATATCTGTAGTGATTGAATTGAATGTCATATTTCCCTACTCAAACTCACGACAAGTCAGAAGACTGTCGCTATCCGAGAACTTAATGCGATCGGAATTGAAATACCGTGAATGTATGTATCGGGGTACCACTGCTCTGATACCAAAAATGTGAACCCCCTAGGATCTAGATGCCCGTTTACAATACTTTCACAGCATTATATTCGCTAAAGATCGCATAAAGTATTGAAAATGTGGGGAATTTCACGCTTTTCTGCCATAACATTTACATTCAGATAAATAAACCACATTCATCAGAATCAACAAAGACATGCCACCAAAATTTTATTCCATTCATTTTCATAACATCAATACATGTACATCAGAAGTCAACAGTTCATTCATACATGTGTCCCAAAATATATATATAGAAGAGAAAAGAAAAACTGAAACAAAAAGGAACATACCGTCTGGTATATACCCTATCGCCTGGAAACATCAACAACTACTAAGAAGCAGGCTCTTTGCTTGCCAAAACATGTTAGTAAAAAAGAGGCGTCAGCGGGCGTTGGTACCTCCCAAAAACTTATAAAAATAAGCCAAAAGCAAGTCTACCCACGTATATAAAAAGGTTTTCAAGTTACTCGTAAGCACCTCCCATGATCAGCCATTATCCCAACACTTCCCATATCTAACATAATTATATTGTAATTGATTGATCATAAGTATGCATATATTATCAGAGATCATGTTTGTGAATTTTGATGATGGAAAAGTTTGAGATTGGAAAGGTTTCTTGATTTTATCTAGATTCTCAAGTCTAGTGGATAGTTTGTGGTCTTGGTCAGTGTGCAATCTCACACTATGACTCTAAGACGTGGGTAATGTCTTAAGGTTGGGGTGCCTCCGTAGGCATGTGATGTTGTATAATGCATCCTAACTAAGTTCCCAACACGCCCACTATCTTATACTGATTTCGAATCAGATTATAGTCACTTCCAATCAACTCAACTTTAATTGTAACTCCTCCAAACCTCAACTGCAACTGTCTCAGATGTAACTCTAGATGATTTAGATGTAGATATGGATGATTTGGATGTAAAATCGCCAAGTCTGTTGGCGAAAGTAAAATTGAAGCAGTGAGGTAGCCTACAAATGGCTCTTCCGTCTCGCCCTCTAATTGGAAGCACGATCCAACAGAGGGATAGATCTACTCCAAAACTACGCCACTGAGACGGGTGAGAGAGACTCTCTGGAAAAGTCGCTCTAGAAAACAGCCCGACTAGTACGAGCGAACGAGCGCGTACGTAAAACTGAAAATCGAGGATCCCCAGCCTGGGTATCCTAAAACAAAGGGGTCAGCGGAACTGGTCAAAGTCGGGATCCCAACGAGGCGTAAAAACACTGCGAGCTCGCGTAAAAACCGTGAAAAGGACTGGGATCCTAGACCTGCGCACTTGGCAGCCGCTGCCCGAACTGGGCTTCCTATCTCCCGCCCAATTGAAGGTCACCGCACCCTCGCACGGTCAGGTTTAAGGTTCACCCTGACCGGCACTTATTAATTGATATCACTGATTTACGATCATCATTACTTGCTTGCCTACTCAACTCTTTCTCAACTCTTTCTATGGTTGACTGTATAGATCTAAATCTTTTCGTCAATAGTGATCTATAGCTAGTAGAGAATACCTAGAAGATTAACTTGTGTAGACGATCATTCCTTGTGATCATAGGTTACCAATTCTACAATCATGCATAAGAAGTTACTCAAGCAATTTTCGAATCTTTTACTTTCTATATATAGCTCATCGTAATACAGCGGAGAATAATATTACAATTTGATTCTAAAGTAGTCGTCATTTGATTGAAGAAATAGTTCTCATAAGTTTCATTCAAGTCTTTTCTTGGATCAACGTAACAGGGTCCAGTTGACATTACATTGTCCAGTTGTTCCTCTCCTGATTACTTACTTAGGTCTCTTGCTGGTCGGTGGTAGGTTGTGCACAGTTGATTGGCAACCTGTGCTGGATAAAATAGAGAGGAAGCTCTCTAGATTTAATTCAGTGAATCTATCAAGAGGTGAAAATTGGTTCAGTTAAAGCATGGTTATCAGCCATTCTCATTTTCTACTGCTCCACAAGTCTCCTCCAATGGGTGTACGAAGACGGCTTGAGTTGATGAGGAGGTGTTTCTTGGGTAAACGCTAGGCAGGAAAGGAATGGTGTCCATCTCATTGCATGGGATACTGTTACCAAGCCAAAGAAGGACAGGAACTTGGGGTCTCTAGTTGGAGCAAATGAACAAGGTCTTTTTGGCATAATGGATAGTCCATTTATGGGGGAACATTAAGGATATGGTTTTGTTGAGTTATGTGGAGCATTTATGGGTCGGAGTATCCTCGGTGGCATCAACGTAAATCTCCCTCATTGCTATGGCAAGGTATCTCCAAAGTGTTACCGGGCATGATATAGTTGTTGTCCCCGGTGTTAGGCATGGAGAGGATTTTCGTTTTTCACTGGACAACTGGTATGGCACTCTAGTTGAACATTTCTCCTGACTTTTCATGATGGCAAGTAATCGTTATATCACAGTGGCAAGAGCATGGTCGTAGGGCACCTAGGCCCCCTCTTTTGTGGTTGAATTCTCTGAAACAGAGGCTGGATGATTTTATACGAATTTCTAATGAACTGACGGGTATGGAGGGGTCCGTGGATGGCAGAGAACATTGGGGATGATAAGATGGCCACTTCTCCATTAAGAAAGCATATATGATACTTGCAGCATCTCAAGAATTGATACAGAATGATTTGAGGCAGGACAATGGGTTGATTTGGAAGTTAAGGATTCCGTATCGGATCAAAGTTTTTCTTAGGCTCCTCAGCGGGGATGCAAATGTATGAATACATATACGGATATAGGTGTTACCATATCATTATCCATGTTAAAATACGAACACGGATGATGATATATATATATATATATATATATATTGACAGATATGAAAACTATTATATCATATCCTTAAAAAATGGATACGGATGTAAAACGTATATTGATCGCATACGAATAATATTAGAAATACCCTATAGATTAGCTTAAACATGCATGTATTAGATGGAATACATGTGATATAAATATTCTAAATGTGCTTATATCATAATAATTATACCAAATATGGTGAAAAAGGTATAAAATTATGTTATATATTGTCAAAAATAATCTACAACCATATTTATGTATAAAAACGGATATACTAATACGGATACAGATGTTTGTGGATATCAAAGTGATATCCATATATGTATTTGTTTTAAAGCATATACATATATGGATGTCAAAATTGATATCAAAGGGATACGATGGCTGACCGGATATGGATATGTCCATATTCATTTGCATCCCTACACCTCAGACATGGTGTGTTACTCGCGTTGGAATGTAGGAACAAGCTTCTCGATACCGGAAATGTGACTTGCCCAAGATGTGGTGATGGTGTGGAAGACTTGGACCATCTCTTCTTAGGTTGCTCTCATTCGGCGCATTTTTGTCAACAAGGTTTCAACCATTGGCTTCAGACTAACAGTGTTGATTCTTTATGGAACTTGTTCAGAACATTTTGTGGGAGTTCACAGGAGGATTCTTCAGTGTCTTTTGCCCACATATGGACCTTATGGGTGGCTAGAAACAAGCACATCTTCGTGGTAAGTCCTATTACGAAAATATACTTGAGATAGCAAGGTGTTGCATAGGTCATGGACAGATGTTATGTAATCTTTTTCATAGTTATTAATTGAAATAATTCTCGTCCATTCGTCAGATCAATCCTAGGGTCAAGTCAGGGCTCCAGTGTAAGCTATGTATACGAGCATTCAGGGCCTCGACTCACTTAATTAATGACGGTCGGAAGCTTTTGGTGGGTCCCGCCTAGGGACCTCACCCCCTTTTTCTTCAAAAAATGGCCCTCCAAGGTAGAGGGTAAGACTTGTGGTGAATGAATCTCTGGAGTTCTGTGTAGTGTAGGGTATTGTCATTGCTACACAATGCAAAAGAACTAAAGGAGGGAGATAATTAATATACAAACCAGAGGTATTAGATGGTTCCTCACTTTCGACCCATCAACACTAAATTACAATCTATTGTAGACCAGAGAGATTTAGTGCTCCTTGTTTTTTTTCCGAAAGGAAATGAAACCTCATTCTCGGCCTATTAACCCAAAAATATAAATGCAAATCAGTAGCATCCCCACCTATGTGCGGGTTATGTCCCTCGTTGATTGATAGGTGTTTAAGTCTTGACTCTATTCCTGCCTGGCATTTTTGAGCTTGATCGCTAAGTAAACTTCCATATATTTCCCCAGTATTCCGTACCATATAGTGACTGACCGTAACACCATCTGCAGGGATCGACAACGCTTTTTTACAAAATGATAATATGAAATGCTTGACCATTGTAGAATCTGCACAGATCAATTGGGCTTTTTAATAGGGGAACACTGTTAGTGTGATTTTAAAAAACGCTTGATATTTTTATGACTTTTTTTTCCTCAACATCAAATTTTTTGGTGACAAACATTAAAACTAAAATCTTGTTTCAGGTTATTGTCTCTCGGATGCGGTATATATCATCCCAAACAGAGCGCCCAGTACGTTTTATTGGTTTGTCGACTGCATTAGCAAATGCTAGGTAGGGTGTGATTCTCTGTCCAGATTATTTTGACCATAGTTTTTGCTTATACAATTTAGTTGTCCTCTCTTTCATTTTTCGTTGGAATAGTCATGTGCATGCTAATGATCATATATAAATATAGTGTTGTCATATTCTTGTACACTTTGAGTTTGGTATACGATATAGTTGTAGAAATAGGCTGATATAAATTGCATTACACATTCCTACAACTGGATATGGATATAGATTTTTTTGTATAGTTTGTAGATAAGATACAATATATATGTATTAGATGCCTCACGGATGTTAGATGTACTTGTTTCGTCGAGTATCATATTAGTATATTCAAAAAATAAGTATCAGATGTTTCTTATTATGAATGTATCTATAGCTGTATGCATGTAGAGAAATGGAAAATTTGACATGTATATCGACATATATCAAATTGATATCTATATCCATTTATAATGGAGTTGAAATGGACGCACAGATCTGTATAAAATAGATGTGTCAATGGATCAAGTTTGGTGAGGACTACGAGCTTGCATCCCTAAATTCATGTGCGCTAAATGTGATGCATCTTATAGTAATTGATGAATAGCTGACCATTCCACTCAATGCCCTTATGTTTGAGTTAGTTGTCTCACACTTTTGATTGTGGACTATTGCAGTCTATCTGGTGTGACAGTTTTCAGAATTCAATCGGGTTTTGTCATTAGATGATTTCAAATCATGATTCCCGTTTGTTCTAATATTATTGTCCAGTGATTTAGCTGATTGGCTGGGGGTTGGGGAAGTTGGCCTTTTCAATTTCAAACCAAGTGTAAGGCCTGTGCCGCTCGAAGTTCATATCCAGGCAAGTAACCTTCTCTCTCTCCACCCAGTATTTTCAGTAAGGCCTGTGCCACTCGATGTTTTCCTTCATTACAGAGAGGCATGAATTTATCATTTGCCATATATTCATTCAGTATTACTTTAAAGTTGTTGGCATTGTTAACAATGCCTAATTATTTCTCCAATTCTATTAGAAGTATAGAAACTACCATTTCCTCCTAATATTGCTTTAACTTTACCTTTTTCTTATGCAATTAAGGCATCTTGAGAAAATCAAGCTTGCAAAAGTCGGCAGTCTAGTCGGTCCGACTAGTCGAGTCGGGGGGGTAGCCGACTCGACTAGCCCTAGTCGGCCCTTAGTCGGTCCACCCGACTAGTCAGGCCGACTAGTCGGCCGACTAATCGGCCGACTTTTACAACAACCTTTTTTATTTTTTTTGTTTTTCACTTTTTTTAAAGCAAACATATTCTAATATGCTTAATGTTATATTTAAAGTCAATTACTTCTTTTGTTTCATCATGATGTCATATAAAATGTACAAATATATGTATATACATACGAATATATGTATAAAAAACTGATTTATATATTTAAAATAATTAAAAATTCAAAACCGACTAATGACCGACTAATTCCGACTAGTCGCCCGACTGCCGACTAATCCTTAGTAGGTGACCCCGCCGACTGCATACCGACTACCGCTTTCTGCAACCTTGGAGAAAATATCTATTAATCGGAGTGCTCACATTTTTCGTGGGATTGGGTCTTCTCTCTAGAAATGTAGATTACATTAGAAACTCAGTAAAGAGGTTTTCTCGTCCAACTAAATCTTATTTCCCATTTGGTCATTGTTGAAAGAATTATATATCTGTGTATTGTTCGGTTTCTATGTTCCGTCTTATGTAATTTACCCATAGGGTTTTCTCTATATAAGAGATCCTAGGGTTCACTGGAATAAACACAATTCATAGTTTTTCCAACATGGTATCAGAGCCTAGGGCTTAGGCTCTCCACACGCCCCCCCCCCCTCTCTCCTCGAGCCCGCCGCCGTCTTCGAGCCCCCTCTCGGCCCCGACATCTCGACCCCGCCCTCTCGCCGCCCCTCTCGGCACCGCCCAGCCCCGGGTGCCGCCCAGCCCTCCGCCTCCCGCACCCGTCCCCCGGCCCATGTCCAGCCCCGGATCCCCTCCTCGCCGGCCTTGACGTAGCCGGCATCCCCTCCCCTGCGGCCCTCTTCGTAGCCGCCTCCGCCATTTCATATATGGATTTGGGTGCGTAAGTCTACATACGTACTCGAATCCTATGCAGTCTGTGTAGACATCTACTTCTCTGTCTACAAACCCTAGTTCTTTCTCTGCGACGATATGTCAGAAACAAAGGTTGATATGCCATCCATAGGCGCTTTCAAAGGTCTTGCGCTAATTGTCAAGATGGATGGATCGAATTATGAGCTCTGGACGATGCAGTTCATGAGCCTCATGAAGTCAAATGGTAAGAAGCACATTCTTACTGAGGATGAACCGGCAGAGAAGACATGGATTTATGCCTCTTGGGAGGCTGATGACTCTTACGCCAAAGTCTGGCTCTCAGGCACGTTATCGATGTAGATTGCGAATGATGTTCTCCATCAGCCCACCGCCAAAGCGATGTGGGACATTCTCGCAGCGACATATTCCCCGGTCCGAAATGAAACCAAGATGCTGCAACTTCAGCATGACATATTCACCATGAAGCAGAATGGACGACCTCTTCATTCCTTGTATACATCCCTGGGGGGGATGTTTGAGAAACTCTACAGCACTATTCCTTTGACGGCCACACCCGAGCAGCAGAAGACATTTCGTAATGCTACCATGGTCGGCGTCCTTCTTGCGGTTCTTGATTCAGAATATGATGTGGCCAGATCACAGATTCTCGCAGATGCTACCATTCCTCCTATGGAGGAGGTTTATCGGAGGCTTAGCCGCATCTCAGTTCCCTCCAGCACGTCTACGCCACCTCCCTCTGCGGTGGCTGTTAGGGGAAGAGGTGGCTCCGCTTTTTCATTCCGTGGCCGTGGCCGTGGAACTGGAGGTCGTGGTGGTCGATCTCGTCCACCTTGCAGCTTTTGTCGTCGTCTGGGTCACTCAGAAGAAACATGCTATTCTAAGCATGGTTTCCCAGCATCTGCATGGGTGGTAGAACATGTTGCATCTCCATCCTCTTCTACTTCAGATCAGCGGTTTGAGGATCTAGTTGCTCGACTACGGGATATAATGCCTCCTGTTCCTACAGATTCTTCTGGAGGCCCTTCAGATATAGCTGTGTCTGCTTCTGCCATCACTTCTGCCACGACTAGCACCTCAGGTAGTGCTTGTGCTTTTACTACATGTTCTAGCTCAGACATCTCCGATTGGATCATGGACTCTGGTGCAACGCACCATCTCTGTCGAGATAGAGACAGACTTATTTCATACAGGGAGATTCCTTCAGGGTGGTCGGTGATCATTGCAAATGGGACTCATTCTCCCATTATTGGACAGGGGGAGGTTATGTTATTGTCTTCCATGCGTCTGAAGAATGTCTTACATGCTCTGGAATTTCGATGAACTTGCTCTCTATTAGTCAGATCACAAAAGATTTGCATTGTCGCGCTATATTTGACCCATCTTCTCTTATATTTCAGGACATCCTAACGGGCAGAGTGATTGGTTGTGGTTATGAGCAGGATGGTCTTTATCGTCTGCACCGGAGTTCATATGCTGGAGTCTCTTCTCATGCTGTTGGATCTGTCTCACCCTATACCTGGCATCTACGTTTTGGTCACCTGCCTCTCCAGAAGATGCGTCACCTCTTGCCTCAGATATCTCCCAGTTCGTCCTTCCGATGTGAAGCATGTCAATTAAGGAAGCACCATAGAGCTAGCTTCCCAAGTCGTCAGAGTCGGAGCAGTAGCTCCCCTTTTGAGTTACTTCATGTCGATATCTGGGGTCCTAGTCGTGTCCCTGATCACCAAGGGCACATGTTTTATCTAGTTGTCGTCGATGATTTTTCTCGTTTGTCGTGGGTTTTTCTCTTGAAAAATAAATCTGAAGCTGGTGATGTCATCAAAAATCTTATAAATGAAGTAAACAATGTTTTCTCGTCCAAAGTGAAATATGTGCGCACTGATAATGTCTTGGAATTTTGTTCTCGGTCTCTCTCCCAATATTTTTGGTCAAAAGGAATCATACACCAAACTACATGTGCCTACACCTCCCAACAGAATGGAGTTGCTGAAAGAAAACATCATCACCTACTTGATATTACTCGAACTCTTCTTATCCAGAGCTGTGCACCCATTTCTTTCTGGGGAGATGTTGTTCTTACAGCCTGCTACCTGGTAAATCGTATGCCGTCTACACTACTTGGTGAGAAGTCTCCTCTTTCGATTGTTTTTCCAGATAAAGAATTGTTCTCACTCACCCCTCGTGTTTTTGGGGTGGTTGCCTTTGTTCATCAGCTATCACCTGGTCTAGACAAGCTCTTACCTAGAGTTGTCAAATGTGTCTTCGTGGGTTACTCTCGGACGCAGAAAGGATACTGTTGCTATGATCCAGTAAATGAGAAGTATTTTGTCAGTGCGGATGTTACTTTCTTCGAGTCTGTTATGTACTTTTCACCTGCAGGTGACAGATTAACTTCCAACTCATCTACTAATGAGGTTTATGTTCCTCCTCCTCTTAACGTGAGTCTTCCTTTGACCAATCCAGTTCCTAATGTTGTGTCCACACCACCACCGCCTCCACCAAAACCACTTATCTCACCACTACCAAAATTCTATACCCGTCGATCTGGTCCTGCTCATGCCACACGACAATCATCCAGCACGCCCCAGGTATGTCTAGATGTTACTACTAATGATGGGTCGAATAGTGTGCCTATGCAGGGTGTGCCATTACAGGACAACTCGGACCCGGCGAGTTCAGTGGTTGATGATCTGGATGTCCCTATTGCGTTCAGAAAGCAAAAACGCAGATGTGCTTCGTATCATCTTGCTTCACAGGTTTCATTCCATCGTCTTACAGGAGATTTTCAGAGATTTGCAGTGGCTTTATCTTCTGTGGAGATCCCACGGTCATATCAGGATGCATTGAAGATTGATTGTTGGTGGATTGCGATGGAGGAGGAGATGGCTGCCCTACAGTCGAGGGGCACATGGAGCTTGGTTACTGCTCCTTCAGGAGCATCTGTAGTTAGCTGCAAATGGGTATTCACTGTTAAGTATCATACAGACGGCAGCCTGGATCGATACAAGGCACGGCTAGTGGCACGCGGTTTCACTCAGACTTATGGAGTGGACTATATGGATACCTTCTCTTCAGTTTCCCGTCACTCCACTCTTCGTATTCTTCTGTCTGTAGCTGTGGTACGTGATTGGCCTTTGTTCCAGCTGGATATTAAAAATGCATTTTTGTATGGGGATCTGCAGGAGGAAGTATACATGCAGCAGCCTCCGGGGTTTGCTGCTGAGGGGGAGAATCATATGGTATGCAGAATTCATAAGGCAATTTATGGCCTTAAACAGAGTCCAAGGGCATGGTTTCAGAAGCTTTCCCATTTAATTGAAGAACAAGGCTTCAAGAGATCCAATGCAGATCACTCATTGTTTATCCAGAAGATCACTCGAGGTACAGTTGTCATCATGGTGTATGTTGATGACATTTTAGTCACAGGAGATGATGCCTAGGAGATAGAGATGACCAAAGCAGTGTTGGGTCGTCAATTTGTTACAAAGGATCTTGGCACACTACGATATTTTCTGGGACTGGAGTTCGCCAGAAATGCACAGGGTCTAGTAATGACCCAGAGGAAGTATATTACAGATATGCTGATTGAGACAGGCATGGCTGGATGCAGACCGTCTACTACTCCTATGGACCCTAGCATGAAATTGTATGATAATGATACAGAAGAGGTTGACAAGAGAAGGTATAGAGAAATGGTGGGGAAACTTCTTTACATAACTATAACCCGATCTGATATTGCCTTTGCAGTTAGCCGGGGTAAGCCAGTTTATGGAACAGCCGAGACAGATACATATGGATGGTATATATATGATACTCACGTATCAAAAATCGTCTCCAGGCACTGGATTGTTATTCAAGAAGGAAACCGATTTATCTGTTTCAGCATGTGCGGATGCTGACTATGCAGGATGCCCTAAGGATCGAAAGTCTACCTCAGGCTTTGTTGTGTTTGTAGGTAGCTCTCTAGTTTCTTGGAAGAGCAAGAAACAAACCGTTGTGGCTAGATCCAGTGCAGAATTTGAATATAGGGCCATGGCACAAGCAAGCACAGAAATGATGTAGGTTCGAGCTGTACTAGAAGATTTGCATGTGGATGTACCTCTGCCCATACAACTACAATGTGATAATCAAGCTGCATTGTTCATTGCCAATAATCCTGCCTTTCACGAGAGAACCAAGCATATTGAAGTAGACTATCACTATACCAGAGATATGATCCAAAAGGGATTGATTTCTACTTCACATGTTAGTTCTGGGGAGCAGACAGCCGACATCTTCACCAAACCGCTTCTCAGAGGATCGTTCTAGAAATGCACTTCCAAGCTGAGCATGATCAATATCTATGCTCCATCTTGAGGGGGAGTGTTGAAAGAATTATATATCTGTGTACTGTTCGGTCTTTTTATTCTTCTATGTTCCGTCTTATGTAATTTACCCATAGGGTTTTCTCTATATAAGAGACCCTAGGGTTCACTGGAAGAAACACAATTCATAGTTTTTCCAACAGTCATGGCTCGATACTTGGCATTTATACACATATACATTTATGTACAACTTGAGATGATCATCAAGTAGTTGATTTGACAAGTGTCATATGGGCAAGTGCCTGTCTGCATGCATTGGGTGGTTGGAATCTTGAATATGCTTGGGATATCAGAGGTGTGCAAGTTTCAATTTTACGAGGGTGAGTTCTTAGTCTGAGATTGAGACACAAATTTCTGTGAACAGGAGATTATTTAGTTGCAGTTTGTTTGACTATTATGAGAACACAAGCACCATTGGAGGAAGGGCATATGGAAGAGGGCAGCTGCTAGTCAAAGTGGTGGATGCACGAAATGAGGTTGGACTTTGAGAAAGGACTAATCCTATATGGAATCTTCAATATAGTTTTCTTGTATGAGTTCATCAAATTACAGTGGGCGGAGGTCCTAATTATAAGTAGAGTACTCAGTCCTAGTCCTATCCTACCAAACTCTATCAACAAAAAATCTTTCATAAGAGCTCTCAAACATATACAGAGATAAATTTGAATTCCTCTAGTCTACCTCCCCCTCCCGCTTTTCTTACGTACTTGTCAGATATATGGATCGATCAAGCTGGGGGAAATTGGATAGATAAATAGAATTCTTCATTGTTATTATTTTCTCGTTTTTAAATCACCAGTTTTTCCTTTTGTTTTACGAGTGCTTTACTTTTTCATACCACACTGACACTCTCTCTTTCTTTTGTTATACATGTTTTTTTATCTAGGACTGTTGTTTGTAAAGGGGTAAACGACTTAGAGCTTAAGAGACTACCAACACTATTTTTTCTTCTTTCTAAGGTGTCAAGAGGAGCCCAACTTTAGGAGCACACCTTCTCATTGCACCACAACTACTGATTTGTGGCCTCATCGTAGTGGTCCATCTGCACCTCTTACCAGTGCCAGTTGCGACGTCTTTGTCTCAACTCTATTGTGTTGGCATTTTTAGTTATTGGCTATGTTTCCATCTCTCCAGCAACACCTTTACGCTATGGAGATTACACCACCTCCTCAAGCATTCTCGTCATGGAGAGTCGTTGCACGTGTCGCCATAGGTCTCTCATCATTGAGACTTAGGTCATTACTTGGATCTCGAAGCTTATCACCACTCGAAGCTTCCTTGTGTAGCCACTCCCTTGCTAGATTGTCATTGCCTTCACTAGGAGCAACTCGTACTTCCTCGCATGCAAGCTACATTGCACTCCTTTGTTGTTGGGTAGACTTCAAATAGTGTCGCAATAATCGTCCGACTGGACCGATTAGTTGGTCTGACTACTCTTTTCGATAGGGTGACCTAATAGAATAACTCAGATTGAACAGTCAGTTGACTAATGAAAAAATAATATTTATTTTTATTATTTTTGAATTTTCCGTACTTTTCTTTGTTGTAAATTAAAAGTCAGATGTGTAAAGTTTGATTATAATTCAATTGGTACTTTTATCTTATTAATTAATGACCATACATGTACAAGTATATAAGATTATATGTATTGAACATATTTTTTATATTTTTTGATAGGAAAGAGGGTGAACCCCTGATGTGGGAGTCACTGCAAAAACTATTTCATTAACATAATATTAAAGTACATTATCGTGAAACCCAAAAGTGATACAAGGCATTACAGTGAGATGCAACATTTTCCGAGTAAAACATTTGATTATTGAAGATCAAATCATTTCACCTCAACCAGATGGCCCCACAGAACAGCAAACGGCTTGGAACAATCGTCTATGGAGTTGTTTCCCACGTCTCGAACTGACCTCCAGAACTCCTTTGCCCATCCGGTCACCACCCAAAGTGATCCTAGCCTCCCTCCAGACCCGCTCGGATGCCGTGCACTTGAAGAACAAGTGGTCTGAGTCCTCCACCATCCCATCACGCATGTCGTACGGCGTGTCCTCCAAGCCTAACAGCCTCCCCCTCCTTGCTTTATTGCAAAAGCGGCCCCATCTCAGGCACCACAAGAATACCTTAACTTTGCACGGAATCATAGCAGCCCAAACCACCTTCATGTTCTGGCAAAGATCCAAATCTTGTTCCTCTGCCACTCTCCTCATTTCCTCAAAAATTTCCTTCACTAGAAAATCTCGGGCCCTCCCTTACAAAATGATCGTTGTCCTGCGCAAAATGTCCAAGCGGCTGAGTCTCTGCCAGCAACCCTTACATACTCCTCCAGACGCTGCTTAGAAAGGTCTGAAACAAAAACCGGCGACCACGTGCTTGAATCTGCCACCTGCGAATGGGTACTCTCCTTTGATGCCGCCAAAGCAAATAATCTTGGGAATATTGTTTCTAGAGCACCCTCCCCCGGCCAGTCATCACACCGGAATCTGAATAGATGGCAATCTCCCACCTTCGGCTGCAGGATATGCGCAATCAACGACAGAACCTCGTGTATACCGGCCCAGAGCGGCGACTCAAACCGCACTCTACCAGCCACCAATTCACCTTTGACACCATAGATTTTTCTCACAAGTCTAGCTGCCAGCAAAGACGATGACCCCCAAATGTGAATTACCTACTTTGCTATAAGCGCCTTGTTCATGCATTCTACATCATGAACTCCTAGCCCTCTGTCGTTGCGCCCCCTCGTCACTTCCTCCTAGTTGACCATGTGTATCTCGGACCTCTGCCGCTTCCCGTCTGACCAGAAGAATCTCCTCATCAAAGTCTCAATTTTCTTTCTAACCCCCATCGGCATCAGTGGAGTAGAAAAGAAGAAGATAGGAGTTGTCGAAAGTACATGCTTCAAAAGAATCAACTTCCCTCCCCTAGACAGCGTGACCGCCTTCCACCTAGTCAACCTCTGCTCCATTTTTTGCACCACTACATCCCAATCCGATTTCTTCAGCTTCCCAGCCACCAACGGCAGCCCCAGGTAAGAAATAGGGAGGTTCCCAAGGGGGCATTCGGTCAGCCCCGCCATATTGGAGTGCTCCACATCATCCATCCCAAAACGTACTGACCGTCGACGTGTGCCTGTTGATCTCAAGACCTGAAAAACCGCTGAAAATCTCGACCAGCTGAGCTGCATTGCCATTCTGATCCTCTGAGCCTCCATGAAATAGAATCGTATCATCTGCATACTGAAGCAGAGGGATAGAGATACCTTCTAGGTGGAAGCCCTCACACCACCCTACCTCAACCGCACGCTTGAGCAGTACTTCCAGAGCATATGTCACCAATACTAAACATAGGGGCCAACAGACGTCCCTGCCGACACCCCGCTGGGGCTGGAAGAAACCCCCTGCCGGCCTGCCATTCACCAGAATCGAGTAGGGACGAGGTAGTGACGCATCTCTTCATCCCACTCTACCCATAGATCGGGAAAACCTCTCTGCCATAGAGATGCCCACAAGAATTTCCAGTCAACACAATCATAAGCCTTGGCGTAATCATTCTTCACATAGCCCTTTTCTTCCTTGACCGTTTTTATTCAAGACAAATCTCTGAAGCCACCACCAGGCCATCCGCCATCTGCCGACCCGAAATGAAAACTGACTGATCCTTTAAGCATCACCGAGTCTGAAACATCCTTAAGCCGGTTCGCCAAAATCTTAGCCACGATCAGGTAAATGCCGTTGGAAAGCACAATAGGCCTGAAGTCTTTCGACCCTCACCGGAGACTCCTTCTTGGGAAGGAGGAACAGTAATGTCGTCGACCTTCTCGAACCCTTTGTTCCTTCTCTGAAGTCGTTCAGACCTCCAAAATTTTCATCCCTTCACCAACTCCCAGAACTCACGGTAGAACATCACTGGGAAACCATCAGGGCCAGGGGGAACCATCTACGTTCAAACTCCAGACATCTCTCTTCACCTCTTCCTCAGTAAACGGTAGCACTAAAACTCTCCACCTGCTCGCCGAACAAAGTCTCCATCCCTCTCCCCTGCCACCCCCAACCATCCCCTCTTTTCTTCACGTTGCCTCAACAAAATGGCTCCGCAGAGCACTACCAATATGCGCCTCTCCTGCTACTCTTATCCCCCCATCTCAATTTCATGTAATATATTTCTTCTCCCGGCTCCCAGAAGCAATTGTGTGGAAAAGTCTCGCCTTGTCATCTCCTTCTTTCAACCACTTTTATCTAGATCTTTACATCCACTCCACATCTTCCTTCCTGTCTTCCAGCAGTAGTTCATCGAGAAATCCCAGCCTCTCTGTCAACTCTTCTTTATCATGCCTCTCACATCATTTAAATCATCCAACCGAGCTACACCGGCATGAGCCACCTCCCTTCTAACCCTTTGCATTGTCTTCACCTCCCTCCCAAAAGTAGGAAGGAACGACCTCAACAACTGCAGTTTTGCCGCCAACCTTGAAATGGCCGAACTACTAGGGACCAGCCTCTCTATTTCTCCGCAACCTCTTCTCTAAAACCCTCCTCCAAAAAGCCAACTCCGCTCGAACCAGAAAAAGAACCCGTTTCTTCTTTTCTCCTCGGATGACCAAAGAATTGGCATGTGGTCGGAGTGAGCCTGCAGCAGCGCCCATGGCTGCTACAGGGGGAAAAACTCTGTTCATTCAAGCGATAGAAAGATCTGTCCAACCTGGACCGCAATCTCACATTATGTCAGGTAAAAGCACAACCAGCCGCATCAATAATCGACAGACCCATGCTGTAGGCCACTCTCCAGAACTCCTCTGAGCCAGGGTCTCCACCACCCTTCCTCTTTGGATGGTCATCAGGAAGAAGTGTGACATTAAGGTCACCCCCTATGATCCAGATCCCGGTCGCATTCATTGCTCCCAACTGCTCCAAACTCCGCCGCTAAAGAGCCTCTCTCAGTTCCCACCAGTACGTAAACGTTTGTGACTAGGTAAAAAGATCATCAACTCGCCTTCTCAGCCTTACGGATAAACAGAATAGGACTTCGACTCCTCCAAAAGCTCGAAGTCGTCTTTCCTCCAACCAGTCAGTAACCCACCCGATGCTCCATGTGCTACCAACTCAGCCAGGTTCAAACCTGCCTCCTCCATCCAGCCCCCGCCTGACTGTGTCCACGCCCCTTTACAACATCGTCTCCTGAGGAAGAAAGATGTCTGCACCAGCCTCCATAATCATGTTTTTGACTCCCAGCCTTTTCTCGGTGCGACCCAACCCTCTGACATTCCAGGAGAGTATCTTCATCAAGGAACGACCTGAATCCTCTTCTTAGGCAGGTCCACACCCAACCGCTCCGCTACACTTCTGTCCAGAATGCTGACGCGATTCCGATGAACCTGGAAGGCGGTTGATCCTTGTTGCAACACCTGCTTAAGCTTCTCACAATCCATTGAAGCGAGCAAAGACGCTCTCTTCGCCGCCCTGAGGGAGTCCTTCCTTGCATAACAAGCTCCGAATCTATTACTCCCCATCACCAGGCCATGAGGGCTTGAATCCCTATGAGCGCCTTCCCCCTCCGCACTACACAGAGCAATCCTTCTACACTCTATCGCCCGACGAGCTTCCTCTAGGAACTCTACCTTTTGTATAGGGAGCAGCAGCACTGCCTCACTGCCCGAAACACTGGACCATGCCTCCGCAAGCCTCTCCTCCCCCGCACTGACCCACTTCTCGATAGTGGAGCTCCCTGCCAAAGCCCTGGACCCCCGGCCTTCTTCACGCCCCTCCCCTTCGATCGGTGGCGAAGCGTTGCACTCTTCTGTATTTCCACCTCCCCCGATCTCCCCTTCCGGAAGCCCCTCCGCAGGGACTCCCTGCTTTTGCGACTCTTTGCCTCGCCCACTTGTTCCCATCCTGGAGGCTCCACATTCTGCCCCAACCTAAGGGATCCACTCGGGCTCAGAATCCGCAAGCTTGCAGTTGAGTTCTTCGAGATGGGTCCAAGAACGTCTGGGATCCGGTAGTTGTTGGTCTGCTGATCAGATCAGGAAGGCGGATCCTTAGTTGTTGGATAATTGAGCCCCCATGGTCTTGGTTTTTTAAAGCTCGGGTTCGGATTTCTGATGCCTGCTCTAAATCCCGGATCCGAGTAGCTTCCCGGATCTGGCATCCGGAGCCCCCAAGGATTCGGAATGTTGCTTGAAACAATGCATCGACACAATCCATTCGCACCAAGCGACCTTTCTACAGAACAAATCCCCTCTCCTAACCGTTTTCGAGGGAGTGTTGAGTAATGAACTGCACTGATCTTTGCGTAATTAGGATGACATTCCGCGGAAAACGCGCCGAACTGGATTCTGTGTGGAAGACGATGAACCTTCCCCGTCGACTACGTTGCCCCGTCGTTCGATCGGTGGCACCGCCTGAACCGGAGCGCCATCGGCCTCCGTCGCCTCCTCCCCCTCCGCCCAGATCTCATGACCTCACTCTTGCCCTCGCCTCCGGTGCACCTGTTTCGCCTTGGCGAGCTCCCAAATTGACAATCCTCCCCTCCAAGTTGACCCTCCACCAGCCTGGCCGGACCGAGGCTGAGACCCTTTACTCGGAGAACAGGGTCGAGGGATTCCCCGGGGGTGGCACCCCGAACTTTCAGTGCTGACAACCTCAACTATACCGCCCAGAACCTCCCGCATCATCGACAAACCTCACGCGACAAGCGGGATGCCTCTCACACGTACCCAGTCCAGTGCTTCTGGCTCCAACTGACCATCACCAATCCGCAATCTCTGCCACCGAAGTTGCGTCCACCCCTCCCTCAACCATCATAGCAACTCACTGGCCTCCACCTCGGTAAGCCCCCTCGCCACCATATGCCAGGGCTCACCTGAGCAACATCCCCCGCGGAATCACGCCATTGAGACTGCCCCCACATCCATCGAGCCAAGGAAAAGAGCCTCCGATCCGCCACCTTCTCCATCTAGTAACTTCAAACCCTGGCTAAACTTCTGTAGCGACGGACATGAACTGCTCCTATGCGTGAAGCGACGACACCGGAAGCACCGGAAGGGCTCCCAAACAGTGTTAACGAAATCAGTATATGTGGCTGCACACGAAATCGGTCTATGCGGCCGCATATGCGTTTGTGGCACCTTCAGCGCATCAATTTCATGAAGCCTCCATTTGCGCCCATGGTGCTTATGCGGCTCGTATATGTGGGTTGTGCGGTCGCATATTCCCTCTGTGCGCCTACTTTGGGTTAAATATGATTTTTTTTATAAGTAATTTTTTATTGTGATTTTTTATATGTGATTTTTTAAGCCACCTATTCCATGTTATTGTTATGGAATGTGTCAAATGTGTATGAAATGTGTGTGTATGATTTGTGCCACATTTTTTTATTTGTGCCACATTTTTTTATTTGTGTCATGTTTTTTATTGTATGTGGAAATGCGCGAGGAAGAAAAAGAATAATGTACCAATAATTTAACAAACTTAATTTAGTCAATTAATAGTTATTTTGAATGCAATATATTGGAATATGTAGAGTTTGGTGCTTTTGATGGAGAACCTTAATAAATATAATGACATAGATAAATGACATTTATAATTCAACAATAGAGGCATTTATACAAATATGTATTCACATATATTGGTATACAAGTTGCAACAAAAGTCAGTCCACTTAATTTATTATTAAGAATGACATCATATCATCATATCATGAAATTTAGTAGACATATAGTTTCAAGTCTCACTTCCACATATTGGAGTTTACCGGTCAAAATATTGTAGCTTGAACATTTATGTTTTCTTATACTATTTTAATTAGTATATTACTAATGTTATAGCATTATATTTCGATTTTCTTTCAGATACTTGCATATTTTGGTGATTGTTGTCAATTAATATGTGTGCTATTTTTTCTATTGGAGTATTGATATTTGATTGATAGAGATTGTTTTGAGCTATATATGAAAGTCATTTTTCTTAGATCTTCTGTTGGATCACAATTATACATAAATTTGATTTTAGTTATATTCAATTTTTGTATTTATTTATTTATTTTTTAAATAAAAAATAGAAACCGCGTAGAACCACATATACCTCGCATATGCCTCCGCATACCGCTTAGTCACTATTCAGTGACCAGTCCGAACGTATACGCATACCGCTTTCCTGAACCTTGCTCTCAGCATTGTCGTGCCCCAGTTCCCCAAGGGAGCCACACTGGAACAACCCCTCCGAACAGGTTGGCGAAAGGCTGATGACGACTGCCCCTCGATTCCAGCTTGCGGTGGCCACCCATCCTGCATGAACTACCACCCATCTCCCGTCGAGCCTTCCTTGGGATGCATACTTTCAAATGGATACATGGAGCCTAGTTCCAGAGGCTCTCTGATGAGGTACTAAAGAACAAGGGCTTTGTTAAATTCATCCTCATATCATTCGATTTATACCAAGAGGACAAGTGGAGGTTATAGTGGCTATAGTGGTTTATGTCGACGAATAAGGTCCTAGTGGGGAAA